>CM075308.1:4722786-5930576 GCA_037672795.1 Lagerstroemia speciosa
ATGGAGCTGTGCTTCACAACTGGAGAGAAAACATCATGGAAATCAAACTCCCTCCACCTGACTGTAGCCCTTAGCAACTAACCCTTGCTTGTATCTGGTGCCTTCATTTCCCGACCCTTCCTCTTCTTGTATACCCACTTGAAACCAACAACCCTTTTCCCAGTAGGTGGTGCGACCAACCTCCAAGTCCCATTCTTGTGTAGGGACTCCATCTCTTCTTCCATTGCCATCAACCACTATCTGAGTCAGGAACTGAATTGCCTCAGAGTATGATGTTGGATCGGGAGATTCAATATTCTCTGCAACGCTTAGAGCATAAGCCACCATGTCTTCCTAAACCAAATCTCTGAGGTGGTTTTGTCTGTCTCCTCTGTCTATCACGGGCCATAGATACTGTTGCTGTTGAGGCTGAGGAGATGCCTGTAGTTCAGGTGAAGCATCCGTCTGAGTTGGAGTGGAAATAATAATCTCCCTTTGTTCAGAAGAACTACCAATCTCTAGCTCCACCTTCTCCAAAGCACCCTGCTTTCCTGCATCATCACCATAGGACAACTCCTTTCTCGAGTGAAGCATCGCAGTTTCATCAAATGTAACATCCCTACTAATCATAAACTTCTTAGTTTCAGGACACCAGAGTCTGTAACCTTTAGTACCAGTTGGATAACCAAGAAAGATGCATTTTCTAGCTCTAGGTTCAAGCTTCCCATCATTTACATGAGCATAAGCAGGACATCCAAATATTCTTAGATGGGAATAATCAGAAGGATTACCAGACCATACCTCTTCTGGAGTTTTCAACTGCAAAGACCGATTGGGAGATCGGTTGACTAAGTGAGATGCTAGGTTCACAGCTTCTGCCCAGAATCCTTGCCAAGTCTTGCATTAGAAAGCATGCACCGAGCCCTCTCTAATAGTGTCCTGTTCATCCTCTCTGCGATGCCATTTTGTTGTGGAGTCTTGACAACTGTTCGGTGTCGAACAATGCCTTCCTTTTCACAGAAAAAACATTAAAGTCAGACCCACAAAATTCAAGTCCATTATCTGTTCTCAGCCTCTTCACAGTCTTCCCTGTCTGCTTCTCCAACAAGGTCTTCCACAACTTAAATTTCTCAAAGACACTCATTTTTATGCTTCAAAAAAATAGACCCAAACCTTCCTGGAGAAATCATCAATGAACGTGAGAAGATATCTGCAACCTCCCTTCGAAACTACTTGGGAAGGACCCCATAAATCTGAAATGAATGTAATCAAGTGTTCCCTTCGTCTTGTGAACTGCTGAATTGAAACTCACTCTCTTCTGCTTCCCGAATACACAGTGCTCGCAGAAGTCGAGTTTCCCATTTGAGGCCCTGGAAGAAGTCCTCTAGTGCTCAAAACATGCATTCCTTTCTCGCTCATATGACCCAGACGCATGTGCCATAATTTAGCTGAATCAGAATCCGAAGTAGACGAAGAAACAGCCGCTGAACCTGTCACAGTAGATCCTGAAGAACGTATAAGCTGCCAGCTTTCAATCCTTTCATCAAAACAAGAGAGCCACGAGAAATCTTCATGCCACTAGACTCGATGACAACTCTGCAACCATTCGAGTCTAAGACACCGAGGGAGATGAGATTTTTCTTCAAGTCAGGCACATGCCTAACATCTGATAAGGTTCTGACAACTCCGTCGTGCATTCTGATCTGAATACTCCCAATACCAATAGTCTTACAAGCTGCATTGTTTCCCATAAGAACAACTCCACCTTCAACAGACTTATACGTGGAGAACCAGTTCTACTGGGACACATATGATATGAGCATCCAGAATCGAGTATCCATTCATCAGCAAACTTAGATTTATCAGCTGTCGTCACCAACAATACATCTTCATCCCTGTTCTCGGCTACACTAGCATCAGCCACATCTGATTTATGTTTTCCCTTCTCGTTGCTCTCACCAGCTTTCTTGTTCTTATTCTGCAGCTTATAGCAATCTGCCTTAATGTGACCCTTCTTCTTACAGTAGTTGCAGACTTTATCTTTGTGTCTTGACTTTGACCTGGATCTATCTTGATTTGGGTTCTTGAACTGTTGTCGACCCCTTACAATCAAACCAGAGGCCTGCTCATCTGATCTGCCACCAGCTACCAATTCATTATCCAGTTTTTCTTTGCTGAGCAAACTGCACTTGACATCTTCAAAACTCAGCTTGTCTTTTCCGTAAATCATGGTCTCTCTGAAATACTTGTATGAGCCAGGCAGTGTGAACCAATAACAACAGAGCTTGATCTCATCTTCTACCTTAGCATCGACATTTTCAGATCATTAATAAGTGTAATGAACTCACTGATGTGAGCCTTAATCGACATACCTTCACCCATACGTAAGGTATACAGCCTCTGCTTCAGAACTAGTCGATTTGCCAGGGATTTCGTCAAGTACAAAGATTCCAACTTCGTCCACAAATCAGCCGTGTCCTCTCCGTACAGATCTCCTGCATAACATCATTCGAAAGACACAATCGAATAGTGGAGAGAGCCTTACGATCGAGTTTCTTCCAGTCGTCCTCAGACATGGAATCCGGCTTCGCCTCCAATGCTGTCTCCAAACCGTACTGAACAAGAATATCAGTCATTCTCATCTGCCACAGACTGAAATTCATGTGCCCGTCGAACTTCTCGATATCAAACTTCGTTGAAGCCATCTTCAAAGAGCCGATTTCAGAAACCCTAGCTCTGATACCAGTTTGTTGGGAATCGGCTTAATAAACTAAATATCGAGGAGTAGAGAAAAAAGAATTGGACACCAAATATACGTGGTTCGGGACAGCGGGGTGCCGTCCGTACGTCCACGGACAAAGGAGGAGCAGCGATCTTCACTATGAGCGGCGAACAATTGTGGAATACAGAAGAACCCCAAACCCTAACCTCTCAGAATACAATAAAGAGCCCTTCTGCTCTTGTAACCCCGAAAATACCTAATCCATACCGCGGGGGGCAAAGCCCCCCGCACCCCCCCTAAGCAAATCAGTGTCGGGCTCGGGCTTGGGCCTCGCGGCCCAATCCCTTCACTTCCGCCACTGACTTGCGTTGGTATCCATAATCGGGTTGTACAAAATTTTAATCGGGTTCGGGTTTTACATCGGGTTTACACCAAAAAAATTCAAGACATATCTAACAAATCTCCACCTTGGCTTGAATTTTTCAGAAGCTTCTCAAAGCAACATGCTTCTGATGTCCTCCTTTGTCAAATGGCCCCTCCTGGGCCTAACTCGATTCTCTGCAGAATACCAACCAAGCTCAAGCAATGCTCGAACTTGGCAATGGGTAGACTCTTCGTCATCATGTCTGCTGGATTCTCATGAGTGCTAATCTTCTCAACTTGAACATCCCCCTGAGTTACAGCATCACGAACAAAATGGTACCTTACATCAATATGCTTGTTCTCTCGTGATGCATCTGGTCCTTTGTGAGATGTATGGCACTCTGACTATCGCAGTAAATAATAGTCGTATCCTCCTTCATGATGAGCTCTCCAAACAAAACTCTCAACCAAATAGCTTCCTTTACTGCTTCAGTGACTGCCATATATTCTGCCTCTGTAGTAGATAATGCCACTGTTGCCTGTAAAGTCGCTTTCCAACTAACAGCACATTCACCAATGGAGAATAAAATAACCTGTGAGAGATCTCCTCCTGTCCAAATCTCCTGCAAAATCTGAATCAACATATCCAACCAAAGCCATCGAGCTTCTGCCAAACTCCAAGCAAAACATCAGATGAACCCTTCAAATACCTCAAGATCCACTTAACTGCCTGCCAATGACTCTTTCCAGGACAAGACATGTATCTACTGACGACACTGACAGCATGAGATATATCTGGGCGAGTGCAAACCATTGCATACATGATACTACCAACTGCACTGGAGTAAGGAACTGTAGACATATACCTTATATCTTCTTCTGTCTGTGGTGACAAAGAAGCTGAAAGTCTGAAATGCGCAGCAAGAGGAGTAGTAACTGGTTTTGCATCACTCATGGCAAAACGCTCCAAGACCTTCTCAATGTACTTCTGTTGACAGAGAAACAGTCTACCTGTGTGTCTATCTCTAGAAATCTCCATCCCCAAAATCTTCTGGCTGCTCCAAGATCCTTCATCTCAAACTGAGAACTGAGTATGGCTTTCAAACGATTAATGTTAGAAAAATCCTTAGCTGCAATCAACATGTCATCAACATAAAGCAGCAAGTACATAAAGGACCCATCATCAAGTTGATGCAAGTAAACACAACTATCATACTTGCTTCTCACAAAACCAATACTCAACATAAAGGAATCAAACTTCTTATACCATTGTCGAGGAGATTGTTTAAGTCCATATAAAGACTTCTTCAAGAGACAAACCTGATCTTCCTGTCCTTCGATTTGAAAGCCCTCTGGTTGTTGCATATAGATATCCTCATCGAGATCACCATGCAAGAATGCAGTCTTCACATCAAGCTGCTCTAATTCAAGACCATGCATAGCAACAAGAGCAAGAAGAACTCGAATGGAGCTGTGCTTCACAACTGGAGAGAAAACATCATGGAAATCAACTCCCTCCACCTGACTGTAGCCCTTAGCAACTAACCTTGCTTTGTATCTGGTGCCTTCATTTCCGACCCTTCCTTCTTCTTGTATACCCACTTGCAACCAACAACCCTTTCCCAGTAGGTGGTGCGACCAACCTCCAAGTCCCATTCTTGTGTAGGGACTCCATCTCTTCTTCCATTGCCATCAACCACCTATCTGAGTCAGGAACCTGAATTGCCTCAGAGTATGATGTTGGATCGGGAGATTCAATATTCTCTGCAACGCTTAGAGCATAAGCCACCATGTCTTCATAACCAAATCTCTGAGGTGGTTTTGTCTGTCTCCTCTGTCTATCACGGGCCAATAGATACTGTTGCTGTTGAGGCTGAGGAGATGCCTGTAGTTCAGGTGAAGCATCCGTCTGAGTTGGAGTGGAAATAATAATCTCCCTTTGTTCAGAAGAACTACCAATCTCTAGCTCCACCTTCTCCAAAGCACCCTGCTTTCCTGCATCATCACACATAGACAACTCCTTTCTCGAGTGAAGCATCGCAGTTTCATCAAATGTAACATCCCTACTAATCATAAACTTCTTAGTTTCAGGACACCAGAGTCTGTAACCTTTAGTACCAGTTGGATAACCAAGAAAGATGCATTTTCTAGCTCTAGGTTCAAGCTTCCCATCATTTACATGAGCATAAGCAGGACATCCAAATATTCTTAGATGGGAATAATCAGAAGGATTACCAGACCATACCTCTTCTGGAGTTTTCAACTGCAAAGACCGATTGGGAGATCGGTTGACTAAGTGAGATGCTAGGTTCACAGCTTCTGCCCAGAATTCCTTGCCAAGTCTTGCATTAGAAAGCATGCACCGAGCCCTCTCTAATAGTGTCCTGTTCATCCTCTCTGCGATGCCATTTTGTTGTGGAGTCTTGACAACTGTTCGGTGTCGAACAATGCCTTCCTTTTCACAGAAAACATTAAAGTCAGACCCACAAAATTCAAGTCCATTATCTGTTCTCAGCCTCTTCACAGTCTTCCCTGTCTGCTTCTCCAACAAGGTCTTCCACAACTTAAATTTCTCAAAGACATCATTTTTATGCTTCAAAAATAGACCCAAACCTTCCTGGAGAAATCATCAATGAACGTGAGAAGATATCTGCAACCTCCCTTCGAAACTACTTGGGAAGGACCCCATAAATCTGAATGAATGTAATCAAGTGTTCCCTTCGTCTTGTGAACTGCTGAATTGAAACTCACTCTCTTCTGCTTCCCGAATACACAGTGCTCGCAGAAGTCGAGTTTCCCAATTTGAGGCCCTGGAAGAAGTCCTCTAGTGCTCAAAACATGCATTCCTTTCTCGCTCATATGACCCAGACGCATGTGCCATAATTTAGCTGAATCAGAATCCGAAGTAGACGAAGAAACAGCCGCTGAACCTGTCACAGTAGATCCCTGAAGAACGTATAAGCTGCCAGCTTTCAATCCTTTCATCAAAACAAGAGAGCCACGAGAAATCTTCATGCCACTAGACTCGATGACAACTCTGCAACCATTCGAGTCTAAGACACCGAGGGAGATGAGATTTTTCTTCAAGTCAGGCACATGCCTAACATCTGATAAGGTTCTGACAACTCCGTCGTGCATTCTGATCTGAATACTCCCAATACCAATAGTCTTACAAGCTGCATTGTTTCCCATAAGAACAACTCCACCTTCAACAGACTTATACGTGGAGAACCAGTTCCTACTGGGACACATATGATATGAGCATCCAGAATCGAGTATCCATTCATCAGCAAACTTAGATTTATCAGCTGTCGTCACCAACAATACATCTTCATCCCTGTTCTCGGCTACACTAGCATCAGCCACATCTGATTTATGTTTTCCCTTCTCGTTGCTCTCACCAGCTTTCTTGTTCTTATTCTGCAGCTTATAGCAATCTGCCTTAATGTGACCCTTCTTCTTACAGTAGTTGCAGACTTTATCTTTGTGTCTTGACTTTGACCTGGATCTATCTTGATTTGGGTTCTTGAACTGTTGTCGACCCCTTACAATCAAACCAGAGGCCTGCTCATCTGATCTGCCACCAGCTACCAATTCATTATCCAGTTTTTCTTTGCTGAGCAAACTGCACTTGACATCTTCAAAACTCAGCTTGTCTTTTCCGTAAATCATGGTCTCTCTGAAATACTTGTATGAGCCAGGCAGTGAAACCAATAACAACAGAGCTTGATCCTCATCTTCTACCTTAGCATCGACATTTTTCAGATCATTAATAAGTGTAATGAACTCACTGATGTGAGCCTTAATCGACATACCTTCACCCATACGTAAGGTATACAGCCTCTGCTTCAGAACTAGTCGATTTGCCAGGGATTTCGTCAAGTACAAAGATTCCAACTTCGTCCACAAATCAGCCGCTGTCCTCTCCGTACAGATCTCCTGCATAACATCATTCGAAAGACACAATCGAATAGTGGAGAGAGCCTTACGATCGAGTTTCTTCCAGTCGTCCTCAGACATGGAATCCGGCTTCGCCTCCAATGCTGTCTCCAAACCGTACTGAACAAGAATATCAGTCATTCTCATCTGCCACAGACTGAAATTCATGTGCCCGTCGAACTTCTCGATATCAAACTTCGTTGAAGCCATCTTCAAAGAGCCGATTTCAGAAACCCTAGCTCTGATACCAGTTTGTTGGGAATCGGCTTAATAAACTAAATATCGAGAGTAGAGAAAAAAGAATTGGACACCAAATATACGTGGTTCGGGACAGCGGGGTGCCGTCCGTACGTCCACGGACAAAGGAGGAGCAGCGATCTTCACTATGAGCGGCGAACAATTGTGGAATACAGAAGAACCCAAACCCTAACCTCTCAGAATACAATAAAGAGCCCTTCTGCTCTTGTAACCCCGAAAATACCTAATCCATACCGCGGGGGGCAAAGCCCCCCGCACCCCCCTAAGCAAATCAGTGTCGGGCTCGGGCTTGGGCCTCGCGGCCCAATCCCTTCACTTCCGCCACTGACTTGCGTTGGTATCCATAATCGGGTTGTACAAAATTTTAATCGGGTTCGGGTTTTACATCGGGTTTACACCACAAAAAATTCAAGACATATCTAACAAAAGGCGTGGTTCAAAAATCAGTATGCACAAACATTTCCCTCCTAGAGTGTATGCTGGATCATAACTATCTAATCTCGGTCGAGAAGGCTTCGAACATCGACCATAATCCCTCGATGCCATCCTATATCAGTTCAGCATCCTTGCAAAGCTTGTGCTATTACCTCCAAGTCAACTTCGAGCTTCTGGAATCCTAAACCCCAAACTAACTCAAGACTCGAATTGGCAGCCCATAATTCAGCTAAAATAGAAGTGGCAATACCGATATTCTACATGAATCTACAAATCCATCTACCCCATTCATTGCAAACAATCCCACCAGCCCTTGCTAACCCGGGGTTCCCCTTGGCAGCTCCATCAGTATTCAGTTTTACCCATCCATGGTCAAGTTTAATCCAACCCACTAACTTCCAACCCTTCCTCTCTATCGATGGCTTCAAACCCCTTGGAATATATTCACTGAATGAAGTTGCCATATGACGAATAATATAAGCAACCCTAATCGGTCAACAAATTCTTGATCATGTACTGCTAGGTTCCTCCATCTCCATATAAGCTAGTCCTAATCGGCCAACAGAATTATTGATCATGTATAGCCAACAACCACTGGCAAAGATGATAGCCCATGATGGCTCCATGTTCAGAGAGGTATAATTCATCAAGTTCCTTAGGAGCCACTAATCATGCTCATCAGTAAAAAATTCTCGACTTTTTATGAATCGGTAGAAAATCATCCCATATTACTTTCACTTGATGACAATCTCGTAGGGTGTGAAGGACAGTTTCATCCTCTAATCCACAACCAGGACAAATAGTTGAGTTGCTCACACCTCGTGAGGCACGAAATTCCCTGGTTAATAACCAACCATGGCAGACCAACCATAAGAAATTTTGTACTCTTTGAGGCCCTTGCCACTTCCATATCAATTCCCAACCCCTCCCTCTGTTGAAATTTATTAGACATCAACAGATCATAAGCCGATTGGACAATGAAATGGCCATCGACCGAGAATTCCCATAGTACCTAGTCTAGTGGACTATGCTCACTCGGAGGTCTAACTGCAACTATTTGTAGAACTGTTGAATGAGGCAATAGGTGCACAAATTCTACCCATCTCCATACACCGCTGGGTGACACAAAATAGATTGTAGTAGTTCCTAGCATTTCCACAAGTGGCAAATTATGGCATTGCTGTATCAGTGGGCCATGGTTTTGGACCCATGAATCCAATCAGAACCGACATTTTCATCCCGCACATAAATACAGGGTTAAAACATGTATTTATAACCTAGACACTGTCCTATTTATAAAGACGGTTGACTTAATGACTTATAACTGGAAATTACAAGTCTGAACTGGCCATTAAAACACTAAAATCGAATTTGTCTGCCCAATAAGTGTGGCCAGCTCCCGAAACCGTCCAATAAGTATGGTCTGCATCTGTTCCACAATATTAAAAATTTTTCATTCAAATTCATGCCATTTTTTCAATGAGAAAGACCTAAAAATGCTAAATGTGAGATCGTAAATTCAAAGAGACAGAACTCTTACCTAGTTCTATGGGTTTGTAAACGTGTTTGTATGCAGGACCCATAGGAGGCCAATGCTTAAGAATAATCATTCAATATTTCATAAAGTTAATGCCGCTTACATTATAATAAACCGGAAGAGGAGATCGTGTCTCCGTGAAGATATTCAGTAACACGTAGCATAAAGGTGAGGTCATTATCATTATGCCTATGCTTGGAATCTAATCCGGAAGTATTTTTCAAAGGATTGTTCAGAAGGGACTCTCTTTCGATGATCCTCGTGGCAAACAGATAATGCGAAAATTCTACCCAAAAAAAAAAAAAAGATAATGCGAAAAATGATAGATAAGGACAAACCCGTCTTTTCATCTCCGACCGAGTGCTCGGCCGCCACTACATATGGGATACGTGGAGCCAGTTTTTGAGTGCACAATACTAATATGATTTTATAAACTAATATAACCTAGATAGTTCAAGATTTTTATAAAATTTTAAAGATAAAAGTTATAAATAAGTAAATTTTATTTACTTATAATATTGTATAAGTATTGTCACGTGTTGTATTATTTATATATAAGACTCTCTTCTCTACATGAGACTGTGTTCTATGTTTTATATGTTCATTTGAATATCATATAATAGAAGTGGCTAAATCTCTATAATTATTGTTATTATTATTTTATTTAGCTTGAAAAAATAAATCATTACCGTCAATCCCTACCCCAAGTAGCCCTTCGCGTTATCCTCTTTTTTTCAACGAGTATAAATGTCTCATGCCCAGGCGAACTTTCAATCCGACTTGCAGGGAAGAAACACACATTTTCAATTGTCAGAACAGAACACCCCGACACAATAGCTGGCATCTGATGGCGGCGCTGGCCGATCGGAAACGACCTGTTGACCATGTGGCAGTCATCTCGAGCCCGGGCATCGGCCACATCGCCCCGCTCCTCGAGTTCTCGAAACGAATCTGCATCGACCACGGCCTTCAGGTCAGCTTCCTCGTCCCCACCACCACGGTGCCAGCCCCGGCCCAGGACCAGCTCCTCCATCCCAAGGCCGGAGCCGCCCTCCCCCTGAACCTCCACGTGATCGACCTCCCGCCGGTCGATATCGCCACCTCCGTGCCCAAGGATGCCACTCTCTTGGTTCGGATATCCCTCATCCTCGAGAAGAGCCTCGAGTCCCTGAGGACAGTCCTGGTCGAGCAAGTGAACCGGCCGAAGGTGCTCGTGATCGACATGTTCTGCACAAAGGCGTTCGAGATCTGCAAGGATCTGTCAATCCCCGTCTACACATTTTTCACGTCGGGTGCTGTCCTGCTCACGTTCTCGCTGTACCTTCCGAGGTTGGACCAAGAGGTAGAGGGAGAGTTCGTGGACTTACCTGGACCTATCCAAGTTCCGAGTTGCATGCCTTTGCATCCTCAGGATTTGCTCGATCAGGTAAAAAGACTAAAGCTTATTATAAAACTGAGTTTTTCCATAAATTATTGCAAATAGTCATTTCGTTGCCTACCTATACAATATAGTATACACAAATCTAATGAAATTTTGTTCAAATTTGGTCAGTTCCGTGGAATGTAAAGTTCTTCCACTCACAAATTTTTTCACATTTTCAGTACTTTAAAAATCGGGATCATATTAAAGGAGAAATATATCGAATCAGCTAAACTTATAAATCTATATTTCTATTCTAAATGAGAGCTATAAGGCAAACATTCTAGTCTATTCACGTGTTGTCATTTACAAGCTGTTTCACCTCCCTCTTTTTTTTTTTTTTTTTTTTTTTTTGCCTACCTCAAAGGCTAAAAATTCTCGGCCTTTCACTTCTTCATTGAAGTTTCTAGCCTATCCCGAGAACTGTTTAGGGATATAAAAACCGACCACTTTGTGTTCTGTTTTTTTACGATTTTTTCGAACACCAATTTTTAAATAAAATAATAAATTAAGTACGAAAATAGTAAAAATAAAATTCATTATAATAAATAAGAAATACTAATTATAAATTTTTTTTGTGTATTAGGAAAATCAAAAAAATAAATATGAATCAAGATTTAAATTTAAAAAATTAAATATATTATTTGTATTGTCAAAATCTAATAATAAGATGAATTATTACATATAATATTATACTTAACATAATTTAAATATAATTTTTGGGTTGGTCTCGAGTTAATTAACTTTAGGAAACCCTTTTTTTAATCAACAAAAGTGCATCAATTATTTATCTATATTTCTATTTTAAAGGAGAGTTACAAGGGAAGTATTCTAGCCTATCCACATGTCTTCACTTTCAAGTTGTTCACCTCCCTCTTTTTTTTTAGCCTAACTCAAAGGCTAAAAATTCCCAGCCTTTCACTTCTTTATTGAAGTTTCTAGCTTATCTCGAGAACTGTTTAAAAATATAAAAACCAACCATTTTATTTTCGATTTTTTCTACAATTTTTTCAAACACCAATTTTTAAATATAATCATAAATTAAATACAAGAATAATAAAAATAAAATTCATTATAAATACTAATTATAAATATTTTTCGGTATTAGGAAGATCATAAAAATAAATATGAATCAAGATTCAAATTTAAAAAATTAAATATATTATTTGTATTTTCAAAATTTAATAATAAGATGAATTATTACATACAATATTATACTTAACATAATTTTAATATAAAATTTTGGATCGGTCTTGAGTTAATTAAAATTAGGAAACCCTTTTTTTTATCAACAAAAGTGTATCAATTATTTATATATAACAATGTTAGGAATACAATTTACTGGAATATGACTGCTACAATCTAAGTTAGTATGAGAATTATATAATTGCTATATTTTACCATGGGTACTGACATGTACTCCAATACTAAATGGGAATGAACTGAAAATACAAAAAACCTCAAGGTGGGATCGCTATCTCATTGATTTGTTGATCTGGAAGTTTGTTGACATACTAGTATGTCAATTGAAGTCTAACCCTTTTAAACTTCCTAAATGTACCTGTATTTTGGTTTTATATCATTGTATGTACAATTTATTTTTTCAATTATTGATTTTCTATTTAAACTATATTAGAGTACTGCATATTGATTAATCTTTTTATTATAATTATTTAACACAAGTATTACGCGTTAAAAAAGATAGATCGAACTGCAACATAGTGTGAGCTCTTTTTCTAGTATATAACAATGCTAGGATTACAATTTACTGTAATACGACTGTTACAATCTAAGTTAGTATAAGAATTATATGATTGCTATATTTTACCCTGAGTACTGACATGTGTTCCAATACTAAATGGAAATGAACTGAAAATACAAAACTCTCAAAATGCGATCTCTATCCCATTGATCTATTGATCTTGAAGTATGTTTCAAGTATATCAACTGAAGTTTTATCTTTTAAGCTTCCTAGATGTGCCCGTATTTTGGTTTTGTATCATTGTATGTACAATTTTTTTTTCAATTATTGATTTTCTATTTAAACTATACTTGAGTATTGCATATTGGTCTATCTTTTCATTATAATTATTTAACATACCTATTACATGTTACAAAAGATAAATCAAACTGCAGCATAGCGCATGCTCTTTTTCTAGTATATGCGTGTGTGCGTGTGTATATATTAGATGTAGACCCGTATTCTACAAGGAATTATTAAATGCATAGTTGATTATTAAATTGTATCTTTATTTTATACAATTTTGTATATTTTACAATTATATATTAATATTTTTTAACAACTTTAATTGTTATAATAAAAATTTATAATTAAAAAAAAAGAAAATAGCTGAGTAGTTAGTGATAGTTATACTATTAAAGTAATTTTACAATACCACATCATTTATCACTTTTTTGGTCTGCTTATCAATGGTATTTTTGAAATTTCAAAAGTGAGATAAATTATCTTAATACTCCCTTATAATAATAGATATTGGTGGATACAATAGTAATTTGCCCTGTATATTTTCTCTGCTAAGTCACGTAAACCTGTTGGTCGATAATTCAGCCAAAAAAAGAGCAAAATCTGCCCCCCTCAAACCCCCCACCCCGAAAAAAAAAAAAACCTGTTGGTCGACCTAGGAAAAGTGATGACAGTTAATTTCAAAACTTAGTTTTTATTTTTAATTTTTAAAGATAGAATAAGCTCAGGATAATATTCATCTAAAAAACATCAAAGAATAAAAAACAAAAATCGACTTATTACAGTGCAATACTCTTATTTTTGGCTGGAAAGGATAATACTCATTTATTTTGTATTTTTATATCTTTTTCTGATTATAAAAGATGTTGACGACCTGTATGGAAATAGAAGGTACAATAAATACCGCCGGTGAAAGTTTGAATTCAGGATGTTAAGCTCAAGTTGAGGAGAAAGCCTTTAACATGTATACCATGTGACAATATTTATTTTACATGATATCACAAACTAATGAGATTTAATTATTTTTATAGTTGTTTTGTTTCTAGAATTTTGTAAAAAATTTTAAATAACTTAATTTTATTGATTCATGCCACCACGTAAATATTATATCTGCTATACGCAAGTCTCTCTCAAGGTTAAGGACGATACCGCAAGCTTTATATCTCGGATTTTCTTTTTCTATTAACAATGGATGAATAATGTGGACAGGTCAAAAATAGGAAAATTGAAGAGTACAGATGGTTCCTGCTGCATATGAGCCGACTGCCCCGGGCCGCTGGGATCTTCGCAAACACATGGGAGGGTCTTGAACCGGGTTCGCTCGCCGCACTGAGGGTGGACCCCTTCTTCTGCAGCATACCCATGCCCCCGGTTCACACGGTCGGACCGCTCATCAGACAGGTCGAGAAAGCCGAATCGCTGACGCCCTCAGATGCCGAGTCCTTAGCATGGCTTGACCAGCAGCCGCCCGAGTCGGTCCTATTCATATCATTCGGCAGCGGAGGGACTTTAACGATCGAGCAGCTCACGGAGCTGGCGTGGGGCCTGGAGTTGAGCCGGCAAAGGTTCCTGTGGGTTGTTAGAGCTCCGACCGATGCCAGCCGCTCGGACACGTATTTCAAATCGGGGAGCTCCGAGATCAATCCTGAGAAATGCCTCCCGGAAGGTCCTTGCTAGAACACCAAAGCCTAGTCCATCTCTGCTAGTTCCGACTTATTGTTCTATCGCTTTTATACTCCTAGTTAAGTAACAAGGGATAAAAAGAGAATATACACTTACACGGATCTTACTCAAAACTCATAACTAAAAAAATTATGTGGTTTGGTATTTAAAAAATTTAATAATTTCTAATTTAACTCATGATTTAAATTATATTTTTTTCATTTATAAGATTTAAATATATGAGAGTATCTCATATATTTAAGGGGAAAAGTAGTCAAATTATTTTAAACAATTCATAGTAGTCATTTCATGCCTACTTTTTTTTAAATATGTATTACTGGTAATCAGAAATCATATAAGTTTCTAACTAGTTAACTTCAAGTCTGGTCTGTTTACCAATAGTAAAACTATCTCATCATAAGTCTTCTCAAGTCAAAAAAACTTGAACATGAGGCTTTTATTTAAGGGGATAATGTGCCGAACTAATGAACCAACTCATACCAACCCATTGCTTATTTCTTTGTTGGTAGGGATACGATTGAATCAAAAGCATGGAAAAACATACTGTAATTTTTTCTTATTATAGAGGAGATCTGTAAAATTGTACCAACATTCAAACCTACTTACTCATAATTTTAGGTCGAGGCAGATGCGAACTCACAAAACCTCATTTCTCTTGTAATTTTGTTTTTTCATCGCGTTCATCATTTTCACAGGTTTCTTGGAGAGGACTCGAGGCTTTGGCAGAGTAGTGCAGTCATGGGCGCCTCAAATGGCCATTCTCCGCCACGTCTCCACCGGCGCATTTATGTCCCACTGTGGCTGGAACTCTACCCTGGAGAGTATTTCTTGCGGCGTGCCGATGATAGCGTGGCCGTTGTTCGCCGAACAGAGGATGAACGCCGCTATGCTGGCGGAGGAGATCAGGGTGGCAGTCAGGCTCGCCGCCACGGACCCACGGACCGGGCTGGTGGGGAGGGAGGAGGTTGTAAGGGTCGTGAGGATGGTGATGGAGGGTGATGATGGAACGGTGTTGAGGCGGCGGGTGAGAGAGCTCATGGGTAGTGCGGCGAAAGCGCTCAGCTCCGGTGGAATGTCTGGGGAGACGTTGGCGACCGTGTGCCGAGAGTGGAAATTGGCCGGGAATGAATGTGCCCGGGAGAAATGCTGCGACGCGTTGAATAATAATTGAGCATGGTATGTTGCATTGTCAAGTAACTTATGGAATGTATGATGAATAAAACCCACATGCATGGTCATGAAACAATATTTGCATTGAGAATATTATTTATATATTTATATATGCCCTTGGATCAATACATTATTATTTTGTCCGTAATTTTATATCATGAAATTAATATAAGGGTTGGAAAATAAAGATAAATAAACGGACATATAACTCTTACGTTGATGATCGAACTCAGAACTTTTTAATAGTGAGTTGGAGTTTTATGTCACTGTATTAAAGTCATGCTCTTGATATATCCTTTTTCAATGTATACCTGTTAATATTCAAAAATTTTCTAAAGTACTCACATAAACTTACAAGAAATTGAAGAAAAAGTAACCGTAGAAATAAAGTGATAAAAATTAAAAAGTTGAATTATGAATTTTAAGATATTCCAAAAATGTAAAAAATTTTAGGGATTTAGTTAAAAATTTCAAATTTTTTAAATATATTTTTGTAAATTAGAGAAACTTAAAAAAAAATAAAATTCTAAAAAAAATTGAAAATAATCAGAAATAATTTAAAAATCAAGAAAAAAATTTAAAAGACTGAGAAATATTTAACGGGTAGAAAAAACACAAGAATTTTTAAAGGATTCAAAAGTTCTAAAAAAAATTTATAATATAAAATATAAATATACTAGTTCATCATCTTGTCTGTTTTCAGCACATTTCTATAAATTTTAAATAAAGCACTCAGCTCCGATGTTGCTAATGGGAAGTTACGGGCTCTTTTAGGTTCTTAAGAGTTATTATGTTTTTCAGGATTTTTATAGTTTATATTTAGGGTTTAAATTTATATTTTATTTTTAAAATTCTTTCATGAATATGCTAATGAGATCAGTGATATCACCAAATAGTATTGACATGATACGTCCCGTAACATATAAGATTACCTCCTCTATGAGTTAATCTATTTCGAATCTGAATTAGTCATGACTAAAAAAGGGATGAAGACGGTTTTGATATAATGGTTTTTTTTTTAATTTGAAGTTGACAGCTGTCAGCTGTCTCATTCTCGATACCGTGGGCACGCCCGCAGGGAATCACAATTGAATTTTGGCGTCTAATAACTTCTAAATAGGGGGAACCAGAAACCCAGGCGACCGTAACGACGCGACTCCCTCCCTCTCCTATCTCCTCTTCTAAACAAACCCCTCCGGGCAGCTACTGAGTCCGTGCAAATGGAGTCGGAAATCGAGCTCGAGCCACTCGAGCCGAACTCGCTGGGGCGGAATCTCGGCAACGGCGACCTTGACAGAAGGTACGCTCCTTTCGTTCGCCGCGACATCTACGGCCGGTTTGGCTGCGGGGAGCTTCCGTGGACGGAGAAGGTGCTGATCGCCTTTGCTATGGTGACGCTCGTCCCTGTGCGAGTCGCTGTTTCCGCCAACATGCTGGCGTTTTACTACCTGGTCTGTAGGGTTTGCACGCTCTTCCAGGAGCCGAACAAGGATGGCTTCGAGCAGGAGGACTACGCGCACATGCAGGGGTGGAGGAGGGTGGTGATCGTGAACCTCGGGAAATTCCTGTCTAGGATTTTCCTCTTTGTGCTAGGTTTTTACTGGATCAATGAGATCAATCTCGAACGGCAGGTTACAGGAAATTCTGGTGACGAGGTATGCTGATGCTTTTCATTGCGTTTTAGGATCTTCGTTTACTGGTGCGTATTAACTTTCTTTGTTCTGATATCATCGAGCTTTGAATTGCTCTGACGGATTTAAAGAGTGATCAGTAGCATATGGTTGTATAGTTCCTCAATAAGATGAGCTGAACTGAAACCTTTAGTATGAACTAAAGTGATATTAAAACTCTCTCTCTCTCTCTCTCTGATGCTTATACCGTAATTAGTTCGTTAACTCGTCTGAGAATCCTGAATTCTATCCAGTGTCAAGTTGAAATTCCATGAAAATTCTTGAAATGCTACGTTTCGGAAGTATGTACAGGGCTTACTTTAGCGGTAACAGTCTAACAGATCGATGATTTTGGAATTCATTCCTGAGCTGAGGTCTTATATAAGCATTGCTTGGCTCTCACTACTTATACCTTAAGTTAATTGTCAAATTACATCTGAGAAATTACGGATAGGGTCAGAATTCACTGTTTGCAGTATTCTTCTTCTTCAATTGCATTGCAATTAACATGAGGAATGAGCATAGAGGGATGGTGAGTTTTAGAATTATATTCTTTTACATTTTATATTTGGAAATGATAATGCACTGAAATGAATCTTTGGTGTTGGAAGGAACTTTTAGTCTATCAAATGGAGCTTGCTTGTATCCTGATAGGAAGAAATTTAAATAACAGCGTGGATCCATCGTATATTTCTGTACTTATGTTGGTTTCTTCTTTATGGCCTGCTGTCCATTTGCTAGAATGGGAGCAAAGAACTACCAGAAGATCAGGGAAGACCTGGAGCGATAATATCTAACCATGTTTCATACATAGATATTGTGTATCACATGTCGTCTTCCTTTCCAAGCTTCGTCGCTAAGGTCTGTTGACTAATCACATAAACCTAAGTCACCGCTGCCTTATGTTCACTGACATTTTCTGTCCAATTCTATTGCATTGATTGCTGAAGACATCAGTGACCAAACTTCCTCTTGTTGGCCTCATAAGGTTAGTTCACTTCGATTTTATCTGACATCTTCACATGCTGACTTATCAAAACATTTATCAAATTTTGTTGCTTAAGTAGGCTTCACTTAAAGCCTTACATTCTTTTGAAGTTATCAATTTGTAAATTTTCAGTTGAGAGGAGACAGAGATATCACTCCAATGCTTTTGCACATTTGACTTACATCACGCCACTTAATATTTCTACATTGTTTGTTTGCTTTCTGTTAAAAGTTTGGCCCTATGATAGACTTTCTTAGCTGAGGTTTTACAGTCTGAGCTTCTGTTAGATCCATCAGAAAGTGGAAATTTTATTTGTTGAGATCATTAACTTGCTGATTTGCTAAAAAGAGTAACATTTCTACTTCAATATAATAGATCTTCTCCTGTCACTTACATCCCTATATTGTGATCTATGTTGAGGTCTGAATTTTAGAAAATTGCTTGAATTTGACAACTTGTCTGTGACAGCAAGTGCCTCGGCTGTATCTTTGTTGAGCGGGAGTCAAAGTTATTTGACAAGGGTGTTTCAGGTACGTCGTTTATTACTGATATATTTTAAATGATACCTCCACTATCCACGACAACTACCATGTTAGATATTAGTTTTCATTATTTCAAATCCATCTCTAGCTGCAGATTTTCATAATTTCTTCCTTTCATTTTCAGGACATTTATCTTTTTGTGATTCTTTTTTAATTTGAGATCCACTTGATTAAATTGGTTTTTTTTGCATCACACAGGAGTTGTGGCAGAAAGAATTAAGGACGCTCATCAGAATAAAGATGTCCCACAACTGATGCTTTTTCCAGGTTAGCATTCCCTGACTAGAAGCACAGGTATATGATCCTGTGGTCTGTGGTTGTATACCAGAATTGCTAGGTTACTGTTCTAGATGGGTGGTGACAATTGAAAGTTAGTTCATATGTTTATAACTTTGATATAAGTTGTTGGCTTTACCATACAACATCTGATTGCATCATAAATATTGCGAAATAATGTTTGCAATGTGCATATGACTGTCTTGTTCAGTTGATGCAACTATCTATATTACACTTGAATGTCCTGCAGAAGGCACGACCACAAATGGAGACTTCCTTCTCCCATTCAAGACAGGTGCATTTTTGCCGAAAGCCCCTGTGCTTCCAGTGATACTAAGATATCCTTATGAGAGGCTCAGTCTTGCTTGGGACTCGATATCCGGGGTCAGTAGCATGTCCTCTGATTCATGCCTTTTATTTGGCTCAGAATGTTCTGATTTTCAACTTGTTGGCAATAAATCAAATTGCAAGACAATATAAATCATCAAATCTTGCAAGACGGTATAATCCTGAAGTGTTATTTTGGTTACTTATCTGGGTTGTCTTCACATGATTTGTGTTTTCCTACAGTAGTAATGTCTGTGCACAGACCTATTTATGGCAACTTTCCTGATTTGGTAATACTCTTAATTTGAAGGTTCGCCATGCAATATTTCTTTTATGTCAATTTGTGAATCATATGGAGGTGATACGTTTGCCTATCTATTATCCTTCACTTGAAGAAATGAACGACCCAAAACTTTATGCTAATAATGTCAGAAGGCTTATGGCTGCTGAGGTATGTGTTTCTTCAGATTCACAATTTAAGGCTATGAAACTAATATATGCATGCAATCACCTCTGCTCCTAGAAAGTTTAGGACCACTTCACTGTATCCATCAATGCCCAGAATGTGAATGCACGGAAACTGTTTTGCATGCTGACCCTCAATATCGCTAAAGTGATTCATCCTTTATGGCAATCAAGATGTGTTCTCTGATTCCACGATGGTTTTACTCTTTTCAGTCTGAATCCATTTGCTCTATATTGACTTCAGTATTCCTCATTACTCTCCTATTTGGTGTATCTTCTGTTCTGTTTACAGGGGAAACTGAACCTCTCAGAAATTGGACTGGCCGAGAAATGGGCATATCTTACTTTGCATGGTAATGATACCCTGCCTAGTGCTTTGCTTTGGAAAGACGAGTGATAATCTTGTAGTCCTAGCTCCATTGTCTTGCGTTTGCCGATTTCCTTGGTTCTCCTGGTTTTTGCATGTGAATAGCAGTCATTGTTATCGCCAGTCCCCACTACTTACGACGAATTCCCACTGACAGCAATTTTACCTCCTCGTAGAATACTAAGTCACTACATGCTTGGTGTCAGTTTCTGTTTTTGAATCTAGAGAATGAGAATAGATGAATTGCTATGATAACGTCTTCTGTAGGTAGAACGTTTCTATGTCTCATCCCACAATTCTGTTTATTCACTGATTTATTTCTTGCAAATCGAGAATATGGTAGCACGGGAATCTTGATTTAGGAGAGGATCTAAATGGTGCCTTTGCCATCCTTACCCCTGCAGGTTCGTTTTCATATAACTAAAAATTCATTTTTCTCGTAGTATGTAGACTCTAACCGTGTTCCAGAGAGAACTAGAATTACAAACCAGCATTTTTTTGGGGACTTTCTTGCACTAAGCATTTGGTACAATACACACAATCCCTCTCACCATCCAACCAGTGTATAGTTGTTTTGAGTTAATGCAGATTCCTCTGATACTGCTGTACGCGTGGATGGGAGTGCTACACCATTTCGGTCAGAGTAGAATACAGATGATGATAGAATATCGAGTGGACATGCAAATAGAAACTTGGGTCAAACGTTTTGATCCACGACTCTACTACCATTCTTTTCCATAAACGTTCAAATGCTGTGGCCAAAAGTTTGTGGTCAGTGCAAATACCACTTCTGGGCTCTATTCGCTTACTACGCTGTGCTTCCTCTGAGCCTTTTCAGTCTCTGGATCCCAAACTTGTGAGATGGAGCGAATTGCATTCTTCGGTCAATGCGTGTCCGCACATATGTACATACTTTGTTGCTGGCCGTCTTCAACAGGACACCTGAGTGAGTCGGAAACATGTCTATTCACAACTGAAACGGCATGACATTGGGCGATTCTGAACAATTTACAGGCGCTCTCTTCGACTAACCTATCCCGATGTTGCATTTGCAGTTGATCTACTAAACTGGATTACGGCAGAAGCTCGTAGAGTTTGATCTGGATCTAACAATAATCGACAGTTCGAGTTTGCCTGGTCTCATACCAAGCGTGGGGTATATTTCCATCCCTTTATTCCAATCTGCAACTCTCTTAAGTCTGTCATCATCATATAGTAAGGTGGATATGGTCAATAAAGGGATACTAGGAAACATAATGCTCCTGTCTCGGTCAGGTCTTCACACCAAAGAACAGAAAGAAGAGTATCTGATGATACAACTCATACGAATGTACATGGATACAAGTATAGTAGAAGGCGTCTGCGTTTTCCACATTATCTGGTTTTCAATGCAACTATGACATATTTTTAAACCTGTGTAGAACTTCAACCAAAAAAAAAACTCAGGACAGCCAACCTTATCTATTGATAAACAGAGATCCGGAGAAGGAAGCCTGAGTTTCTACAGAGCTCCGATTGTGTTGAAATGAGTCCATGATTCCTGCAACCATGAAAACAGACCCAGATGGAAATTCCACATTGATGTTCCAAAGAAAAGCATTCGAGATTTTCCCAGGCATGAGTCGATTATCATTACCTGCAATATATCGAAAACTTTTTCGGCGATGTACTTCTGTTCCGAAGCAGCACCCTTCTGCTGCAGCTTGTCAGGGTGTAGGCACAGAAGAGCCCTCTGGTACGCTCTCTTTACGGCAGGCCCTTCGATTATATCAACGAGAGGAACAGGCTTCCACCCGCTCCCTGGCCAAAGAACCTGCACGTTAAGTCATAAAACTTAAGGTCCGAACCGATTGCAGGCCTTGCACTATGTGCAGTCCAACCATCAACTGGCTCGTGCACAAAATCAAAACTGCATGGAATCACAGTTCGGAATGCGTTTTCTGCCAAAAACAGAGATTCCTACTTTCACTTGTCCATGATATGGTCATGACCAAATCAATCACTTGACCCGACTTGGGCTGCCACAAACCGACTCACCTACCTGCAGCTAGTCAGGAAGCAGACTTGCTGTAACCGGTTAAACGACTTCTCACCCTCAGTCAGCCGCTGGACTCCTGACCAAACTGGTGGCGGTGAGACTGAGACTTTACTAGACCACTACGTTATATACCGATTCATTCCAATGTAATGTGCTGGCTTCACCTACGAGGGTACCCACAACCTCAGCCCTCACTCAACACACTATTATTCTTGTAGCTTTCCTTTCCTCTGTCATCAGTCCTCCCACTGACTTGGGCATCAGAAAGTCGATCCAGACCACTAATTCAGACTCGAATTTCTTGCAGGCTCTTTGTTTACGGCCTGCTTGGAGACCCAAATCCCAAGAGTTCCAAACCCACAGAATCAATCCGAAGGACTCATCTGTCCACAGCTGATTCCCTTTTGAACTTGTCATGGATAATCAAACTGTACCCAAAATCTGGTACGGTTCAAGTAGGACAAATCACAAGAAGCTCATCCTTTGAAAAAAGCTATTTACTTCGAGCTAAGTGACAGATTTATCACAGAAATGCAGAAGATGTCCCATAAAAGATCAGTAGAACTTGGGGAGCAGATATTGTTGCAGAACAACCATCTTATGTTTCATCTTCAGACAGTTTTCTTTCTGACCGGCAATAGTACAATGATTGTTTTACGCAAGATCTTTTGAGAGGAGAACTTGAGAAGGGAAGCTGAATGTACTCACATACTGCAGAGTTGAAAGCAGGGACCGTATGTTTCCTTCCTTACCACGTGACCACTGCCGTATTTTAGCATCCATGGCCTGCACATAGGATTGATTATAGTCGAAAAAATTTGTCGAAAGACAATCTTCTCAGTACACAACTACGTATATGCATTGGAAAGAACATTACTTGGATTTCTTCACGATCTTCAGTGGGCTGTCCTTGCTTATTCTCATCTTGGGGTAATTCTTTTATCTGCATAGATTATGCAATTCAAATTGAACATGGAGGCGTGAACCTTAGACTCCTGATATTGTGATTATAAGACTGAAATGCAAGAGATGAAAGGAAAGAGAGAATGAGAAAAAGGATGGTTTTCAAGTAATTCCACGTAATGTCACGCACAGTGAAGTAAGCCCGGAAGGATTCATCACCATCTTCATCTGTAGTTCTCATATCATCAGTAGCTGATTCTGAAAGACCAAAAGAAATCTTTTAATATTAAGCTTAAGCAAGTAAATTAAACCTAAACACCCTTGAACAAATTCGAATAACTCACCAGGGCTTGATGCTGAGTTATCTTTCCGACCAGAAGATGTATCACTGAATAAAATGTCGGCATTATCCATGCTAGAATGCTCTTCTGGAGATTCTTTATGAGGATCAGCCACCTGAGAAGAAGTTAAAATTTTTGAGTTCCATATAATTTGCTTCAAAAGTATCAAATCATATGCATATTTGGATATTCAGGTACCTTGTTGGAATCATATACAGGCTTTTCCAACTGGGAGACACTTATTCTCTCATTCATCATCGAATTTTTGTGACTAATTGCTTCCAAGGTTGCTGCTGGGGTTCCTTTCTCTTCCTTGGTAAAGCTCTGCCTCTGAGGATGAACACTGGCTTTCAGTTTTGCTGAAGAAGATTCCTGGCTGAAGATTTTAATAAATTCTTTGACCTTCCCCTTAGATCGTTTTTTCCCCGTACCATCTTCGGAATTCCTAGGAGATCCCTTACTAACAACTTTCTTGGCTTCTTCACTTCTCCTAACCAATAACTCTTCATTCGATTTCTTGAAAACATTAACATTTTTATCCTTTCCAGACAACCCTTTACTGCTTCTCTCCATTCTACTTGCTCCACTAGCTTTTCCATCAATTGCATGCTCGGTATTACCTGCAGTTCAAGAAGAAATATTCATCAGAAAGTGTAAGGCCAAGAAAAACAGAGATCGAATGGAAACGCAGCCTACCTTGCTTCTCATCTTTGTCAAGGAAGAAAGCGTGCAGGGGTTTCAACTCAGGTCTGCTTAATCCTCCATTCATTTCCTTTTCCAAACTCTCTCTTGAGTTAGCCAGAGAGGGAGAAGACGACTTTCCATCTTTGTCCTTTGGAACAGGTATAACAGGAATATCTTCAAGATTATTGTTCCATCCAGAGCCCAGAACATCCTGTTTTCGAGATGGTACCTCATTCTCAACAGGTTGGCATGCTTGTAATTCAACTTTCGAGCTGAAGTTACCAGGTGACTGATTCTCTACCTCATCACTAGTTTCTGTCATTTCATTAAAGATCAGGCTTTCAGTTCTGCCCTTTTCCTGCAATCTCCTACTTCTCGCTCTTGTGAGAGGCATCATTATTGGTATTCCTTTGCTAGCCCATTTGTATATCGAGAAGTGGAACTGGGGGCTGCTTGTTACATCTCGTGCATTGCCCATTTCCTTCTCCAAGTCAACTGAGTTTTCGTGTTTGTTCAAGCCTAACGAGTTCTCTTTTCCGAGGGAGAACTGCCGGGACAAAGGACTCGGCCGGTAATGAGCACCAGTGCTTCTGGACTCGTCATGGACTTGGACAGGTCTGCTTGAGAATCCAAAAATAGAAATCTTTGGAGAATGAGGACGGCTTGTCCTGTTTGAAGCAGCATCCTTGTGCGAGGTTCGGGTAGGGGATCCGAATGGTGTAGAGTCCACTGAATTGCTCAACTTGCCAGGGAGGCTGGAAATAGCAGTTCAGAACAGATTGAAGTTAAATAAGGGGACATCTCTCATCTGGCAAATCAATAGATTGCGAACAGAAAACTCAATATGCAAAACAAAGGAGCAATTCACAAACACCGTTATATTGGATTAATGGTGCGATCAATCTGCCAGGAAAAGAAAGAAAGACAAGACACGTTAAGTGATCCATGTAGTCCTGTTGTTTTGATCCCTTTTAGGCCTAACCTCAAACCAACTGTCCCGAAATTTGTCAGGAAACAATGTTTCAATCCCTCTAGGCCTAATCTCCGACCTTCATCTCGATGTTTGCCATGACTTGTGCATTCCATGCTTCGAAGGACATTGTCCATGGAACTATCCTCTACCATCAACGATCAAACAGATTGCTATCAATATTCTAATCATACTTACATTGCAAAATTTTCTATCTATCTATATTTCAATATGATTATCTATTACTGCTTCAGGAGAAAAGTCACCTTTTGGTGTCACTTTTTTATTTCCTAAAATGTCATTAATTGAAATTTCACAAGCCCTTAAATTGGAATAACATAGGGGTTATAATGGTAAATTCAACATGCATAACTATCCCTTCTATCATTTTATCTTCCACTTCCACTATTATAACTACTTATTTTAAAAGTTAAACATATATTATTTTTATTTGAATAATTAATTATATATAATTACTCTATTTAATCGTGTATAAATGAATATTTCTGATAATTTTTATTGAGATAACACATACAGTGTAAACCTCTTATCACTAGTTAAACCCACGTCACTGAATTTACCATCACTAGCAGTTACAGTTAATAATCGACAGAGATGAATAACTGAAAAAGGGGAAGAAGACACTTCAGATAGAAACCTGAACTGCGTGGGCACAGAAGATGGGCCACCAAAGCCCTCCGCTCGAGGCGGCAGCAGCCATGCGGGGCTGAGAGGCCTCGATGCTGGAGGCGAAGAAGAGAACACGTCCAGGTCTTGCTTCCTCGGAGTCGTCGAACCGGGTGACTCGCTGCCTCCAAATATGTCGACGAAGAAGTCCTCCCGGAGGTCTCGCCTCCGAGTCCCACCCTCCACTCCGCCGCCGAACACCGGCTTCTCCTCGGCGCCGGTCCACGGGTCCCTAAACGACGGCATCTCCCCCATCCTCCTGCCAGCAGGGAGCGACTCCACCCCCTCGGTGAAGCTGCAGCGCATCATCTCGTGGATGGATGACCTGCGAGGGGGGCCGCCGAAGACGTCACGGAAGTCGACGTCGGAGGCCCTGAATGGAGCGGTCCTCGGCGACGAGGAGCCATAGCTGTAGTCCACTAGAGTGGTCTCCGCCTCCATGCTCCTATCAACACGCGCCAACTCAGGTAGAACAGATCAGCTCCTCCTCCACTTCAAACCTCGTAGGACTCGAAACTCGAAGTTGAAACACGGTCTGTGCCTCAGAAGATGTTCGAGCTCCCTGACAGCGGAGAACAGAAGGGAAAACAGGACTCTGTCAGGCGAAAATGGGCTGGAAAGTCGGGTAGCAGGAGGTGGATCTGTGAAGGGCAGACATGTTTGAGGAGAGAATTCGGGACGGGGACCCGTGGGAGCTGAAGAATCGGAGGAGGAGGTGAAGCGAGGGAACGGACTGGAAGGAGAGGAAGAAGGAGGAGAGGAAGAAGGAGACAAAATGGGAGGCATGTTGGACGGGAATTGAAGCCACAGAAGCAGGGCCGAATGGGGACACGGAGAATCTGTGTGGATAAGGAAGGAAGAGAAGAGGAGGAAGAGAAGAACAGTATTTGACAGGAATATTTTGTTTTTATTTCCATGTTTGACAATACTAACCGACTAATTCGTTGGACGCTCTATGTCAATGAGCTTAACCTATTACCAGTTTATCAGCAGATTCATTCCTCGGAGACAACAGGAATTGATCAAGACGAAGCATTTGCATCGAGAAAGCATTGCACAAAGACATCGAAAAATCAGTCAAGTCACATGGAAGAGTTAATTAAATTATTATAATTAATGATAATTAGAGTAGCTATTTAAGTAATTGATATTAAATTTTTTATTTATTATAATTTAATTAATTTTTTTATATCAAATTTTTCCATATGACACATAACCGGTAATTTTCCGAGTTCAAGGCGTCGATTTGAATCTCCCCTACACACTTGTATGGGAAAAACATCCTTTAAAATTGCACTTTTTGGACACCTGCCTAAAGGATACAGTGCCACTGCCTTCTAAAATTACATTAAATTTTTTTGTGTACTGATAGGATCAACGGCGAACACCGCTTGTTTAATTTATTTACAATCGAATACGAAAATTTAAATATTACGATACAATATATATCACAGATCAATAATTATTATTTAATATATTTTAGGATCAGCATCTGTTATAACTGCCTTGATTGGTGGGCTGTGTCATGCCTAGCGTGTGTGATTTGATTGATTTCAAGCCATTATTAATTATTATCATTTTTATTATTGATAATAATTCTCGTGGAGGCGGTTAATCGGAGACTTCCCATGAACACTTCCAACCAGGTTTCGTGTATCGCTGTCGGGAGGAGGGGCCTCATTCCTTGTATGATTAGTTGCGTCCATTACATTCCTTTGTCCCGTGGAGAAGAGCCTCTGGTTGCCCGGACCACTTCCCGTTCCTAATCAGGTAGTGGTACACCTGGCCACGGATCAGGAACCGGAGGACGTGAAACCGGCTCTTAACATTCCTTTGAACGGTTCCAACCGGTTCCAAATTATTCGACTCGATTTTATTTAAATTAAATTTAATGTGCACAATTTTAAAATATATAATTAAAAATCTGGGTAAACCACAACCTCTTGAGATTTAAAATAATCAAAATTAGATAGTTCTCTTATTTGATAATGTATTTGCAGAGTAAAAAATATAATTTATATGTATTTTTAATTTAAAAAAGAGAAAAAAAAATTGAAAATATGGCTGTTGGAGGGTAGGGTAGGTGATTGGGTTGTGGGGGAAGGTGCGCGGGGCCCACGTGGGGGGTTGGGGAAGGGGGGGCTAGGGGTTAGGGGGTTAAAAAATTCAAAATTTTTTAAATTTGCCGCCGGTTTCAATATGGTTCCGGTTTTGACCGGGCCAGCCCCGAGCCCAAACCGGTCCGTGGCCAGGACTAGGTAATGGTGTGCACGGATATCTGAGCACACATTTGATAAAATCGGGATCGGGATTAGAATGTATTTTAATGGATTTCTCATTTTTCTGCTTGGGATCTAATATGTTTCAATTAGAATTTATTCGAAATTACCCTATCGGATATTCATGTTAGATCCCTATCGGATGAAGAGATATCGAAACATATTAGATCCCTATCGGATATTCCTACAAACAGGTCCCATTTGATGATGAAGAGATATCGAAAGTTGATTCCATGAGCCTAAATTTTTTTCCCTTGAAGAAATTTATATGATTTGAGAATAAAAAAATTTCGAAGTGAAATCAAGCTATTCACACAGGCCTCCTTACAATTACATTAGATTCAATCAAGGGGGATGCAATTTGTTTTTTGTTTTTTTGGTAATGGTGTGATCATCATTACTTTGCAATCAAAATGGAGTAGTCAAAATTTACATTTACATGTAAGCAACCATTTCATATACCGACAGCATCCAAGCTAATTGCGACATTCGAGCCCTGTAATCAATGCTCTAGTCGTGAAAGTGAAGAGATCTTCAGTTTCACAATGTCCACTATTAAGTGCATTAATTTCTCGGTTTTTCATTTCTTTTGTTCAAAGATACGCTTGTTTCTTTCTTGCCAAATAGAATGGACGTATTGGGTCCACAAAAGACAAGCAGCCACCGAGTCAAGTGTCTTGCCTCGTTGCAAAAGTAGCCAATTTGATTCAACTTACTAGATCCAGTTACACAGCCGAGACCCGCACTGCTTAAAAACACGTGCCAGATTTGCCAAGTGGGTGCACAGGAGAAAAACAGGTGGTCTCAGGTTTCTAGTTGGGCTTCACAAAACTCACACATCTTCGAAGGCATTTGGACATTCCAGCGAAGCATCCGGCTTTTGGTGGTCAGTTGGTCTTGCCAAGCTAACCAACTGATTGTCGAAGCTCTAGGAATGTTTCTTGCAAACCAGATTTGTTTGGTCCAGCCTTGCTTCTCGATTGATTCACAAAGCCGATCCCAGGCACTTTTGGATGTGAAGGTCCTGATTTGTCAGGGACCCAGACTAACTCATCACGAGTGTTGACATTTAGTGTTGTGGAGAGTCGGGCAACCAAAGCAGCCTGAGGATCTGCAGAGTGGGGCCATCTCCATCTTCCTTGCTGAAGTACTGCACTGACTAGTGCATTGGGCAAAATAGTGGGAAAGCAGGCATATCCTCGAGTGCAATACGAGGACAAGGGCCCCACAAGGAGCCGGTTATCATGCCAGAACGAAACCTTCGAGTTAAATCCAATCTTTTAGCTAATTAATGGGCCTATTAGGTTTACAAATTGTGCCAAAAGTTTCCCATGGCATCTTTGAGGTCATTCTTATATCAAGATTGCAAGATCGGGCTCGATGGAACCGTAATAAACTGTTAGAAGAAGAATACAAGGGAGATCCTAACAACACCTCGATCCATAATTACATGCCGTCGGTCAAAATGGCTTATTAGTAGGAAACTGCCATGCACAAGAGAGATAAGCGACGATCTTTTGCCGGTAAAATTTTCCGGTAAGGTCCAGAAACGAGCTTCACTTCAAGTTAGCCTTCTTGATGATGATGTGGGCTCCGTGCTGAGGCTGCAAGGTCACGTAGAGAAAAGGGGCATGGACATAAGTAGGGGAGACCTCGAGAACGTACTCCCTGATCACCATTGCCAGCACGACCTTGGCCTCGACCAGGGCAAGGTTCTGTCCCACACAGACCCTGGGGCCCAGCCCGAACGGGACGAACGAGGCCAGGTGCTTCCTCGGCTCAGCAAACCTGAGGGGGTTGAACTCGTCCGCGTCCGGCCCCCAGATCTCCGGGTCGTGGTGCACGGCCGCCTTGGCCAGGTAGAGCTGCGTCCCGGCGGGGACGTGGAGGCGGTTCCCTAGCTTCACGTCTTTGGCGGCTTCTCTCATCAGCATGACTGCCGGAGGGTACAGTCTTAGGGTCTCATTCAGTATCATGGCCACCTGTAATTTGAATATTGTTATTATATACAAGATAATATATATCCAACACATATAAATTTAAACTTTTACATGAATACGAATCCAACATCTTATACGCCGGGTGAAAATTTTATACAGTGTCAAAGCAATTGTACTATGGATTCACGTCTTGTTAGACTTGAATGTGAAGCTCGTAACTAGTAGTTCAAAACTGGAAGGAACATATCCATCTCGTAGTTAGTGAATCAAGCATGAAAAAAGAAGTCTGACTCGTATGACATTTTTAGTCCTAGGACAGAAGAAAAAGCTCGCATCATGCTCAGTTGTCCCTCCTTATCCGAGCAAGGAAGAAAAATGTCTGAGTTTAGTTGTTGGGCAGATGTTTAAGGACACGTGACAAGTGTAAGCATGTTACTGAGAATTGAATTGGACAATTAATATAAATTATCATGATATATACACCGGCTATAAACTAAAATTTTTACATGAACATAGATTTAATCTCTTATAAGATCCGTCAAAACTTCAAAGTTTACTTACAAAACACACGTGGATGTGCTGCTTACACATTTTAAATATATCTATATTTTTTTTCCTGAGAAGAGGTTCGAAGAAAGGCACAGTGGAAGTTTACTTACAAGCTTAAGGTCGCTTAGATTCTCCGCCGCCGGAGCGGCCGTCTCGCCGCAGACACTGGCCACCTCCGTCCTAGCTTGGCTCTGCCACTCCGGGTGCTTAGCGAGCAGAAGGAAGGCCCACGTGAGGAGCGTGGCGGTGGTCTCCTTCCCGGCGAAGTAGAAGGTCTTGCACTCGTCAACGATCTCCTCTTCCCCCAGTCCCTCCTCCTCCAATCCTCCGCCGTCCATCAGCAGGCTGAGAAGGTTTCTCGAACCTTCTCCCAGTCCGGTGGAGGAGGACGAGGTGGAGGTGTTGCTCCTGACCAGCTTCCGGATCGAGTCCCGGGTCTCCTTCTCCAATCGCCATCTCTCCCTGTTCTTCTTCGTGGGCATGAACCTGAGTTGCAAGGTCCACGACAGGGGCAATTTTGGTAAAAAAAATTAATACTATATGCTTTAATTTTTCTTTATTACAAAAGAAGGCATTTGAGGAAGAATTTCACAAGCTATAACTGAATCACATAATTTCTTAATTACAGATCAAGGTCGTCCGCACTGATTCTTTCTCAAATTTTCTGTATTTTCATTAGCTAATTATAGTTTTCAATCTTGAATTTAGATTTCCCTTTTTATACAAAACATAAATTTTCAACATTAAAACCTTACCAAACACATTTTCATATGTTTCTATTGAAAATTAAACCATGAGAAAGAGAAGCATAGTTGAGAAGAAAAATGGTAAACAAATTAATTTAATGCAGATCGCACTGTTCTCAATCTGAAATCAAGTGATCTCATCAATGGGACTTTTCCCTTCTATTCCAACTCTCAATAGGATAAATTTTTTTTTATTTTTGGAGAATTTAGTGAAACTCGATCCATTTGAAGAGCAATCAGTCAGTCACCTGAATCCGGGAATGTAGATGCTCCTAATGGCCTGGGAAAAGAGATGCATCTGCTGCTCCTGAAGCCTGAAGATGCGCTTCCCTTCCTCGAAGCTGCTCCCGAATGCCGTTCTCGATATGATGTCGCCCGACAGATCTTGGAGCTCCTTCAGCCGGCCGAAGAAAATTTAACGTAGTACGAGGGACAGAGAGCAGAGAGAAATGAATTAAACGGGGAAACAGATAAATCGAAAATATCAAAACAATACCATCGTATTTTTCTGAATTCTATTTCTTTATCAGTGAAAGCAGTATCTCGAGTACCTTCTGTACTTCCACCTCGAACTCTTCTCTCCCTTCTCCGATCTCCTCCCACTTGTCGAGCATCTTTCGAGTGCTCGCCACTATCTCCGGCACCCATCCCTGCAGTTCGGGTATCAAAAACAATATGAATGTGCTAAACCAGTGAGTGATCGATCCATCGCTCTCATTGGCTCCACTGTTTCACTGATGTCAAGACAGGTACGATGAGCCTAGCATGGTCGCACGAGGAACTTGGTTTTGTCTTGATGCCCAACAAAAATGCAAGTTGTTGGGCCCAATAGCAAAGCCCACATAAGGTTTGGATTGGCCCAATACATTCGGTGTGTGTTTGATTTGATGTAATCATCCGACCTAAAATGGGAACTTTACACCGCAGATTACAACGGTAGAAAGCCTTGTTCGACTTTAAAATCGAACCAAACACTCCCTCACGAGAATAGAATAAAAAACTCTTTGACAATCAAGCCGAGAGCGAAGACACTACACAAACCCGAATGTATTTAGCATGCTCTTCTTTGTTTCCCCTTTACATATTACAATGTCTGCTTAGTTATCTTCGGAGGAAGCGAATCCGCCGGTAAGCTGACAACGTACAAAAGGCCAAATACAGGGATTGACTCTCCTAGGGGCCGATATCTAGGGATTAATAACATGCCCAGACCGTATAATACACTGTTCGGTAGATTAGTCAATTGTTACGGTACTGGATACCATCGATATAAAAAAAAGATTGATTTGTATACTAATTTTTACTTTAATGACTTTTAAGTGATCATTGTGATTTTCCCAAAATTAGTTAGTGAAAAATTAGAAAGATAAAGACAAGAAAGGCACAAACCTTGACCCTCTCCAAGTTGAAAGCCTGATTAGCAATCCTCCGATGCAGTGCCCACTTCTCACCTTCCAGCCCCACAAGCCCCTCCCCAAACAGCACCTTCGCCTGAGGATTGAACGGCACCTTCCTGAACGCTCCGCTCGGGTTCAAGAGCACCTCCTTCATCATCCCTGGATCCGATACCGCGAGCCTGGGCTTCGTCCCGAACCAGTAGAGGAAGTTCTTCCCGAACCGGGCTGACCAGTGGGAGTAGAAGGGGGCCGCCCGGGGGAGGATCCCGTGGTGGAAGCAGGGCATCGGCCTCGACTGAGCTCCGGCAAACAGCTGCCGGATCTCGGCGGTGTTGCCGAACACAGGGCGGTACCCGGGCCCGGTGATGCCCTGCCTGAGGAAGTGGGCCTGGGTCCGCCACGGGAGGTAAAGGGCGGAGTAGCATAGCTTGGAGAGGAATACTGTAATGGAACAGAGGATGAGGAGGAGGAGGAGCATGATGAGATCCTTTTGACTTACACGCACACGGGGACGGAGAGAGAAAGGCCTTTTAAATGGTGAGATTGGCGTGTCACGTGTGATCGTTTTCCCATGGAAGAGTTGAATAAAATAAATACGAGCATCAGACAAGAGGATTTGATATCTTTTTTTTTTGTCGCCAGCCACGGTATCCAAGCAGGCCCCACCAGCGGTGAGATGGCATCTTTCAGCCAACCATACTTGACTAATCCGTTGGTCGCCCCGGGTCGCACGCCTGGCAATGGCGGGTGAGGCTCCCAAGAGGGGTGTCTGCGTACGTGAGGTCTCGAACCTGAGACCTCCTTAAGCGGCACCGAGCTGCTTACCACTCGGCCCAACCCCTCTTGGTAAGGATTTGATATCGTCTCCATTTTAAAATGAAGAAATTTTAAGTTTAATTTTTATTGTTGAAACTCTCTTTTCCCTCTCATTCCCTTCTTCATCCCATCTCTTCTAGACTCATCCCATCTCTGAGAATTTCATTCTAGATATAGATTTTTTTTTTTATATGTCCAGCAAGATTGAGTTTTTTTTAAACCGTGGATGAAGCAAATCCATAATCCAGTACTGAAGCTCTGGGTTATGGCACACAGAATTGCAGACAATATGAACAAAATAATCAACAGAGACCATAGGAAGAGCTAATCCATTTGTTCTTGCTCTTGTTCTCTCCATCAATCAGAGGCTCATACTTGCTGGTTTCTCTACTAGCTCTTGTTCTCTCCACCAATCAGAGGCTCTTACTTGCTGGTTTCTCTACTTTATGTGTGTGTGTTTTGGGCTTGCACAACAGCAGAGAACCTTGAAGGCAGAGAACAGCTGAGAGTAGGAAGAAGGATAAAGGAACAGATTGGGACTCAATAAAACATCAAATTCCTCATTCTTTTACGAACTTGGTGAAAATTTGGCGGAAAGCGCTTTTCAACCATAACCTAACCAAATCGTTTTCTTCATGTTCACCATTCGTGAGTCACTAGATCCTGAGTTAGTTCAGAGAGCACACCATTTTTAACATGTAAAAGGGAATGGACACTGACAGACGGGATTCTGAACAAGAGAAAATGTAAGAATCATTAGTCAATGAAGATCTTACCGTTCTCATGTGTATGCAATATTAAATCTTACAGTAGGCTAATGACACAGCAGGATGCTACAACAATAACTTTGCTAGATCACAAGTCTATGTCCCATGTGGTCTCTGCAATTAGTTTCGGCATCTTCAGTTCTTCTTCCAAGTTCAAAGAAGCGGACATCTGGAAAATAAACAAGAAAGAGTCACATTTTTCAGTCCTAACCACATATAACAACATAGGTGGGTGTAAAATTAACCGAAAATACATCTTTTAATAAAACAAATCCAATGAAGAAATTCTATCTCAAGGTGAAAAGGTAGTGATGAACCTGTGGGTGACTTTCCGAGCATTTTAAGCAACCCGAAAAACACGATTAATGAATGTAAGTTCTATGCTTGACTAAGAAAATTCCTATGTTGACAAGCAATATCATGCCACAGATTTTTAACATAAAATAAGGGCATACCATTGGTGTTCAGATTTTACATATGACTTGAGCAAATCATTGAACTTTTTTCTTGGTAAGACACAAAGAGGTAAAACTCTCTACAACACGGACATTGAAGGTCTCTAGATTTAAGAAGGTACCAAACATGTGACATCAGAAACTTTGATGGCCCATGAAATAATAGTATAAGTAATTTGAAGAATATGTTATAAGGGTCTCTCAGGAAGTAAGTTGTCGAGCCTATGAATAGTTGAGGAGCGATGTGAAATTATGTCTTGTGATATAGGAGAATTTCTCTTATTTTGACTTCATCCAATTTCTTTGTATTTCTCTTTCCCATCCTTTGGTATATGGCATTTGAATGTAGTTAAATCGCTATATCTTTTTCCCATGCACTGAACACGCTTTATGTATACATAGGCTTGATTGTAAAGAATTACTCCCAACAACTCTTCACATTATTAATAAGCAAATTCATAACAGCTACTACAAGCCTCTTCATATACAATCCTACTGGTCATGATTCATAACAGCCACTACATTTTTTAGTGATAAAAAATCTAAAGAGACATCAAGTCACCGACATTAACGGAAAACTGAGTTGAAAATGAAGAGACATAATGTACCTTAAAACAACCGTTCAACTTTGAATTCCTCGACCACTCCAGCCCCAGGGCCTTGGTCAGGGGCTGATATGTAGCCTTGAACACATCATCATCATAAACCTTCCGGGACAGAGCAAAGTGCCATGAACTCTTTGACAAGTCATAGCTTGGTTCAAATGTCGTCTGTCCTCGGTGTACATACATGTACTTCAACTTGCAGTTGCTGGAACCGAGCATGTAATTGGCTGAAACCTTGTTTGATGGGTCGAATACCAGGGTCCCTTCTACGGCTGTATGGTTGCTGCCTTTCCCATGAATGTAAGTTAAGTTCAATGGCTTGTTCACAACCTTGACTGTATTCATAAACTGAAATCGGTAATCCTGCAGACCACAAGTTCAGTATTAGTGTTGATGGTGAAAGTACATTTTGAGCCTTGTGAGGGAATATAATAGAAGACCCTTGCTATGATACTTGTCCGAACATTTAAGTAAAGAAGCAGAGGACAATAGATAATAAAGAGAGGAACAAAGTACAAATTTCTTTGTCGGATGAGTCAATGGACAAATTTGATTGTGATATCGAGCAAATAATTGGGCACAGCCAATAAGCTTCAATTGGATCATGGACAAACTTTTGTCTCTCACCGCTCCCGCTGGCGAGAATTTTGTAGGCAGTCAAAGTTGTCCAAACCATTCTAAGTAGTTGCTTTCCCACTGATATTACCAACACGGTAGTGGAGTGTTTCACGTTCAGATTTTCGTAACCCCATTTACCTCGGGACTCCGGTTTTCGTGTCTAACCCATCTAGTACCTCGCATTTTGAGGGCTAAAAGCTTTGATCTCCAACAATAACAGATCCTGTAAACGCTAATCCACTCTTGAAAATGATTCGAACTTCTCAGCAACCATTTATCCTCATCGAAAATCAGCGAAGATGATAGTAAAGTTATGGAAGCATTAATAAGAGAATGCCCACGATTTAGCAGACAGCGTGATCTCCTAAACCAGAGAAAGATCCTTAATTAGTAAAGAATCTTCTTTTCCTACATCCAAGCCCCAAATTTCAGAGGAAACGAACCTAAGAAAACCCCAGTAGGGAAGCATCCCAAAAACAATCTAGAGCCGGAAATTCATTGAAAGTGACTGAACAGACTAAAGAGCAGTTTGGTAGTCTTGATCTTACATTCTTGGCGACGTTGTAGTCCACGATGAAGGAGCCGGGCTTCTCGACGGCGAGGGACAAGCCGTTCAAGCTGGGACCGTTTACTAAGGTGGCGTCCGTCAGGGTGGCCCGCAGCTTGACATCGCCAGCGCTGACGCCGACGGTCGCGGCGGCGCCGTTCTGCTCGACATCGTACCGGCACTTGAGGGACGCCTTCATCTTGAACGAAAGGCGCGCAGAGAAAACGAGAGAGAAAGAGAGAGGGGTAGATAAGGAGAAGTTTCAAATTGAATGGCCTCTGTCGTTAACTTGGTCGGTTCACACACTGCGCGGAGTCCAAAAAGGGGGGCCAGCGTCGAACCCGATCCACTGACATGCGGGTCGGGTCAGGTCTGATAAAATGAATCGGGTCACAGGAAATGGAATCTAAAGATCCCAGAGATTCCGGGTCTTCAATGTAATCGCATCTCCACCTTCGTAATACCAGTAAATATCAATTAAGTTCTTAATTTCTTACTCTCTCTCCTTACACCCCTCTCTCTCTAAAACCTCTCAAACCTCCTTTGAATATAAGCCTCCTTGGCCGGCGCATTCGGCTCCCTCCCCTCGAGCCTAGGCACGTGGCCTCCACCCACTGCTAATCTATGCCAATATATACCTCCACCGTCAACGTTGGTGGCTTTTTCCCAAATGGCTTGTTCGTATATCTCTTTCCTCCTCTTCTACAGATTTTCATTTTCCTTTCCAATACGGCGAATCCTCACTCTTTCTGGCATAACTCTCTAAGCAACCCTCTTGAAGACGAAATGTGTGAACAAGCTAAGATCTACTCGAATCCTCTAAGATCCAACTAGATCTGGTCATTCAAGGGACGGATCTACTCAGATCTTCCAAGATCTGACCGGATCTCACAGTATCTTACCTTCGGGCTCTAGCTAGCGAAGGAGATCAGAACCGACTGAGAGGATTGCTGGGGTCTGATGCTGCAAGAGCACTTGGCAAATGAGTACGGCTCAAGACCCCTCCTGTTTTACTCTAAATTACGTTGTAACATTTGTATTTAGAAGACTGAAATTTAGGTAGATTAATGGTGTGAGGACCCTCCTTCCCGATTTCAATCGGGGTTTGCACAGATTGGCGAGGGGTTTTGATTAGAATTGTGGTGGTTATTGCAAATGTATATGGGCTAATCTTGATGTATTTTCCTTTGTGGTTTGCCTAGGAGGATCCCTCCTATATTTCTGATCAAGTAATTTTCTGGCTATCTTGAGTATTTTTCATATGCTCTTTGTTTTTTTTGGTAATTGAAGCAATTTTCATAGAACTAGGTAAATATACAAAAGAGTAAGATCAAAGTTACAACTGCAGTATCATATACTGAGGATATCTAATAAAAAATTGGCCTAATTTGGGAAAAGAAGCTACTCTAAGTTTCAGCATGTACATAATTGTAGCAAAGATGTCAGGGATAGATCTAAAGCCTACCTGGAAAATCTGTCGATTCTTTTCCTTCCAAACAATGTAGATATAATAGATGAAGGCCAATTTATAAATTGTGAAGTGACCCGATCTTCCTTTTTAATGTCTGACCGACCAGTCGAGTTCAGAAGACCAGTCGCCAACATTCCTCGATGCATTTAAGCCCACCAAAATGGAAGACCAGATTTGCTTGGTTACTGGATAAGAGAAAAACATGTGATCTTTATTTTCATTTTCCAGCCCACAAAATTTGCAAAGAAGATGAGACAATTGCTTCCAACTAGAGATAACAGCTTTAGTTGCTGTCTGTTATGAATAGCTAACCACCATATAAAAGAAACCCGAGGAATGTGGCCTTGAAACCAGAGAAGTCTGTGCCAAGAGACCTTAGGATTCTTACTTCGAATATCCTCCAAAATGTCTGAGATTCCAATAGTCGACTTAGACTTCCACAAAAAGGAGTCAGAAACAGATAAGCTTACAAAGGCTTGAATTGAAGGCGATAGAGATACCACGGGGGGTCAGAGCATCTTGGCCAATGCCAGCAGCCATCAAATTATACTCTTGACAGTTTGGACTGAGCATTAATAGAAGGAAAAGTGAGGTCTTTCCTGGGAAGGATCGAGCACGAAGGCCCTGAAGAAGCCCATTTATCGTACCAAAAGAATAAGGAGTCACTAGTGCCAACCTTACAAGAAACAAATTCCCATGCAAGGTTTCTTAGTTTGAGTATCCTCCTCCAACTCCATGAACATGAATTAGGAATTTCGATGGACCAACTCCATATACTCTTTTTAAGTAATGAATAAAATTTTCATTACTTTCGAGCAAGAAAATATAAATTAAGTTTTTTTATATGAACCTACATGAGTTAATTAGGGTAGTTCGATATCTTTTCTTCTTAAATAAAATCTCATATTTGAGTTTTATTAATATAGAAAAATATAACTAGGGGAACTTTATCTGTTAGCAAGCCGATCCATATTGAATTTAGATTAGTTTATCCATGTTTGAAAGAACTTTATTAAATGAAATTTCGATTGAATTCGTTTAAAGAATTGAAGAATTAATTATAACTGGTATATTACAATGATAGGATAGCCACAATTGGTACCGAAACCAGGTAAATAAAAGGAAACCGGTTTGCATATCGAGCATTATATCTAATTTCAGGGAATGTAGAGAGATTACTCCGAGAAGTATGAAATGGGGTAACAATATGTACAGCGGGATTCAGGATTATGAGACCAAATTGGACAAACACTTTTATACACGGACTGATCTGTTACGCCTCTCAAAAGTTGAGGACCGGATGTGAAAATTAGCCAAAGTCTCTCCGTTTATTCCCCTGGCAAGGCTATTCCTTTCTGCGTTTTAGGATGTCCCCAATCAGGTTTAGAATAAGAATAGCCCTGTGGCCAAACAAGGTGCTAAGATTAGGTGCCCCGCACAACACATCACTTACACGTGGAAGGAAAGAGATCTCATTCGAGAACATTCCCGCTGATAAGAGCCGTTGATTCCTCATCCCGTCATCTCTACCGTCCATCAATTAACTGGTGCTCGGTCAATCACCACCGTAGGATTAAAATAATGGCGCATATAAATATGCGAACTTTTCCAGCTCATGTCTCTGCGTCAGTCATCCCTTATCGTCTCCTCTCTCCTCACCAGATTCCTTCTTCCTCGATTTTCCCAGATCTGCGTTTCTTCGTTCACGATCTCTCTGTTTCTTCCCCATAATCTTGTAGATCGGGAGACGATCTATGGATTGAGCAGGGTTTTTGTGCTGCATCCGTGATGAAGAAGACCTTATTGTACGGTGCTGCGCGCGGTGGAGAGAGCGGCGAGGTTTGGATCGGGATTCTTTCCGATCTCTTGTTCGGAATGGGTTGATCGAGCACAGGAGTCCGGTGGAGTTTCGCTGCTAATTAGATGGATCTGAAAGATTTAAGAGCCGTAGTGGGATGGGGTTGGGTAAGTCCCATGAAGACTCGTGGCGCTGCGTTGTCGAAGACAGAGGCTGCCGTGCAGGTTGCGATTTCTTCCAGTTCTCTCGTTGAGTATTTTCTCTTTTGCTGTAAAGTTGATCGACTGATCTGAATCCTTAACATGCTCCACCAGGTTGCAGTTTCGTGAGACGATACGTCATGCTGCCGGGCTGGGATGTCTCGTGATATTTCGAGGTCTCCTCTAGAGTGACAAGTCTTGGACGTAAGAAGATGAGGTCGAGTGGTTGATCTCCAGTTGACGGCGTAAAGATTGGTTAGATATCTCATTATCTGTTAGTTACGAATTTATTCTTGTTCCTGGTTCTCGTCTTCTAGCATGCGTGGTATGGTAAGTACGAAATGAAGGTGGGAGATGAAAGTTACGTGAGATAGCAGTGAGTTATTGTATGAAAAAAAGAGAGTCGCGATCGACCTTTGCCATGACAGGTGCGCTTGCATGGCAGGTCAAAAGAAAACTAATAAAAATCAATGTTCTTTGTGTTCTTCGGGGGAGGTGGCACGGGGTTTTTGTTCTCTGCCCGGCTCTCCCCCGTTGTGGTGTCTTGTCTCTTCATACTCTTCCTCCTCCACCACTTCTACCACGTGTTCTGCCGCACGCGCCTCTTTATTGGCCCTACGCGAAATAGTTCCGGTACACTTGAAAGGTCGTCCACTAAAACGTCCCGAAGATACAGAAAAATTGTGGATTTGCGAAGGTCTTCAGTGATCCGTCTCCAAGGTATCGTTTTATAAGTACTCGTTTATTTTGGCAATCCCTTCTTATCTAGTCGGATACGCCATGCATCTTGCCCCAATGACATGTTCAATTCGAGCTGCTGCTTTATCCCAGCACGGTGCTACTAATGACAGAGATTAAATATTTTGATATTTCTTCTTGTTTGTTTTAACAATGCATTCTTAGCTGGCCAGCCGAGCACCCAATGGCATGCATCCAGTTCCACCGATTACCGTGCAATACATTCAGCATGGATAGCTGTTATCTATGGCATCCATCCGTTTCACCGATTAGCGTGCGATACATTCAACTTGGGTAGCTGTTATCTATGGCTGTCTTATTTTACAGGTACTGTGAATAGAAAACATGACCATTTGGGGTAGACTTCGATCTGAATTCATGTGGTCCTCAGAAGGGTATCTTGTACCTAGATTTGTAAAAGCAATTAACTAATGGGTTTCTTCCTCTCTTAGGTAATCGCTGCCTTCTTCCAAGGAAGAAACACACAGTTGATTAAAATGCAATTGTCTGGTGGCCATTTGATCTTAAAAAGTTATGAGAGTTTTCTAACTTCGTCACAGAAATTCTGGTACTGCTTAAACTTTTAAGGTGTGGAAGCTGTGGTCCCTCCCTCATGCATGTTTGTAGTTTTACAAAAGAAACTTAGTACTCTTGCCCTAGGATGTGTTAAATGCTCACAATCTGAAGGACACTGATGTTAAAGATGTGAATCGGTGGACTTGGTGTAATATGCTCTTTTTGTCAGTGCCAGGTACGTAACTTATAATTGGGATGTATGGATAATAAGACTTGTGAATGATATAGCAATCATCTGAATCAGTGTCTAAAGCTGGGAATATTTTATTTACCGTTTCTGGGTACTCGGTTGCTTCTCTCTTATCCTTGGCAACTCTGTCAGCTACATCGATGTTGTTGCATATGTAAGGCCTGCTGTGCATAGAGGTGCTGTCGATTTGGGCTCTGTTAAATGTTTTCTGGAAGGTTTGTACCCTCGAGTATTTGGATGTTGTATTGGTGTTTGTGTCACGTTTAGGTTGCCGCAGAAGTTCTTTAAATGGAATTATGGATTTCTGAAGCAGTGTGAAGATTCTTCCCTTGAATGCTGTGATGAAGTGTTTGCTGTTCTCATGGGATGAGCTCCTCTTCTAAGGTATTGTCATTTGTTAGTTGTTTTCACCAGAAGTGGATGTTTATTCAGATTTGTTAATTTTTGTTGCTTTAACAGCATAAAGCTTTGGTGCCCTCAGCAAAAATCTTATGGTTTTATAATATTTGTTTTCATTTGGGATATTTTGTGTTTATGGTTGTCATGAATTCAGTTGTATTGTTGTGCGCGCGCTCTCCTTGAAAGAGTTATGATCTTTTTATCAGCAATTGAATGAGTTATGATGTTATGCAGCCTGGTTGCAGCAGGTCCCAAGCAGTCAGCACTGTACGGTAGTAATATTATCGATGGAGTGCAAGCTGCAATGCAAACACAGGGGTCGGTAGCCAGTTATCCCAGGTGAATTAGGTGCTTTTAATGGTGGTCTCCACTGTGGATCTCCCAGAGCACCCGCTGCAGGTTAATAGATCTCGTAGTGAGAGCTTGGAATCGAGAAGACTTCGATCCACGATGCTAATTGATCCACTTATGCTCCTATCTGGCTATGTGCAAGGTTAATTGATCCACTTTTGCTAGCTGGTCTGGCGGCATCTTATTCTTACTTTGGATTTTTTTTTTGAAGTACTGTGAAATATTTTTATGTTCATGTAGTAATGTGAGTTTTGCATCCTCCCCTTCCCCTGGTAGGGGTGGGTAGCATTCGAGGCATCTTACTGCTTTCTGTACGTTCTCGTAGGACGGCACATACCTACCCTGCTGTAGCTGAACTGTGTATATTGCCTAATATGCACCAGATAGATTCTTCATCTTCTATGTAAATTGACAGGACCTTGCAGTAGGACTCCCTTCTCAGTGGTACAAGGGAAACTTTTTTGCTGTGCCGTTGCTGTATCCAGCGGTTATATGAGTTTAATTTGATCGATTGGCATTCTTCTCAACTGACCGGCTGAATAATTCACAGGAAAAGATGCTGTTTCTTGTCTGGGGCGACATGTACGGGGCAGCAAACACCTGCAGGTCTGTTCGATCTCATTTGAGCTGAAAAGGTTTGTGATTGGGTTCTAATTGGTATGCGAGTTGGATTTTTAAGTAGACCTTAATGGGAATGGTGAGAAGTGTCATCGGGGGGAGTAACGGGCCTTGTTGGTCAAGTTGTCAGCATTATGACTATAAGCCCGTAATGCAAAACTAATTATAGCACGTGGGAATCTTCTGATTTGCGTCCGTTCTATTTTGATTTAATTTAACAGTTAATGCTTGGGGTCTCGTCAGTGTGAAAATGAGTTTTGAAGTGCCGTGGGAAAGCCCGAAACATTAGGCTGCTGGAAATCATCATTTTTTTTTTAATTTCTTTTTGGTTGAAGGTAATGAAAATTGGAGAAATGGATATAATTGAGGGGATGGGTGTCTGCTTTGCGTAAATTAGGTAGGCAGACTGGTCTACGGTGGTGGCGGCTTTCATATGATTTGGTTAGCGTGTTCTTTGTAGCTTCGGCAAAAAAAAAAAAAAAAAGCGTTCCTCTTTTTAGGAGTATTTTATGGTTTATATAATAAACATTATATTATGTTAAATATGTGTTCGGTCTGTTGCATATACCAGCAGCAGTTGTAGGGGGGCGCTCCTCGATGCTGTTGCTCAATGAGATGTATGGGTTCATAAGCTCAAAATGGTAGAGCGCCTAAACCCCTCCAACATGGAGGGTTCGGTTTGGGAGGTTGGTGGTTCGAGTCCACCTGGATCCGCGGGTAGTTAGCTACATATTTATTGTACCGTGAAGAGTGTGGGAAAATAATTAGATTTTTTTAATTTAAATAATTATTTAGAAGCCTAATTGAACAACTTAACCTAGGAAAAAAACTACAGAAAGAGAACTCCGAAAGACAACCATTATTTTACAAAAATAGGGATAATAGTATAAGCGGCACATATTAATGTTACCTTGTAAAAATTGAGATTGCCCTTGATGATTGATTATATAATAAATTACAAAAATCATATGTTAAAAGTATAAAATTTCACCTTTGTTCCAGTGAATAATTCACATACGTGTTAAATGAGGTTTGAAAATCATTAGTGATGGCCTGTCAAGTTACGTAAATCCCGCTTCGTGGATCTTCTTCCTCGACTTGTGTTGGCCGCTGGACTAAACATATATGCCATTGATTTCTTTAACATCAAATTCATGTTTGGATTCTCATGTGCCGACCCATGATATCCCGACTCTCTCTTCGAACCTGCTTCTTCAAGTTCAGTTCCTCTCAGTGATCTCAGACTCTTGTATCTCTGCCTTGCCGCCTCAATTTAATTTCATGTTTTGGGTGTCTGTTTCACTGAGATCGACTCCTGTAAAATTAAATAGCTGGGATACAGTTTTGCATTCAAAATTCTTTTGCTGTACTGATCCACGTTCGTGCTTTCATTCACAATGTTTCACCGAGAGCATAATCCCCACGATCGCCGGGGGGGAATGACTTGCTGCCTTCCGGGATCAAAGGTACTACGTTTTTCTAATGTACACTCCCGTGCCATGTTCGCAAGATCCCAGATGAGAGAGATGTATTTGGAAGCTCGGAAATGGAACACAGAGAAGAAAGCGAAGGAGATGCTGGTAGAGAGACTGGTATGGAAATCATCCTACAAGATCGAGGGAGAGGAGGTTGCAGCAGTGGAAGGCGAGAAGGAAAGGTCTGTTCTCATCTTGAGACCAGCAACGCAGGTAGGTCCCTAATCGAACTTCAAGAGTAAGTATTACTATGTTTTCTGCCGCATCCACTGCCCGCTAACAAAGTGTCCCGAACTGAATCTTTGCAGAACACGGTGGCATCACTAGACAGTAGCATCCGTCACCTGGTTTTATATCTTATCGAGAATGCGATCCTTAACCTTCCAGAGGACCAGGAACAGATGTCTGGGTTGACAGATTCCACGGGTCAGTCCTTGAGTACGAGCTTGCCCATTAAATCTGCAATGGAAACCGTTAATATTTTGCAGAACCATTACCCGGGAGGCTAGCGATGGCGCTCTGGTACAAGGGGACTCTCGAAGCATTATGGAAGGCTGGAGTTCCTTGCACATTTTGTTTCATTCATCAAACGCATGTTCGAAATTCTTGCGCTCTGATGTTTGAATATCAGTCTGGGCAGCCGGAACTACTACAAATAAATGGAATGGACTTCTGCCATGTACATGGCATTTGGAATCTTCTCTGCATCCCTTCGCATCAAATGCATAGTAAAAATTCAAGATTCTAGCGCCGATTTGAAGATTCCCCCAGTCTGTAGGATGGCGGACATGTGATCAAACTGCACCAGATCCGTTCCGATCCGAAACTCCTCACATAAAGGAGGACTAGAGGAAGAAACTTGCATGTTGGCCCCAAAAGAAGCAACCTACTTCAATAATCAGCCTTCATCCCTTCAATGGAAGTGGATGACCATTCCAAGCCATTACTACACAGAACACAGCTTGGCCTGCAGAGTATGCCAACTTCCATTGGCTGGGACCTTCTCGATGGAGAAATCATCTGTCAACATGTTCCCACGCTGATCGTATTCTTAAGTTATGGCTGGCAAAACTCATGCTGTGGTTTGGACAAAGTGGTTTGGCACAATATCTCGGATTCGAGCATTCTGAGTTTATGGAGTTTCGCTCCCTGAATTCATCCACTTAACCCTTTTCTTGACATTCTTCCATTGGATGCATTTTCTGAATCTGCCGTCCCTGAACAGAAAGTATCTCCGGGCAGCTGCAGTTGACTGCTTCTCCAACTTGTAAGGGAGGAAAGGAGGAAGGACCGCAAATGGAAATCAAACTAACAGATATCATTTTGGAAAAAGCCCGGGAAAGCGAAGTAAAGTTATTCTTCGCCGGAGGAGCGCTTTATACCGGGATGGCTTTCCCGGGAACGATAAGGATTCGACATATCTGTGGCTCGATGTATCCAGCCAGATCCTGATCGTTCCACTCGCAAGTTCTTATCTCAACAGCAGCAATGTCGTCCTCAGTAAAAATGCCCATCCATCACCGATTATTGCAGAGACATCGAACCGCTCCGTATATCATCATCGGGAAGATCCGACAGTTACTATCGACCATACAGAGCACTAGGTTCGCTCATTGAACCGTGGCTAGAGGTTTTCGACCGACGGCGAATTGCCAGCTTAAAATCTTACCTTGTAGACCAGAAAATAAGTCACCTTGTACAGATGCCTGTCTGGTTGGATTAACCGACCACCCGAAAACTTTGCGGTCCGGTCTTATCAGACATCTTCGGTTGAACGCTGCGAGAATACTGTCCCGGTCGTGGGAAGAAAACTTGTGTTGCGACTTCCAAATTATTTGGGACGTAAAAAGTGACCAGATCTCCTTGCAACTTGCAGCCCATGGGAATGAATGGCAAGTCACAAAGACAGGCCACAAAGGTTGCCACGAGAGAAGCGACGGGCGAAAAGTGGGTCGATTCGTTCAGGAAAGAGATGGGAATCGATCGAGAGATGGTGATCGGGTCTTGTTATCGGGTTCGGACGTGGACGATAAGAATTCCCCGGCTGGTGAACATATATCCGAAAAGCTGCTGAAGATGTTTACACAATTGACAGAGGGTCAACTCAAGCCAAAGGCAGATGGTATCTGAAGTTAAGAACTTTCCTCCTCCTCTGGTGACACCGTAGTAAATCTTACATGGTGATACCGATTAATTAAAATTAATTATTTTTAGGATTATTTTTTCCTTTAAATTTTATAAAAAATCATAGAATTAACTGATTTTGATTGATCGGTGTCACCATGTAAGCACTGCCACGTGTTGACACCGTGTCATAAAAAACTTTCTCCTGCCGGAGAGAATCTCTCATGGTGCAAGGGGGTGAATCTACCATACGATCTCATAAGCTACCCACGAATAAGATCGGACATTGAATCGGATGAACCATGCCACTTTATTTACGTTTTGATTTTATTTAAATGTGCACTGAGCATACAGTAACGGAAATAAAACCATAATGTTTTCCATCCACATCAGTCGTCACGAGAGCGCATCGATTCACAGTCACAGTGCGGTGCATGCCGTCACGCGCTACAAATTCACGTGACACGGGCACCGATCCAACGAATAAATATTCGGCGTCTAATACACGACGAATTTTCTGCGTAAAATCTCTCTGATATTTTAATACGTGTAAAATTTTCACAATTTTTAAAAATTAGCTTTATGGGTAATTCATTCAATAGAAATCATTACGTATTTATTACACACGGAGTACTTACTGCGGTCCCAACAGGGTTGTTGGTCAACTTGGACAAAAATTATTTTGTACCGTTGTTTTTAATAAACAACAGTAATTTATTTTCTTGTTGGCTAAATAAACAACAGTAGTTTCCCCTGATAGTGACATCCTTGAATGTTTTTAATGTTTTGATTTATCTGAAACAAGTGATAAATACATAAAATACAAATCCCTGTTTTTTTTTTTAATTTTAAAAATTCGTTCAATCGCGATTATTTCAGGTTCGAATTGGATCGGACGATTAAATGGTATAATCTTTTAAGCACATTCCTTTTTTTTTTCCCCTCGGGTAAAGAGAGAGGTCGGCTATGAGAGAGTTTTTCTCTCTCTCTCGAGATTGTTTCTTGGTGAGGTTTTAAGCCTAAATTTGCAGATCCCAATGGAAAATTTGCATGCAAAGCAAAGGGAAAAATTCAAAAACCACTTTGGATTTTCTCAAACCAGTGGCATGGCACAGCTGTGGACAGAACCAAAATTGTCCCAAATGCAACTGAGGAACCGGTCTTAAAAGGGGTCGGTAGGTATGAGAATACCGCTGATAAGAAACGAATTCGAATCCTTGGATATTAAGAGAGGATGAGTACCATAACGTTCCCGTTCAGGGTACTTCGGTTTAGATAATTGAGAGAATAAGAGAAAATCTTTAACATGAAGGATTGGTTGAGTAGATAGAATGTATGTATATATATATTTATAAGTAATTCGCGAGATTATTATTCAAATATTTGGTAACTCTAATTGCGTACACGCCGCGCGATTAAGTGTGAACTTACTTGAGTCCATAGACTTGAGTCTATTTATAGATTCGGGAAAAATAAACATATTCATACAGAGGATAAAAGAAAATTGTCCAACCGAATTTGGAATGTTTAATTTCTGGGGAATGCCCACGCACGCGTTTTCCTTCGAGCAAGCCTTCTGTGCCAAATAATATTTATATGGTGACACTAATTCTAAAAGTAACTGAATTTTATTACGGGTGTAACTGAATTAACACTTTTACGTACAAGGCTTTCACTATTTCTTTTCTTTCTCTCCCCGCCCCTTTGAACTGAGTTCTTCAGCGATACTATCTCGCCACATGGTAAAAAAAATACCGATTAAATTATGACAGATGTGCAGATTTGTATTAATTACTCGAGCAGTTACCATAAGTATCACTAATCAGACAAATTTAATTGATTATTTACCACAATGTTGAAATTTTTTTTTACCAAACTAGTATTTTTTTACTTTTCCTTTTTTTTTCCGGCGAAATCTTTTAAACTAGTATAAATACAACCGCTGTGGCAGCTCTTCCGACCACAAACCCACCACCTTAATTTCCTCTCCTCCTCCTCCCAGGACTCTTCCTGCTGGTCTCCCCTCGTATTTACTTGCTAACTTAAATAGCTTTCCAGACAGCTTCCTATTCCTACCTCCTTATCCCATCAGCACTCTGTCACCAATGGCTTCTTCAGCTTCGAGCTCGAGCGGCGGCGGTGCTGGAACTTGGACCCCGCAGCAGAACAAGCTGTTTGAGAATGCGCTGGCCCTATACGACCGGGACACCCCCGACCGGTGGCACAAGCTGGCGAGGGCCGTCGGGGGCAACAAGACCCCCGAGGAGGTCAAGCGCCACTACAAGATGCTCGTCGAGGATCTCCGGGAGATCGAGTCCGGCCACGTCCCTGTCCCCCATTACCGGAAGATTCCTGGCGCCGGAGCCGGGGCTGCCAATGGCGGCTACAACAACTTCATGGATGAAGAACAGAGGTGTTACATATATATGTATATATGTTCGTTCCTTTTTGTCTATAGTGACAGATTTTTTCTGTCCAAAATAGTTCCTTTTTTTTCAAACAGTTCGGCTTGAATAAGATAATTTAATAAAAAAAGATAAAATAAAGTCAAATTCATATAACATTCCATTGATCTTCTCGAGTTCACAAACAATTTGGTTTAATGAGACCATTATTTCATATTTTTCTGTCTTTATATAGTAAAAAACTTTTATCTCTTTTGCGCCATCTAATCCTAACCAGTTTCACTGATCTTGAAGTCATGTCTGCAAAACTCGAGCGACGATTCTTTAATTTCGTTGCGGAAGACTATGTGGTATACACATATGATAAGTCGGTCCGCATCTTCTCCCGTATCAGTTTCGGTTATCACAAAAACAACAGCTCAACAATTTCGATGATGCGATGAGAAATCAAGTGACAATGCTAAAGTTCCCATTTCATAACTGACAGTGAATGCTTGTGCTCTTGCAGGCTGAGGAGTCTAAGTATCCAGTGAAGCAGTTTCTTTCCATGAGCAAGGGATTACTAATCCGTGGGTGAAAATAAGAAGATGCAAATATGGAGCCGTTCGTCACTAAAAAGTCCGTGTTTAATGACAATTTTAAAAGCCATCAGTTTTCTTCTTTTTTTTTGGGGGGGAGTTTCAGTTAATTACATGAACGAAGGAATTACTGTGCTTAAAAGAATAGTAATGGCAAAATTGACCTCTCAGACAGGGTTCTGGTGTAATGGTATTATCTTCGACCGGTAATTAAGAGAATTTGATTTCGATTCTCGTTAGTGAAACTCTCGTATCCCTTTATTTTTTTTTATTTGGATTATATTGGGGGCTATGGCACAGGTTCCTATCGATTCCGAATCTAGAGACGATGAAAATTTATTAATACGAGTTGATTAAGATGGTAAGACATAATTTGTCCTCAAGTAATGTCTCGGGGTTCAAATCTTGTAAATGGACAAAATCCATGTCGGGGGATGTTTCACCATCTTAGGAGCCGGCCCGACTCGAACCTGAATTGGTTAAAACATATTCAACTCTTGAATATCACGTGGTATCCTTCTAAAAAAAAATTGGCCATGTAATTCTCAAACAAGAAAAAAAAAAAGGTCCAATCCCATATTTGCCCCCGAGGGAAAAGTGGGCCTGCTCCGTTTCCTCTGATCCTCAATTGGTGGCCCATTGGGTCGTTTTTGTCGGCCCACAGAGCAAGGGCACAAGCTGCTGGAGTCTCTACTGTCTTGTTTGATCTGTTTTTCTGGTTTGCAATGGTAAGAAAAACTGATGTTGGATCTCTCAAACCAGATCACAATCTTTATTTTTATTTTTTTGATTAATTTGTTCTACTCGAGTTAAGATCAAGTCATGGATCACATCGCAATGGAGATTGGCACCCGGGTTTGGCATCGAAGCCTATTTTCATCCCTGTCTTTTAACATAAACGATTTTAGTAACTGGTACCGACACTGGCCTCTCAATTTCCAGTTGAAATCAACTGTCCGAAACCCAATTCCTACCTGCCAGTAGTAAAAGATCTAGCCTACCTGAAATGGGCCTTTGAGGCCCATAGATTCAGGCCCAAGTGAGGCCCAGCAGCAAGGAATGATCCAATAGGAGCTCGACACAGTACACGTTTCAGTGTGGAGGGTGGGACAAAGATTGGATGTCGGGTTGTGTTTGGTTCCAGGCGATGCCCTTTTCGCAGAGATCTGTGGATCGCACATCATGCTGTCCTTTGTGACGGTACAGTGGAAGATCCATTAAAAGTAAAACCATACGGACGGTTAAAATTTTCTTTAAGAAAATTGAACAGTAAAAATGTTCTCCGGGCATCCCCTCTGTTCAAATTACGTGTACATGTGTCGTACCGATTAAAAAAAAAGGACGTGCACGTGACCGAAGTGGATTGCTCGAAGTGTTCTGGTGTCTCTTTCCCTTAAGTGATGTCTCGGATTCGAGTATTGTGAACAGAGAGAATTCACATTGAAAGAACTATACCACTTAATGGGTCCTCCGGGCTGGAACTGAATTGATTAGTCAAAGTTCGTTGGACTTTTGGATACTAATGGTCCAGACAGGAGAAAGAAGTGCACGTGCATCGTACCATTTCGATGGGCCAGACTCTAAACATGTGGCGAACCGAACAGCCCGCTAACATCACACTACTAAAAGCATAGTACAGTGCAAGAGACAGGTGTCCCGTGAAAGCACGTGCCCGGAGAGTCTCTTTCCTGCATATTCTGCACAGCAAATCTCGAATCTCCACCTCACAAAATAATCGCATACGAGTGAATTTCGGACCATCAGACCACGATCTCGGTGTGACATACCTCATGTATCTCCATGCAAATCAAATTTAAATTTGAGCAGGAGAGATTGGCCAGAGAGCACTGCAGCTGATCAAACACATGGGTGCAGGGGAATTCCATTGGTGGAAGCAGTACAGCACTGTAAATGGCCAGGAAACGCCCAAACAGAGCAACCTGTACATACATACACGCATATAGTAAATATAGCCAACATACATAAAAGCTAATTTGTTAGGTTGTGTCGGACCCGGGAAGGCCCGATACAACCTGATCGTCCAGGATTGTCGAAAATTCATATGGCTAAGCTCTCGGAAGAGGAACATGGATTCCGCGTGAATTCTCGACCGTGAGATCGGATCCGATAGATGCGATCAGAATCCGGCGATGGATGATTTTGTTTTCCGAAGGGAAGAGCGACAAAGAAGGCAATCGAGTGCTCCACTGAAAGCCAAAAGAAGAAGGCTTTGCCTTGGCAGAGGAATCGTGGCCTTGCTCAGAGGTTGCAGGGCACCCCCCAAATAATGCTTCTTCCTCCTAAAACCTTAAACAATCCTACCTTACAATTAATACAATTTTAAAATTAGTAATTAAATTATTTTAATTAATAATAATTATAATAATTACTCGAATGGTCTATATTAATTTACTCATTTGTTACAATTTGATTGGTATTTACTCACGTTGCGTCTCGGTAATTCCTTGAAGAAAGGGAGGGACGCTGCTTTGGACCATTCTGAAGGCAACGGTCCACTTTTACACACTTTCCTATTTTAAGGACGTCCATTCATTTGTGAGGGGAGTCGCATTTACTAACACCCTACCCACGAAATAAATAAATCTTATTTGCAATGCATTTATGTCTCATTTGATTCGATATCTCTTAAATAAGATTTCGATTTTGAGTTCGAGTCTCATAAATAAAGAATTAAGATTAAATAGTTTTACTTTCTAATGGATCGGCACTATTTTTCTCTTCTTCATTAACGATTTATATGTTAGAGAAAGGGAAGAAAGGAAGAAAATTTGAATGGAATAACTTTATATTTAATTGATAAAAAAAAAGGAGGGCAGTAGAGAAACGGTAATCCAGTCACCCCTTCATATGATATTTGGACTTTCGTGTTCAACTAGGAATTTATCAGACTTAGTAAACAACCCGCGCTCGGACAATGACGAGTCAATGTAGATTCCAGCCCAGTAAAGATATTAGACAGTTTAAGAAGCTGACATCCATCAAGTTTGCGAGCAAAGAGCACACTTCTAGCAAATGTTTTGACACAAATGTTTAGAGGACGTTCGAACCTGAAATCTTAAACTCATCAAACATATGAGGGTGAGTTTTAAACTATTTAATCAGTACTGTTGATGGCATGGAATAATTTGATTGAATCCACTCAATTGCACCCAAAAATATATATATTTTTTAAATTAAGCACATAATTTGGTAGAGTTTCATCTTTTGACATCCATGGTTGAGATTGATCCCATCTGACAAGGTTAACAAGAAGCTTTAGCTATGTATGACAAATGACCGTTGATATTACATTACGGTTGCCCGAAATTCTGAAGTTCGACATTCTTGCGAGGTCTCCTATGTTCAGTTTGGTGGACTACCCTTACGATACACTCGAGTGTCATCACCCTCAATTGAAAATGATACGGTCCATCGACTGACGGGTCTATGAATCACTTTTATAAGTGGAATAATCGACTGTACAATAAATGCTGCTGCGACGAATTTCATCCTCACTAAACAGTTCAGTTATCGACGATGAAACTACTCATACTAAATTTAGACCGCAGTGCGACGTGCCGTAATCATCGACACTTGGGCAAGAATGCCAAGAACCGTACGGATGCAGTGTCTTTTGTTCTGTAATGGGCTGTGGATTGGCATCTGGAAGATGGTTGGTTGGATCTTTGTGTGGATTACAATCTTAGGACATATTTTGGTAAGGAAGTGAGATCTTTGTTTAGATGATTACCAAATTAATTAATTCATTAGAAGCCAAAAGACATGTAATCATTGTGGTGCAGCTGCTCGATATCCATAAATTTATTTTCTGATTAAACACGAGATATTATTTAAGGAAAAGAAGTAACAGATCATCTCGATCAATAACACTGCTCTGCTCTACTCATATCGTAGAGGTTTCAAGCTAATCTATGTTCAAGTAGGATGGGGTTCAGAAGGTAAAACTCTCGCGAGTATAAATTCTTTTTTTTTTTTTATATTGGTCGTGTCCTGGCCGGACATCGGAGCGACAACGATTTCCGACTAGTCCACCAGACGATGTATTGTACGCCTGGGGCCGGCCATTAATCCCCAGATACCGTCCTCCGAGAGATTCGAACATGTTTGTTGGCGTACTGCTTGTTGTCAGCTTACCAGTTGGACTGATCCCTTGGAGGCTCGCGAGTATAAATTCTTCAATTACAATACTCGAACCGGACGATATCATATTTAAGGTGAAAAAGTATGCAACAAAACGTCTGTTAACATGTTGTGGATCAAATTTACGTAACAAAGATTTCGGATATTCAATGCAGAAGTAAGGCTGTCAACGCCTAACACAACAAGATAACACGCCACTCCACAACAACACAATGTTAGGCGGGTTAACGTTATAGACACAAACTCATTTACATAAAATAAATAAACGTATTTATATGGATTGAATTCGTATAATTTGATAAATATTTAAACTACTTTACAAGTTTTGTATATAAAAAAAGTTTTACGAGATCTAATATATTTTTGCCAGCACCATAGATAAGTGGAATTGGGAGTCGAGACCACTCGAAGTATAATACACATATTAACCAAGAGGGGTTGGGCCGAGTGGTAAGCAGCTCGGTGCCGCTTAAGGAGGTCTCAGGTTCGAGACCTCACGTACGCAGACACCCCTCTTGGGAGCCTCACCCGCCATTACCAGGCGTGCGACCCGGGGCGACCAACGGATTAGTCAAGTATGGTTGGCTGAAAGATGCCATCTCACCGCTGGTGGGGCCTGCTTGGATACCGTGGCTGGCGACCAAAAAAAAAAATACACATATTAAGTACGTTGCATAAATCAGAGATTAAAAAAAGGAGATGAATGTACCGTGAGTCCTATATATTTGTCTATTATTACAAATGAGTTCTAAATGTTTCAAAATATTAAATCAAGTCATATATGTTGTATGTGTTATAATATCGAGTCATTTCCGTCACTTGCCTTTACTTTGAACTGGCGTGACGCTGACATGGCACTGACGTAGCGCTGGGACACGTTAGCTTAAAGTAACGGCAGGTGACGGAAACGACTCGACATTATAGCATAAACAACATATATGACTTGATTTAATATTTTAAAATGTTTATAACTCGTTTATAAGAATCGATAAATATACAAGATTTTCGATATTATTTTCTAAAAAAAAGGATAATTATGAGGGTGGGAAGGCGAAGATAGGACCGTGGGGCCCAGGGTTGCAGGGGATGAACATGACCTGTCGGCTGTGAGTTAACAACAAAAAATAAGCAGAAACAAACAGAAAATAATGGAGATTGATTATGTGCAATCCACACACGTAAATAAGGAATGCGAAGTACTACCCATCAGGAAAAAAAAAAGGGAAAAAGGAATGCGAAGTACTACTCTCAACGGGGATGGATTTAAGGGGATGCGAGGACGATCGCTCTGTAAAATCAGGAAAATTCTTAATATATTATGCATATTTTATTTGATTTTATTTAATTTTTTATTAAATTATCTTGTTTTACCCTCGTTGCACTGGTTATATTAGTGTCTTATGGAATTTTGTTCCTCTTGAACTTGTTATGTTAATGTCCTATGAAGTTTCATCCCTCCTAACCAAGTTCCTGAATTCGTCCTGTAGAGAGCCCGCAACCACCAGTAAGGGCAATTCAAGAAATCAAACAGTGGATGCCCATGAGCCAGCCATAACCATCCACCCTCTATCCCCTGTCCCAGTGTGAAATGAAGCAGCAAAGTTTGGAAATTTGACAGATTTGATCATGCATCGGGGGTAAGCTTGGCAATTTTTGATACAACACATGAACTCGGCACGACACGATACGGAGTTAGGCGAGTTTTGGTCAAACTTATTTAGACACGAATTCATTTAGATACGAACCTGTCCAAATACGATAAATAAGTGTGTTTAGGTGGGTTGAACATGTGTAGTCCGACAAGACATATTTGAACATGTTTATTAAATGTATTTCACTATTTTAATATAAATATTGAACCCATTTAATATATTTATATAAAAACTTTTATGATATGTAAAATATCACATGCATTACGTATTTCATTATTATCAAATATTATGTTACAAATTAATAATTAATTATCTTATTATTTATTATATTAATTGTCTATAAATATTATTATTTTAGTACTCATATCATGTAATATTAAAGCATAATTATATATTGTAGGCATTCAATATTAAATGGGTCAACTCGATTTAGACACGAACCCATTTAAGCACGAGAAATAAATGTGGTATGTCCATGTCACGGAGTTTCTAACTCGAACACATTTAGACATAACACCTTTACACACGATATGACACAATTTACGAGGCCTAACTAGCGGTGGATTTAGGGGAGGGGCATGGAGGCCGATTCTCCCCTGAGCTCGGGAAAAATCTGTGAGACGATACATATATATATAATTTTCCCTTGATTTTATTCGATTTTAACTAATTATCATATTTCGCCCCCTTCTTTATTGTATTACTCTTCTACCGTGTCTCGCCTTGAACGAATTTTTTGAGTCCATCCTCGTCACACATCTGTACACCCGGCCGGTTACCCAAGTGCAAAAGGCAGTGATACTTTGTGCCGGGCGATGCTACTAACTTTCCTCTAGCCACTTAAGTGGATGGAGGTTAAAAGACAGGCAAGGTGAATGGGGGGAATTAAGTGAAAATCTTAATATTGCCCAGACACATTTGATAAGAGAAATGAAAGGATGATGGGCAGGGGAAATTTTTAAGTTAATAGGACATATTGTCCTTTTTTATGAGTTTTTCGCAAACCTTTTTAATTCAAACCCTTTTTTTTTATAGAGATAAAGACACATAAAGTCCTATATGTTTGTCGATTCTTACAAGTGAGTCCTAAATGTTTCAAAGTATTAAATCAAATCTTGTATGTTGTCTGCGTTACAGCATCGGGTCCCTTCAGTCACCTACCGTTACTTTAAGCTGGCGTGGCACTGATGTGGTACCGATACACATAAGTTTAAAGTAACAGCAAATGACGGAAAAGACTTGATGTTGTAATGCAGACAACATACATGACTTGATTTAACACTTTGAAATATTTAAGACCTACTTACAAGAATCGACAAACATATAGGACTCCCGCTATCATGATCTCATTTTTTATATTTCACATCTATTGAGCCTCCATTTTTTTTTCCGGGTGGAATATGGGGACTGAGCCCATTATGCTACTGTGAAAACTTACATAAGCGATAGGGAGCAACCACCCCAATACATATCATCAATCATAAAGCGAGTCAAATCACCGGACATGGCGATTGGAAAATGTAGTCCGGACGTTAAGTTGCTGTGCTTGGCTCACCAACTGGTCCGCACATGGGTTGCCTTCATGGTACGTGTGTTGTACAATCACCGACCATTTCTTAGACAAGTGGACACACATCTCATGCATGATCGGCACCATCCATGAGCCGATGTGACTTTAGGTCGAAATAAACCTACGTTTCTCTTAATCCTTTTTTTAAAATATCCCATCTGAACAGGTAAAAAACTTCCATTCTTTCATCTCTTCCTCAATCAATAATCCAAGCAAGGAGCAACAGCTAACCCCAATGGGTAGGAGAACATGCACTCGAATCTTGCATATCAAAAGGCAACTGCTATGAATTGGAAAATGATTTTGTCCCTTTTCAAGATATATAGGGCTCAAGCTCTGCTTCACTATTGGATGGTGAGTTAAGTCTCTACCGACTTGCATGTACTTCATTCATCCACTCGTCTATATTCTAAAAACGTAAATGAAATAGGTGGAAAAGGGGAACGCATTATTACATGAAATCTCATTGTTGAGATTTAAGTCGAAACTTCAGATATCAATTTGGGTACCATCTCGACTTATCAAACTCCTTCTCTCTCAATAGCAATTTTTTTAGCGAGCACATTATCTAATATGCAAAAGTTCAACGGACCATGATTAATTCATATTCGGGTCACATCGGTCTGTTAAAGTATTATAACTTTTCTAATCATAAATATTTTCTATTCGCAAGTCCAACCCTTTTAAGTTAGGGAAGATATGATGGCACCAAATCCTCTCCACTCAATAAGCAAGTCTTCTGTATGATTGCATCATCACGTGACAGCACTTTTGTCATGGCACCAACTAACAAGATTTAACTATTTTTAGTAAAAACTAAAGAAAACCTTAAAAATAATTGAATTATATTAATTTGTGTCATCACGTAAGAACTGTTACATTATAAAATAATTACATATAGAACTTTCTCCTAATTAACAGCCAGGGAAATGTGAATTAGGAGCTTAAATCAGATATGACTTCCTTAAAGAGAAAACAACTCATCTCTACATCACTTCCTTTCTCTCTCCCTTTCACAGTTAAATTATCTTCTCCCTTTTCTCTCTTCCCCACCTCCTCCTCCTGGCCTGGCCTCTCCACAAGCAACCAAGCTGTCTCTTGTTGGATGTGTAGTTGCCTTGTTGGAACCTCTGCAACACTTTCCCTCTCTCTCTTACTAAACCTCCACACACACACACACACAAACCATAAACCCTCCATCACCATATCTCTCTAAACCTAATCCTCTTGATCTCCCATATCCCTTATCTCACCTTCCTACCCTCCAGTACAGTTACAGCTTTTCTGCAAACCCACCCAAAAAAAAAACACACACACACACACAGCTGATCTCCTCACCTTCTCCTCCACCTCCACCTCCAACTCCTGCTCCTGCTCCTGCCCCTGCCTGCTGCTGCAGCTGGCTTCTCTGCAGCTAAACTCCACATGTAAGTTACAGCCATTAAAGCTCTCATCTCCCTTCACTCTCTCTCTCTCTTTCTCTCTCTCTGTGTTTGCCTTTTCATAATAAATAATAAAAGCAGAAGCCCTAATTTCTGATCATTACCATGAAACTTAGCAGCTAAATCTAGGGTGGTTGCTGTTGTTGAAGTTTTCGAGGAAGAAGATCAGACCCAACCCAAGTAGACTAACAAGTGTTTCTTTTCTGTCTTTTCACAGAGAAAATAAATAAATAAAATAAATATATTTATTTATAACCAAGAATGAGAGACAGAAGAGAGAGAGACATCCGTTAAACTTTCTGGGTCCAAGAATTGGATTACATGCATAAGAATTGATATTGCTAATAATCTCATGAAAGATGGAAGCTCCGAGTGGAGGAGGAGATCATCATAGATCGAGAAGGGAACCGCTAGGGTTCCACAACGGTACTGCAGCTTTCTTCAGCGCTGCCCACCGCCACCAAACCCTAACTGAACCCGCCGCCGACTGCCGCAACGACGACACCGCCCCCGACTCTCCCTCCAACCCGGATCCCGTCTCCTTCGCCTTTGCCGCCACCTCTTCCCCTGGTCGCCCTTCCATGACGTCTCCCCCCACCTCCGCTTCCAAGCCCAAGCCCTCCGTCAGGTACCGCGAGTGCCTCCGCAACCACGCCGCCAGCGTCGGCGGCAGCGTCCTCGACGGGTGCGGTGAGTTCATGCCCGCCGGAGAGGACGGCACCATCGAGGCCCTCCGTTGCGCCGCCTGCGACTGCCACAGGAATTTTCACCGCAAGGAGTCTGAAACGGTGTCGTCCCCCCTAGCAGCATACCGGAGAGGTGCCAGCATGTCAGTCGTTCCTCTCCAGCTCCCCGCTCCGCCCCCGGCCTCCGTGCTCCACCACCACCACGGACACGGCGGGACGACAAGGCCCAGGCCACCGTACAACACCCTCACAATCGTCCCTCCCATGAGCGTGGCCTACGGTGGTGGCGGCGGGACTGAGTCTTCAAGCGAGGACCTCAACCTGTTCGGAATGAACACCCCAACCGACAATGGCCACCACCATCACCAACCATCGAGCGGAGGTGCCTACCTCGAGTCATCGAGCAGCAAGTCGTCAAAGAGGTTCAGGACGAAGTTCAGCCAGGAGCAGAAGGACAGGATGATGGAATTCGCGGAGAAGATAGGGTGGAGGATACAGAGGCAGTTCGAGGATGAGGTCGAGCAGTTCTGCGCCGAGGTCGGGGTGAAGCGCCAGGTCTTCAAGGTCTGGATGCACAATAACAAGAATCCCGCCAGGTCCTCCAGCAAGCAGCAGACGACCCCGACAACTGCCGATCACGACGATCACCATCAAGAACATTGAACCCTGAGCGTACCGCTCGATCGAGCAACGTACTTCTTCAAACTAAATGAGATCGTTTTTGTTCCATTCCGTAATTTCGTGTTGTCTTGCCTGTAGTCTTAGCCGCAGTCTTCTTCAGTTACTTAGCTTCTTCATCTGATTAATGGCGCTAGTCTGATGGTGAAGACAATGTTTGAGCACAACTCTTGTTGAGAATCATTTATTCGTACCGTCGATGATTAGATGTTTCATTATGTATCCTGAGGAAATATTAATCAATCTATGTTGGTTTAGTTTTTAATCTTAGGATGATCTTCTCTACAAGAAAAATCAGATTCGATCGAGCCGAAGCCAATCTTCTGCAGATACTCAACATACCACACCTTGAAATCACTGCAAGAGACGACTGCAGGATCTTTATTTGTCAGTTCCCAAAATGATCTGTCGACGTTTTTGGATGTGATGATTGTGTGGATGTTTCCCAGCCTAAGTAGACTAGTAAACACCGACTGGAAGATGCTTTGCTCATGCAATAATGAAGCTTATGAAGAGATTTGGTGCAGTAGTAATGACATTAACTTATAACAATAATCAAGTCTGAATTCAATTCAAACCGGTGTGAAATCTTCCATTTTTTGTTCTGCTTGTTTTCCTGTTCCCTTCTAGACCTGTGCACACTTTCTAAAATCTTGGATTCTCTTATTGAAGTGAAACAAAAGTTTGTGATGATTGATTTCCATGTGTAAACCGATTCGATAATCGATTATCAATTGGATGAACAACGCGTACAAAACCCAGCATGCTGTCTGGTTGAGCTGCTCGGCTGCAGCTTATTCCAAAGCCGCAAGGGATAGTTATACATTATCAAAATTGCATCTCTCCTGTTGTGTGTAGATTATTGCTAAGGATAGTAATGTAGAAGCTAAAGCTAATATATCATCGACGCGTAAACTTTCTAAGGTTGCCCGATTCGGCTCGATCTTAGGCACTGGGGGCTGCTGCCGAAGATTCGTCGTCGTCGTCCTCATCATCGTTGCTGCCCCCGAAGATATTCATGGCCCTGAAAATATACGATCACCACATAGACAAATCAACCGAATGATCCAATGCGTGAAAACTAATGCCCAGTGATCTTAATAGCTTAGGAATCCATGGAGCAGACTGTAAAATATCCGACTGGGCATTTGAGTGGTTGGATCTGATGTGGTGTGAACCACATGATAACTCGTTCTGATGTAAAAAAATTCATCCGGACCTATAAGAGATTGGACACATATCGTCCTAGTAGCCTGAAAGTATTCAATCCTTTTTATAAATCACCATTCTCTTTTTATTAGATGGCCAATGTGAATTAAATTCTCAACGGAGATGGTGGGTGCTTACCCGAGCTTGTGCTTGAGCCAGTCGCCCCAAGTGACGGTTTCCTTCCTCGCTTTGTCCGCAGCCTGGGATGCCTGGCTGGCGAATGCCTGGCCGGCTCCCCTCATGCTGCCCAAGGCAGGACCGGCTGCCTGTCCGATCTGGTCCACCACCCTGGTTGGGCTGCCATTGTCATCTACATCATCGGGGCTCGTCACACCAGCAACTCTGTCAGCCACGGGGCTCCATCCACCAGCAACAGTGGGGGCTTCTGCCCCGATAACCAAGTGGATCGACATGAGCAGCACGAGCGAGAGCACGAACATGAAGGCTACCTTTGCCATGGTCTTTTTTTAATGTTTTTGGTTTTTTGGGACTGAGAGATAAAGGCTTTATGTTTTCCTTTTTCTTCTTTTTTTTCGGATTTAGAATGATCTGAATTACCAATTTATAGAACCGAAGGGAAAGTAATTTTGAGGGGTAAGACATGACATGAGCGTTGACCGGCAAGATCGGAGGCACTTTCGGTGGTCAACCGCCGCGGTCGACTAGGGGAGGCGACCGTTAAATTAGTTTTGAAGGATTGATTTGAATTTTGACTTGATCAATAGCAAAATAAAAAATAAAAAATAATAATTTTTCAGTCCGTCGTTCATTCTCAGGGTAAAGGATTAGCCACGATAGCCAAAAAGAATTTAAGTATATCGATATCTGATCCCAGAAAGTTTTGGATCGATTCTTTCGGATAAGACGATCCTTGCAACTTACTTCCCTCACTTTTATTTCCTTTGTACGTTTACGTGTCCTTTTCCAGTAAGGCCACGATCATTGGCCTCATTGTAATTTTGACAAACGAATCAAAGTTAAGGAAACCCACTTTAGTCATTCTCGATCCAATGATTCGTGGAGAGTCAGACCAGTTCGTTTAAGGATGCGTTCATCTAATGCAAGCTAGTCCTTGTACTGGATTCGGAGACTCGGGTGATAGATAGACGATGCCAATGTCGTAAAATTACCAGCTTTCTTCACCGGTTCATCCTACATTGCTCCCGGGCCTCGGGAATTAAGTCGGGAGAGGGATTCGGCGGTTCTCGGTATGCATGCACGAGATCCTGCAGCTGAATGTCGTAGTTCCTCTTTACTTCCTCCATGGACTTTCCCTCTACCATTCGAAATTCTGTTTGAAGGAAACCGACCTCGGACCATGTCGGTCGATGATTTTGAACGGTAGAGTAGTTTTTGTTGCTGGGAGATGTGACGTATCGAAGCGAAGGTTGGCTGAGATTTTGGATATTTAAGTGACCCGGCAGCTTTTTTAGCACACTTATGGAATCACTGGCAGCAAATTAAGATTCCCCTAATCACTGAACCGGGGATTTCGGATTCCCGACAACGCCTTATGTCACAGATTCTCCAGCAACAGTGTCACACCACGACTGCTACCATTAACTCTCTTCACTCTTACTGTGGAGAAATTTGAGTAGATATCAGCGCACCACGTCGTTCGTGAATTCTATTAATGAATATTTGACACATCATCGTAAAGTGTCACATCGTATTTTTTTATCAATTAATAACATTCTTTTCTTAAACATAATTTGAAGTACTTACTGACATATAAAACATTCATTGGTTAAATTTACCACGTTATCGGGAGCTTAACTCACTCGGAATTTCTCCTTACTGTGACTTGACGTGGAAATTTGTTCAGGAAAACAGACAAAAAGAAAAAAATCCGATCCTGTCGAGCTGAAAAATCCCGACTTTTGAAAGTCGAAGTATTTTCCGGGTGATTTTCAACACCGTTTTAGCTAATATTGGACTTCAACTTTATTAATTTTTCTAAGTAATTAATTTTACTTATGCATCGAAATATTTGTAAATTGAAATAATCTAATTTAATTTGTAAGCCAGATGATTCGTAATCAATTTATCTCAAGTAATTGAGATGATTGAGAAATTGCTGGTCATTTAAGGATGAGAAGGTAAGGGGAGAATAGAGAAGAAAGAGAGTCGTCGATCTTTCTTGGGCCGGGATTCCATTTAGCCCCATCGTCGAAGAATCGGGCTGAATCGGTAAGCCCTACTAACATAGCCCCTGAACTCGGAAAAATTTATAAAAATATTATATAAAATTTATCTATTTTAATTATATTTTTATTAAATTATCATATTTTACATCATGAAATTCGTCAAACTCCTAATCTTGACGACTAGTCCTTTTTCGGGGAAGGGGAAGTTTCAAGACCTTCACACACATTTTCTTGTCACTCTCTTGAATCCTGATCTTCTCTTGTGAAATAACGGGGGAGGTTTGCGAGCTTAGAATTGGATCGGAGAAATAAGGGAATGAAAGGATACGGAAATCTCACTAAAGAGAATCAAATACAAAAAATATTTGACCTCAGGTCGAGATCTTTAGCGATGCCATCGTGCCATTCTCCCTCTATCCATGAAGATTTACCAAATTGTGATGGCAAAACAAATATGCGGACTTTTTTCAATTACAAGGAAGACGCGTGAACTTAAAAGTGATACGATAATAAAGAGGGAAATGAAGTTTATCGGTGAAAATGGAGTTCGGATCTTTTCATTTTGTTCTGTCTGAATTACTGGTATCCAGAAATCCAATTGACTCTAACTAATTCAGTTTGAGATGGAATGATTACTAGGGGTAGAAATCTCCCAAAATAAATTTTCTCCACCCACAAGACTCGAACTCGAGACTTGCATGAGGGAAAGAGACATCCTACCATCTCAACCATTCACTTTGATTGGATCTTTTAATTTTTGATTGAAAGTGGCGTTATTGCACCGAGCCGGAGGAGCATTTTAGCTTATAGATCAACCCCTGATTCCAATGAATGGGACAATCGTCCACGATCAAAAAGAAAAGGAAAGACCGAGACTTTTCTTGCCAGTATCTCTTTGTTCTATCTGTATAAATGAGGATTCTATTTATCATTGTTAATAGACACAACATGACGTGAGGCTCAGGCACATCCTGCGTCAGCTCGACCCGCTCAAAAAAAATAAAAATAAAAATAAATGAGAGAATGGGGGTGGATTATCTTTAGAAATATTCTAAGATGATCATACCTCGTAACATGGTATGAGAAAATACTAATCAAAATATGATAAATGAGTAAATTAGTATCGATCATTAGAGTAGTTCTCATAATTAATAATAATTAAAACGGTTTGATTGACTTTTTCTTATATAACTTCTAAGATTTTTTTCTCATTTTTTAGTAAAAATAATTTTTAGTCAAAAAATATTTTTATTTATTAAAAAAAGTTATCTTTCTTAATACTAAAAATAATACAAATGATTAAAGTTGAATAATATTTAAAAGGTTGAAGACTGAAATCAACTCAAAAAATTGTTTACGTCAAATATGAACATGACTCAAAAGATTGGGGACTAAAACTAATATTTTCCCTATCTTGCAATAAGATTCAATTAATTTTTAAGGTGATTTTAGTAATTTACTCTTATCATCCCACTATCATCACTACAAATAGTCCCTACCACGACCACAGTCTCGCCCCAGGCGCTTCCAAGTATCCCCTTCTCCATCATCTTTCCTCTTAGCCACGGTCTCTCTCAGTCCCCGCGCTTTCTTCCTTGTCAAGCTTCATCACCACCGTCAATGGCGGAGAAGAGCGGGATTCTGGTCATTGGCGGGACTGGCTACATCGGGAAATTCATCGTCGAGGCTGCCGCCAAGGCCGGCCACCCCACCTTTGCACTGGTCAGAGAGAGCACAGTCTCCGACCCGGTCAAGGGACAGCTCGTCGAGAAGTTCAAGAGCCTCGGGGTCACTCTCATCCATGTACGTACAATACCACCATCCTCATTTGCTCAGATCTTCGAAATTCACCGAGTTATACTACCAAGGGTGATGGTATGGTAATCCAAGCCTCAATCTTATGGTTTGGTGAGGTTGAGGTCTCAGTTTGAATCACTTCTCTGCATTCATCAAAACGAACTCTTTGAACCTGTGCTTGATAGACACCGGTTTCTTGGACTACGTTAAGTGTTTGTGGTGTTTTCAGCATGTCTCACATGTTGGTGATTGCACACAAAAGTCTGAAAATGATATCACGAAGGCTGGCTGCTGGGTCGGTGATTTATTGAATGCTCTATGGCAGGGAGATTTGTATGATCACGATAGTCTAGTGAAGGCGATCGAGCAAGTCGATGTGGTGATATCCACCATGGGCTCGATGCAGCTTGCAGATCAGACCAAGATCATTGCAGCCATTAAAGAAGCCGGGAATGTCAAGGTAACCATATCTTTTCGGGACAAACTTATCCATTTTCCCTGAGAAACGGATATGACATTGCCGACATAGCAGCACCTCAATAGATAATGTCGGAAAATGGCAACTAAAGTATGCGAATAAGAAATTGTCTCTCTTATAATGACCATTTTCAAACAGATACTACCAGGAACATAAGAGGACAGATTCTAGGAGTGAAGAAACCGAAAAATCAGACCTCTGTCCAAAAAAGGGATCACACCTTGCGTATCAAACTGCTTAGGTGGTGATCAGATTTGGATAGAGTGCGTAGACGGCACGGTTGTTGATCGGTTTTTTGCAAGAATATGGGGCATATGTTTTTCGGTCGAAATTGGAGCGTATGTGTTAAAGAAGTAAACCTTGTAGTTCATTACTATCACCAGTGACTTCTCCTTACCCCCAGAGGATTCTTTTAGTTTTTTTAATTGCCTGAGGTGTGATTCAATTCTCAACAAAATGATCGTAAAAATGGAAATAGAGATTCTTCCCATCAGAGTTCGGGAACGATGTGGACCATGTCAGTGCGGTGGAGCCGGCAAAGTCGGCATTCGCGATCAAGGCCCAGATTCGTCGGGCAGTGGAGGCGGAAGGGATCCCTTACACCTATGTCCCGAGCAACTGTTTCGCTGGTTGCTTCATCCCGTCGATGGTTCAGCCCGGTGCCACTGCCCCGCCTAGAGACAAAGTCATCATCTTAGGAGATGGCAACCAGAAGGGTAGACTAAACAGTTCTTCCCTGCTTCTGTTCTCATCCTTTTGTGGTTCATTGTATAACTTTCCTGCAGAAACCTAATCACTTGAAACTGTTACAGAACCGTTTTTTTTTTTTTTTTGGTAGGAATTACAGAACCGTTTTTATTAGTCACTTGATGTACCCATTACATTGAAGATTTTTTCCTCTAGAAGATGTTTCAAGCTCAATACGAGTTGGCATAGACTGAAACTTGGACCAGTCTATGCAAATGGAGGAATTTGGAGGAAATAGCTCGGAGAAAGTTTGAAGTAGAAGTGCTATTCCTCTAAATCCCTCCATCCGAGTAAACGGTTTCGGATGAAGTTGGAGTAGTAACACTACTACCTCGGACCTAGTCCCACGATGTGTCTGAATCTGTTTTGTTTTCTGGCAGCAATTTTCAACAAGGAAGAAGACATTGCAGCATACACCATCAGAGCCGTGGACGATCCTCGGACAATGAACAAGACCCTCTTGCTCAGGCCTCCGAAGAACACTTACTCATTCAACGAGCTCGTCGCCCTCTGGGAGAAGAAGATCGGCAGGAGCCTCGAGAAAATCTACGTCCCGGAGGAGCAGGTCCTCAAGGACATCCATGGTAAAAGAAGCATGAACCGCCTATAGTATCATTCTCTGTTCCATCAATTCAGTACCATTGACATAAACATCTGCTTGCAGAGGCCCCGCTTCCGATCAATGTAATCTTGGCTATAAACCACTCGGTCTTCGTGAAGGGGGACCAGACCAACTTCAAGATCGATCCTTCCTTTGGGGTTGAGGCGTCCGAGCTGTACCCAGATGTAAAGTACACTACAGTGGAAGAATATCTCGACCAGTTTGTCTGAGAGATTACAATTATATATAGCTGGTCTGCTTAAGTATTAGAATCATCTGCCCGATTGATATCCTATAGTACAATAACACTTCCTGTGATTCGGGGGGAGTGTCTTCCAAATCAGGATGGTGGTTTTATACTTGCTTGCTGCTATTGAGTGAAGGATCTTTTCTGGACAGATGAACCAGTAGCTGAAAAAGCTTAATGTGAAATGGAAACTTCCATTTGCGGCATCTTCTATACATTTGACCTCTTTATTGAACAAGGGGACTAAATTGTGAATAGAAGAAAATTTCTTCTTTACTCTTAGGGCATATGATTCGAATATTGTTAGGTTACGAAGAGAATTTTGAGCAATGCTAAGACGATGGAAAATGGGTTGAAATGTAAGATTGTAGTGTTTGGAAATGAAAATGCAAATTCACTGTAAAATTTGATAAGTATAGATAAAATGAATATAAAGTTGATGTAATATAAAAATACAACTTGCTTTTTAGTAGTGAAAGTACAATGTACTCGGGACGTAAAAACCTTACCAATCACCAAAGTTTTAATTCATGTAATATCAGATCACAATAAACTTTACACAAACATTGTAATCCGTAATGCAAATGCATGGTATCCTGAGATTACACTGCATTCTACATAGAAGCTAACTGCTGCCATCTCAAGTAGCTCTGGATCAACAATCTTGACTCTGATTCATCCCTGATATTCGACAATTGGGACTCAACCAATCAATGAAGCAAGACAATCGTCTGGTGTGTCTTTCTTGATCTTGATAACACACTGATCAACGATCTCAAATGATTCAGCAATTTGACATACTCAATTTTTATAGCAACTGACAGGTTTTCTACAACTGCCTTTCACAAAACAATATATTCTGAAATACAAATCATCTTGCAGGAATTAGTTTTCCAGCAAATGCTGCCTTGTCTGTCTCATGATCCACTTTCAGCCTGAAACCTCATCCTGTCTATCCTTTCACAATTGATCTTCCCGATGAAGTTTCGGGTAAAGGACCTGCAGCCCGAGCGAGGCTCTGGTCCACTTAAACGATGCAGAAACATTCAGACATCTCAGTTTTGATAAGGCATAGCTGGTCCCGGAGCCGGCGACGGTGAAATTTCTGGCGGGTATGGATCCATAGGGCTCCTCAAGGATTGGTTCTTGAGATGACCCACCATTTTTCTGGCCCTCGTCTCGTCACTCCTCCAATCACCTACCCAAAACAAGTGCAGAAAGATTGACAACCAACTTAACCCGACCACAAAGCCGCGGAGACAGACTGAACATCTCTTACCATGAGGGCCCGACTTATGCTTCGCAGAGTTGGATAAGTGGATGAGTGTTGGTGTGATGATTGTGAGGAGAGCCCAGAAGATGAATATCACAGCAAATGTCCTTCCGGTCATCGATCAGCACGAAAGGAAATGAGAGCAAACCGAATTCTGTAGCTTCATGCGGATTCCTGTTCCTGCAGGTCCCTTAAATTATTGGAAGAATGAGGAGAGGAGACTGACCCATTCATTAGCTGGCCATGTTTAGGAATATAAGCTTACTGCTCTGCACGAACTAAGTCAAGGATTAGAATAATGTGATCAATTCAATTCATCCTCGCTGTTTAGTAGTTGGGGAGTTGTTATATCAGTCTGCTGCTTGATTGGAAAATGCCTCCCCCTTTAAAGAATAAAGAATCCCAAGAGGAAACATTCTCTTACAACTCAAATGTATTAACCAGTCTCTCGCATGTCCATCATCCCGATCGGTGATTAGCTTGAATTAGCACACATAAAAGGTCATAAGGGTCGTAGATTTTTAACCTTGTTCAAGGATCGGTTTTAAAATGAATAGGTCTTGCAACTTCTGGTTTCTCTAATCTCTAGAGATGGAAGAGAGAATGCGTTACATCGCGGATCTTTCATCTATTGAACCTCATCATGTGAACAAGAAAGGTTCACTTCAGACATTTGGCACCGAGACCAAGTAAATGGCTTACTAAGCATCAAGCTGTCAGAAAACAAATCCTTTGACCAATTGCTTGGAAACAGAGACAAAACCAACCATAGGACTTTGCAAGCGTTGGTTCTATGGAGTTGCTGTGACTGTTCCAAGAACAGAGAGGTTTAAAATCTTTCAGAAGTCCAATGATTCAGTTGTCACGCAGTCCTGTTCTGGGACAAACAAGTTCTTGATTGTGGGGCTTCATTGGCGAGGATGAAATGCACGACCCAGTAGCACAGTAGCATTGCCTGAAACAGGAGCATCAAATAATGAGGTGGTCACAAGGAATGCCCACGCAGGATGCCCAATGAAAGATGTCAAGTTTGTATCCCCCCACAACACCCCACACCCCCCGCCCTTCTCAACAAGGAAACTCAATCTGTCAAGGTACTATGTGAATCACTCTGTTTGCATATCTGAAAGTGAAGCCACCAAATACTGGGCTCCTCTGGTGCAATGGGTGAAGAGCTCTAGTGAATGGGAGAGTCAACTGGCCACAACCACCAAGTCAGGACTCCATCAAACTACTAAAAAATGGAAAAGAAAGGTTGAAAAATCAAACAACCTGCTACGTGTCATGGGAGATAAGCACCAGATTAGGTTATCTATCACTAATCAATCCTTCAAATTGTCATTAAAAGTGGGAAAACAAAGAAGACCCTGCTGATATAACATAAAGCATAGACATGTATCATAAAGTGACGCAACCTCCATTTCTCAAATTAAACCATCCTTCCAAAGTTGAAATAATCCCCATCTATTCCATTCCGAGAAAGAATGTCTATGGCTGTTGCTCTCTGAGCTGCACATAAGACAACAAAGAATTCCTATAATTCAAATCCCATTGTAAAATCATAACAAAGAAAGTTGGCCTACTTTGGAACTGCAGAATGACACTGCAGACTGAAAACAAGCTGGAAAGGAATTATTGAATGCAAGATCTGCTCTCCATAAACAAACACGACCATAATTTTAATTGACTACAGTCTTTAAGAATTGAGCAACAAGACCTCAAGACCAATTCTCAACTCACAAGAAAGCTGACGAATAATGGGCTTTAACTTGCCTGCTCCTTTCTTTGTCATGAAGTGTCTTCTACTTGTCAACTTTCAGTATTAAAAAAAAAAAAAACAAAAACTCTGTTCATGACGTAAATTCATAGCCTGCAAGAGACAATATAAAACACATGAGTGCAGTAAACTCATAAGATGCAGATTTTTGCAGTAACAAGGGTGTCACCCCTCCACCAGGTGCGAAGCAGAAATATCCAATTAGACTGACATGCCCTTAGTGAGCCATTCCTCCACTTTGACTGTGATGCCACTGCTGTGGGCCCTTGCCCCCAATTTCTTTCATGGGCTAAGAAACTAATGATCACATAATCATTCATTGCATCAGCAAGAGGGAGAGAATCTCAGGTGTAATTGTGCCATGTTCATGAGGCAATTGTTTCATCCCGCAGAGTTACATGTGCCATTCCATTCCAGTGTGGATGATGACAAATGGATCTCGGGAGTGGAAACTAACATAGAATTCTTTAGAACACGATGAAGGAAGTTCTTTAATTGTTCAACACGGATTTTTATAAAGCAGTTGCTTATAAATACAAACGTGAACCTTCACGTCTAGACTACAAACACAGCTTCTTCAAGAGCTCACATTAGATTTTCTTTCTCCATTTCAACATAGGCAAGCGAAAGATTGTGATTCCCATGAGAAATTCTTCAGTGATCATGCCTTAGTTGTGCCTCGTCACGTGATGTGAGGAGCACGAATTAAACTGAGCAAATCAAGGAGATAATGAATGTACCCAACTAGTTGCCACAGTTGTTGCTAATTAGAACAAAAATTTGTTTCCTCGCCTAAGGACCACAAAAGATTTTCCAATTGCCATAGATTGAGCAATATCATATCGACGAGAAATGTGAACGAACAGGGCAGCCCGGCAATAAAGAACCCAGCAAAAAATACAGAGAATTTCGCCTGAATCAGTCATTTTTCCACCAGCAAGAAATCATTAAAAAAAATCCTTTGCAAAGAAAGGATCCGCAGAGGAATCCAAGGCTCGAGCATTTGAAGAGTTCGAATGACTATGAAAATTCCCGTAAAGCATGTCAGCACGCCAAATTATAGTAATTGAGTACATAAACGAGAATGAGAGGATAAAAATGGAAGCTTTACCCGCCAAAATTGAAGCTTGCTTTAAAATAACCGCTACGTGAATTATCCCAACAAGAAGAAATAGATTGTGTCGAATCGACTTCGATAGCTATCCGCTCCTCAGTTCGAAATTTGGGCAGGTTCAGCCGAGACATCACCAGCTGAAGACGAGGCAGCCCAGATGAAGTTGCAGTACGGAGTGACGAAGGAGCAGAGAGGACACGCCAAAACTCCCTTTGTTCGTGCCGTTTTTCCCCGACAGCTAAACGCAGCTCAAACGGCGCGTTTTGCATGAGCATGAAATGTCTGATTTGCCCTCCTATTTCTCTCAAATACTCTACCCTACCACTCGTCGACTGAGCTAACAGTTCGCAGCTCGTCGTCTTCCCATCTTCCACTTCCACTGACCGTCCACGCGCGCGCGCTCACAGCGAGACGATCGAACGCTTTCGAGCTCAGGAGTTGTCATTGGAGGCTGTACTGAGTGGGAAGAGTGAATCGTTTGTCGAAAGATGGGGACCTTGGGAAGGGCGATATACGCCGTCGGATTCTGGATTCGTGAGACGGGCCAGGCCATTGACCGACTCGGCTGCCGCCTCCAAGGCAATTACTACTTCCAGGAGCAACGTGAGCAGCCGATCACCATACTTATTCGTTTTATAGCTTGGATTCTGACTGTTTGTTCAATTTCACTTCTTCGTTCCTTCTCTTGTAGCTCAAATTGTCTGGAACCAAAATCTGATAATAGTCATGTTCATGAGCGGACTGACATTGTCTGTTTGGTTTGAGGTCATTGCTAGTGCAGCAGTTTATGTGTCTCCTTGCTTTTCATCGTTTATAATCATTTGGAGTAAAACTGTCGTTGATGTGTTGAGGACTGCTACGCGTATGGCATTCTAGTTGGGATTTAAGGTGTCCGATTGACAATATAGACCTTTTAGGCCTACCAGCGAATAGTCGTGGAGATTATGTAAATTGCAGTGGGGTAAGAAGTTGCAAGCATTTCAGATCAATTGGGCAGGCACTTTAGTTATAGTGCTACACAAAAAGCAATTGCAGGACACACTCCCACCTTGGTTTTCTCGAACTGTGCAGTATGGGACCTCCTGGACATTGATTTTCTTGTCTTTCAACAGTTGTATTTGACGAAAATTGTGGGCATGTAAGTTGGTAGAACCTCTAGGAAGTTATCTGGAAATTGCTTATAAAGTCAACTTCTGATATGCGTCTGTCAGCAGTGATTATTGGCAATCACCCTTATATGTCCTTGTTTTCATTTGCTTTCTTGATGTGCTTTGTTGACACAGATGCTTCCATCTTTCTTCCATCTGTTTTATTTCTCCTTTAAAGCAAATGCTTTAAGATGAAGAAGTAATGATGGCTCGATGGTTCCATGATACTAATTGGTTGAATCTTCACTCTCTTCAAGTGTCTAGGCATCGAACCCTTATGAATATATTTGATAAAGCTCCGACAGTTGATAAAGATGCATTTGTGGCCCCGAGTGCCTCTATTATTGGAGATGTTCAAGTGGGACAAGGTTCATCAGTTTGGTATGGGTGTGTTTTGAGAGGTAAGAAGCTCTGTCCCAACACTGGGTTATCCAACTTCACAAGACCTTTGGCAGGCATGTCCGTTCTTAGTTTTATGTTATATCTCTTCAATGTCCTTTTCCCATCCCATCAACTCATCTACTCTTAACATTCATGGCGTATTTGTCAGCTACTTTGGTGTTGTAGGTTCATAGATTAGGCTTTGTTTTATTGACTTATATAGGCAAACTTTCTGAGCGTGTAGGTGATGTGAACAGCATCAGTGTTGGATGCGGAACTAACATACAAGATAACTCCCTCGTGCACGTCGCAAAATCAAATTTGAGTGGGAAGGTACTGCCAACTATCATTGGTGACAATGTAACTATAGGTGAGTTTTCCCATACCTTGAGTTGCACGGCTTCCACTCAGGCTGTTGAAATTCAAGCCATGTGCCTATTTCAATAAAAGAATCTGACCTTGGCAGGTCATAGTGCTGTTCTACATGGCTGTACTGTTGAGGATGATGCTTTTGTGGCAATGGGAGCAACCCTTCTTGATGGTGTTGTGCTCGAGAAACATGCGATGATTGCTGCGGGAGCTCTAGTGAGGCAGAACACAAGGATTCCTTCTGGAGAGGTATGTCTCAAACTGCTCAAGCATTCCCTCTTTTGAACCACCGAGACACATGGATGTGTTTTAATATAAAATTTTCCACTTTAACACAGATCCAAAAGTCATGTTGTCATGAAAGATCTAAAACATATTGTGTCTGAAAAGCCGCTTAAGAGCTTAAATAAAACTGTTGGTTGAGACGTGACAGCTCTCTTAGATCATTCATGGTGAGATATAAATCCCACATCGACTAATTGGAAAAGAAACTTTGGTTTATAAGGGAATTGGTACCGCCAACTATCAGTTTAGACTTTTGGGTGGAAACGGGCTTAAGACTCTTGTAGGCACAAGTGAAAATATAACAATGCAGAATAGGGGAAGAATAGCAGTTTCCCTCTAGAACTGCTTAGGTGCGTATGGGATTTGGTTTGATCGGTCCGAATAGATGGGATATATCCTGACCGTATTCTTATCATGTAACTTGGTAATTTAAATTTGGAACTCTGCAAGTTTGGCCAAGAGCTTCCATTCATACACTTTCACTCTTATCCCTTTAACAATCTTGAATTTGTGAATTCATGATAGTCCTCCCAGGAAATGTACTTCTGGTTTGTTCTATACTCGCTTGTCTGAGGCACTCCTTCTAATACTTTTGCAGATATGGGGAGGCAATCCAGCAAAGTTTCTGAGAAAGCTCACTGAAGAAGAGAGAGCATTTATTTCTCAGTCTGCGACCAACTACTCCAACCTTGCGCAGGTCCATGCAGCCGAGAATGCAAAGCCCTTCGATGAGATCGAGTTTGAGAAGGTTCTCAGAAAGAAGTTTGCCCGAAAAGATGAAGAGTACGATTCAATGCTGGGTGTTGTCCGTGAAACTCCGCCCGAGCTCATCCTTCCCGACAACGTGCTGCCTGACAAAGCAGGCAAGTCTCCCCCGAAATGAGATCTTTGAGATGCATTTCCTTTTTCGATTTTACATCTTCGGAATTGTTGGCAAGCAGTATTTGCAGTGACAAGGGTGTATGTTGTTTCCCAATAATGCCTGCTGACTATGTTTCTTCCTTCTAGGGTAGTGTCTGGCAGTTCATTCAGCTGCCATCTTAATTTTTTCCAACCGTGGATTTTTCAGGCTGATTCCCAAAACCAATACTGCAAAATAGAGTATATAGTGCTCTTTGAACTTTGATGCCTTGCATCCTAATGAAATTCTCGAGTCCACACTCACCATGTGCTACAAGGTTATTGTTCATACGGCTGTTGCGAATGATGAGGGCATGCATCGATATCAAATTGATGCTCGACTGTAACATATGTACAGTTAAATGCAATTGTGCCATGTATTAGTCAATTGTGTTTGCCAAACCAAATTAAGGTAAAAGAAGCATTCTTTACGAAGCAGGAATCATTGTTGTTGGGTCCTTGTTTCAGAGAGCCTGTAGGGCTACACTATCAGTTGTCCAAATTTCCTGGTGGTGATACACTAGGAGAAACTGCATCAACGCAAAACTATGGACCGAGCACCGAAATTGTATCCTTCGGAGTACAGATGCAACATATTAGATTGAAACCCAACTGAAGGGCACCAACACGTTCGACAAATTTAAGGATGCGATAGATCAGGGGCGATAAAAAACATAATCTGACAATAAAATGACATAACTCATGGTGTCTTCCCCATTCTATTCCAGTAAGAACTTCATGAAAGACATGTAACAGTTCAATCATTCTCACCTCTCTAAATATCCATTGGGGCAGCACCCTCTTCAGCAGCTGGAGCAGCACCCTCTTCAGCGGCTGGAGCAGCTTCTCCCTGATCACCTGGTTCAGGGGCAGGAGGCTCATCTTCCCTGACAACTTCGAAAGCATCAATCAGTTGCTGTACAGTTTCCTGATCAAGTGTGTGGAATGGCTCCCCGGCTCCAACAACAGCAACTGTGCATATTGAGCTCTGGAGCTTCTCCCCTTGCAGGGTCTCCCTAACAGAAATCAATGCATCTTTGATAAGATCTTCCCTGGAGGAGTCCATAAAGTTCCCGAACCTGCGCTCTAAATACGTCTTCGCAGCTTGTGAACGGGACCCAATTGCGAAAGCTTGGTACTCAAAGTAGTTCCCACTAGGGCAGTTGTAGTAGAGATGAGCCCCTGATTCATCCAACCCAGCAACAAGCAGACCAACACCGTAAGGTCGTTTCCACGATCGTTGAGTGCAAACCTGCCATCAAAGGATAATTTGGATACAACAATCAGACTGCCCTCCATTGCATAAATATATATCCCAAGTGTCATGATCCTAATACTCTAGGCCATAGCAGGTACGGAGCAAGGTAAGGGAATGCAACAGAACCGCCATATAAGAGGATCCCAATTTTCATGGCAATTCCATCCCGATACATTCATGTTGCTATGGCCAAACGCAACAGCAAAGTCTCAGCAACACATTAAGCATCAAAGTCCAATGGATCTTTGTTGATTATCTTCTATAAAGACATGTGACATGGTCCCTCTATCAACTTGAAATTAACAAAACCAGTAATTTCTCTGTGAGTTCTAATAGCTCAAACCAACTTTTAGCAGTGCTTCTGAGATCTTCCCATTCCTTGTTCGTCATAGAAGGGCATATGACAGTGAAATTTTGCAATTTAATGGGCGCACCTGCGAGATACCAGTTCAATAGCTATCAACTAGTTCTTCCCTTTTGGACTGATCAAACTCCAGCATTGTAAATATAGCACCAAACTCGAGGCATTTCTTGATCACTGGAATCAATGCAGCCATTATATTCATCCATTAGTCCAAGAAACGAGGTCAAATCAGTGTTGGAGCTCCGAGATTTGTCGAATTTGGAGCGCTTCCCAATTTCCCATTTCTGTAGTTCAGTGAAAACAAGATGCTCCTGTTCCTTTTTTTTTTTTTTTTTTTCTTTCTTTCTCCAAGTGATCTCTGCCCTATCACCATAGTTTAACAATAAAAGTGCAAAATTTGGGCGAGCTTTGACAGGTACCTGGGCCTTATCAGCAAGCTGAACAACAAGCCGACCGACAGGGAGAGGCGACTCATAGGTGAAGCTGTAGTTGATGCACTCGTTGCGCATATAACGGGAGAGGACGCGGCCATCGGCAGTGAGGCCGGCAATGGCGACGCCAATGTGGTCGTCAACCTTGAAGATTTTCTTCTGATGGGACGAGAGCTCGGAGCTAGCCTTGTTGACACACGCAAGCACGACGTGGGTCTTGGATCGGAGGCCGATCGCAGCTGAGCCCTGCTTCACAGCCTCCATCGCATACTCCACCTGGAAGAGACGCCCGGCGGGGCTCCAGGTGGTAACATCGGTGTCGTACTGGTTCCTGAACATGGTGGTGGCGACGCCGTCTCAGAGGGACCGGAATTCAGGAATGAGGGTTCACAATTTCACAGGAATCGCAGAGAAGATCTGTGGAGCGTCAATGGAGGAAATAGGGTTTTATTCCGTTAATTTCTTCTTCCTCAAGGCAGGGCGGACGGGGAAGAGAGGTGAGCTAAGGTCAAACGACAGTCAACGCAGAACTGGGTGTGCCACTGGGCTGGGCCCGTATTGGGCCCGGGCCTCGTGTAGACATTTTTAAGCCTGTCCGAATAAGGCTGATTAAAAAAATTTAAAAATTACTCGACTAGGTAAGAATCTCTTAGTCATAGATCGAGGGCAAATCCAGATCTTCTTGGTCGCAGATCGGGGCGACGCCAGTGCATCAAAGATGATATGTGATCCGAGGACCCGCTCGTTCTGGTTTATCGGGTTCGGGAAACCTTCTAGAAATGTAACCGATTGATACGTAGGGTAGACGAGGTTTGTCCATGGCATATATTAATTGATCGAGTTCGAGAAGGCACATATCGCATATCACCCGACACCCGTTCAATCATATAAAACACTCAACACGGGGATACGTCCAGAAATCTCACTAAAGGTGGCAAATTTCTTAAGATGAGGAATTTAAAAGCACGAAAGAAGATCAATTAAGTGAAATTTATGTGGTAATTGATGAATTTTCTTGGACTCACACCCCTAAAATCTAAGTCTCTTCGGTGAAGCGGTCATACCGCATAGGCGATGTTAACGTAGTATATCCGTCCAATCAATATTCATCATTTACATATTTTTAGCGTTTAACATTTAGTAGGTTTTTTTTTTAAATATTCTTTACCATTTATATGTTATTTTCAATTAGCGTTCACCATTCATTTAAAATTTTTTATTTCTTAAAAATATTTTTAGGATTTAATAACTATAACTGTACAATTATTGATGACATGTCAAGTCCTGATTCGACGAATATACCACATCAATATCGTCTGCGTGATAAGACCACTTCATCGATGATTTTCTCAACCTAAAACTAGAGAAAATATTTAATAGAGCAGTTTTACCATGTGCGCAATACTAACGTGATGTCATTATAGTCAGAATCTACAATTTATATATTTATCCTAGTAGGGTTCACCAATTATTAGGAAAAAAATATTTTTTAGAAAATTTTAAGGTTTGGTAATCTTATCTGTATAATTATCGATTACATGTCAAATTTTGATTGGACATTTATATCACGTTATTATTGACATGTAGCATAACGGTTTCGTTGAAGACTCTCCCCTAAAACCCACCGGGCTGAGAGATCGTCTCGCGTTGTCAAATAAAACATGGATTGGATCAGGCAGTTGCAGTTATGAGCTTTAAAAAAAAAAAAACCAATAAAAAAGAGTTCCAACCATAAGCTGCCAGTGAAATCTAACCTTTATTACCTTACCATCGATGTGTTCTGTGCAGCATACAAGCTAGACAAGAAGGGTCTCTCTTATTCGTGATCTACTTACTATCTATGTCACTACTGAAACTGTTGTTTATCAGGATCTTCCTTCTCTCTTACAGTCGGTCGGGTAAAACCGAACAATATCTACCTAGTCTATCGAAGCTCTCATTCTCCGACGACTTCGCGTGGAACTAGGGGCTCTAAGAAAGCAGCGTCACCGGCTCTTTTCTGCGAAAATGAAGCAGTTCGATGATCACGTGATGAGCTGTCCAGGTGTTTCAGATAATGGTCCCGTCCTTGATGGTTGCGTTCTTGAGTATGACCGTGATTCCCGACCTGATGTAGAATCCTTCCTTGGGCCTGTCAGCTTCCTGGACACCCTGCAAACTCGAAACCGCTCCATGTCATGATCGTACCGGATGCATATGGACTAAAACGTTGAGTGATGATCTTATTAGCCCCGAGAAGAAGGCTGAAAGGGTAAACTTACGTCTGCGTTCTTGATAACCACGTCTTTCCCGATCCTTGTGTTCTTGTCGATGATGCAGTTCCTTCAAGAAACACACCGAGCCAGTCAGCAGAAAGATTATAGAAACCGGCACATACTGAACTGAGATTTTACTCTCTTTGAGAACTTCCCAAACTGTCGAGAACTGACGTTATTTTGGTGTTCCGACCGACTCCAATGGGGACCTTCCCTTCAGCCAGGGCAGCTGCGATCTCCGATTCAGTCTGGTAGTAATCCGCCCCCATCATCATAGTATCCTGAAAAGTGGCATTCAGCAATTCACTCGGAAACCGAATATGAAAAAGCCTCGCATCACCTTTTTGCTTAGTTCGGGCAGCAATTGCAAACACTAGTTAATACCTTAAGCTCGACACCGTAGTCTAGACGGGAGCGGATACCCACGATCGAGTGCTCGATGCTGCATTCTTGGAGGAAGCAACCATGTGATATTATTGCATCGACAATCTGCGCAGATGTGAGCTCACCATCAGATGCCAAACCAAGCACTGGAAAAAATGTTCGTTTTGAGTTCAGAACCATACCCGGCACTTCTCAACTTTTGTGGGCGGTAAGAATCTCGGGGATGTGAAGAAAGGTGTTTTTGGATCATAAAATTCGAACTTTGGAGGCTGCACCAGAAAATGCACAACACTTACAACAGATGTGAGTGCATGAATATTTCCATTGATTAACGAGCATTCTTTGAAGAAGTAACCAACCTGCTCTGTAAGTGCCAGATTAGCATCAAAAAACGACTTAACCGTCCCAATATCCTCCCAGTAGTCTTTGAAAAGATATGCCTGGGGTCCAAATATAAACGTACAAACTAAGCAAATTCTTTGGGAACCAAATTAATCAGTTTGAAATGTGAAGGAATCTGGTTATCGCAAACTTCTGACCTGGATATTATGCTCTGCTACTGCTGCTGGAATGATCTCAGAGCCAAAATCATTGCAAGAGGGATAGCTCCACCTTAGTAGCTTCAGCAGCACATCGGTCTTAAACACATAAACACCCATTGAGGCGATGAATGGGAGCTTTACTGCGTCCTGCTTTGACAGCCCAAGAATCGTCGTATCGACTTCCTACATCAGATAGGGTCAAGAATGAAAAAAAATTTATGTATAGCCAAGATAGATCACTCCATTTTGATTCATGCATGATAAATATGTCGGCGAATCATACAAAAGCAAACTATTTAAAATACCATTTCTTTCAAATTATTGCTCTTCGGTTTCTCCGCAAAGTGAACTATTCTTCCAGTTCTATCAATCTTCATCAGTCCATAATCTGATGCTCGGCTGCATAATAAAGAGAAACACTTGTCGAATTTAATGTTCAGAGAGAGATGAATTTTCTTCGGTGCATCAACAATATCAGAAGAGACCGAGAACATACAGTGATCTCAATAACCCCAAGTAAGTACAAAGAGGGACAAGCAAGACATTCAATTTTTCCAAATACGATTTGAAAAAACAAGACACTTACCTGTGGTCCATGGGAACACATGAAACAGTGATATCGGCATCCGTATCAATATGTTTCTGCAAGCAAGTTAATGAAGTGTTAGAAAAGATTCTTTCTTTTCTGTAGACAAAGACTAATATTTGCAATTACAAGGAGGTCAAAACTGTAGTATCCTTCAGAAAACAGCGTGAAAGGAAAAGAAATTACAAGGGAAAAAAGATGCAAGTAAGAAACTTTCACCTGCACAAAGTCCATGTAGTCCATCCTGTAGAGATGATCTCCCGACAAAATCACAATATTCTCCACATTCTTGGTCTTGGCATCCTGTAGATATTAGTTCGAACTCACCATCAAACTTCAAGCAGAAACTTATAATCCAATTATGACAGCCCGAAAATCTTACCTCAAAAACCCATATAAATTGCCTCACAGCATCGGCTGTTCCTTGGAACCACCTTTTCCCCGCATCTCCCGGTGTTTGAGTTGCTGCGAGAACCTGTTTGGACGCAAAAGATCACAATGAAAATTCACCAGCAAAACTTCCATTCTTCCATGGTATGTGTCAAGAATCAAACCAAAAGGAGTACCTCTACGAAGCCATCAGCAAAGTGAACACCGTTGTCGAAATTATAAGTACGGGACAGATGGCGGTTGAGGGAAAAGGAGTTGAATTGCGTTAGGATGAATATCTTCCTTATACCACTGTTAATGCAGTTACTCATCGGGATGTCGATCAGTCGGTAACACCCACCAATGGGAACCTGTGGATCCAACCGAAACGGACAATCAAACAGCTAAGAACTATGGAATCCTTCTTGAAATGAAGGAGGAACAAGAGGGCTCAGTGTTACCGCAGGCTTTGCTCTTCGGCTAGTGAGAGGAAAGAGTCGGGTCCCTGCGCCTCCACCCAGTATGATCGAAGCTACGTTCTTCGGGTCTGCTCTCGGGGTCTCCATTGCAGGGGGTTGAAAAGTCTGCAAAGCATAACTCAACCATTAAACGACTAATCAATAACACAAGTTGAGCTCCATACTAAATTCTCTCAGAAGAATCAGAAAACAAGAAGAGATTTTCATCGCTTTTGCCAACTTTTATTACCTTTGCACTACCGCAAGATTGAATAACAACAAAAAGATAGTTTAATTTGTACGCAAGGCAATTAAGATCAATGTCGAGTGCAAATAAATGAGATCTAAAGAGTACCATAATCTCGCTGTCGAACTCCGCGGTGAGAACAGAGCGGACCGCAGAAGCCCCTGCCTTAGCATGATAAAGACCCTTCTCGTTTCTCGGAGCTCTCAAGCTATGAGCCCCAAATTGGCAACCGGTCTTCCAACTCCCCCTGACACTCTCTCCCCAGAAGCACACAGGGTGGCTTCTTGGGAGAGCATTAGGTTTTAAGCATGGGAAGCAAGGAGAGCAGTCCATCTCTGCAACTGAACAGAGCAGAACCCAACAAGAATCGGTCAAACAGGGCCAAGAACGATTCAGCAGAGATTCGTCAAGCGGGCACACACTTTATTCTCTTAGGAATATTAGCACTAATCCTTGGATCAAGAAAGCAAAAAGCTTTACAGAGATTCCGAACTTTTGGAGGCGAAGACTTCTTATAACCATCTGAAAGGCAAGGAACAGGGGACGATCCCAGCTAAGAAAGAACTTAGATTTTCGTATTAAGACTTGCCTAGTCAAGAGATTCTATGGTCAAGAAACTGGAAACTTCCAATTTCAAGAACCTCACAGAGGAGCAATCGAGGGGTTCAAATCCGTGCCCAAGATTTCGGGGCAGCTAAAAAGGGAAGTTGGAGATGAAAGTGGGCGAGCTATGAGATCCCCGTGAGCTGTCCGCCCGAGAAGTTCCCTCCTCCGTGCTTTGTCAATGGCCGTAAAGTGGGAAACCGCGATCAAGTATTGACGTTCACTGAAGTGGGACGAGTGCAACGCAGCGGACCGTGGAGCGGACTCCTATTTGTGGAAATTTCCTGTTTACATACGGCCCACTCAATCCCCGCCATTGATTTTTTTACCCTTTTTTTGCTTGTCAAAAATAAAAATATAATGATTGTCTTATTGTCCTCATTGTCCCTAAATCAATATCGTAAAGCACTTTGTGTGGTGAACCCTATGATAAACCGATAACATATAGTAAGGCAGGTGCCTTTCAGCAGGTAGCCTAGTGGTAGGGAGTTGAGAAGTTAAATTTGACTTTCCATGTTTGAAACTCAGTGGGCGAACACTGGTGGGTGGAAGTTTTTTAGCCCTTTTTAAACCCGTTAGGATTTATCCCGACTTACCCGACACGCATGGTTTGCGAGCTATTGCGTGTGCTCTGAGGAGAACGTGTTACAACCACCACTCGTAGGGCCTGGAAGGTGTTCGAATGCGTCAGTTATAAAAGAAACATCTAGCACGGGAGGTTCAGTGCTTGACTCTCCTGGGATCGGTAATTAGGAATCAATGGTGGCTTCAGACCGTACAATATACTGTTCAATGAATTAGTTAATTGTTACGGTATCGAACACCATTAATATGAGAAAAGGATCAATATCTTAAATAACAATTTTGTAATTATAAAAAAAGCAATTTTATAATACCTTAACGGTAGGATATGACAAAATTTTAAGAAAATTTATAATTTCAATTGATAGAATTGCAAATGATAGGTTCGACTCATGATCTGAGATTAAAACTCTTTAAAGAGTCATAAACGATAAATTAAAACTTTTTAGGCTGATATTACAATATTTTAAATTGAGATCACAGTTCTTTAAACTGAAATTACAATTTCTCATTGATACAAATAAGTTCTTATGTAAGTATGCGGTGTATGCACAGCTTCATGAAGGGGTTTGAAAAATTCTATTTATAAGAATTGAATTTTAGAATCACTTAATCATGAGTCGAGAGTCACGTCATAATATCAAATCTCTTTTCTTCAATCTTCTTAATTTCATACATATAATACATAGGATAATTAATTTGTAAAATTTAATTTAAAGTAATTGTTATTTTGAAAATTTATTAATAGAAAAATCGATTAAATAATGATACTTATAATAACTGTTAGGTTAATAAATATTCTTTTTTTTCCCCAAAAGTAGCCCAAGTGACTAAGGCGTGCGTACGACTTGAGTGAAAATTTACAACGTCAGATGTTCGAATCCCCCTTGGATGAGGTCACCCACCATGCTCTTTACACATAGACTAACCTCGATTCTTAGATATGTGGGACGAGGTGAATAAACCCCTCATTATCAAAAAAAATAAATATTCTTTTTTGATATATAAACGAGACACGCAGATCTAAAAAGAGATAGAAGGAATATGGACAAAGTGGCACGAGAAGTTTTCTCTTGGAAATTAAATAAGGTCTTCTTAATTTCGAGCCGATGGCAACACAGCTACATCAAGTTTTCTTTTTATAAAAAAAAAAAAATTAGATGATGTACACTGATCTAATAATTGTATAATTTATCGAGCAATTCCTTATAAATGATATAAAATCTCCCAGGAATTTGTCTTGGTCTAGTAAGATCTTTCGAGGAAAGTTACACGTGGCTATCACATCAGAGAAATTGCTCCCGTCAATGAGACTGGGCCCCGTGCACGTGGATGAGTCTTCCCTTCCTCCCCGATTCATTCAATTATTCACTAAAGAATACTTTATAGGATCGTGGCTGCGGCCAAATTAGAAATGGCCAAACAAACGTACCTGCACAGATGGATGTACGAGGTGCACCGGACATTGCCTCACCTCTCATCTGAATTCAAGAAGATCCATAAGATACTATATAAAATTTTTAGTGATTTTATTTATATTTTTATTAAATCCTTTCATTTCGATCGCATAAAATTCGTCGTCGAGCATCTTTTTTCATCTGCATTTTACCCTCTTAATATGATATTCTCGATCCGTCCCTACCTAATTATAAGAAATTCTTTTCTTCATTAATTGCACGATATATGTGGTGACTATTGTAGCAGCCATCCACCCGATATTTATAACCATAAATTTTGGTCGCAGCATTTAATTTAGTCGTTAGACTTAGTCAAACAGTTCGTAATTAATAATTTAAATTAAAGAAAATAACAGAAAGGCTCGTAATCACTTCCCCAACCTACTATTAAAGGTCCGGTAGCCGAACTACAGAATTTCTCTTGTTAAACAATATTTTGTGTCTAAGTTTTATAGATGACAAAGAAGTGTATATTATTGGAAAATTCTCTCTCTTAATTAGTTAATCTCTCTCGAACTTGAATCTATAATAATTAGTATGTAAAAATTTACATTTTACGAGAAAATAATATCAGCGACTCGATGGATTAATTATATGTAATCATTTATATTGATTATGTATATATATATATTCTTGCTATTCAATAGTTATCAAGAGGAAATCCATTCCATCACAAGTGTTTTGGAGATAAACTATAATATGTTATAGTTGAGTAAAGGGGAGTAACAGTAGCAAAGATCTAGTCACTTCCTGCTATGTGATGTTCAGACCTTCCTGTTCAACAACGAACATAACAAACGAAGTGAACAACTAGGGCTCAATGCTGATCTCACCGATGTAACACCTCTCAACACTGACCTATAGGTTGAATTCTAGCACTGCCCCATGCCACGTTAAATTCATAAATAGATAACACCTGGTAACATAAGAGGCATGGAGAGTATGAGTAAATCTAGTAAGAGAATTAGTTTTGTGGAAACAAAAAATATTTGTGTTGGGCATATTTTGAAGCTAAATATTCTTAAGCATTGTTATGATTTTTAATTTTAAAAGGGCTTTTTTCAATTATCTTAAATATTCAAAAAATATTTATGTACGTATTGCACTCGTATATATCAACTTATAATATATTATCAATGGTGCAAATGTAAATAAATGTGTACAATGCAGGAATAGAAAGGCAGTGCTCCTCCAATTGGACTGGGACCATCACTTAATGCTTTGTTAATCTTCGACTTCCAAAGGCGAAAGGGAAGTTGGCAAGCATCACTTAATGGAGTTTGTGAACATCTATTTCCGTTATCTTGTAAATTCACGAATTTTGAAAAAGATAAGAGGTAGAGAGAAATTAAGAGATATTGAAAATCTCGCTGGTGAGAACAGAGCTTGGGACCTGTTTGATTTCTGATTGAAAATGATATCGTTGTGTGAAATCTCCTTTTCTCATATTTCTATTGAAAGAGGAGGGATCAGGAGTTATAGCCACTCATCTATCCCGCCACGCAATGTTTGAGTTATCGTGTTTAAGTGCAAACACATCGGATGCATTGAAGAAGCGAAGCTCAGCACTAGTTCCATCGGCGTATCACTACCATAAATCTATTATAATTCAAGACGTCGTGGGTGTCCAAGCTCATGCCCAATGAACATATTTATTAGCATGTGTCTTGATACATGTGCATAGAAAGAACTCAAAACAATAATATTAAATTATAAAACAGCATATTTATTAGCATGTTCGATCATCGCCCTCGTTCCATCATTTTTCCCCCCTTTTCTCCGCTTACGACGATCTTTATGTTACCCAATTGGGCAAATTGATTTGATCGGTCCAAACATTGTTGGACACATTCCAAATGGATCAACACCGAGCTCGATGACAAATTCCCACTACTGGATTCTTGTCGAGGCTTTCATATGGGCCTCTCATTTTTCTTGTGATGATTCTAAGAGACAAATATCATCTCTACCAGTGGAAAGATCGGCTTTAAATATATATAAAATTTGGTGAAATGTTGACTGAGGCTTAGGAACGGGTCACAGAGAGTTTAGCTAAGTTGTGGCAATGGAAGAATCGCATCGACAATGGCATAAACCGTGTCCACTAGATCAAGGATCGCGCAGAAGGGATATATGGCACGATAAGGATAGATCATACCACGGGTCTAGCCAAGAACCTGAAAATTTGGCATATCTCCGTTTCCCTGTGCGGTATTAGTGACAGCATTCGACTCGAGAATTAACAAGGGAGAGCTCTCCTGTGGAAATCAAGGGATTGCTAGATCGACCATCTTAGACACTAGTGTTCGATGTCACATGGAGTACCGAGTCCGATCAGAGCCCATCAGTGTAATCGAGATTCGTCATTATGCACCTCCTCCGAGCAGGGACTCGGGTCAATTGACACTGTAATGTTATGTTTGATACAAAAGAATGGAGAGAAGCGGAATGGGTTTTATAGAATAAAATGTGCAACGCGTACAGAAAATTATAATATTTCAGGTTTGTTTTAGGTTGGAGAATGCGATTCATTCGCTATCGATCGATCAGTTTCGTGGCGGCTCCGGAGGAAGGAATGGCCGAGGGAGGCATAGAGCTACGCAAGGAAGAGAATTTCAAAAGGATAAAGATCTCGATTGAGAAGATGGAAAAAAAATTGAGTTTCAACAGTATATTTTTAATAATTCAATTTGAATATTCTTAATTGATTAAACAATTATAATTCAATATTTTAAAATTTTTGATATACAAAAAAAGAAATACACAAGCTTAAAATGGATAGAAAAAAAGAGAAAATAAAGGATAGAAGAGTCTCATTTATAAGTACTAAATTTAGAATCTTTTAATTATAGATCGAGTGTAATATTACTGCACAAAACTCTCTTTCTCCTACTATTTTAATTAAACTGCACGAGAAACGAGAGAATTTTGTTGATCATCTCTTCTCATTGGTGGGAATTGCGTGAATTTGAGAAATTTCAGGTTTCCTTTTTGAAAAACAGAAACTTTTTCGTCTTTTGCCGGAGAAATTCACAATTTGAAGGATGTAGAAGTTGCTGAGCTTGCGCTCCTAGGTTGTCTATTGATTCATTTGCAATAAGCTAGGCTCAAACAATTGCCAAATAAGTATAACTTTTCTTTTGCTACAAAAGAGTTCGTATCGTAATTAGAAGGGATTGAAGGAAAATGAGAATAAAAGAGTACATGAATTCTATTTCAGAAGATCTTGTCTCGGTTAAAGATGGTGTTACTTCACCGAATCCATTTCAAATATTTATTTTCAATTGTTAGTGCTTCAGAGGATAATTCCCACGTTTGGAAGGTTCCAAGGATCTGATTGGTTGATCAGAGCTATCGATCATGCTGATCTTCTATTATTGCAGACGATTGGATGCTCCAAGACAAAGATTGGATGAGCGCGACATCCTCGAAAACCATGTTTTGCATGGATTTGATCACTGCAGGCAAATGACAACATCAGTTGAGCCTCCAAATGGGATCCCCGTATCAGAGGAGAGCATTACTTCGACACGTGGCGAACCTCATTCCAGATCGATAGATATAAAGCGCGACCGGAATAGACTTACCATTTAGTCGGCCGATCCGGCAGTGCACTTGCACATATAGAGAAAATATATAATCCTTGGATTGGAGAAAGTCTTGTACGTAACGGGGCGTACCACGTGAAAATCCTAAATTTGTGTCACAAGTTAACAAAATTTAGTTATTTTTAGGGTTATTTTTTTATTTTTAGGATTTTATAAAAAATTTTAAAATGATTGAATTTCATTATTTCGTAACACTATAAAAGCACTGCACATGGTATACCTGCCGCACAGAAGGCTTTCTCCTTATATTGAGGTTCTTATGCCATCCTCAATAAAGGTACTGCTGCCTTCGATCACTAATTAGAGCATCTAATTCCACCGTAAAAGTCTGAAGAAAGAAGAAGAAGAAGCTTTCATCTCTCTCTGACCATTTGAATTAGGAAGGGGTTTCTAATTTGGCTTGAGAGATCTGAATGTGAAAAGTGGAGTATATATTCTGTTCACATACATTTTCATTTTCTGTAGGAAAAGGACACAACCTCAGTGCTCTCTCTGACCATATTTAAGGTTGTGTTCAGATCAGCTTTGCACAGGTCGAGCCGTAAGTCAGGTACCCACTCCCGGTAGAAGGGAAACGCATAACCCGGCAGATTCGAGGGACTGCTATATATGATTGTTCGCGTAATAATTCGAGTCGGTGTCATTTAGAAAGAGGCCATATAGACCAACGCCGTGGCTGAAAGGACCACCGATGACGTGACAATAACAATATAAATGTCTCCGACCGAAAATCCGACCGAGAAATACTTTTAAGGTGCTGTCAATTTGGTTCTTGTTCTTCTCCTGCAAGGCAGCTCGTGCAAATGCTGCAGTCTCTTTAGTTAAAGAGACATGTGGGTTTTACTTGGCACTTTAGGAGCCTTGTAGGAGTCTTGTAAAGAGAGGGAACAGCAAAGTTGAACGCTGAAAACCATCAAACTGTAAATTCAAAGCAAAAGAGAAAAAAAAGGTTGAAGAAGTGACATATCTTTTTTTCCTTTTAATTTTTTTGATATATATGATCTGCTATACAGAAATTTAACGAGTTATGACTAATTCGTGTTCGTGCAGCAAGTCATCCAGTCACATGGTAAAGTTGTCAGGATCTTTTTTTTTTTTTTTCTTATTTACAAAACTCATATTCGAGATTTCAAAGCGATGCCGAGCATATCAACCGACTACGTAGGTTTCTTTTTTATTTTTTTTTCCAGTTTTATTGCTGCTGTCTGCTTCAGTGCAGCAGCTAGCACATGGTGTAGGGCTTTGCGAGTTAACTAAAAAAGAGAGAGAACGAGCGAAGCATGTGAATTTTTCTTTTTTGATGAATGAATGAAGCGTATCACCTTTTTTTTATTTTATGTTTTTTATTCTATAATAATTTTAATATATATTTTTTCATAAACATGAAATATAAATATGCCAAAAATGATCATTTATAAAAATATCTTAATATTTATTTACGAAACACACTGACCCATCAATTGATCTTTAACATTTTATATTAAAAGGCAACGAACAGCGCGAGTTGATAAGTACAAAAGAATTTCTAGGGCTGGTAATAAGTAATATCATGTTCATTATATTTTTTAAAAAATAATCAGTTGAATTTTCGTTATATTTTTTTTTGTACAGGATAAACAAACTATATTATGCTTTTAAATATGAAAAACAGCAGTCTGATTTCCTACAGAAAATATTATGAAAATTATTAAATATTTTTAAATCATGAATAATCATAAAGAAAACCACAGATCATTTTTTTATGAGTGGCTTCAAAATAAAATATTATCCTATGGAGTCAAAATTAATTATTATAGTACACCTAGGCACTAATTACCCACGTAATTATAAAAATTTTTGTATTATATTCATGTCTATATATATATATATATCATAGTACACTTATACTAGATACTGATCCGTACTATGCACGAAATTGTTAATAATATAATCAATCACACATTGGTGCTGTTTTTATTTTATAATAATATATTATGTACTTTTATAATTGGGTATTTAATTTTGCAGGGTATTATTAATTTATATAAAATTTATGATAAATAAAAAATAAAAGCATGCAATTAGAAGTAGTTATAATTAGAAGTGGTAATTAAAATTTTAATAGTGATTTTACGGCTTTGTTCTATGCGTATCTTTTACAGGTATTTTTGGAAGAACAAAAACTGAGACTAATTAGCTCACTCCTCCTACGTAATAACATAGTCGTATGAGTTAGATTATATCGAAAATTTATAATAATTTTCTTAAAAATATAATTAATGAACCTGACGAAGAAATTAACGACCAACTGAAATTTCTGTAGCTCTGAAAAGTGCCAATCAGCGTATAAAGATGAGAAAAAAGTGGACAAAAGATTAAAGCAGAGAAGGGGCAGAATTTTTTGTTTTTAAAAATCAAATCGAAGTTCATCTTCCGCACCGAAACTTGTTATGGAACTCGCTATCGATCGGCTGTGAAAAATTGGGTCCACCATGTTCGGGTTTATCGAGACATTCTATCCCCTCAAGACTTGGATCAAGAAACCGGACACAAACTAGATCAAGGGCTATATCAGTCTTGATTTATGATTAATTGCAGCCGTTAAATTGATGAATGGGACTCTTTAGTTCACATATCAGATTCTTCCGTGAGTTGAAATCAAAGGCCACCGAGAATCTTGTAAAAGGGCACAGCATATCTGTCAAAGATTCTAAAGTCATTACGATAGAGAGTCCCCTAAGGAATGAGAAATTCTTCCATGCAACAGACATAAACGTGGTAATATTGACGTAACTCATCCTTTCAATTAGGGTTCACTATTGATTAATTTTTTATACTATTTTTAGGTTTTTAAAGATTTGATAGTTATAGCTGTATAGGTGTTTATTATATATCAAACCTTAATTTGATAGATATTTCACGTCAACATTGACACGTGATATGTCCGATGTACTATAGGCTTTCTCCTAAGGAACGGTTCACGAGCCTCATTGGATGATGATGCACATCCCTTTCTGTGTAGTTCACTCTCTCGTCCAACAATAGAAAACCTCTGGACCGTTAGCCTTCTAATCAAAGACGGCTCTAGAAAATTTTGTCTAAGGCATGAAATTTAAGTAAAGTCACAAGGAAAAGGGAAAAAAGGGTACAACAGATTAAATACGATAGAAGCAGATAAAACCATCGACATTTATGTAATATTTTACAGAATTTTTTGAGTTTAACAGAAGCCACTGTTCCTTCATGCGCATAAGAATTAAAGTGTCAATGGTGATTCTCCTGTCGTTGCATGTGCGATGTACTGCTGACAGGTCCATTTCTACTTATCTTCTCATTTAAAGCACCAAGAAAAAAAAAAGCCGAGCCATTTTCCCTTCCTTTCTCTTTGAAACTCTTTCTTTCTAAGATAACATCACTCACCTATCATTTGGCTCATCTCTCTTCATACAACAAATTTCAAACTCCTCAATCATCATCCCATCATTGACAACCACACATACATAACTTTCAAACATGCTAGGTTCCCTCTCTTTACATTAAGCTCTAGTTGTCCGATAACTCAGGTTTGCCCTACGCAGTCATTGAGACAGCAGTTCCCACTTTTCACCTGACCTAACCTGCTTCTAGCATCATTCATACAAGTTGGATTCCACAGTACCCGCACATCAGAACCGGGAAGGGAAGGTCGGGCTAGGGCAAGTTGGCATGTGGAAGATCTGTGAATTGAGCCTGGATGAGAGTTCACTTTCGAAAAGTTGCCCTACCTGCATTGATAGATCACTGCTATGGAACCCCCTCCTCTATGCATTTATATGCTCACTCATACTAAGTCAGTGTCGTGTCCCCATCCTCTTACACGCAATCAAATCAACCTTTTCACTCCAAGTTGCACACCCACGAGATTTTCTCGAGATCCTATTTCTTCCTTCCGTTCTTTCTCGGTACTCTTTCAAATAAGGAACTTGGTGCGTGGATTAGTTAATACAACATCAAGCAAAACTCTCGAATTCAAAGTTGGGTTGAACGGTGACCAATTGAACGATTATGACGAACTGCTGATTTAACTAAGTATGAATACTTTAATTATTTCTTTTCCCTTTATGTCCTGCCGCGCTGTTTTGAACTTTCCTCATTAAGAACTGTTACTTGAGCTATCAAAAGAAAAAAAAAGAGAGAGAAGAGAAAAGGAAAAGTGGAGGCTGATTTCATTAGCACGACTTTTGATGCTAGTGTGTTCCTATTGTAAAACAGGAATCTCCACGACAACTTCGTTAGCGGTGATTTAGGGTTCGATAAAGCGTGGTTATTTCTTCCACCACGGGTGATCTGGGTTTGGAATCCTATAAATTTTAAGAAACTCAGGCTCCGATGTTGATATTGTTCAAACAAAACAATAACATTATTGATAAGTCTCCTGCGGTTTCTCCAGATGGGAGTGATCATAGACTCGAAGATGGAGTGATCATAGACTCGAAGATGGAGTGATCAGAGCTTGAAGGAGGGGTTGAGGAGAGCTCGAGGGAGAGGGAGACGCTTGAGGTGAACGGGAAGAAGAAAATAGGACAAAGCATCAGGGTTTTGATTTGATAGGTTCTACTTTAAAATTTAAAGTTTAGAATAAATACAATATACTTTTTTTCAATATTGATTTCAATTTTAGTTATTCGGTTTAGTCAAATCGGAACTGATTTAAGTTAGTTTCTTATTTCCTACCCGGAAGTCGCCCAATTCTTATTAGGGTTTACTTGGAACCTACCCTACCACATTCTATCAGTCTCTGCCGCTGATGTCTCCTTATTCACTCACATGATTCTTATTTCCTTTGTAAACCAAAAATAATTAAATTATAATCATTTAGTTAATTAAAATATTAAAAGTAAATTCTGGAAGCTCAATTTTTGCAGGCAAAAGAATCGAACTGATTCACAAAGAATCGGTACACGGATTAACAACACGGATTTAACTAACAGCAAATTAAGCCCAACATGTTCCATCTGTTATAAACATTAGTCAATTCTGTCATCCGTCGTTAATTCGAAGTTGACGTGGCATAGTTGCTTCTGGTTTAAACTGACATGTCAATTCTGAATGCTAAAGTGGACATTTTTAATCTTACGTGTATTTAATATTATTTTTTCATTCCCAAATAATTGAAATTACTCCTTTACTTCCTCACTATTAATCAAACTTTCAAATCACGCTATTTATCCATCCCCTCCCAACTTATGAATGAGTTACCAGTGTTTTACATCAACCTTTAGACGCAAATGAGATTGAAGATTATATTTTGGCTGATTAAGAGGCATAAATTTGACTAACAGTAAATGAGTAATTTTGGGAATAAAGAAATAATATTAAGTACATGTATAATTAAAAATATTTACATCAGCATTCAAATGACATGCCAGATTAAACTAATGGCAACTATGCCATGTTAGTTTTGAATTAACTGCGGGTGACGAAATAGACTAATGTTTATAATGGATGAAATATATAGGACTTAATTTACTATTTTTAAATATATAAAACTTGCTCACAAGAAACAATAAATATATAGGACTCTCGCTGTCATTTTCTCGTGTTCAATTATCTTTTTCCTTCGGATTTGTATCATGTGGATTTGACAAAATTATCTGGAGGATGAAACTCATAGTAAAAGTAAAAAAAAGATGAATTTAAAGTGATTAAACACTGTAATTTGACCAAAAAGATAGATAAAATCATTGCACCATATATATTATTTCATAATTTTTTTTCAAATTCATCAACCCTACAAATATAACTAAAACCTCTCCTTTGTACGAGCTACACGGAATCAATTTGTGGCATATGACATTTACACGTAAGATGGAATCGATCCACATCATTCTTGAAAAGCCTGCATGACTAATCCAAGGAACGGGCCAACCAGTACGTTTGAAACTTCATCTGCCCTTTATTCGGGGGTGAGAGACCTTTTTTTTTTTTAATTTAGTATGTATGCTGATATCTAGAAACTCATTGGTCTACTAACTAATTTAGTTCGAGTTAGATCAGCCCATTTAAGAGATAAAACTCTCCCAGTATAAGTTTTTTTTCATCCACAAGAATTCGAACCCAAGACTTTTACTTAAAGGAAATAAGTGTCTTATCACTTGAATCAAGTCATGTCGGTAGGATGAGAGACCTTTCAAGTTTCAACACAGTTACACAAATTTTGTGCCTAGGGCTTCCCACTCCTTAGCTTTTGGATCTCTCTCTCTCTCTAGTATGTGAAAAGGGGGGAAGATTTGGAAGATACGCGACGTTGAGGCTAAGGGACAATTATTTCATGCTTTGGCCTCAATAGGAAACACTAGACTCCATAGTCTGTGTTTGATAGGTATGCTTTAGACAAAAGGGCAAAATAGAATTTGGGCGCTCAAGAAACATGAGAAATGTGTAGGTGAAACTCATAGATAGAGTGGTGAATTTAACTAAAGAATATTTGACATATAAATAAATATGTGAAATTATATTTAAAAAAATATTATTAATAAATAAATAAATGTGATATGATAGTTAATGATAACGTGTTAGACATTTATTGATGGAGTTCATGATTGACATAGTAAACTGAGATAGCGTAAGAATCTCTCAACATGACATTGCACGAATTTGTTTACCTACACCTTCTATACATGGTTATCTTTCTTCGAGGTTTTCTAGGAGAAATATCGTGTCTAATCAGAAATCAGGACACTGTCTCTTCAATTGAAAAGATTAGGTTTGATATTTTGAGGTAATACCGACATATGCACAAGACTCGTATACAAGAGTTTTCTTCAAGTTAAACTCGAACTTTGAGAACCTGCATTTGTGAATTGGTATTTCTTTTAGTCTGAACCTTAGTGGATACATATTTCCTAGACTATACTAAGTTTTTTATTGCACTACGTAGCGAGACCAATGTTAGTCCTGTTCTTGGTTAAACACGAAAACTTGAACATTACGTAGTAAGAGGTGACTGGATTGTCATTATTACTGTCCTCTTTTTTGAGTTATCAAAGAAAGAATAGACCTTTGAAGGAGAGAGGTGGACAATCCACCTTACCTAAGCCATATGTCACCTATCCGATTGTAACATTGTATTCTTGAAGTTCAAGTTAACTCTGTTCCTCGTTGAAAAGGGTCTTTGATATGTTTGTTTCCGTGTATCAAGTGATATTACGAATAACAACGTGCTTTGAAAACACTTCCTCATCCAAAATTTATTCAATACGATTTGTTTTTCTTCTTTGATGAGAGAGATCTGAAATCTTTTCCAAGAAGTTTGCTTGCGAGGGTGAAAAAGATAGAAATCTGTTCTGACAAGGCTCAGTTTTAGATGATCTAAAGATCAATGGCCAATTATCAATTCAATTTAAGCTGGGGACGACATGACAAGTACGATGAAAAGATTCCTCCGGGAATCTCTCTCAGGTGCCACCTGTCAGAGAAAGAATCTTACTGTTAATTCTGGTACTGTACTGTGAATATTTGGAATTCTTTTTTCTAAATCCCTTTTTTTTTTTTTTGTCAAATTTCTTCGAGAAATTTCCGATATTTTATGAAAGACTTTGGCTTTCATGTCCACCAGCTGGAACTTTCCGCTTATGGTAATTCCCTCTCCCCGAAGGCGACTGCGATACCATGCCAAATACAAGGGCCACGGGTTAACTAAACCTTGAAAATCTTAATGCCGAATCTAGTAAAGACAGGGATGAATTTTATAGCCCGGGATTAGAGAATATGACAGAGGGTCACGATATCATATGTTCAAAAAAATGATCAAATTGTACTGCACGGGCAAGTAGGATCAAAGCGGATGATATCTTGTACAAGTTTCAGGTTCGAATTCCTTGAAACCATTGGGATGAATATTTCATGCTAAAACACCTGTATGAACAGTGAATTTGAATTGATATGCTTCGTGGACTTACAGATTACTCATATGAATCGAGCAGATTAGCTGGGCAAAGTTATTTTCCGCTTATTTAATACTATGAATTATGGTGCCCCACCTCTCTAAAAGAGACCCAATGACTTTTTGTTGTCGAATCACCTCTAGCTTAACAAAATCTTGAGGCAGATTCTATGCCCTTGAATACTTTTTTCCCCATGTTTTTCTCACTTAATTTATTTTGTATTTTATTATTTATTTATTTATTTTTGAACGTATATCGCATGTTATCCAAAAGTCCAACGGATTATATTTGATTAATCCATGTTCGAGTCGAGTCAGTCGAATAAGGATAAAACTCTTCTAATATAAATTTTCTACATTCACAAGACCTGAATCAAACATCTTACTTAAGGGAAAGGGGTCGGTCTTATAATCTCAACTGGTTTATTTATTTCATTTATTCAATTTATTATCCACCGTCCTCCATCTATAAGTTAGCTACCAAATACCTGCAAAAAACCTCTTCCTCCTTCCCCTCTCCCAGCGGCCTCTCTCCAGAAGCTAATTCAAGTACTGATTGAGGTCCTGCTGCTCTGCTTTCCTGCTGTTTCGATATTAAATTTCGGCCCTTGATATTTCTCCTTTCGTCTCAGAGACGCGGAGATCTCCATCTTCATCCCGTGATCGAGATTTCTCATTTTCCTCCAAATGATGAGCCCCTCTGAACATGTAACTGCCTGATGCTTAGCCTATTGCTGTTCCTGGCTTGTGAGATTCATGTCTCCGGTACTTAGCGAGATCCTTCGCTCCGGTTATATGATCAGCTCCTCCCTCTGGCGCCGGACTCACCTTGTTCAGTCTTTCTCAGTCGAGTTCCTTTACTGGTTCTATGTTTTCTCAGAAATCGCATCTTCCGTCTCCTGCTTGAACTTGATAGTATCACTGCATATCAACTGAGCACGTGTAGGCAGATATATATATATATATATATATATATATCTACCGGCCAGCTTGCTGTAAATTTCAAGTATTGTTAGGGTTAGTCCTATTTTGGTGTAACTATATTATGGCATGCTCTAGCGGGAATTCCTCCGGGACGACCCTGAACATGTTGAACTCGGGATCCGAGGATGACTTGCTGCTTCTGATGGACCAAAGGAAGCGCAAGAGAATGGAATCGAACCGGGCGTCGGCAAGGCGGTTGAGGCTGAAGAAGCAGAAGCACCTGGAAGAGTTAACAGCTCGCCTAGCCCAGCTCAGGGCTGCCAACGGAGCTATCCTTTCGAGGATCGGTGTCACGACCCAGCACCTGATGAGAGTGAAGGCCGAGAATGCCGTGCTCCTGGCCCAGATGGCGGAGCTGGGGCAGAGGCTGGAGTCCCTCAACGAAATTCTGAGCTACGTCAGCCTGAGCAATGTCGGCGGAGGGTTTGAAGAGTACGATCCTTTCATGGTGAGCCCGTCGATGAACGTGGTGGGCAGTGCCGCGAGTCAGCCGGCGATTGCTGCCGCCGGCGATGTGTTTGAGTACTGACGGGATGATTTTCAACTCCACGTGGGTGGACTTGTGATTGCCGTGGCCGAATCAGAGATTTATATTTCTTAATTATATGTAATTAATTATTAGGGTTTTATGTTTTCTTAATATAGGGATGCTTGCTTATTATATGTGCATATGTACGTATATATGAAGAATATTAATCTAGTAATAACTCTGTGTCCTCCGAGTTGTACAACGTTAAATTATATTGGCAGGACTCTATTCTAATGCGCATTAACTAAAATTTTTCGGGAAAATAGTTTGGTGTAATGATACCACTCTCGACCCAAGATCGATTTTGGGTTCAGTTCTCTTTGATAGCACAAAATTCTAACTCATAACCGAGACGGTTTGTGTTCGATCTTCACCATGTATGTGTGTTACATATCCCTTTATTTCTCTTTATTTTTTATAATTATATCATGCTAATGAAACTCCTTATCATCACCGAAAAGATAATATCAATAATATCAAATTCCGAATTAACGAGTTTATTAATGAGAACAAAGTGGCAACTGTAGAGTAAAGCGACAACCCCTAAAATTTATCTCCAAGCTATACATAATGTTCTTATGAGGTCCACATGCCCCGCATGTTTTTTTTTTTTTGTTTTTCGGACTCTAAAAATTCAATGAGTCTGATTGATCCAGTTTAAATCAGATTGATCCACCAGAAGGTAGAACTCTCACAAGGTGAATTTTTCTCCATTTATAAGAGTTGAACACAAGACCTTAATTAATGACAAGAGACATTCTACCACCTCAACCGATTCATTTTAGTCCTAACCGCATGTGTTTTTGAAACAAAGCAAAACGGGACAAAAAATATAGTTGAGATTTCAGTGTCGGAGAACTGCAATAAATAATAGACAAATATGGATGGATCGGTATGCGGGAATCCGGGCAAGTCAGGAGCACGAGGAATTTCATTTCGTTATTTGGTGCGGAAAAAAAAAACAAAAACAGAATAGAATGAGTTTTATGATATTAAAATTATAGCACAAATAGAGAATTATTAGTATTCTATTTATTTAAAAATAATAAGATAATGTAATTATATCAGGTGATGGATTAAATATTCCCCAACTTCTTTTAAGGAATCTCCGTTCCACCGAGATGAGAAGAAGATTCATTCTTATGGAATGCATGCAGCAGATCTTAAGATTGTAACTAGACAAAATATATGAAAGGAAAGGCATAAGCATTCATTTCATTCCATTTCTTTCAATTCAAGCATAGCAAGTGTGATGTTACCGAATTCCGATGGGAACTGGATGTGCCGTCTACTTAGGCTAGGCACGGTGAACGGTCGTGTTGAGGAACCGCGGACATTGCGAACCGGTCTTAACGTCCAGCAGACAACTTAACATTCACAACCTTCAACTTCGAATTGGAGTCCAGTGCAGTCCAATGCCTAGCCTCAGTCTGGGCCGCTCGAAGGAACTTAGGCCTGTCGGCTGGAAAAGAAAACGGCGGCGAGAGAAATTATTAGATGAGCCGAGCTCATAAATGATATAGTGAACTTAACTAATAGGTATTTAATGCGTATGTAAATATTTTAAATCATATTTAAAAAAATATATTTTTTATTAATAAAAAAATTATAAGACAATTAATGATAGTATGTTAAATATTAATTAGTTTAGTTCATAGATAACGTGATAAATTGAGTTTATATAAGAATTTTTGAATAATTAAAAAGATTTAATAAGAGAATTTACTTAAAAATAAATAACATAGATAGAATCCACATTTTTTTATAAAAAAATTCGAGTTTTAAAGATAACAACAGTCCTTGGTGCCCTAAATATATTTTTCTCACGAATTATTACATAATACTATTTAAAAAAAAAAGAATTATACGAAACTAGAGAAGAGACGTCGCTTGCCATTCCACGTCATTTTACTGTGTCAGTGCTATCCTTCTCCGACTCCCATGCACGACAGGGTCTCCGTATCATTGTATCAGATTATAATAGTGTTTACGTAATTCTAGTAATCAATTAAAATTTTTAAATATTAAATTTTATAAATTTATTTATTATATAAATATTATCAAGTGGTGATAGCGTGTAATGCATCTCTTTTGTCTGCCAGTTATCTGGGACGCCGTACATCCACCAACATGGGAATCAAAATTGCCGTTCCCCATGTTTTAGCTCACCGGTGTTTAGAATATTCGACAATACCTTAATGGAATATTCTCATTTCCTTCTTAATAACTTCATAAATAAATAACCCAAAAAAAAAAAAAGGCAACGGCTCCCCTCGGCAAGGCCACGAACGTCTAGTGATCTCATCAACCGTGCTGGTGGCCCTCGTTAAGGGGCCGATCCCTATTTAAAAGCTAGGAGTCCTCTGTTCTCTTTTACCGGAGACTGAAATCTTATTCGTAATCGACATTCTCTCGTACAATCACAAGAAATGGGCTTCTAGGATACCAACCGGCACAGATTGCCACCCCCTTCATCGATCAAGATAATGAGAAATATTACCTTTAGAACGTGTAGAGAGTACTCTAGATACCTACGAGTCAATTTGTCAAATGGGTGTGTCAATTTTGGCCAAGACTGGAGCAGAGCGTCACTTGAGCATATACCTCAACCTTTGGAAGTGTCAATTTTGACGAAGAATCGTGGTCAATATAATAAGTGCAAGGCTCCAATTATTATTATTATTTCTTCATATTTTACGAAAGTTAAGGAAAAAAAATTGAAACCTCTGTTTGGCTTTTGTTTCGGAACTCCCGCACGGTCTTATCTTTTAGCCGCAAATTCCTTGGGATAAATTTTTGAAGGTCATGTCTCACCGGATCAGATAATGTAGAAAAATATTAATCAGTTTATAACAAATATAAAAATTGATATTCAAATAATTATTTTAATTATTATAAATTAAAATAATTTAATTAATTATTTTTTATTGAATTATTGCAAGACAGAGCTTTTAAACTATTTTCCATTGTCTCACTGTCTCTCTACCCCGGATCTCCTGACACATATCCAATGGTAAATGACCATTATCCAATCCCAATCCCTGCCAAAGCCAATTTCCACTTGTCCTCCTGCAACCCCCACGAGGTTATCTTCTCGACCTTATTACACGACACGGCCTACGTCATCGCCATGTTCGCAATCCCAAATTTGAGCACAAAGTGACACTCATTCTTAACACAGAGTCAAAAGTGTCTCGATTCGGCTTTCTGATATTGAAAGCTCTCATTGAACGAGTACTGGTATTTACCCTGAACACCTCATCTTATTGGGCTGATCCGAGTCGTGGTACGGGTTGCTTTCTTTCGTGGGCATTGGAGGAGGAGTGTGTATGGATTTCGATTAAATCTCTCTATTCATTCCCCCCGGGTAGAGCCAAGTGTTCCTCGTTTTGACACGACCAGACTGTTCCTCATGCCAAGTATTCATCCCCATTCCCCGGCTAAAGACACGTTACAATTGTACCTATTCATTGCACCCCCATCCTCTCCTCCCTTTTGGTCAAATATCAGCCCTTATCATCTCTCTCTCCCGGAAAATTTTTCGGTAATGCTAACTCGTCTTGTGATATGAGAAAATATCAGTTAAATTACAGCATACAAATGAGCAAAGGAGTTCTAGTCGCTCGAGAAATCAGATATCTGTTCCCCACTTATAAATAGAGGGCCACTCAATCCTTCCAAGCTCACGAGTGAGCCGTACGTTTTAGATTTTACCATCTTATTGGTTCCCTTCTCGAGGGAGATAGCAAGTTTAATAATGATAAAACCGGCAATGGACCAGAACAAGAGAAGGCAGCAGGCCGCGAAGAGGTCCCCGGCGCAGGCAAGCTCGAGGAAGGGGTGCATGCGGGGGAAGGGCGGCCCAGAGAACGCGTCGTGCACGTACAAGGGCGTCCGGCAGCGGACGTGGGGCAAGTGGGTGGCCGAGATCCGCGAGCCCAACCACGGCGCCCGCCTCTGGCTAGGCACCTTTGACACCTCCCACGAGGCCGCCGTGGCCTACGACGCCGCTGCCCGCAAGCTCTACGGGCCAGACGCCAAGCTCAACCTCCCCGAGCTCCGACACATCAACAGCAGCAGTAATAGTGGTACCGGTGTAAATACGGGCCCGAAAGTTATCGTGGCGGGCACCGATGCCGCTGCATCATATGGCCTGGTCACCTCGTCGATCTTAGTTGGTCCCGGCGATCAAATCGGTTTGAGCGCAGCTCCAGTCATGAGCTCGACTGGAGTAGCTGATGGGATCAAGGTGGATTTCGATGGAATGTTGGGGGATACGAGTATGAACCTGCCCATGCTAGACGAGTCAATATGGGCCGAGGCCGCGATGTCCGTGGACTTCCCGGTCGTGGACGATGGCATCTCCCCGTTCTGCGGCAACGATTTCACGGATGCCGACAGCTGCGTCGACAACAATACCAATGGGAACAACAGCAACCTGTGGGAGAATATGCACTCCCCGTGGTGCGTGTGAACGAGACTCTCGAGTTTTCTTGGAACATACAATACAAGCATAAATATTAACTGTACATCCTGGATATTATGTATCTGTATATGTGTGTGTGTTTTTGGGAAAAGGCATGGGGTAAAGAAATGTGAAACATGTGCGCAAAACCCATGTAAAGAAGGCGCACGTGCACTTTTTCCGAGCGAGCAGTCTCGGTTGCGGCTCCTCCTTTATTTTGTGTAATTATAGACCCGTAATAATAACGCTGTAATTAGGCCTTAACTGTACTCTGTTACCAACGTCATTAATAGATCTTTATTCGCTAATGACCGATCTAATTTGAATTTGAACATTAGTGGCCTCAGTTCGAATTTGAATAATTAGTTAAGATATATTAAATTTATAGATATATCGAGGAATATAGTTTACTGGAGGGTGGGATGAACTTTGTAAAATAAAAATTACAGGCATAAATGTGGTTTGTATACATAAATTATACATGATTTCTTTGTAACAAATAATTTATTTGAATGATCAACGGCTTTTGATTTTCACCATAGAGATCGATAACTTGTTGACGGCTGTTAATCTGAATTAAAAAGTTTATTTTGTCGGGCGGTTAGTTTGAGTTAAATCCTTTTTTAAGTGAAATGTCATTTTTCCATCTGAAATTCTTAGGTGAGCCGAGCCCATGGATGACGTGGTAAATTTAACTAATGAATATTTGATATGTAAGTAAATATGTCAAATCAGATTAAAAAGTATTATTAATGAATAGAAAAAGATAATATGATATTTAATGATAACTTATTAAATATTTATTAATAAAGTTTACGAATAATATAACGCAACTCAGGTAAGACCTCCCAGGAGGACAGTGATGGTCACTAATGTCTCCGACGACATCCCCTAGGCTAATTCATGGTACTATCGTAAGAGAGGTTGTCAGGTCGTTGAAGCCATCCGCGACCTCCCCGCGGCGGTGTCTAAGCTTTCACGTTTAACTGTAAATGTATTAGATTGTATTAACACCAATTCCATCAACGTAATGTCATCAAAGACTTAGTATAGTATAAGAAGCATGTATTCGTCAAGATATAAGTTTAAAAGTCTCTTTTAATAATATTATTCTGAGCAAGATTCGAACTTGTAACTCCAACCTTACCAAACTATAGACCATTAAACCACTGTGGTTGGCGGGGGGAATTCCAACGATTTAAATAAGACTTACCGGTACCCTTACGGTCCATGAACATGTACACAACAATAAGAGACAAGCAGCTTTAAGATTTTGCTAGATTCACTTGCCTATAGAGTGGCGTTTTCATCTGCAATGCATATCAACTGTCCCGATGAATGCTCCACCGAGCTTGTGCACCGGCCGGCCAGGCTGCTGGCATCCGGTCCACAGATCACAGCGGTCAAGACAGCCCTCCTCCTTGGAGTGCCAGGATCTGTTACGAAGCCACACAGAATCGGCAACCACTGGCTGCCCGCACCGGTTCCGGTGCCAAGTAAAATGGGCATGTGTCCTGTTCTTTATGTCCAGCATCCCGTGCCCGTAGCTCGCTTCCCTGAATGCCGAGTAGCTCGGCTCCGGCTCTGTCATTCTACACCATAAGAGGCGAAACACTACAGCGACACAAACCATTGTGTGAGTCTCTCTTAGTTTCAGGATTTAGATAAATGGTCAGGCGGATTTGTAAGATCATAATCTTGATTGAAAGCTTACGGTAATGCTAATCCATTGTGGTTCCTGCCATCTCTGACGGTTATGTAAACGGGCGCAGAGTCGTCGCTCATCGGTGTGAACTTCCTGTTAGTGATATTATACGCGATGTTCGACCCTCGTTCCTGCAATGTCGAAACAACTGTTAAGACCAAATGACAGATTTTGGAGAGCATTAGGAAGGGATTCTAAAGCAGTAGAGCAACTTAGGAAGCATGGGATCAGTACAGGGGAGTGCTGAAACCGGTTCGGCCTTCTGTTCACCCTCGGCATCTCCCCTGAAAACCACTTGTACTGTGGCGTCGACTTCCCTCGCACCCTGAACACGACGGAGCCGCTGTCAGTTGATCGAAATCAGATCTGGAGATGTCTTCTGGGATAACTTCAGAGGCAAGTCATTTCGAGCTTACCAAAGGCAGAGTAGGAAGACAAAGCGACTACATGGGCAGAGGCTTTCTTCAGTGAATACCACAGTGGTGACGTGCTATTGGATGCTTCAAATGGCACATGATATCGGTACAGGTCACGGAGATGCGTACTAGTTCAGGAGCGAAATCAAGCTCCAAGTTTCCGGCAGTACCCAAATCCAAGGTTGATAGGCGGGGTTCCTCTCGACGAACCTTCCCCATGTGTCCCACATTGCATTGTTGTTGAACGGTTAGTCGTTGGCATAGGAAAGGTCCCCGACGTACAGCACAGTCTGCCCTTTCATCAGGCTCGACTCGTAGCGAGTGAGGGTCCGGTTCGAGTCATAGGTTTGTCCGAGATCCCCTGCTCGAGCACACACACAGTGTTAGTCGACGTAAATCTGCCAAAACTCTCCCCAGAAGGCTGAGTTGATAAACGGTGATATCCGATCTCTTATAAATTCGAAATTATTCTTTACTCTAGACGACAGCATACCGATAACACCGAAGTTGTACAGAAGATCGGGGCTGATTCCCTGAGGAGTAGCGAGCCAGAATCACCTGGTCGTGCCCCCGATCCCAACCTTATCGTATTACTTTGTATCGAACTGCAACCAACCGATGTAACTGTACTAATTTCTGCCATGAAGCACGGTAATACAGAAACCGACTTGGGGTATCTTAGCGCCAAAGCTACCTCCAAATTCCGGATGAAGCAGTGGTGGTGAATGAAACCCGAGGTGTAGTTGAAGAACCTGTACCGGACAACGAATCCTCCGGCGATAGTCTTCTAGCCATCACCTTCAGCCCAGTAGAGGACTAAACTCGAGCCTGGCTCATCGTGAGTGATCCACGAGACGATCACACCCTTCCCTTCGTAATCTCCTTCAGTTACGTGAACCTGCACACACAGTACAAAAGTCATATGACATGTCCCAGATTTCAGAACCAGCATAAGCAGAAGCCGGTACTCGGTATCTCTTTCAGTCAGAGACATGAACGTACCTGTTCCAGGGCATTGTAACCCGGAGGTGCTTGGAAAACATGGCTGTCGAGGGGCATGTCGGGGCTCGGGAAGCTCGGTCTCACAGACTTGCTGGTGACTCCATCGAAAGATGAAGTTGACATGATCGAGATCGGCAAGATAGTCGGGATGAGAAGCTCGGGAAGATCCATCCCACTCGATGGAATCAGGACCTTTTTCTCTGGGTGGTTTAGTCTCTGGCTCTTCCTTTTCCAGTTCTGTTGGATGAATCTATTCGGTCTCTCTGTTAAAAGGAAAAAAGAAAAAAAAAATTGAAGTCGGTCCTCATCTTTTATACTATATTCATATTTAGCCTATTTTTTATAGGTTAATTTTAATTCAAATAAACAATATTTTTAGTTCTTAACATTTTATACTTTTATTATTTTAATCCTAAAACTTTATTTTTTATCATTCACGTCCTCAACTTTTTGAATTTTCATATCTTTGGTCATACAATTACTTTTTCCATTTAAAAAAAAACATTCCATCCCATAAAAAGAATATTTCATCCAAAAATTATTTTTTAGCAAAAAATATTTTTTAAAAAATAAAGAAAAAGGGGAAAAACAAATAAAAATAAAAATTATCGATAGAGTTTTACTGATGGTAATATTTTCTTTAAAATTAAAGCAAACTCTCAATTCAAAATTGATTGATAATTATTATCATTATAAAACTGTGACTCGTTTGAGAAAAATGAGTTCTAATTTTTGAATGGGCACGTACTAATAACCAATATTTATTTAATCAATGGCTAAATATGCTTTTAAAAAAATATTTTTTTTAAAAAAATTTTGGATGCAATATTTTTTTTGGATGGAATATGTTTTTTTGGATTGAAAAAGTAACGGTAGGATCAAAGCGACAAAATCTCAAAAGGTTGAAAACGCAAATGATAAAAAATAAATATTTATGATAAAAATGTTAAAAATATAAAAGATTGAAGATTAAAAGTGTCTTCTTCCCACCAACGAAGGTTGGCGCAAGTGGAAGGGGCTTGTGTCGCTTAAGCAGAGGTGCCGGGTTCGAGCCTCTGTGAACGCAACAGACCTTCTTGAGAGGGGTCCCCGGGAAACCGCCCGACAGTACCCCAAATTCGGATTAGTCGGCCAGCCTTCGGGTACCGGACACCAGGTGGGAAACCAAAAAAAAAAAAAAAAAGTGTCTTCTTCCCTTTTAATTCTGAACTTTTTTATTTTTATTTAACTTTGATTTTCCATATTTATTTGATATTAAAAAGTGACTTGACTTTTTAGTACCAAAAAATGTTTTTAATGTGAAAAATATTCGAAAAAACCCTCGATATAAGAAAATAAGGGGCTCGACTCCGGCCACCATCGCCCCTGACGAGGTCACTGATAGTGCTGGTATTGTCGGCAACTTTGGCCGGAATGGGTATTTGCTAGAGCCGAGCCCCAGATGCGATGGTCCTTCTCCTCTTCTATCGAGCTTTCTCCCTTTTTTTTAATTTTTGAAAATATTCTTTTTAGATATTAAATATAATATGGAGGAATAAAGCTGTCAAAAATCCAACGGATCGAGTACAGCGTAAAAATTCGAGAATGAAAATCGACATTTTTTTCCTTTTATTATCTCTTTATTTAATCTCCTCCCAAATCAATGAGCCTCATTTATAACCGAGAAAAATGGACGGCCTTTGGTGATAGAGTAACATATGGGGCCAATTTAATACAAATGTGATTGTCCCAGAGAGCTCACCCATCTTGCAGCTTACCAGAGATCGAAACTCGAAAAAGTTATATCTCATGTATAGGAGAAGGTCTTGTACGTAACAGTATCACAGACCAATCAGAATCAGTTATTCTTAGTGTTATTTTTTATTCTTTAGGTTTTACAAGGGAAAAATCCTAAAGATACCTAAACTTAGTTGATCGGTGTCACTGTGCAGGCACTGTGACGTGGCTACTCCTCCGTTGCATGAGGACTCGACTGTGAAAACAACTTCCCTGTACAATCCTTGATCAGCTGCTACTGTCATTCCACTCAGGGTTGCTGGTCGACACAATTGTAATTTTCCTTCCCGGGAAGGGACGAAGCCTTAACTCGAAATGCGACCGATTGTGGCATGGTGATTGCCCTCTTTAGTGTACTTCTATTTCCTTACATCGGGTTCGGGTAGCCTGAGACTATGGGTTTTTTTTTTTTTTTTTTAGTGTAGTATGTGTCTCGAAAAGTAGTGACTTTTGTGGGAGTGATTCTCTTGTTCTCGGGCTTTTATTAGTTGTTGAAGGGCTCAAATTGAGCACAACTAGCTAGTACTTCGGTAACAGCTTGTTTGGATTGAGAAATTTGAAGGAATAAGATATTTTTTAAATTCTTTATTTAGATATTATTATTAGAGAAGAGATTTAAAAAGATAAAAAAAGAAATTAATTTGACCATTTTACCCTTTTATTTTGGAGGACTAATCAGGCGGGAGAAAGTCATGTTAGAGGCACAATGAATTCCCGGTGGTCTCGAGATTAAAAAAAGAACCGTAGTTTGATGGTGGTCTTGGGAGGTTTAGTGGCTGCGGTTTGGTAGTGGTCGAGCAGGCACAGTTGTGTTGTGGTCATAACTTGGTAATGGTTGAGCAAGAGAATGAATGTATAGCCGTGGAAGTGTGTGATGAGGGATTATGATGTGACGAGAGTTTGTTTTAAGAAACTACGAGCGGCATTTTTGTCCAAGAAATTGTTATCTCTCCAAATTCCCTCAAATCAAAAGAATTACAAAATTGAGATTTGGAATGATTTTCTTCTAATAATTTACCCAAACAAGAGATCTGTGCCATCTCTCCAAATCCCTCTTCTCCAAACAAGCTGTAAGAGATATTTTTCTTCTGTCTAATGGTGTCACTTTATAACAGTACTTATATAACGATACCGGCAAATGGAATCTAGTTATTGTTAATATTTTTATAATAAAATCATTAAAATAAAAAATAATCCTAAAAAATAATTTAATTTTATTTATTGGTATTATCACGTAAATACCGTCACGTGACAAGACCATTATTTGCTGCACTTCTCCATCATTAAATACTAAGGTGGGTGTCTCTTGTGGTCCATGTTAAGTCAGTGTAGGTATGGTCCTTCTACTTGGAGTTGGTTCATGCCGTATATTATATGCATTTTCTCTTTCAGGAAAGAAAATGTATGGTTTGGGGAGTTTTACATCTAAATGAACCGATTGCACAGATACATACTAGAGGCTTTTGGTTTATTTCTTATCAGACAAACTATTTTCCGTACTCTTTATTTTCTCTTATGGTATCTTTAAATTCATATGCATCTGCTAGGTTATTGTAATTCATCGCTCATAATTTAGGATTAAGAGGTTCTTAATTCGATTCTTGACACGGAACCTCCATGTCCCTTTATTTCCTTCTTTATTCTATCCCCTTTTAGGTTTAATATAGGTTGATTGAGGTGATTCGAAGCCTCTTTCCATTCTTACGAACGGATAAATTTTGTGATTGTATGAGTTTTACCTGTCAGCAAGCCAACTGAACTCTAACATGAATTATTCGGGGCATAGTAATTTTTTAAATATTAAATAGTGCATAAAAAATAAATAGTATCCTGAAAACTAATTTAAAAATAATTGACACTGCTCTTAACACGGGATGCCGGCACCATATGTATCTTGCTTGAACTTATCCCACGGGACCTGGATTGGCAAACAGTGGCCCCGAAGATGTCCCAAAAGAGAATCGAGAGTGTTTCTGTGGTCCAGTCTATTGATTTCTGTTCTTTAAGTTGAATCATTCGTTGTGATCCGTCGGATTAAACCGTTGAACGGTTCAGTGACTGGACTGCAGAATGTTCTAGGATCAGGCACTACCCTTATTAATAAACCACAAAATTCCTAATTGTGGACTACCGCATAAACAAATAAACTATTACAGACTTCTTTATGGCTCCCACATTTGTACACCCGTAAGGAATATCTTGGAAGAACAATCGGCATGGCAAAAGAATAAGTTGGAAAGGAATCAGTAAACGGTTCCGTCGGGGCAAAACAATCATCGGAAAGCTGCCCTTCTCGGGTTACCGGCCTTCACGAGCTTCTCCGGGATACCTAAAGATGTGAAATAAATGGATTCATATACATATCCACATGGTTGCGAGGCATAGGCTGTACCAGTCACTCTTCATCATCCTGGATGGATGCGAATGAGAAGGGAGAAAACTTATAACCGTCTCCTTCGTAGAACTTGTTCTGAAACTCGACCCAGTGGAGCCGCAGAGCATGTAGGAAAGCACTCAAGGTCTCCATTACCAGGAGCACGCCGACCGTCGCGCAAACAAATACTACAATCCCGACGATGAGTATGATGGTATTGTTGAACCTGGGGCAGGTGATAGAAGGCATCAGCAAAGTCATCTTCCCTCTTTCATGGTATGCAGAAAATCCGTGATCCTTGATGATGAATATGATGAAAATTGTTACGAGGACTTACCCCCAGGCAAGAAGCAAGACTTTCTCGTAAAATACGCTCGACAACTCGGAATGGGCCAGGCTGTGGAGATCAAAGTAAGTAAATAGACTTAGCATGCCATGCTAACAGTAATAACTTGAGAAAACATTTATTCTGGACGATGAAAAATGCAGCCTAGCATGATGTTCAATCAACGAGCATTTATCTGTAGATAGTCAAAAGCAAGTTCTTCAATCGTATATGAGCGCAGCTCTATTTCCAAGCACGTACATGACACTCTGCTAAACCTACCTGAGAGCCCAAAGACGTAGATATGAAGCTGTGTTGGAGACAGCACCAAGTACGAATTCTATAGTATGAATTAGTTGGTGTACAAAGACCTCCCCAAACTCAAACTCCTTGTGGCCATGGGGATCCTTGTGTAGGTCTGTCTCAAGAGGGTCGTCAATATCTTGTAGCAATGCGTAGGACCGACCTTGATGCCTCTGAAGCAAAAACTCAGCATTAAGTCATCACCTTAACTATATGAATGAATTATCACTCTTGACATGAGAGATGAATTCAGAGTGAAAAATTCAAGCATACTTCCTCGTGTTGCTTCTTCAGTAGGAAAGGCTTTGGGAATAGCATCCATGGTACTGCAGCAACAGCCAGCAAAAGCAATATAATCTGGGAGTCACAAAGACAAGGCTCCTCATCAGGTTTCACACATTTAGATTCTCTCAGATTTGCAGCCAGGGGAGTATGATAAGAACAAACCTGTAGGAATTTCTGGCCAATGAAGAGCTGATTCTCGCTCAGGTCATCGGTAGGACTCAGGAACATATATATCATTACATGATATAAATCGGCTTGTGATCCTGTGCACCATTTGATGATTATAAGGAGGGAAAGGTAGCCGAACAGGCTGTTCAAGAATATGATCTGTGGAACAAATTGGTACCTAACGCAAGAGATAATCATGTAGCAGCTTAGTGTACTGAAAGTTTCTGATATGAAAAGATAAAATCAATTTATGGCAGCACTCAAAGATCACAAAGCATAATGGATCATACCAGATATTCAAATCATTTTTGAAAAACTTTGCGTTGAAATAGCTCAGCACAATCCCGAGATTCATCTGGGCTACTCCCAGTAATATGGACATTTTCATTTTTAGTGAATTGAGAAATGGCAGCTCACTACGAGTGCCGTGCCACTTAGGATCCACTCCGAATGGATAAGTGGGGCCAACCTTAACCAAACCCGATGTAGTTGCATCCCTGCAACAAAACGAGTGGAAGTTGGTAAGGTAGTTCAAAAAGAGAAATTCTCTGCAACAGAATTGACCATCTAATCTTCTTAATACCTGCAGGAAAGCTCTCTGCAATGATAGGCGGAAGGACCAAATAGTTCAAATGGAACAGAAAAGAATTCGTTATATATCAAGCCTGTATAAATTGAGAACAGTGCCATCATCATGATAACGTAGCGACCACCAAAAATCATCTCTGTGATGTCTCCGAGCTTCTGCAGTTCACAACCGAGCAAAATAAAACCAATTACATTGGAAGTGAGTTTATAACAGAGAATCCTTAGACAAATGGCAGTTACCTGTCCAGAGAACTTCTTCTCCCGCATCACAAAGTATAATGTTGCCAAAAACAAACAAATCCCATGGCCCCAATCACCAAACATCACAGCAAAAAGGAAAGGAAATGTAACAATTGTGAAAACCCCTGGATTTGCTTCTTGATACTTGGCCACCCTGCAATAATATTGAAAGTGATATTACGGGAAAAAAATAACTATAAATAGATACGAATGCAAAAGATAGAAACAGATAAGGTCACCCTGTAACAATGACCACTCTCTATATGCATGCAAACCCATAGGCAGCATCATGAAAGGAAGATAAAGAAGCAAGTTCCCTATCATGGAAAGACCAACTTTGGTTTCAAAACTGGGCTCGTCAACAGCATGAGATCATGAATCTACATTTCAAAAGTGGATAGGTTTCATCTGTTCTAGATAGATAAACTTGCCTAGTGCAAGAATCATTCCTTACTTGGTCAAAAAGAAAACATAAGTTGCAAAGTTGACAAATTGGGAAGACCACTGGAGGAAAAAAAACAATATGTAAATGGCACTAAAGGAAGATGTTTTATTTATGAACAATTGTCATACTTTTTATAGAAAACTCACCCATAAGCATCCACGATTTCTTGGAATGCATTGGTAAATTTATTGGTGCAGAAATACGTAGGAGGGGATTCTTCTGTCTGCAAAACATGGAAAATTGCTCCAACTTGTGAATTACAGTCAAGAGTTGCCCGCTGCAATGCTTTTTGAATCTATGAAGAGCAGAACAGAAGAATGAGTTAAAGATGAAGATATTATATAAATAATCTTGCAAGTGGAAGTAGTAGATCAAAAGTAGATATCTTAGTGTCAATAGTAGCAACATACCTGACTTGTTGCAAAAACTGGACACCAACCTTCGGCCACAAGACATTTCTTTGTCACGTCAATGCTGAGCATATTCAGCACATGGTAAATGTATTTTTCCTTCTTCACCTGAACAGTGAAGAGAAACCATAAACTGATCAGACAGCCATAAGTTTATCTTATCATACATATACCTGAGCAAAACATAGATGAAATATTCAAGTTAACCATAGTGCTCCAGAACTCCAGTTGACTTCCAATTGTCTGCAACATATTTTCCCGGTGTAGCAGTCCCAGATCGATAGTGGTCTTCAACTCTGAAAGTCTCCCAGACACCTACAAATTGAGCATTTATAAATTTAAATTGAACAGATTGCAAATCTAGCCAGTAATTACTTCCTCAGTATTACAGAGATGTTTGTAGCTGTTCATATTAGCAGGAGTCTCAAAAAGATATATCCATATTCTGTCAACAAAAAGCAAGCAAATGAACCCACAAAAGGAATAAGGCATACCTCTTCTGCCATCTGATATTGCTTGGCCATGTCATCGGCAAGGGGATATCTATTTGCTCTAAAAGCTTCACAAATTTTTAGAATTTTATTCCTTGTTTGTTCCCCAGAGTAGAAGATTACAAACACGTTTTTCTCAACCTGCAAATTGAGTCTAACTGGTGAAGCCAAAGAAGGGATTATAATGTCAATCAATATTAAACCATCTTGCATCTAGAGCAGGAAGCACACATGGCACTATCAGAGCAAAGCATGGAAGCAAGAGGTTCAGCTCGGAAACTTCAGAAATGACCAATGAAAACAAGAAAAAGAATACCTTATCTCCTGAGATAGGATCAACAACTGGATCTTCTATCACAGCTTGCTTCAAAAACACATTTCCCCTGGTTGCACGAAACAAAATTCTCTCAAAAGCAAGAGATTTCTCTCTTGGAACTAAGCCAGTCAAAGAACCCAACTTGACCTGCTTTGATGGATCTGTTATCATTTCCTGGAGACAGATTTGAACTTTTAGCTTGAATGCAATACCAGCAAAAATTCAAGGTAAAAAAAAGGATATAGTCAAAAGCACACAGCATTACTTGCTCCAATAGTAAAGGACTATCAATGGATCCTTCACCAATATGCTGTGCTTCAAGCTCTCTTTGTTGTGCGGTAGCACTTCTTTGAGCTAAAGGAAAGAATTCACCAGCCTGAAAGGATCAGAAAAGAGCACCAGCATGTTAAAGTCAATTCAGCAGCAAACAAGTCATGCCTACGCTGCAGATATGCTCCTAAAAGATGAATAACTGAGGTGGACTGTACAAAAAATTTATTGCCATAGGAACATCTCTAGAGGCAATATTAGTTGATGTAAATCAAGTAAAAAGGAATCAGGAAGGGGGAAAACAAGACTATGTTAATGGGGTCATGGAGCAACATGATGAGGTTTTCAACAATTCACTTCTAGGTGATCAATGCTGCAAGCATAAGATAGAAGCCTAGAAATTGGTGTCATAGAGCCACAAACCTTTTGCAATACAATCTTATATTCTAAGAGCTCAGCATAAGTACTCTGTAGCTTTTCATTGTTTCCATTGATCTCGATGAGCTCTGTTTCAAGCTCCCCAAGTTTTGCCTGGACAACCCCCAGTGAAATACAACATAAGTATAACAGAATCGATGTTTCTGAACCATATCAAGACCTAAGAAAACAACTTACCTCCAATCTATCCATCTCTATATCGTCACACCTATAAGAACTTGCTGAAGGCAGTAAACCATCCTTCTTTATTTGTTCCTTAAAGAAACGTAACTTCCGAGCCATTTCCGCGCATCGTTTCATCTATACATAAAATATAAGCATAAGCATCCATATTATTCAAAGGATAGATGCATGATAGAAAGCCTATACGCATCTTCCATACGAGAAAGAAATTCTCTAACAGTAACAGTATTTAAAGATTCCAAATTTGCAAATCAATACCTGTGCAGCATATGTCCTCTGGAATGGGCTTTTCTCTGCATTAAGCTGAAGAAGATAACAGATGGTCATTTTACAGATCTAAGACATAAATATCTCATTTGCACTATAAGAAAGCTAGAAGATATGCACAATTTAGTCAGTCCCCGATACATCCCTAAAGGGAATTGCATTAGCTTCTTGAAGTCAATTCTCTGAGCTGCGACAAAAACACCTCAAACAACTAGTACAACTGAATTCTCTACATACAGAACTTCAGATCATGAAGCATTACACATGAAAGGCTTAGATGGAAATAGTATCTCAGCATTAACTGTCTCAAAATGATAGATTTACAATCAGCATGAAAGTCCAGAACGAGCAGCCGACAATCAATTGATATTGTGATTCCATACAGCTCTGCAGCATATTAAATTCCCAAATGTAACGCAATGCATGGCAATAAGACCCCGAAACCCGACGGAATTGAGGTTGAAGATGAAAAAAATTAAAAAACAAATTGCTCAGAGAACAGATTCTACACGAGCGTGCTCACATCTTTGAATTGGAAGAGGCCGAGGTCGCCGAGGTAGGAGATGGCGCGGTGAGCCGATTCGATTGGGATGATGAGCTGCGCCAACTGCATCGGCTCGGATCGCAGCAGATCCATCGTGGGGCAGCATCCTTCGTCGCCCATCCCCACAAGCCTCTACGGATCCGAGAGCGGAACTCGCAACGTGAATCCGGTGGACGTGCGGATGCTTGCTACTCCGCTCAGAAGAGTCGTAACGGTCTTCAATCGGCCGGAGAAAGCTCTCGCCGGTGAGGGGAGAATGACTTCCTTGACGGTTTAACTGTCTGGAAGTCGTATATTTTCCGCAAAGGTGCCGAAACGTGCAGCAGAGGGTTCCCAAGAACGCAGCCGTTTTGGAGACAGCGGTCAGCGGTCGGTCTGCATCCGTTTGGGATTGGTTACCGTCCAGTCGTCACTCGTCATGTCCGGACGTCGTGGTCGGTCAAATCGCTTGGCTCGTGATCCGGGAGCATGTAGGCCCAAAGGCAAATGTTAGGTTTTTTCTCTCTGTATTTCTTAATAAGTTTTTCTTTACCACAGTATTTCTTATTAAGTTCAATAACCTCTTTTTATATATTTTTTCAATCTCAACAAAATTATCACATCCAAAACAATGAAAATTTCGTATGAAAAAATTTTCTCGGTAGATTATTAAGAGAGAGTTTAAACGTCAAATATAAATTTAAATTATTTAAAAATAAAAAAACATTTAAAAGTTAAATAAAAGGCTAAAAGCGCAAGGGTTAAACTTTTTCGATCTATATTACTAATACTCAGAAATCTAACCAACCATAATTAATTTAGTTCAAATCGGATCGTTCAATGAGAGGTAAAATTCTCTCATTTTCAAGGTGAATTTTCTTCATTAACAAAAAATATCACCCGTGATCTTTGTTTAAAAAGAAAAGACATCCGATCGTTTCAATTAAATTCACTTTTGATTATCAAAAGGGTTAATTTTATTTAGTTTACTAAACAATCTCGTCAATTGCTCTTCTGCAGGCAGGCATGTATACGAAAACTTGTCAATCAAAAGGCATAAGAAAAAAAAAAAAAGAAAATTATGTGGAGGAAATTCTGACCTGACAAGAATAATTAAAATTAAAATGCTACTCTAATATCTACGGATCTGACAAGGGAGGAAATTTGGGCCGTACCAACCTAGAAGAACAGGCTCAAGTAAGATGTTTGCTCATGTCTGGGTAAATCAAAGAAAGATTCTCTTGAAATGGAAATGGAAACGGAATAATTCAAAAAGTAGGAAAATCTAGATTACGAGATAAATAAGAATTATTACAGTGATATTATCTCGGAAAGAAAGAGCACGTAAAATCAGATTATTTAAAAAAGAAAGTCATGTTTCACAATGACATAACGAGCGACAACAGACTAAATTGTTTTAATTGGTAGTAATTATAGTAAATATTCGAGCGATTAATGCTAATTTACTCGTTTTCGCATTTTAATTAGTGTTTTCTCACATTACGTGGTGAGGTAGAATCACCAGAGAATTTCTCAATTATTTCCTAATTTGAGTATTGGTAGTTAACAACAACAGCCGCAGGTAAAACCCTTTTTTCACCCTAATCTCCTTACCATTTTATTTATCTTGCGTTTCACCTTGTTCTACTCCTTTCGAGTTCGAAGATTCAGATTTAGACTCAAGAGCCCACGATCCCCAATGCGTCTCGATCAGCACGCAGGTCTGGATGTGACCCTTAGTACAAAGAAATTAACACGTTTTTTCGCGTGGCTCCGAGGAGGTCCATCGACACCACAATTTTCGCCAAATAATGACTCATTTAATATTATTGATGCAACACGTTACATGTGCATGGTAATGGGGGCAACGCACCTTGGCATCTTGGCACTCTCGAGGGCACGGAACTCAGCAGGGACACATCAGACTTGACATCCTAGCCTCCTGGAGACCATGGAGAAGCTGACACTGTGACTGGTCACGGTTACTCGAGATCGAGGTCAACTTCGATCGCGAATTTTCCCGAGTATGAATTAGATACCGAGATCGGTGAAATCTTGTATCAATAAATGAATCCAATATCGGATATATTTTGAAAAAAGATACCAATTTATAGGAAGAATTGGGTACACCACTTACAAGTTTAGACTTTTAGGTAAGTGTGAACTTGATTCTCTTACAGGTCTTGTTGATATTTTATATGTTATCGGAGCAAGTTATTGCATGAGCTCTCACCACTCCAGGTTTAAGTGTGAAATTCATAACCCACCCAAGAACGGAAAAAAAATCCGTAGTCCGAGGATTGAAGAGATAAGTTTGTCTCATGGTTAGTTTTCCTTCTCGCTTGAATTCGGAAGAAAAGTATCCGGTTCGAGATAAATGGTTAAAAACATATGTTTAATTGCACGTGACAAGTGTACGTCATGTTGTCACGTGAGAGCGGATGTTAAGAAATGAATCTCACATCTAATAGATTACAAAAGGGATCCTGATCTATAAGAATAAATTAGATAACACCGAACGGCGAAGTTTGAAATAAAGCTCGATCATGAACCAGAAAAAGTTCGAAAATGCTTCTTTCCGGCCAAACCAACCTCTTTTAACCTTTTTGATGATGATTAATTATTTTCTTTTCTATTTTTAAGATTATAAAAGAAACCATGAATCTAGATAGCATAGACAAAAATAAAATGGTTCGGAGAATTTTATTGATGAGAATTGAATTTAAAATTTCTTAATTCTGTCACTATACTGAATTCATTTATCATAATTTCTTATTTTCGTTATTTGTAATATTAGAGTTCACAAAGATATATTGATCGCGATGACTGAGAACTATTCTGATACAATTTTCTGTCCTCGCGTAGTTCGATCTAACAACGAGAAAAGCACAAATGATAGTCTATGCATAATGCCTAATAACGAGAAAGAAAATAAAAAGATGAAATCCTTGCCCTAATCAATCATGAAAACCTCAGAGCTAGCCTATGTACACATTACTTATCATCATGTACAATCATTTTCCGGCAAGTGAACGGAGAAACTGGAAAGAAAAGAAAAAGAAAAGAAAAGAGCCTTCGAGTTTAACACCAGCCGAAAAGCAAAACTTCACCATCTTTCTTTCTATTTAGATAGATCACCCAATCCGACTTGATAAAAGAAGAAGCTATTATAATTATAAATTTTCTTTACCGGTAGTACCAAAATTGAAATCCTTATTCGAAGTAACACTCGTTGAACTACCTCGTCACCAATTGAGTTAACTCCGATCTTGGCATTTTAACTATTTCTTATCAACATATGTCAGACTACTTTAACCGATTTATATAGATAAAATAAACTTCGTCATCAATCCCATTGAAGGTATACATACACAACGTTAACTGTTAACGAGGTTGTGCTCGTAGCCCAGAACACATACTCTGAACAACTTCAAACTCTACGTCTCTCGACAAATATTGATTCATTAACAATCGGAAACGACCACGGAAATTAGAATTGACTAAGCCTCGATAGCGGTATCTCTTGTAAAACATTTTATTTCTGGCTAGCTAGCTCGGCTGAATGATCAGCAAACACTTCTTGAAAATAGTACAGATTACCGGGACAGCTTTCGATGTTCTCTCTTTTTTTTTTTCCTATTAAACTGAAATTCTTTCCGGTGAGAAAAAAATTTCTTCGTCGGGACATATTGCATGCAGATCATCAACTGCATGCACAATAAGGAACATGAAAGAATCTTACCCCTTTTAAGACTTTGGAGATGGGAAAAATTGAGTTCCGGCGACGAAAGCATTGAGCGGAGCCGGGTACCCGATTGAAGGATTCGGCAGCACGGTCGCATTCGGGTTGCTAGTGGTGGCGGCTGCGGTGCTGGTGGCGGCTCCAGTGATAAAGTTAAGAGGCTGAGTCCCACTACCGTCACCGGAACCAAAAGAACCGTCACCGACTGCAGGATAAGTGTTCTCGAGGCCTTGGTCGTAGAGTACTCCCTTGAAGACATGCCCTCCGATGTTCACGGCCGTTTGATACGCGTACTCCTCATCGGAGTCGTCCATGTTGCTCACTCTTACGCACCGGAAAAGGGCAGAGGAGTTCAGCGCAGATGGGAACTCTGTCACTTCAAACCCTAGCCGATCATATATAAAACAGACGCAGAAACCCTAATTAGATCAGCATCGGTCTAAACCTGTAAAACCGATCAAGCTACGGAGAATAAACTCATCGTTATAAAAAAAAAAAAAAGACTACAAAGAGAACCTAATTAGGATTCTTGATTAGCCATGATAATTGAGTAGTGTGAATCGAATCAGGTTTTTACCGGCTGCGGGAAGAACGAGCTGGTTATCGTTATCGTTTTGATGGTGATCTCTTGGCCTCTTAGGGTTCTCGATCCGAAATCCGTGTTCCTCCTCCTGCTCCTCCCTCTCCTGGTGCATGACAGCGAGCTGCTGCTGCTGCCTCTCCCGTCGCTTGGCCGCCGGAACCCACGTGCTCTTCACGTGGGTCTCGCACGGTAACCCTCGGCTCTTGCAGCAAGTCCGGCACCTCAGGTGAGCGCAGTCCTTCTTGGCCTGGTTCCCGCAGTCCTGGCAGTTCATCCCTCCTCCGAGCCCTCCCCTCATCGCCGCTGCTGTCGTCAGCCCCAGCAACTCCGACGACGACTGATCATCAAAGCACAGGGTCTGAGCCGACCCGACCCCAAAGCAGCCGATCTCGCCCTGGCCCTCCCCGTCGTCCTCGTCCTCCCTGGAGTTCTGCAGCCTGATCCTGTTGCTAAAGTACTGCTGGGTCCACGACAACTCAAACCCTCCTCCTCCTCCTCCTCGGATCGACTCGGCGGCCTCCTGGGGCGATTGCAGCTTGGTGAGTGGTCCACCTAGGAAGAAAAAACCGGCCATTTCACGACTGCCCTAAAAGCTGAAACCGGGTCTGCACTGATCCTCGGCTCTGAGAGGGAACCCTCCATGTCAGGTCAGGGCAATCAATAATATATAACCTGTGGGGAGGGGGACGCTGTCAATTAATTTTGGCTGTAAATAAAAAAGAGCTATGAGAGGAGGGAGCTTCTAGCTAGGGCGTGGGATCATATGCAATTGTTTTGCAGCTTTTCATATATAGAGCGAGAGAAGATCAGGAAAGGAAGGAGGAGTAATTAGGAAGGAGGAGAATTTAGCTTAGATTCCTCTGTGAAAACTAGAATTACAGTACACTGCAAGTACTGATCTCCAAGTACCATCGATTTTTCTCGTCCCTGTACAAATTGTGATATTTATAAGTTTAATCAATTTTGGAAATTTAGTTTAGGATTAAATCGACCCACCAAGAGAGCATTTTGTTCGAGTACTGTTAAATTTTAGAGGAAATGTTATGATTAAGATAATAATAAAAATTTTAACCAACAGCAAAATTTTCTCAGGTGAAATTTTGAACCTTGGGATTGTTATATTTGATATATATTATGTATTGTATTGTTTAGAAAAATATAGGCTTATTTATAAAATTTCATATATATGTAAAATGATAACATCAAAAAATTCTACATGTTTTGAATGTAAAATCTATATCAATCAAACTATAAACTCATATTAAGATAAACTTTTCAACAAAACGTCGTAATTTATTGTGTAAATTTAAAATTTTTAATGGAAAACCTATACTTTACACGAAACAAATGTCCTTTGAAAAGTAAAACTCTTGTTACCGTGGATGTTCGTCGCTTGCGACATGCAAATCCGAAACTTGTGTGCAAATTATTCTTAACTTAAAATTAGGAAATCATACATTCAATTATTATCAATGACACTTAATATACACATTTATTATTCCCTCTTCTTTCGATCTCTTTTAGGACTTTCTATTGGTGAGATCGAACCTATGATCGCTACGTCATAAGGCGAGAACGGTACTAATTGTACCGAACCCTTTCTCCTCATTTACCATGTCTTAATTAATATCTTCTCACATAGTAATAAGTTAGTGCCATCAAAGAGTTTCAACCGGAATTTGCATGGGCAAGGTCTGTCTTAATAAGTGAGGGTTGCCACTCGATGCAAAAGGGTTTTTTGGGGATGGAATTGGAACCCTGCAGACGCCGCCATACATGTAATTGCATCCCCACTCACGCTGGCCACTTGTTTTCATTTAGGTTCAAAGTCGGATTATAATATTATTTAATATTACAAATTAATAATATTCAATTATTTTTAGAATTATAAAAAAATTTAAATAATTATATCTTATTATATTACTGTTACGTAATATATACGTTACACCGAAGGCTCTCTCCTTTACTAGGAAAAAAAGGATCGAAAATAAAAGAATTATAATTATTCTCTTTATTTTTCCGTATACATCACCTTATATCCAAAAATCTAATATACTATAACTAATAAAGATTCAACCCAGATCGGCCCACTAAAACAATAAAGCTCTCACAACATAAATTTTTCGTTCAAACTCGTACTAGATGACTTATTTAAGAAAAAGATATATTTTACTATCTCAGGTTGGCGTTTTCTCTTTCCTTTACTTTTGATGAGGAACTTGGTTTTAAAATTTTATAGGAGGTTGATATTTAGAAAGGGTAAAAAGAAATGATACATATAGGAATATGAAAAGTTCACGGTGTAAGAATCGGATTCAGTATCTTCGAAATTAATATTGTGAATACAATAAAAAAATTTTAAATGATCATATTTCACAGTAACATGACGAGAAAGAATCAATCAAATTATCTTTATTAGTAATAATTAAGGTGATTGTTCGAATGATTAACACCGATTCCCTCTTTTGTCACAATCTAATAAGTACTTTCTCATACCACGTGATGAGAATACAACCCTCCAACAAATCATCCTTCTCTCATGACATGTCTTCAGTGGTTAAACTTTTAAGGACCTTGACACACAATGGACCTTTGGTGTATTTCACATCTGAAATAGTTGATGGTCATAGCAGTTTATGAGGCCAATAACACTACCGATTCAAGTTCGAGCAATTCCTGTTACTAAGCGATAAAGTTTTTGAGCATTGTTTTTCTCCGATTACAGGATTCAAAGTTTAAGATCTTATTTAAGGATTGAATAACCTAAATCAACTTATATTGATCGTGCCATTTCTTGATTCAACCAACCTCTCATACACATGATATCATTGGGCAGGTCACGCTCAAATCCGACGCTAGCTTTCGTAGGGATCTTTACATATCGGCGGATCTTGGCTCTACTCCCGTGAGTAGGAGGACAAACTTTTGTACGTAATGGGTATATTATTAAAGTGATATTTCAATATAACAAAATTTAGTTATTTTTAAAGTTGTCTTTTTAATTTTTGGATTTTATTTAAAAAATATTAAAATGACTGAATCTTACTGATTTGTGATGTTACGTAAATAGTGTCATGTGGTATATCTATTACATATAAGAGACTCTCAAGTAAGAGAGAGTATTTCATATAGTAGCTGTATATTGTGACAGTATTGACATAGCATCGCCAACTGACAAAATTTAATTATTTAAAATTTTTTTAATAAAACCTTAAAAATAAAAAAAATAACATTAGAAATAATTGAATTTAATTAGTTTTTTACAGCATGTCAGAAATGTCACGTGGCATATTTGTTGCACACGAGACCTTCTCCGTGAGTATGGATGGCAATTTCGCCCCGATCGCCCGAACCCGCCATGACCCGACCCATGCGCCGGTTAGGTAAGTGAACAAAAGTAAAAAAATTTCATAGAGCAATTGATTATCATGAATGTGAACATAGTATCAAATGATTTAGTGTAATTAAAGAGGGCATGGGTAATTACCCCTATATAACATTTAGACTTTCGTTGATAAATTGAATAAGCAATACTAATACATGTCTCGTCAACGTAACACAATCATAGGTATAGTATAGTTTAAAAAGTCAGTGTTTGTCCAGGTACATGTATAAAGAGCCCACTCTAATAATTTGCTTGGAGTGAGACTAAAACTCGTATCCTCAATCTCACCAAATGACATGAGAATGAGTTTAATTAGTTAGTCCATCAATAACTAAAATTTAGAATTCGGATTTTATGAATGTGAAAAATCTGTAACTGAAAGAATTTTTCTTCTCAGTATGTCAACTTGATTCAAACATAAACCAGTCATGAGTCGGTTAATTTCTGAATATCAGAGAGTAAAAAAAAGAGAAAAAATGAGAGTCCATTGACGATCATTATTCCCTAGTCCGATTTTCTTTTGGAGGGTCATCGATTACCTATACGAAGAAAAAGTAACGGGTCGTGAATTTTCCTTCGCATATTGTGAGTGAAAGAGCACCATGATTTGAATAATATTATCTTCCAATTTGAAAGGCTCAAACTTCCCAGTAAAATTCGCACACACAAAAATTACATCTTGTCTTTTTCACTTTTGGTAAAACTGATTACACCTCCAGTGTCCTGAGTCGAGGACACCACGTGGTTCATGAGTTCGATTAATGATTGTTTGATATATCACTGAAAAGCGTTACCTCATATTTTTTTATCCATTAATAACATTCACTTTTTAAAGGTGACGTGTCACTATTTTACTGATATATCAAATAATTATTAGTCGAGTTCACTGTATTATTCATGAGTTCGGCTCATTTAAGAATTTAACCGACCGATGCTTTTCGATTTTTTACTGCACGGCATCTAGAGCCTAGACTTAGGCTGAATCTTCATTACCATGTTGTCGCGATAGTGGAAAATTCTATCATTCTACTGCTTGACTATTAAATAAATGAGAGAAATGGTCATTCCAATACTTTTTATCTTATTTCGTCCTTTTACTCTTTTGTTAAATTTCATTCCATAAATAAAATTTTAAATTCATTCCTAAATTCGATTCTTATTCGTTAAAGTTTTCTACCCTAGACTAACAAATCTTTGTAAAAAAAAAGTAAATAAAATAAAGAAAATACATGGTAGACTCTTTTTTTTTTTTAATAGATACATGGTGAACAAATCAATCTATGATGTTATCCAACACACGATTGTGGGTATTAATCGGACGAAAGATCCCAAATAAAAAAGTTTCTATAATAATAACTATAATTTGACCTGTCCAGTGTCAGTTTTTGTCATTTAATGAAAAATATGAAGAAAATAAATACATAAATAAATAGAGTTTTAATTGCAATTAATACATGGATTATATGAATTTTTTGATATATCGAATATGAAAAGTAAGCAATAAGTTTAGGATAAAAATTGATCAGTTTTTCTGTATACCATGAAGAGGGTAAAGAGAAAGTAGGAGAAATGGAATTTTACGTTTTTATGGGTAATTCGGAAGGTGAAAAAGATATCAAAAGAGGAGGTGTTTCAAGATGATGATGATATCAATAATGAGAACATAGATCGTATATGATGATAGTCGCGAATGAATCTAAAACCTTGTTTAAGAGAGCAAAACTCGACGGTAAAGTAAGATAGTGGATTCGATGGATGCGGAATAAGATAATTTAATAAAAACTAATGAAATCGAGTGAAAGTGGCCTCTGTCTGATTCAAGAGCTCCTCGATCCTCTTAACTCGGAGAGAGTTTTTGTGTAACCAGTATATCATTCGAAAGTATTTACATGGTATTCGTTTATAATTTTTATAAACCCCTAAAAATTTTAGAATAACCCTAAGAATAACTGAATCTCGTTAGTTTGTGATATTACCTAAATACTGTTACGTGATATACATGTTACATGTAATGCTTTCTTCTCCATAATTCGTTTATTCGATTTTGTTCCTCCGTCAATTTCAATCCACGATCTCGGAGCCATCACTTAGTGAAAAGAAAATCGTAAAACCATCCACATTCACATCACTGTAAATTTGTAGCCATAATTGGAGAGAACGGGAAGGCAAAATTTGTTTGCAAATTCATGTAAACATATTGAAAAATTTTCACGTAAATCCATAAGAGATTGAGTCCGTTTCTTTGTAAAAAAATCTGAAATATTAATTAATAATATGATATTGAGTCGTCGGCGCATGAATCGTGTTGTTCTACAATTCCACAACTTCAAGGATTATCATGATTACTTTCCGACCAAAACAAGGATTAATCAAAACATTCACGTGAACCCCTCAAATGCACCATCTACCCTTTTTGTTTTATGCCCTTATAAATGAAATCCGTTAATTAATTTCAGATGGTTTTACGTTATTATATGACTCGAGAAAATATTAATTAAATTGTAATAAATAAGTAATTTAGTACTAATTACATAGACAACTATCTTAAGTATTATCAATTAGAGTAATTTAACTAATTATTTCTTATTATATTATTATAAGGTAGGATAATTTAATTTTTTTTCAGAATAAAGAGACGTGAAAGTACTGTTAAATAAGTTTAATTGAGAACCACCCAGTTGATACCACATCGACAATCCCTAGAAGACACAAATATAAATCCAGCCATACTCCACACGGGTCGGAGAAATTCTACGGTTCAATCGCCAGAATGTTAAGCCGACAGAAAAAATCTATTGAATTTTTTTCCTTTAATTCAAATGATCGACTATAAATTATTAAATTAAATTATTAAACGGTTCGGTAACTAGACTAAACAATGCACGACAAGCTGTGACTAAATTAATGTGGGCTACTCCTACGCAAACAACAATTTATGTCACATCACCATTATAAATTAGAACTCATGCACAGTGAAAGATAGGTTCACTGAAACTTAAATAAATACGATTAATAAATTAAAGAACGTAAAATTCGGGGCCCGAGGCGAGACAAAAAGTCCTTTGTTGACCAAAGCACAACCCGTCATGTCCATCGGCATCGCACGTTTACTACATTACCACTCCGGCCGTTTCGAATAATCCCATCTAAATGAATATAATAGCGCGTAGAAATGGAGATCGGTGGGATCGATATCGGTCTCGATTTGAGATTAAGATGTCTTGGATCGGAAATTCTAGCCTATAATTTATAATGGAAGAAAATTATATGTAATAAAATGTGAGAAAATATTGCATGCGTACAAATTTAAAATAGAACGAGGAGAGGAGAGTAGAAATATCGAATGTGGTAAGTCGATTCACTAAAATTAAGGGAGTGCGATTTTATGTAGTTCAAATTTTAGTGTTGTTGAGAGAATAAATGAGAAACGAGACTCGATATGAGTTGACTGAAATGATTCGACTCTTTTTCTTGATTAAAATCTCATATTTGAGTCTTATAATTGGAGAAACTTTATAAGTAAGATATCCGTATCATCTAATGAGCCATTCAACTCGAACTTATATCGATCTATTAGACATCTGAATATCAACCGATGCACTAGAAAAGAAACAAAGGTTAAACCCTAGTTGGAGATATAAGATCAATCGCTCGTTCGTTCGTATTCCTTCGCTTTCGATTCAAATGTACCAAATTTACTTTACCAGTCCCCACAACAACGCAGGGGCCAATCGAGGGGGCCAGGTTAAAGTAAAAGAGGGGAACCAAGAGGAAAGAGATATCGAAAGGGGAAAAGGGAGAGTGGCATAAACAGGCGGAAAAGGCACAGTTCAGGTGTTTTTGGAGTGGCTTTGTCACTCATGAATTAACAAGCTTTGTCGATCGAACCCAAGAGTTTGGTCTGATGGTAAAGAAAAGTGTAAGTATTCTTCTCGTCTTAGGTTCGAAATCCTTTAAGTAAGCTAACATCTCTAAATTTACACTGTTCTGTGCGTTTATTGTCGTGCGTACATGATTGTGAGAATTCATCGGGCGAAATCCGGATACCCCTCGATATTAAAAAAACACACACACACAAGATTGGGTCCATCGTGTCGTGTCTTTTTAGTTCTAAACTCTCGAGCCGTGTGCTTAATATTGACGCTGTTAATTTATCCTTAGTTTAACTCCTTTTTTTGTGAATTGTTTTTTGTACTGAAATCCTTCTCTTTATTTTTCCTTTTTGGGTGAGCAGAAGAGACATCTCCATTGTTTATTGATCAACTGGCCATGTGCATTGTCTAGATGAATTCTTTCTTCCTAAAAATAACAATTATAAAAATCAAAATTTTAATACCGAGTTGGTACGCGGTTCTTAAGAATTAGTTCAAATGGATAAGAAGTCCGTATATTTTATAAGTAATTCGTAAGATTATGAGTTTAACTCCCACTTCATAAGCACAATCCTCGGTGAGGTCACTCACTCACTTACATGAACCATGAACTTAACTGAATCCATCACCTCACAGGGTGTTCATGGAGGTGGGAGATTAAACTCCTCGTTACCATGACAATTATCTGGGTATTTGCCTGTGTTTTCTTTCGGTACACATTATTTGATATTCAGAAGTCTATCAAGTCCTAATTAATCCACATGCTAATAGGGTTTGGCTATTAAAGAATAAATCTATATCTATAATCTATAATATATAATAAAGTAGAGTTTCGATCCTTAATAGCCTCTACGTGGCACCCTTAATAGCTTCCATGTGACAGCCTTATGGTTTTTTATTTTACTTTTGATTTATAAATAGCAAAATTATATATATTTACCACATCATCCTAGTTAGATGTTTCTCTTTTTTCCCTATTTCCTTCTTCAATTTTCGGTGGATTGCTTAAGTTATGTAAATCAAAACACATTTTTTATTTAGTTAAACTATTTCCTATTTAACTAAAATCTCTTTAACTTATATTTATCATTATTTTTTTATTTAATTAAGTATCGGTTTGATTAAATTCCATAGAAATTCATTGGTGTAAATAAAAATTAATTTTTCTTTTTAAAGAAACTATTTTCCTATTTAGTTAAATCTTTTTCCTTATATTTATAATTATTATATTTATTTGATTTTCATGATTTGCTTGACTGTTCAGTTATTTTCTATTTTTCCACCCTCTCCCTTTCCCTTTTCCATATTTGCTCTTCACTCATTTCCAATCTTTCTTTTATTTTGACCAGTCATAATCGATCAAACATATGTCACTATCAATATTTATCTATTTGTTATTCTTTTTTCTCATAAAGTGTACAACTATTATTCTTATATACAAACAATTCCTATTTGAACATAATTTTTCATAAAAGTATAATTAAAAAATAAATTGATTTAGAATAATTTTACGTTAGTGAATGTTCGTCGACCCTGCAACAAAATTATAAGTTTCCTTCCTTCTCAATATCTTATACAAAATTTCACTTAAAAGGAATAAATGTTGAACTGTTTGAAGTAACTTTATGCCAGCTAATGGTTAACAATATTTAAAGACTGTTTGGATTTAGGGATAAAGAAGGGAGGGATTTGGTGGGATAGACTGTTCTTCAAAATTTCTTATTTGGATATTTTAATTTTAGTAGTCATGATGTAATGGAAAAAATTAATCTGACCATTTTATCATTTCCTGTGATTTAAGGTTCTATTTTACCTTTTCTATGAATGGTTATTTTTGTTATAAATTTGTTGTCTCTCCCAATCCCTACAGATCCCACCAAATTGAAGGAATTGAAAAAGTGCTCTTTAGACCCCCAATCCTACATTGATGTGGTAAGGAGGAGATCTTGAATATATATATGTAAGACTCGACGACCCCAAGTGCACCGATAACTAGTACTTTTGAGTGATTGGCCCGTGGTGTTACATGTGTATCAAATATGACTCCGGCCAATAATCATAGGAGATTTATGAGAGATTTATGCTAAACTGACCACGAGCTAAAACAGTGAAACGTAGTCAAGACCGTTGTCCGAGCGGCGGAGAGTTATTGGGACTTGGCCCAAAAGCCCAAAGAGGATGCTGGTAGGGGTTTAAAGTGGAATTATCATGCCCTAATCCCACGCCAATTGTGTAGGGTAAAGATGAGATCTTATTTATATGCGTAATGTTCAGTGATCCCAAGAGTACAAACAACTACTTAAGACTAGATTATTTGCAATAATTTCATGTATTTACACTTTACTCCCTATCCACTCTCTCTGTCTGAAAATGTATTCTAATGCATCCATTGTATTATTAAACGATCTCGAAGGTCGTTTCTCCCTGTAACTAGAGCAATAGTGCTTGCTTTCTAAACGGGCCAATCCAATCTCAGTTCACCTGAAGATGATAAACCAGCCCCTTCAAGTGAGTCATTGAGAGATAGGAAGAATGTTTGCTTTTTTATTAATTTGGTCTTACATGTTTATAAATGACTAAATTAGCCCACCTCCGAGGAGTAGATCCATTGATCAGTTGACAACATGCAGTAGGCCGGGTTTAGGGTTCAACTCTCCCGGGGGCTTGTATCCGGGGATTTAATGGTGGGCCCTATGCCGTATAATATACTGTCTTGTGAATTAGTTGATTGTTACAATACTGGGCACCATCGATATAAACAAAAAGACTAAATTAGTCCTATAAGATCAAGTTTGTTACACGTTCTAGTTTGAATCATCACTGTTGGGATACGTTTCGGCATAAGCCAAAGCTCGAAGACTGGATGACCTGAATAACGAGTTGGAGATCAGATTCAAGAGACGAGATATGTACGAACAACGATCGACAGTCAAGATCACGGATGAAAGTACATAATATCCCGAATAGAATCTTTGATGATATTTGAAAGATTTTGTATATATGATTTTATCGTTTGAATAGGATATCCTGAAATTCGTAATCTATTTGATTTAGAAAATATACGTAGATAATATTTTCTAGGATATCAAATAGGATACGGTCTTATATATATATATATATATATAGAGTCTTCTACGAGTTCTGAAGAGTGCCTCAGTGCCGTGAAACTCCGGGGATCTTAAGGCCTCGGTGATGGAGTTTGGGTTTGGGATTGATAGTATTTCTGAAAACTGTCACCTCTCGATTTGATTTAGTGGAATCTCCTACTTTGTTCGTGGACGTTTCCCTCAACATTGAGGGTTTTACCACATATATCTAGTGTCAAGTTTCTGAATTTCTCTTTTCATCATCTGGCTCGGGACATATCGATACCCGATAGACGGTATCGGAGTGATCACAATCCCAACAATGACTGTATTGCTAATGAATATGTTAGCACCGTGAAATCCACGTCAGTGAAATAATAACGATTCAGTATGAAACTTGTAATAAATTAATCGCATAGGACTGAACTGGCCACTAAAAAGAGCAAGCACGCGGGACTTTCCCCGCTGCAATTATTCCCCGGATATGAGGGTGGAATAGTTACGCATTACCATGCTCAGGGCCGAGCCTGCGTTACCCAACGACGATTGGATTTTATAAAAGCCCAATTGGTCATAAGCCCATTTAATATTACATTAATCTAGAGAGTAAATATTCAGTGTATATTGTTTGTGTAACTCACCCTTCAAATTTTGAAAATGCTTAGAGTAAGAGAGAGACTTATGTATAATAGATATATCACGTGATAGTGTTTACGTGGTATCATGAATAAATAAAATTTATTTATTTTAAATTTTTTAAATAAAAATTAAAATAGAAAAAAAATTCTAAAAATATATTATTGAATTGTGATACCACGGAAACGGTATACCCGTTTCATACAGAAGTTTCTCCTGATGAGTCTCAAAATTTGTGAAAATTTTACGGTATTGGAATTTCAGAGAAATTTACACAACGAATTCGGTGCATTACTATTACAATGAAATATATTCTCAATCTCTATGTGGGTTTATCTCTTTCATTTTCCCTTTCTTTAGCCACTTGCTGTTCATCCATTAATTAATTGATGAATTTATTAATTGATTTATTTATTGGGAAGGGGAGCTGGGAGCATTAAAATAATATCCAACGGTTAAAACTGAGACCGCTGACTCAGCAGCCTAACCCAATAAAAACGCTCCCTCTCCTTCCACCCACCCATGATCTCAGTCAAACTTCCGCCTTCCCTCCCCTCACTCAGATTCTTCTTCTTCTTCTTCTTCTTCTCCGCAACGTTCCAAATTCGTCAGTCAGACGGAAACAAGCACGAAATGCCGCCGCTCCTCATCAAATTCATCCAACTCCTCGTCGTCCTCCTCCTCCACGCTGCCACCGTCCGAGTCCACTCCCGGACCTACCCGGGAGACGTCCGAGCTCTCCGGGACATGGCCCGAGCGATCGACCGGCGCTCCATCCGCGCCGGCTCCTGCCTGGCCTCCTGGGACCTCTCCTTCGCCGTCGATCCGTGCGACCACGTCTTCTCTGAACGGTTCACCTGTGGCCTCCGCTGCGACCTCCTCGACCGCTCCACGAACCTATCACGTGTCACCGACATCACCCTCGACCCTGCCGACTACTCCGGCTCCCTCCCTGGCTCCTCTGGAGACACGTGGTCCCTGCCCCACCTCCGGACGCTGGACCTCTCGGGGAACTCGCTCACCGGGCCCATACCCAGCTCCCTCTTCTCCGGCCTCCCTCGCTTAACTGTCCTCGGCCTCTCCGGCAACTCCGTCTCCGGCCGAATCCCCGATTCCGTTGGCGCGATCGTCTCCCTGCAGGAGCTCTACCTGGATAACAACCGCCTCACCGGGCCGATACCGTCAGCCATCTCCAGCCTTACCAAACTCAAAAGGCTTGAGCTCCAATCGAACCAGCTCACCGGAAACTTCCCCAACCTCACCGGGCTCACGAACCTCTACCTCGTTGATGCGAGCAAGAACCGCCTCTCCGGGGAGCTCCCGGCCACCCTGCCACCGTCCCTCGTCGAACTCTCGCTCCGTGAAAACCGATTCACCGGAATCATCCCCGCAAGCCTCACTGACTCTTCAAGGTCCCTTCAAGTACTGGACATCAGCTACAACAACCTCACCGGCCAGGTCCCCTCCGGCCTCTTCGACCACCCGAGCCTCGAGCAGGTCACGCTCTCCAACAACAACTTCACCTCCGTGCAGTTTCCGGCGAACTCCGGACTCGGCTGCAAACTAATCGCCCTCGACCTGAGCCACAACGGGCTCCAGGGATTCCTCCCCTCGTCCATGGCCCTACTGCCGAAGCTCTCGGCACTGTCCCTGGAGCACAACAAATTCACGGGGATGATCCCGTCAGCATACGCTCTGAGGGTTGCAGGCTTCACCGGAGCGGCTCCTTTCGGGAGGCTGCTGCTGAGCGGGAACTACCTCTCCGGACCGGTGCCGGGCGTGTTCATGCGGCTGAGGCCCGGTTCGGCGAATGTAAGCCTGGTGGATAACTGCCTCTTCCGGTGCCCGGAGATCTTCTTCTTCTGCCGGGGAGGGGACCAGAAGCCTTCACTGGAGTGCAGAAGATTTTACCCTGCGATCCCTTAGGTTTAATTTTATAATTTTTCTTAATTAAATCACATACAAGCTATACGAAATGTCACGTAAAATTTATCACATATTAGCAATTTTTTTTCATTAAATTTCTCGGCGTTTTAGAAAAATTAACAAGAGAAAAGAAATTATTCTTCTCATGAGCATAGGACATAAAAAAATGAATTCGACAATATCTTTTGAGAAGTAATTTTTTTTTGCTTCGTTGATTCTCTTGTAATTTTTCTCTATAATTAATTCATGATATTCATTTATTGTCACATGTGTAATTTATATATTATCTTTTGAAAATGAAGTTTAATACAGTGATATCGGACTTGACTTGATACTTTTTTTAATCTAAACTATTGACATTCAGAAATTTAATTGACCTCGATTAATTCAATTCGAACCGAGATGGCCCATTAAGGGGTAAGATTCTCCCAAGGCGAATTCTCTCCATTCTTAAAACTCAAACGTGAGAAATTGCTCAAATGGAATGGACGCCGTATCACCTTAACCAATTCATTGTATTCACTTGACTTAATACTTAATTTCTTTGACTCCGGCAAAAATAATTTCATTAATGACTTCCCACACCTCTGTTTATCTAATTCTCTTCTAAATCGTGACCTCATTCACTAGGGAAAAAATGGCTATTGTCTACAAATGGGAATTTAGATTGAATATTCACTTCTCATCAATGAAAAACATGATTTTGCGTAGATATTAACGGACTGATCCAAGATAAATTTATATTGGTTATTGTTCATTAAATTTGTGAGTATTTAAAGTTGCAAAGAAGAGGAAAAAAATGCTGCTTAGAAATGTTGTAATTTATTAATTTCATAAATATCTAAGTGTTATTAATGTGTGGAATATTAAGGTTTATAGAAACACATTTTAGATTTAGTGTCTTAAAAGAACTACTGATTTGGAAATGATCAAATATCAATTAGTATATATTATTCATCCAATATAAAATGCGTAAAAATCTATTAGAATTGATATAATGTGAAACTGGTTTCACCGAAAACTCATTTATCCAAATTAATTTTATTTTAATTGATTCTTACATATTTACTGTTAATAAATAGCATATCTGAAATATAATTTGTGTCCCAATGCTCTATCGTCCTCCTCACGTGCAAACGTCAAGTCCCAAGTGCCTGCTCTTGGCATTGAATGTACGTATACATATACATATACATGTACATATATCTATATATAGTTCTTTATCCTCCAACGGCTCATTGAACTGAACCTCACAAGTTAGCATATAAATTCGGAGTACCGTACCTGGCCTCTCCATGAGATGTAGTCAGGTAGGGTGAGTCGCGTTTACGGAAGATAAACTTCACCGGGAAGGATGGATTCGAAGAAAGGAGAGTCGCAAAACAGTGTTTCAAAAAATGGAGAAGACAACCGAAGCAAGTGAGATCGGAGATGGTGATGGGACTACGGTTTTCTACTCTTCAATGTACAGTGAAGGAGAGTCGGTGCTACACAGGAAGAGAATGACGCCTCAAGTTCCGCCGGCCGCTTCAGTAAAAATAGACGGCGTCAAGGTAGAGTTGATGAAATGTACCATTAAGAATAGTTCTGGAAGAAAATATATCAGGGAAAAAAGTATGCACATTTATTTAGGTAAAAATATATGCTAAATCCTCATGAAAATAAGAATACCGTCTTAACTTCGTTTAGTGATATCATATTATAACAAAAATTAGCTACATCAATAGATTTACGGAAGAGAAATCAATCGGTAAAAAAGCTTAGAAAGTCTTAAGAAATGCGTGAAAATTCTAAGAAACTATTAAAATTTGAGTCATAGAATGTCTGATGACATGCTTTTTTCCTCCTTGCTAATTAATATCCAGAGTTTAGGGTTTCCTATGGGCTTTTCGGTATTTTATTTAGGTTTTTAGGGACTTTTTATTTTTTAAAAATATTTGAATTCATATTTTTCTATCTAATTTCTCTCATGAATCTATCGGCGTGACTAATTCCAATTGGCTTGTGACACCACCAACTAGCGTTGACATCGTTTCTGATGCGAACCTCGCCAACACCGTAATGAAACCCAATACCAAGCATGATATGAGCCTCACCAACTCGTGACGAAACCCGTATTCGGCTAAGGCCTCCAAAAAACGTGTCCTTGTCAAACTCAAAAGATGGAATATTGACCCATTACCTATAAAGAGGCAAGAACCTTTGTATCATGAAGATGCCACAATCAACTATGCAAGGGTTGATTGATAAGTCGGGGATGAATGCCACGGAATTCTCCGATAAGTTCGAATAGTTTTTCAAAGTACTAAAGAAAATAAAATCTCACACTTTATTAAAGAATAAACTGATCCCAAATTCGTCCAAATGCAAGCACCAGCCTTTAAATAAGCTAAAGTGCGATATTACATCAAAAATAACATTCCTAAATGATTATCATATGATAGAAAACTAATTTGAAAGCAAATATAAGTGTTATCCAAGAGAAATTACAAAACATTAGCAATATCTTCAGAATTAAATAAAAGGAAAGATAATATATTCTATTTGCTAAAAGATGAAAGTTATATGTTCTTATAGATAATTTCAATATATCAGTATTAACTTGTACTTCTCTTACCTTTTTAGTTCTCTCAACTGCCTTTCTTGAAAATATTCTTTCTCTTTACATCTGGCTGGAATATATTTCTTTAAAATACTTGCCCCCTTGATATTCAGCTGAAATATATTTTCTTGAAGCACTTGCACTTTTGATGCTCAGCTAATCATTTGTCCCTTTCTTTTAAAATATCATGGATAATATTGAGTCATTCAGATTGCTCATCACTTGTATGCATATCCGTGTCCTCCATTTCGTCTCACTTGAGCTTCTCGTCATTGGTCCTTAAAAGACTTTGATTTTTATTTTTTGAGCTCGTATCTTGCATCACATCAGTTTCCTGTGGGAGTGAGTGAACATCCAATGTGTAACACTGAGCTTATTGTGTAAATCACTGTTCAGATATTGAAACGTGTAGAGTTGACAATCGAAAACTGTAAAAATTTTACACGTGCCAGATGAGCTCAATGTGTATGTATTACACACTAAACATCTACTCTGTGTGGGCAGCGCTTAAAGGAACAATACTCCTTGACCGGGCCCTTTCATGTGCGGACTTCAGACCCATCATATTACGTGGTGCTGACTGTATCCATCGGACGCACCTTGCTTAGTCGATCATATCAGCTTCATCAATTTTCTTCCTCATCAAGATCCACGTGCAGCGCATTTTGAGCCAAGAATAAAATTGGCTTCACTGATGGAACCATCCAACAACCAAAGGTCGCCACGCCTTGTGCGATCGGTGGACCACAAGCAACTCCATGCTTATTACACTGATTCTCTGTTCCATGGAGAAAGACTTGCAAGCGAGCGTCGTCTATGCCGAGTATGCAAAAGTTCTCAAGAACCAATTAAGAGAACGATTTCACAATATTAAGGAACAGGAATTATTCAAAATAAATATGAAACATGTCTACTGAAGCGGAAGGGATGACTATTTCCGAGCAGAGGACTTTGGGATGAACTCGAGAACTATCTTGAGATACCAAATTGCACTTGTGGAGATAGAAGAAGACCACTATGCAAATGGAAAAGGAGAAAGCTCTTTCTCATCAATATTTCTTTTTATGGGCCTCAACTATGAATTTCCAATGTTTCATTCTAAGATATAAACTATCATTTTCGTAATATTTCGCGATGTTACTATTTTGTGCCAATCTAATTTTACGATAAATATCGTCCTTAATATCTTAAAGGTGTCAATAGTTTAGTCCTTTTAAAAAATAACAGTTCAGTCCCTCCATACAGAGAAAAAAATGATGACTGTATGAAACATTAAGTAAGAAAATGATGACAACAGAATAAACTGTCAGAATTTTTATACGTTAAAGACGAAAGTGATGTTCAAATTAGATTTAAAATAAAAATAAGGATGATGAATGTACGGAAGTTATAGTTTGACTCAATATCTTAACCATGGAACCTATGCCTTCATTAAACAAGATCAAATCCAGTGGGACCTTCACCGGATCTGGCCGCAGGACGAGTCCCTCAGCCTGGACAGCCAATGGCAGCAAATTGGCAAGGTTGTCCGGACTTTCCGACTCACAATTTCTGCTATTATTGAATGTTATCGGTACCGATGATGGAGAAATCGAGCCACAGTTCCATTGTTGTAGTTGGAGTTGAATGGATAATCGATACACGTGCATCTTTGCGCATGATCGACCGGACGATTTAATAAATTACATAGACTGGTAGCCTTTACATAGGCCATGATCAAATACGATATCATTTGAGAAAGACAGTTTGACTTAACAGTTCCGTTCTCGACCAGGCACCGAGAGGTCCCGTTTTCAAAAACCTCATCAACGGGACTTTTAGTGTCGTTTATTCCATCTTTGTGTTTTCTTCTAATCCCATGTGTCTAGTTTGTACACCGAAAAAAGTACAATGATTATCGTTTGTCGAGAAATGTTCATCTCACGACGATTATCATCGAGTGGTCGCTTAAGTAGAGGATTCGGTTTCGAGTCCTTATAGATGCAGCAGAATTTCTTGGAAGGGGTCCTTAGGAAACCAACCGACAGTACCCCGAATCCGGATTAGTCAGGTCATCGGAATACCAGACACTGGATGGTCTTTCATCCAAAAAAAAAAATTCATCGCGTGACTTACATGAGGTGCACTCATTGCTACGTTGTACGTGGTACTGTTCACTTCGGTCAGGGTCTGGTTGAAGTTATTGGGGACGTTGACCGTCGGCCTGTGACGGGGACCAGACAGCAACATTCGTTTTGCTCTATACGGGAAGGTCCTCCTCGTCATCAAATATGGTCCAATTTAGATTACCTTCTCTCCAGTAGCAGCCCCTCGATGACCTCTTCAACATGCCTGAAATCCCGGTTTTCTGGAGACCAAGCTCAGGGACGGAGAGCAGGAAACAGGTCAGTTTGCTGCAGTCGCAGAATATTCATGTGGAAGCCGAAGACGGGACATGAAAAGTTGCGACTTCGATGAAAAAGAGAGGCTCGAGTGTCTCGTAACTAAGGGATGCTGCATAATTCATGAGTCTGGTTGCTCCTCTCTATACGTAGGCCAGAGCAAGTGGTCCGAGGATCTTGAATCCAACAGCCCGTACAGTTAATTATTTCATAGAGGTTGGCAATTTTAAGCGTTATCGACTTCGTATCGATGATAATAACCTTCAACGCTAAAGGGTTCCGGGCCCGGGGAGCGACTTGAATGCATCCCACAAAACATCGGTTGATTGATCAATTAGAACAATTCTCTCTAATGGACATGGAAGGAAATTGTCACATGACGAAGCTAAGGAACAAATATCAGATGAGTCAAAATTGATTTAAGTTAAGATATATGGTTTTACAAGATAACACAAGTTTTCTTTTCACGCAATCACGATGGAGGCAGGTAAGTGACAATGAATCGAGCTTTGAAGCGACCTAGGAAGAGCCAACGTGGTGATTGCTACGACCACCACGTCTATGTGAAGAAATCTGATAATGTCTCGAGACGGAACAGGTTCCCAACCAGATTCAGGATGTGGTGGTTTTTCGCTTTTACATGTCATTTCTCCGAACAGCGATCTGATCACAACCATGCATTGTTTGTCTTTTCTCTCTGGGTGTCTTTTCCTGAAACTTTCCCGGAGGAGTGCTTTTAAACTGAAGCAAACAAATTACAGAAACATACGTGTCCGATTCGTCTGAAGATGAACACAGAGGCCAATCTCAGGCAAATGCAAAGTTCAATTGACGATATTTACAGAACCATCTTCACAGAAGAGACAGAATCATGAGACGAGAGACCTTCACGGAAAGGGAAGCAACAAAAACGGAAATAGCCGAGGAGTAAAGGGAGAACCCGGAAAAAACAAAAGGGAACCTTTTGATGTATTCCGGAGGTGTTGGCTGACTTAGCAGTGTTTTCTGAGGTTGGAGTTCGAATCACCACTAAAGCGTAAAATCTATGGACACCATGAGTACGCACTGGAGTGTGGACTTACCGGACTCATGAATTTATAGGGTATTCATGAGCCCTTGGAGATTAGCAGGATTCCATACTCTAGATACCCCTAAGTAAAAAAGAAAAAAAGAGAAAAGAAAAAGGAAAACATGTCAGCAGAACATGAGCTCTGTCTGTTGAAATTGTTTCTGAATCTAATAACGATGTCTAGGCCTCTTCAACCCGGAAGGGGGAGGACTTATTTGGGGGACCGCGAAAATGTCATCGTTCCAGCTCTTGTTGTTGTTGTTGTTGTTGTGTTTCATCGTGACTGGCTGCATTGTGATTGCTCCTTCCTTGAATCCATTGATCTGTGCAGAGAACTCGTTACTGGAAGCTGCAGAGGAGAGGGGAGCTGAAGCTTGAGGAACCCAAATCCCCAGACTTTCTGGAGACGGCGAGGAGCTGCGGATTAAATAATCACCGTCCACCACAGGAAACAGACCATCATGCTCATCACCACTCTGCAACCAAATCAACCAAAGCGAGAAGCCCAATTTGTCAACGATCAGAAAGATTTGATTTTTCGACTGAGTTTGGTCGGAAAGTCCCCACTTTTGGACAGAGAAAGAAGAGGGAGATGATGGGTCAACGCAAACCTTAGAGAACCCCAAGGAAGCGGAGCAGGAATCGATGAAGTCCTCGAAGTGCCACCCGGGGAGCATCTCGATCAGGTACTCCGATATGCTGCTCGTGGAGCCATTCCTCTGATTCGCCGCCACCGGCAGCGATTTGTCGTTATTCCCTTCCTTGTTGCACAGGACGGTGGCCGGAGAAGCCCCGGGTGCGGCTGTCGTCGTCGATTTTGGTGGCGGCGGCGGCATTGAGGCAGAGGGAGGTGGCTTACCGACGGAGGATGCTTCTGGTCGGAAGTCTGGGACAGTGTCAAAGCCAATGGAGGCGGGTGGCCCAGCTGGAGATGCGTAGAGCGCTGAAGTGGCGGAGAGCTTGACGCCGGTGAGGAGGAAGCGGTTGTGCTTCTGAGTGTGCTCGTTGGTCGAGTGGATCAGGACGTCACACTCCCGGCAGAGGATGGCTCTGTCCTGCTGACAGAACAAGAAAGCTCTTTTCTCCTGTCAATGAAACAACACAGTTTTAACGACAAATGGAAGGACGCGATCGATATTCCCATGGAAGGGCTTGAAAAAAGCAACTGCGGCCGGCGTTGTCGCCAGAACGAATCTAGAAAATTAGCAGGGAAATGTCAAATTTCAAATAAATTTAATGAAGATGAAAGTGAGTAAATTTAAAGAGTAAAATAATATAATTTAATAAAAATATAGATAAAATTAATAAAATATATATAAACTTTTTTGCTATTTTGCCGAGTCCAAGGGACAATGGTAACCCCTCACACCTTACATCCATACCTGTTGCCGGAGATGATAACTAATAAGAAATGGAAAACAGAGAGCCGATGTCTCAGGTGATTGCAAGTGAATGAAGATATAGGAGGTGACCTGACAGACATCGCAGACGGGGAATTCCTTGGACGAAGGGGAGAGGAAGGAGAAGCGCTGGTGCTTGGAGGCGAGCTTGTTGGCGTCGTGGACGCGGTGGTCGCATCCGCCGCAAAGGGCCGCCTCATCCGCCGTGCAGAACACCGCCGCCTCGTCCTTGCTGCACACATCGCACTGAATCTTCATGGTATATAAATTCCCAGTTACATACTCCTCCCGAGTAGTAACGATGGACGTCTGATCTTCTCGAACTTTTCCACTCCTCCGGGTTTCTAGAGTACGATCGATGCTCTGCTTCTGAGCACCGCTGGAAGGGACGGCTATGGCGCCGGAAACGCAGAGAGAGAGAGAGAGAGAGAGAGAGGGCGAGGTTGAAGGTAAGTTGGGAATGGCCGAGGAGAAGAGGGAGACTGGAAAAGAAAGACTGAATGGGCTGAACTGCAAAAAAAAGTAAACAACCGAGGATGTAATTTTGATTATTATAAAAAGGAAGGGTACGATTTCTTGAAAAGGCGAAAGCATATTGGATCCTGAAACTTTTATTTATTATAATTGATTAAATAATTGAGTGAATATACTATTATACGTGACAATAAAAGATAGTTGTTCTTATATTTAAAATTTAAAAAAAATACTTTTTAATAAACAAACTAATAATAATGATAAGTGAGCATAACGGTGAAAATTAATTTTAAAATTATAACGACCACTAACTACTCTTTAATTTTTCTAATTATATATATTTTTTATTCATGTTAATTGTAAAATAACGGAATATGTAACATAAAAAGTATGATTTAACAATTAGTTATATATTTAATCACTTCTTGCATAGTACGGGTTCTAATCTAGTATTATTTATCTACGTGCAGTATGTGCTCTCATTGAAGAGCAAGCCTTTCGAGTAACAGTATTATCACGTAATAATAAATTTAATTATTTTAAATTTTCATAGAATTCTAAAAATAAAAATAATTATAAGAAAATGACTCTATTTGGTGTAAACACGTTGATAGCTGGGCCGCCGGCGAAACGGAAGCCGATCAAACAGTGGTTGTGTACTGGCCGGACAAGGCCAAACATTAGATGATTCTCTCCGAACATATGAACACCCCACAAGCTCATGAATTCAGGTAAGTTCACGTGCAAGGTACATGTGCAAGTGACCTCACCATGGACTGTGCGCCAGGGGGATTCGAACATTCGATCTTGTATATTTCTACACGAGTCATACACATGTCCTATCCACTTGAGTTAATTTGGGTCCCTAAACCTCAATTTATACGGGGAAAGAGATGCTGACCCATCTCATCCAACCGATATTCAAAGAAAATCGTTTTCGAAACGGTGCCCTAAATTGACCAAAAAATCACACACTGAAAAAACATTGCTGTGATATATCTGTTAAATTAATCGCACTATTTTTTACAATTTTTATATTTTTAAATTTTTTTTAGAATTTAGTAATCATAATCAAATGAGTGTTGATTATATGCCAAAACGGATATTTTACGTTAATACTACACCATGATATACCCGTACGCACTAACGATTTTCTCGAGGAAAAAAATGAATTTAGCTGATAATTGAAGCCCAACTCATCCAAATCTTTAAATCGCAACCCCTCTAGTATATCGTGGTATTGAATAAATCACAATCGTTAAATAAAATATGTACCAAATTGTCCCACATGAGGAATAATATAATCACGTATGATTGAGAGGGGATCCCAAAATCAATCCACTAAACAACATGCACCAAAATCGAAATGGTGGGTCCCTGCAACGTGCTGGGGACTCTGGCAAGGAGACAAATTTTTGCGTTTTTCTCGATTTTTTGTGGAATAGCTAAACCTAGATGCTTCCTTGTAACATGAACAGATGGAACTGTTAATTATGTAATATAAAAAATTTTCAATGTTTAAGCGTTAATTTTTAGATGTTATTTTTAGTTTTTTATTGTAACACGTAGTGTTTGGATTTTTGTGTTCAACCATAAAAATATCAGACCAACCAAACAACCAGTACTAATACTGGCCAGTCACAGTAACACCACTAAAAGTCTAATACGATCTAAGAAGCCAGTGTCTGTCAATGCAAAAGCTGAAAATCCTTTTATGATAATATTGCTCAGAACGAGATTTGACCTCACCAAATTATACGGGAGTGAGTTTTGAACCATTAAACCACAGCTCTTTGTGGTTTCTTATTTAGATTAAATTACATGCGTAGTGGACCATGGGGAGCTCCAACACGTTGGGCTTTTGCTACATTGATATAGGGAATGAAGCTTTCCCTAGATCCATGCTGATCAGATTGCTTATAACTAATGTCAAGTTCGGGTTACAGTACTTACGTGGTGTCATAAATCAACATTATTTGATTTGTCCTGTTATTGATATGAAGAGAGGCATGTCGTTAACACGAAGAAAATCATGTACGGCGTACGAGTTCTGTAGTTGGCGCGCACTCAGCTAGCAGTTATTTCATGTACATGCAAAGGTGCTTCATTATTCCGATATTATCGTTGTCGATTGATCAACCGTGTGACCGATCGACTTGCACGTACAATGTGGAGTGCTCATGAGCCCGTCGTTCTGCTAGAGCTAGGTGTTTCCCGATGACTGTCAAGGAATTCAGGCACGGGGACTTGTAGATGGATGCCCGGCACGCTACGAGGATGGGAATATGCACATGTTGCGGACCGGATGAGTGGTAGAGTCTGCGGCTGCCGCCGTCTGATCCACCAAATTTTGAGGATGCTGTCCGGTCTTGTGCTACGAAGGTGATTTGAAAATGATCATTTGTGATGACGATCTGAAAAACTTATTTAAGGAGATGGAACTATATGGATAAGTTGGAATACGCATTTAAGGAATGAAATGGGAAAATTACAGAAGAGTAAATGAAATTAAGTGAATTTATATGATATTTCAAGAAATTTTTCAAGTTTAAAGATCATCGGGTAAAGAAAATGGTCTTAATTTATTTCAAGATGTGAAATTACATGGATGGGTAAGAATAGAGTTCAAGGGATAAATTCGGGCAATTATAAATAAATAAATATAATTAAGTAAATTTTATATAATATTTCAAGAATTTTCTCAAGTTCAGGAAAAGAAAATGGCCATTTAGTTTCTACTACAAATTTGGATGAAATAGGAAAATTATATAAAAAAAAAATTAAGTGAAATTTATATGATATTTCAAGAATTTTCTCGAGTTCAGGGGCATGTAGGGAAAAGATAATGATCAAAATTTATTTTCATGTAAGAATACTAGTTCAATGGATGAAATATGACAATTATAAATACATAAATAAAATTAAGTAAAATTTACTAAATATTTAAAGAATTTTCTTAAGTTAGAAAAAGAGACAACTTTCCGTTGCCGGGACTCGAACCCGGGTCTCTTGGGTGAGAGCCGAGTATCCTAACCAACTAGACTACAACGGAGATGTATCGTTGAACTTGAAACAAACTACTTGATGGAAACTACTGAAAGCACTCACTCAATTCTGTGACGAAGACTCGTCGTTCCGATCTCTGCAGCTTCTCTCTAATTCTTAGCGCCCAGGAAGCCTCATCTGGAGATCAGTTCAATGGAAGGAACATACATTAATATTTAAATTTACAAGCTTTTGTCTGGGAGGATTCGACTGGATTTTACGGCGGCTGATCGTCATTCCGATCGCATCTCTTTCTCATCCATGGTGGAATGAAAATGATACTAACACAGCACTCGCCCAACAGACAGGTGACTTCGGTGCCAGGACTTCGATTCTTCTTTAGAACAGAGCGGAGACAGAAAGGTTGCACGACCTCTGACCATCTACAAGAACAAAGCCGCTCTGCTGCTTCACAGGATGTGATCTTAACTCGGACCACGAGATGAATTCGAGACGGTTCATTTCACAGACTGTGTGATCTGCTACCACCTATTGGTTGAAGCTTTTAGGTGGAAGTTGATCCAATCCTTTTATAAGCCCATTCACAATGGTAAACTTTGCTGCTGAGTTGCTGCGAATGGGAGAATATTTCAGAGTCGAATAAAAAGGCATACGTGTATGCTGGCAGGTCCGTCGTGCCACCTTTTGATACATCTCGAGATCATATTACATGCGCATTACTGCGTAAACTTTGGCGGTAAATAACTATACTTCAATACAGAACAATGTCGAAGCGGAAGGATTAGCCCCGGGAGCTTCGTGGCTCGAAGCCAACTCGAATGCTCCATAAAATTCGGTTTAGATGAGAAAACCACCTGGAATACCGCCCTGTCAAGGCTGTGGTCTAGTGCCTCGAAAGAAGGTATTTTCACTGCAAAATGAGCAGGCTGGTGTTCCTTACCATCAGGTCGGCATCCATCCACTGACTGCGGGGCAACTCGCACGCTCAGCTCTTTGAATCATTCAAATCTATGTAGAATGACACTGGCGGCCTGTTGTCAATGGCCTATTAACTCAGTTGGTTAGAGCATCGTGCTAATAAGGTGAAGGTCGCAGGAGACCTGCATGGGCCATTGTTATTGATAGACTTTTCGCTGGGCTTGGGCCTTGGCCTTTCACACCCTCGGCCTTCCTCTCACCCGAAAGACCTGCTGGATTCGAATCCCGGCAATGGAAACTGTGTTCGGTTTTTCTTTTCGTCGGATTTCAATAAACCTTTTACCCCAAGGCAGCGCAGTGCCCAGGCTAAAGGGGTGAGCTAAGAAGTTTATGACTCGAACCGATTCAGATACTCCGTGGAATGCCATCCCCGTCAAGAATATGTCCTAGATACCTAGTTTGCTGGTTTGATCGAAGACAATGTCGTTGAAGCTGAAGGATTTGTCTCAAGAAATTCATGGCTTGAAGCTGATTCAGATACTGTGTAACATTCGGCTTAAATTAGATCAGGCATAGCATGATGAGGCAAGCTGGGCTTGAGGGGCAAGCCTATATGCAGATGTTCTGGAAAATTTTATCAAACCTGCAAATCATAATACCGATACTCTCCCTGCTGTTGGATTAGAAAAGTATTTATTTGTTTCTTTTTTTTTGGTTGTCCTTCCGGCGGGTGGGCCTGCGGTTTTCAGCCGTCGGATTCCAACGGTATCCAACCGTGCAAGTTTGATGAAACCTCCCACATGTCCTACGTAGATTTATTGCGTAAAATTTTCACAAATTTCCACAGGCCAACATGGTTACCATCTCCAGGCTAACAATTAACACAAGTAGAGCCTTTGATTTAGTACTATGATACAATTGCCACAATTCCACACTTTGACTTAACAATTATCTACGCGACCGACATTTTTCTTCTGATCTCGCATTTAAAATTCATAAATTCCACACTCGACCCTAATAACGTGTGAACCAATACAGTAATCTGCTCAGATATTATATAAAATTTCTACTGGGATTATAGGAAATTAAGTATATATCTATTTAAAAATCTAAACTATCCTAAAAGTTCAATATAATTTAAGAAATCGGTATCTATTAAAACTCATACTCAAAAATACAGTGGTGAGCAATTTCAAAACAGCTATTCCAAATGCATTTTAATCCTCAAAGACATAACTTGCTAGTGCATAGTTAATATACAGTGAATATTTCACGAGGTCGGAGGTTTGAACTCCTTTGAATGCGTGACCCTTGGTGAGGCCGCTTACACATGTGCTTTGCATATGAACTAACCTGAATCCATAAGCACGTGGGATGTTCGTGAGCTCAGAGAGAATAAATTTTTCATTATTAAAAAAGAAAAAAGGAGGCACATTAAGAAAATGGGTGCTTGATTCTTATTGAGGCACTGGCTCGACTAATAGATACTTTACCATTAAGGGCATGAGAATTTCACGCCAGTCTAACAATATCAACACGACTTCACAGCAAGAACCTTAGAGCAAGAGATACTTTCCAAAGCTACAAACTCCTCCATCGGATATAAATGCAGAATAACTAAAAGAGCATAACAAGAGACCCACTCACGTGACTGGGCAGAATCACCCCGCGTAAGCTCTTGGACTGAGGGGCTGTGACTTCTTTACTCAGCTCTCGATTGACCAGCCCGAGAAGATAAGATGATGCCGACGATAAGGCCGTAGAGGGCAAGTGCTTCAGCAAAGATGAGAATGAGGATCATCCCGACGAAAAGTTTGGGCTGCTGTGCATTGGCCCTGACAAGCACAAGACCATGTTAAGTCTCTAATCTCATTGAATGCAACATAGTAAGCTATAAAGAAGTTAAATCCATAGAAGAAAGAAAAAACCAGCCTGACATCTTTCAATTTAACCACACAACATAGAAGAGTTGATGATGTCCTGTTTCTAGTGAACTGGTACAGAAGAAGATGCAGGCATAACATAACAAGTAACAACAAGCATTCCCGAAAGTTATTTTTTGGGGATAAGTTACCGTAAATTCTTTTTAAATCAAACTTCTGCAGATTTTCAATCCAGGCAGAGAGCAGCGCATTCATTTAAATCACTCTGGGTCTGGAGTTCAATATCAATGCTTATCAACAGAGACTTACATGAAAACTGAAAAATAGCATTAGCTTGCTTCTAGGCCTATTCATGAGCTCCAGAGTACAAACCCATAAGCATATAAGCTAACTTTAAAACAATCTGCCTATCAAACAAATGAAAGCATGGGAAAAGGAAGAAAGCAACTAATATACAAGCTGCATAGAGTGCTACGATGGACCAACGTCGAGAACTGCAACAAACCTTCTCTTCCTGTGGGAAGAGAGTGCTTCAAGTTCAAATCTTTACAACGATTAACAGATCTGAATCACTGAAGAATCTATCACACGTAGCATTTACACTACAAGAAAAACCAATTTCATTTAATTAAAGTGACCAAACGATTCAACAACAGAATACCTTTCATCAGTTTCATGACAGATGCAGATCAATCAACATGAACAAATCATTGCACAGAACAAACGGATAAATTCCATCTTAATTCAACAAAACAAACTGGAACTTCCATCAGGGAGGATCTACATCATAACACATTCCTATGATCCAGCAAATAGCCAACACATTAAGCAAGCAAAGGAAACGGCTGCAGATGAAGTAGGTGATGAAAGTGAAACGCATTACCTGACACCAGCGTCTCCAACGATGCCAATAGCCATACCGGCAGAGAGACCAGCGAGGCCACAAGCGAGGCCAGAAGACAGATGCGCGTATCCGTCAAAGAGGTAGTAAGACTTGGCCTTAGGGTTAATCCCCGTGCTGATAATGACAGCGATAATCAGCCCGTAGATGCCCAGCACACCAGCCATAACCACCGGCACGATCGACTTCATCACCAGCTCCGGCCTCATCACACCCATCGAAGCCACGCCAACGCCGCTCTTCGCCGTTCCATATGCCGCTCCCATACCTACAAGGCACCGCCGATTCGAGCCTCAGATCCATACATAGACAGCACAGACCCAGAGATCGAGAAATCCAGCTGGAAATTCACGCACAGGACGACGCAATCAAAACTTACATGAGAAGACAAGGGCAGCGGCTGCGCCGAGGAAGCCGAAGAAGGGAGCAGTCTCATCGCCGCTGAATGTAGAAGACATCTTGCCAAGGCTTCGTTACGATCAATTTATGATGAAAAATCAGATCTTCGTCACCTTTACTCAGAGAGAGAGAGAGAGAGAGAGAGAGAGAGAGAGGGGAATTGGTTCCCTGAGCCCTGAGGACGCTTATCGGTGAGAGAGAGTTGTGCGTCTGAAATTCACCGGAGACGGAAGAAAGGAAGGTGGAAGCATCCGTGGTGACGCAGTTACGATTCTGCCCTTTTGCACTAGATGGGCTTCCGTTTGGGCCTATGTGGGCCTTCAGAAAAATGGGCTTTTCTGTCGAATAATGGTTGTGCCGCGTCTATTACCAAGGAAGGGAAAACGCCCAACGTAATCATTATAACATAGTATAAGCAGAGATCCGCTTAGACTTCACATGGAAAGAACATAAAAATAAATATTACTTATAATATATATTAACAAAAAAAAATATATATATATATATATAATTTATTTATTTAAAATAAGTTTATTTTAATTTAGACATAATATTCTCAATTATCATTTAATGTATTTTATAATTTCACAAATATTTTTAGAATTATTCACTCAAAATTAACGATAATTATTTAGCTTATAGTTACGGTAGATAAAATATTTTTTGCTATGCAATTATGAAGTATGAAATCTGAGCGATTTTACTTGATTTGTAAAATAGTGTTTATAATATGTAAATTAGGTAAAATAATATTGATAGTAATGGGTGAATTTTTAAATTACTATCAAAAATAAAAAAAGGAATGCATGTAAATTTTAAGAAAAATGGATGAATAAGTATTCTATGAGTTTTATTGAAACAATGATTATTTTTTAAATTTTAGTTAAAATTTTTATTCTTATAAAATTATTATATTAAATTTTAATTACATAATCGCGTAAAAATATGAAATGAATAAATGAATTTGCTCACTCTTTTCCCAACTTTTTCTGAATTCCCTCTGTTCTGGAGGCCCTCTCTTTCCCTCTTCTGCTCTTTTTGCTCGAGGAGAGAGCAGTGTACAGGTGATCGCCTTCGCTTCACTATGGAGCCCGAACACCTTCCCGGCGGGAGCTACAGCTACTGATTTCCGGCGAGGAGCTGGGCTGCGAGCTGTCACTTCCTTTCGCCGACAAGCTGGGCCGCGCAGCTGTGATTGCAGAGTAAGACTCGGAGGTTATCCAAAAAACTGTTTTTATCGTGAGTGTTTGTTATTACGCATTCAAAGGTGACGGAAGAGTCCAAATAGCGTCAACTGTGGTCTCACAACAGTGTACCCCCACTGTTGGGAGCCATTGCAGAACGAATACGGGCTTCTTTGGGGTTCATAATCTTCAATAGTTGGAATTGAATTCTGCTGGAGATCTTTGTTGCTTACGGGTATCTGTGCCGCCACACCTCCCCATCTCCGCCCCCCATTCACTACCTCCAGAAACTTACTATCTACCTATCTGCTGGCCCCGCATTTGTTCATGTTGGATTTCCATTCAGTTGGGAGGAAACCTAGGCTGCTCTGGTAGGGTTGTATTTGTGTGCGACACCCGAAAGGCAGTCTAGACAGCGTAACTGTACTTCTCCTTTCTGGAGGTTGGGAGAGGGAGAATAGGTTCTGAATGGGTTGCCGGAATCTGTGTTTTGGTTCAAGGACATAACCCGAACCCAGAATCTTGGAATTAATTGTAAACAAAGTAGGGGCCGGCCACCCAGGTACCTGGACTTGCACACTAAATCTCTTTTCGGGAATTAGCTGTATTGGGAAACATGGACGAGGTTGAAAATCTCGAATTCCTTAGCACCAGTAACTACAGATTGCTTGTTCAAATTCCAGATGTTAGATTGCTTAAAGAAACTGAAGCTGCTCTTCTTGATAAATGTCCAGTTACTAGGATTAGTTCCAGACTCCATTAGGCAGCTGACCTCTTTTGTCAAGCTGAACTTGCCACACACGCTGTCAGCAGATTGCCCTATTCCATAGGCAATGTTTTTTTTCCCCCTTTTTTTGCTCTGATAGGAATTTAACTCTCTTGATTGTGCTTAGAATAGATCACCGGGGTGCAGCTTGCTTGCCAAGCACTCTTGGAACTTTTAAGAACTTTTAAATGCTAAATTCCTCTGGATGTGTAGACTTGCAAGAATAAATTCCTGTCAAGTTCGGAAGTGATTCCTTTATGAGAATCTTACAATTATCAGTAGTTTAGTGGCCTTCAAGTAATATCGTTGCCTTTCTGGACTCAATATTGTTCATTTGTAGGGATGTCAATAGTTCCGATCTGTACGCACTCTTCCTTCTAGTTTAATCAGTCTAAAGCTCAGTGTGGAGTCAGTCTGGACTTTTTGAATCTAGAGCTCCTACTCATCATTATTCTTCATTTTAGATAATCGTATAGTTTGTTTTCACATGTCTTTTTAGTAGATGCATTGCCTTTCTTGACTTTATAGAAGCGGTCACAGTGGGATAGCTGAGCACTTTTCAGTTTATACCTCTTCTTTTGTTTCCTGCTTAGAGGCTCCAATTCTTGTTCCTGAGGTGAACTTGCTATGACAAGACTGCCTTGAATTTCCTATTAGACTTGCAAGTGTGAACCACCGATTAATGTTCAGATTCTTTTTATTTTTTTGCTCCATTTCATTTTTCCTACTATTATAGCATTATCTGAGCTGTTAGTAGAAGCCCCAAAATGGTCATAAAGTCTTATAGTTTATGGGATATTAATCTATATTTGCAGATATTGCAGCTCAAGAAAAAGGTTACAAGATAAGCGTGCACTTTTTACGGAGTCAAAAAGCATTGGGTCATAGGAACACAGGATGGTGCAGTCGATAACTCAATCCTCAAGGTGGGCAAAACTTTTGCCTTCAATTATATGCCGATTCTGTTGCGTCAGTCATTTGCATGTATTAAATGTTCACAAAGACTTCGAGACATTGAATGGTGCAGCTGCACAGTTTTTCTTCATTGATGATTGCCATCTGTCATTAGGTAGTCTCTGCTGTTAAGAGGTTCCTATATTGTATTGATTTAGTAACATTTTGAAGCATATTGTTTTCTACCTTCTCTCATAAACGATAGAAGTCCTTTGCTCTATTGGTAATTAATGAAAACAAGAGAGAAACAATTCTAAGTACATGGATTGATTCCTCGGGGCAGTTTGCCTTTCAATCATATAATGCAATCTTTCATGGGAATCCCACTGGCCCTGATCATGGGAATGTGACATTAGTGTTAGAAGTAGTTCACTTGGAAGCATATCTATTTTCATTGTATTGAAAGGCATTTGATCTGCAAACGGTGTCTATATACCCAACCAGCAAGGAAGATAAACGAAACTCACCTTTAGAAATATTGACATTCTAATGGATGTCTGTTATTTTTAAGTCCAATGAAACCACCTAACTATATTTAGCTCTCATAGATGCTTGATATGTTACAGTTTTTCCATTTGTTCTTTGCTCATGCTTTTTAATTTTAAATCTGCAGTAATAAGGGCTTTTTAAATAAATAAAATAGATCTGTTATGAAATTATTTTCATGCTTAGGGAAGATGCTGCCAACACTCTTCGAATCCTTGTCGCAACAGACAGTCATTTGGGCTATATGGAGAAAGATGAAGTGAGGCGCCATGATTCTTTCCAGGCGTTTGAGGAGATTTGTTCAATAGCACAGAAAAAACAGGTGATCCTCAAGTTTTATGGTCACATTAGTTGAAGATGCCACTCTTATTTATGGCCCTCCCTCATTATGCGTAGTAATTATTTATATCCTTGATCTTGAATATTAGTCAGGAAAATATATGAGGGAAATTAATAAATTGACCAAGACATTTTTGTTATCGAATGAGACCATGAAATTTTTTAGAAGAATTGTAACTTTGCTGATATCAGGTGGATTTCTTACTCTTGGGTGGCGATCTTTTCCATGAGAATAAGCCATCAAGGTCAACACTTGTAAAGACCATTGAGATTCTTCGCCGTTATTGTCTGAATGATAACGCAGTTCAGTTCCAGGTTGTCAGCGACCAGACCGTAAACTTCCAAAACATGTAATACAGTTTCTCCGCTTGAGCTGCCTATTTGTATAAAACTGATCATTTGCTTTGATTTAAACTACTTTTCTTCCTCCCTTTTGAGCAAATATTTTTGTGCCATTTGTCTCATGGTTTCTTTTAATTGGTGGTTGATATTCCCTCTTAGAGGAAATATAACTATATGTCCAAATGCTTAGTATCCTTATTGCAACTAGTTTTCAATCCTATTAGCCAAATTGTCCTCATCTCACTTCTAATAGTACAAGGATGAGGTACTTTCATTCCATGTTGCTCCATTTGGCTCCATTTTTCATGCGCTATTGGCAAATGTACACGCACTTATTCGTAGAAAATGTTTGTTTCTGCCTAATAGATACAACGTTAATATCAGTTTCGGAAAGTATTTCCTAGTAATCCTCCATGACAGAGACATTTTGTCTTGACAGATTCGGGCATGTGAATTATGAAGATCCTCATTTTAATGTTGGCTTGCCCGTATTCAGTATTCATGGAAACCATGATGACCCTGCTGGCGTGGTATGCATTAGTCAAGATGCATTTTTGTTCTTTACCTGCTCGACTGTATCAGGCATGGTCTGATTGGTGGAGCTTTATGAAGCACAAACATCGATCTTCTCTATATATCAAATACATATGGCATTTCTTGGTGTTGTAATTTTTTTTATTACTTGAAAGATTGTACAGCATTCGTCCTATAGAGGGAATGATGTTCCTTGTTGATGGCAGGATAATCTTTCAGCAATTGACATTCTCTCTGCCTGCAATCTAGTGAATTACTTTGGGAAAATGGTTCTTGGTGGCTCTGGTGTTGGGCAGATCACTCTTTGCCCTATTCTTATTAGGAAGGTTAGTTTTCGAAGTTATCTCATGGATGCATTTGTTTATTTTTTCACTAGCTTCTACATTATTCATAATACTACTGAGTGCTCGAGCAGGGATCAACAGCTGTAGCCCTTTATGGTCTTGGAAACATCAGAGATGAACGTCTTAATAGAATGTTTCAGGTTTGTCATTTTGGTTTAATCATCTTTACTCTTGATTTTGAATATTTGAATATTGGACTCAAGGATTACCATGTTCTACATATGCTATTCCTTTTCCCTTCAAGACGCCGCATGCTGTACAATGGATGCGTCCTGAAGCTCAAGAAGACTGTCAAGTGTCAGATTGGTTTAACATTCTTGTTCTTCATCAGAACAGGTGCTGCATCATCTGCATGTGAAAAAGAGTAGATGGCTTTTATCCAAGCTGCCTAAAGTTTTGATCTGCTGTCACAGGCATGTTGAATTTATATTTTATGTGAATATTTACTCTGTGTTACTTGTCCTTTAGGGTGAAAACAAATCCGAAGAATGCAATAAATGAGCATTTCTTGCCTCGCTTCTTAGATTTCATTGTTTGGGGCCATGAACATGAATGTCTAATTGACCCTCAGGTATGATTTGTTAAATTCCCTTATATTAAGCTGGTTGAACTTCAGATTTTGATCATGCAAATGGCTTTTGATTGCAACAGGAAGTCCCTGGAATGGGATTTCACATCACGCAACCTGGTTCATCTATTGCTACATCATTGATTGATGGAGAATCTAAGCCAAAACATGTCCTCCTTCTAGAAATTAAGGTACTAAAGTGTAGTTTACTTTTCAGTTGGAAGTACAGTGGAGGCTCCTTTTTTGTACACTTACTGTCATTATTTGACACTGAGACATTAATATTGCTTCACCATTCACAGGGCAATCAGTATCGCCCTACCAAGATTCCTTTGATGTCGATAAGGCCTTTTGAATATACAGAGGTAGTAAGCTTGATATTCTTTTATCATTTGCGGGGAAAAAAAAAGTCCGTACAAAATTACATGGCTATTATTTTTCAGGTTGTGTTGAAGGATGTAGCAGACATTGATCCCAATGATCAGAACTCAATTCTTGAACACTTGGACAGAGTGGTGCATTTCGGTTTCCTTAAAATAAATTAGCATCATTTTTTGGTTTTTGTTCCAAGTTTCTCTACTTGATTATTTTGCTGGAAAGACGCATTTGTTAGTCACCTGTTAAAGTGAGTCTTTGATATGGAACTTTCACAGGTTAGAAATCTGATTGAAAAGTCAAGCAGAACAAACGGGACTAAGTCAGAACAGAAACTTCCGTTAATAAGGATAAAGGTACTCTAATGCTTCTTGGCATGCCATCTTGAGCTTAAACTCGTAAAGAAGGGTTGCAGATGTTTGTCAAGTTTCGTTTTGTACTTGTTTTACTCGTCTCAACGAAAATGTCACAACTAATTTCTTTAAATTCTGACATTGTCTAGGTTCTTCAGTTGCTTATAATAAGGGATGTTGAATCAACTGTCTGTTGAACTGCTTGGTGGGAGAAATCTAATGCTTGATTGACTTGGCAGGTGGATTACTCGGGCTTTATGACAATTAATCCTCAGAGGTTTGGTCAGAAGTATGTGGGAAAGGTACTTCCCCTCAGCATATCTCTGTCTTGACCATGGAATATGGCAGATAAGATAGTTCATGACTTTGTAGGTGGCGAACCCTCAAGATATTCTAATTTTCTCAAAGGCTTCCAGAAAGTCTCGTAGTGAAGGTAAGTCAGAATCCTGCGGTCATTATTGGTTAATGCTCTTATTGTGTATATATATCCTTTGGCCTTGTGAATTGGTTACACTTACCAGGCATCAAAGCCATGTGAGAATTCAATAAAGTTGTGATATATTGCCTCAATATAGAGATCATGCTGTCTGGAACCCCTTACTGGGGCTCACATTTTATATCACTAACATAAAGAGCTAGGAGCCTAGGGGTGTCCCTGCAGCATAAGTTTCATGCATGTCTCACGTAACACGAACTCTTCTTTATATAGAAGCTGCATAAAAAGATTTTAATTGATGAAAGAGATCAGAGAAGACCTTGAAGAGGAATTATAAGGCTATTTTATTCTGTATCATGGTTGTTTGTTTTCTTGTGTATGGTTTTCTTTTCTCTAAGTTTGAGTGACTATACTGTCTCAATAATTGGGAGACTCAATGATATTTAAAATGCATTGCATAGCGTAAGGATGTAAAATTCAAGGGCTGCAAGCAAAGATCTTGAATTTTCTGTTTATTTTCCTTGAGGGGTTTTCAACTTAATTTTCCTAAAATGGCAGTTAAAATCGATGAATCTGAACGGCTTCGACCAGAAGAGTTAAATCAACAAAACATAGAGGCACTGGTTGCGGAGAACAATCTGGTACTTAGCTCTTGCATTCTCTCTCTCTCTCTCTCTCTCTCTCTTTCTCTCTCTCTCACACACACACTTCATTAATAGATATAACTTCTATTGAGATAATTCTTGTTCTCACTTGCCAGTAGGAGAATGACCGAGATATAACTGGTGACATTGCATCTCTGTACTCGTGATCTTGGCTGAGTTCTGGTTTTATTTCTTCTAAGCATTATATATTGATGGGCCACCAACAGAAGCCGACTACCCCATTTTACTCCAATCCTGTGCCAGTCCCTACTTCTATATAGGTCTTTCATGGAAGATTGTATCTTGCAGAAAATGGAGATCCTTCCAGTCACTGATCTGGATAATGCTTTGCACAATTTTGTCAACAAGGATGATAAAATGGCATTCTTTTCTTGCGTGCGGCAAAATCTTGAGGAAACTCGTGTAAGTATTTTATATGGTTTCTCTGGAAGTGGAGAGATTTAATACTTGTTTTGATGTTGTAAATGGCTCTTAACTGGCAGCTTGGTGTTATATAGCCTGATGTGTCTCGGAATCTTTGTTTAGATTTCCATTGCATAACTCTATTGTTAGAATGGTAAAAGAGAGATGCCCAAGGTTATTGGTTTTTCATGTTCTTCTGCATAGTGTCATTCATGTTGAGTGCTAAAATCTCTCTTATGCTCTCTTTGTAAGTGCAGAACAAAATTGCTAAGGATTCAGATGCCATTAATTGTGAAGACGAGGATTTAATTCTTAAAGTTGGGGAAAACTTGGAGGCAAGAATTTTAAGTTTTTGTCCTTCTTCATAACTTTGTAACTCTTGATCCTTGATAGTTGTCTGTTGCTTTAGTCTGCCTACGTATCTTATCTTTCTGCCCAGTTTCCTGCAATCACTCCTATGCTGCTGTTCTTGCAAGGATAGTGCTTTTGATATGAACAATGAGCTGAAGGTTTTGAGGAAACAATGGGACCTAAATATTGTAGACAGTTAAAACCAACCAACGCCAGCAAACTGACAAACCTCCTGTTCTTGCTTGCCCTTTTCCTGGGAAGTTTTTCTTTCATTTGCTAGACAACCTTAGAAAACCTCTCTGCAACTTATTTAGTTCGACTGTACTTCAAAACAAGTACTTTTTTTTTTTTAATCTTTTTGGGGATAAGCTTCTTCAACTATGTCTTTACTGAGCATTGACAGAGACCACTGTCTCAAGACTTTATAGGTGAATTTATATAATAATGTTGGGACATTTATCAATTTCTTAGGAACGTGTCAGGGAGAGATCTCTGCGCTCCAGTGATATGCTACATGGTGCACAGCAGTCCTTGGAGGTAATCCTGTTCTCCCTTTTCATGCTAAAATTTCTCCGGAGTTTAGTATAGATATTCTTATTTCTTTTCATGTGTCAACCTACCTAGTGAAAGTTAGCTTCTGCATAAAATTGATTTCTTAGGTTACAAGAAATAAAGATGCCACGAGGGCAGGAAGTGCTGTTTCCTTCAGTGACGACGACGACACAGCAGACATATCTGCATCCAAATCAGTCACCAGGGGCAGGAAGGGATCAGCGGCAGCTTCGAGGTCTTCTCGCAGAACTGCAGAACCAGTAAAAGGTAAAACATCCACAAGAGGGAGGGGTAGAGGCCGAGGATCGGCTAACTTGAAGCAGACAACACTCGATTCCGCGTTGGGATTTCGCCATACTGATAGGTCACTTCCTCGTCTATACTGTTTGAATTCTTTTGAATTTCCCCTTCCTTTATGGGAATTAGCCTTTATATTAATTTTTTTGGGCAAGGAAAAAATGGCCATTTATATCCATCTTAGATGATCTATTTACAGCCTGACTGCCTCAACATCTGCAAAAGCTGCTCCCAGTAGCCTCGCTGATGCCGGGGATGATCTGGATTCTGCTTCGAGTGAAGAAACAGGAAGAAATTCAATTAATGATGTCGAGGACAGCTCAGTAAGAAATCTTAAACCGCATCGCCTCGTTTCATCGTTTCTCGTCATTTTTTCTGGAGATCTAAGTTCACTGATGAAATGGCTACCGAATTGGCATCGATCAACTTCTCCAGGAAGGTGATGAGAATCCCCAAGACAGAGGGCGCAAACGAGCTGCTCCCAGAGGGAGAGTTAGAGGCACAGCAGCATCTTCCAAGCGGGGAAGGAAATCAGATAATTCATCTCTCCATAGATTGCTCATGACCCGTGACGACGATGACGGCGATGAAGATGACCCGGCAAGGAAATCAAACAAGTCTCAAACTCGGGTATGTGGTTCAGTTCTGGATTCCTTCAACACCTCTGTTATCTCTGAAACTTCTTAGCCGATTGTTCACCTGGCTCCAGGTAACAAGGAACTATGGTGCATTGAGGAGGTGACCGCTGACTTGTCTGGTTCGCTGACTTCTTGCTGGCTCCCTTCAGCTTTGTCATGGTGGAAACGAACCGCGACTTCAATGATTTTCTTCCTGTCAAAGTAATTGGAGCCCGCAAGACAAGTTTTGTTGTGCTTTAGAAATAGCTAAATAAGCACAAAAAGCTCAGCCCAAATGCATAGGATGTATGTATACTTTGTGAGCTGTTCATGCGATCGTAATTTTCAATCACCCTTAAGTGCGTACCTCTTGGTGACGGGACTGTCATATTTCTTCCCAAACTGGACTGGAGGATACTACAACAAAATTTTTGGGTCTTTGAAAGGAATAAATTTAGAAGGATTTCAAATTGAAGATGACACTGTTGCATTAGGTTTCTTTGAAAAAAAGTTTTTAAAAATCGGTGTGGGATTCAAACCTATTTCGAACTGAATGAATTGACCGGTTCTTTTGGTTTGGTGTAGTATGCTGAACTTCAAATTAGAACTAGTTTAGAAGGTAAAAGCTCGATTGTTTTCAAATTGAATTGAACCGGTTTTTTATTTTAAAGATTAAAACGATTCAGTTCAAAAACTTATCTGAACTGAATCGAACTGTAAAAAAAAAAAAAATGTTCGGTTCAAATCAAATTTTGAATCCAAATTATTTTACTTTTAAAAAATTAAAATTTCAGCCAATTCGATTTGATGCAGACTAGTCTGCCAAACACACTTAAACATTAATTGAATCGATTTTCATCTTAAAAATCAAATCAAAATAAAAAAGGTTTTGCACCACAATATCACTTTTAATCTGAAATCATAAGCCCCTTATTGCGATCGTGGGACCCTCAGATACCTTTTTTTCGATGTTCTTGCGAGTCAACCACTGTTAGCGTATAATACGGCCATTCCGTATCTAAATTTATTAGACGTTATATTCTGTAGATGTTTTGATATATTTTTCCATATGTTTTTGTTAGGGTTTTTCGATTTTGACCGTGAAATACAACTCATAAATTGGAGCCTTTCATCATACTCGTACACGTGATCAGTTTATGATTTCCCTTCTTAAATTCTCTCTTCTGCCATGGTACATCAAAGTCGAAGGTTTAAGAATCCTAACCGAAATCCGCCTTGATCGGACCTTCTACGATGAGAGGAAGTCCATAGCTCTCTGAGACAAGAAACTCTTTAGTCCAACGAGGTCACGTGATACAATCATCTAATAAAATGCCGACACGTGTCAGTTTTTTTTAAATATATCAACAGTAACACATGCGTCGTCACGTGTCAACATTTTAGTGGCGGAAGTACCACCTGAGCAACATCACGTGGTACCACTACTGCACTACAGACTTTCTCGTCTTAGACACGGGGATTTCTCTTTTTGAATGCCTAAAGTCTGTAGATCTAATTCGCAATGAGGTGAGGAGGAACAAAGGGATATAAAAATTATCTTTTTAGAAAATCGAATTCAAGCCCTCTTAATTTAAGGTCGAGACAGGACACTAACCAGGCTGAATCGAATTCTCAGAAAATTCATGGGATGGTTAACATAGAAAGGAAAACGGACGCCGGTCGTATCGTCCTCAATCTGATGCTGATGCATAAAACACGCCTTTCACAGCTCAATTCGAGCAAGTGAATTGATTGAGTCGAACGATCCATAAATGTCCGTCTGTAAGCACGAAATATCGACGTCGAGATCGATGGATGGACCGAAAAGAACCACAAAGTACGGATCTTTTTAAGTTACGAAACGGGACATGTACCTGCGAGTGCTCTGTCAAACCGACAGTTTGCAAGGCGTTGCTTCGAAGTTTCACAACAAGCCTTTCAATTGTTGTTTTTATTTTTTTTTTTTGGGTCACCATTTGCTTGTTCCTTCCATGCATCTCCTAGCAAAAAAAAAAAAACAATAATCGGAATGAGATGATTCATCGATCTAGAGCGATACGAGTCGTTTTCGCATCGGTTTTTCCAACCGTTTGATGTCGAATTAATACGTGCACTACGTGCTTGTACGATGAATTGTGCCTAATGATGGTCAAGGTACATGTCCTTCACATTCTCATTAAATTTCGCTTATTTAGGTCAAACCGACAACATTGAATACGACCAAAAGGTTCTAAATTCGATTTTCGCCGGTGATATTCTTCATTTCCTTCAATTTATTTCTATTTTTCTTACATCTTCTACACTTGTTAGCCTTAAAATTTGTAAAAAATCATAATGGGTTTGATTGAGATCAATGGATAAGCACACGTTTAATTCTTAAACATTTTATTTTTTTAATCATTTTCATCGTAAATCATTTTACGGGACAGATTTCATCCTTAACCTTTTCACCTTAGTACGCATTTAGTAATTTTTTTAACGTTAAAAACTTTCTAATATGACAATAAAAATAATAAAATAATGATTTTCATTTTAATAAAGAAAGAAAATGAATAGAAGGCTGGCAGAGACGGACGGGACGACGGGAACCTCCTCGGCGGTCACCCCACCCTGCTGAGCGTCACCAGCAACATACAGCAATCTTGAAAATGGAATCTACAGAACGTAGATCTTACAAAATAGAGGGAAAACAGGCGTCATCGATAATCAAATCTTTCCCTGCAGGATCGTCGTTATCTCAGAGGAGATCGTAGATCACGGAGGTGACAGGGTGGTTGTCCTCGAGGTTCCCGCCTGTACGAGAGAAAAATACTCGACCTTATATCAGTTATCGAGGGCAGATATCCAAGACACGTGTCAAGTACAAATACGTTGTCACGCGAGAGCAGACATCGATGAACAAATCCCATATCGAAGAACGAATGGACTCCTTGAGCACATGAAATACATAGCATGCATATATATATATATATAGTTTGGAATATAGTGAGCTAACTTCCATCTAACAAATGGTTCAACTGAACGGACAACGCAAGGAAGAGCATCGTAAGACGATGTTCTTCTCCATTTGCTTTTTATTTTTATTCTTTTTTTTTTTCCTTTCCTTTTTTCTCACTTTACCCACTGATGTTAGGAAACCAGCCCTGTGATACGATGCAGTTGGTAAACTACGTAATCGGCTCGGATTCTTAGCCGTGACATGTGAGTTTGAAACCTCTAGTACTTTACAACCAGAGAAAAAGTTAACATTCTATCACCGACAAAAAGAAAGCCGACATTTGAATGAGAATAATTATCAGCTAAATGATACGCGATAATATCTCGTAATATCGCTGGAAATTGAAAAAAAAAAAAGAAAAAGAGCAAAACAAAGTCTCATCAAGACAGCTAGAAAAGCATGGTATTACCAGCTATCAAATGCGTACAGGAATCCGATTCCATACAAATCATTTGAACAACAAAGCTGTGTAAGTGAGAAACCACGAATTCGAACAAAGAAAAATAAATAGGGTTTTTAACTCTCTTTTTTCTCTGCAACTTGCTTCCCGAAAATATTCTAAAGCAACTTTTTTTCAAAACGCGTTCAAACAAAAGTCTCGAGGTTCGAGTATTTGTGAATATAGGAAATTCACAGTGAAAGAGTTTTATCTTTTAGTGGATCGACCGGTCGACTTGAACCGAATCGGTCGGTGTCGTCGGTTTAGCCACTTGTGTTAATGCTAATGGTGCAATTATATTCGAGAAAATGCATTCAGATGTTAATGTGTTATGGCGATAATGTGTCATCTGTCTGTTGGTGCCCATCGACTTTGAGATAAGAAAATAACATTTCATCTCTTAAAAGAATTTAATTATTATTCTAAAAGCAATTCTTACATTTTTTTCCCCTCCCAAAATGGTTTTCTAAAGACACAAAATAAGGAAACAAAGCCGAGATTAATTCATTGCCGACATTTAATCTATTTTTTTGGTGTTAAAAGAAAACTCGTGTACCTAATATAAAGATAGACAATAAAGATAAATAAGAGACACGTAACTTTCGCAGTGAGGATTGAGCTAAGAACCCTACGTTATGAGTCGGAATCCTGTACCACTACACTAAGATCACATCCTCTCTAATTTTTTTTTTTCAACGTTCAAAGGGATAAAAAAAAAAGGCTCATATATTATAAAGAAAATTATATAGCACAAAATCAGGTATAGATATCCCTACAATGTCAGCAAACAATGGCTATTGAAATCCTGGGGACAAACTGCAAAACTATGAAAGCCTAAAGGCTTATGAACCGTCCGATTTGCAAACCAGTCCGTGCATGAGTTGTCTGGATTACATGAGATTCATAAATTAAATGAGTCGTGATTTATTCATGTTCGAATCATGTAGCAAGTGTAATAAGATGTTAAGCTTTCGTGATCATGAATTTTCTTCCCTTAACGGACTCAATTCCATGACTGTACTCAAGAATGGGAGGCATCGAACCAGTCGAACCGGCTTATTTCGATGTGGGCATCCGATTCTTTTCCTCAAAACCACAGGGACAAAAAGGGAAAAAATATATATTACTTCGCCGACAGCATAGGAGACTTGAAAGAGAGGGAGATTGCAAAAGGCAAAGGTGATATATGATTCGATTAATGGCTGTTTCTGCATAAAGCCTATTTCTCGCACGTGCTCACAATCACGAGCCTCTGTCATTTGTCTAATTTTGCACCACACGGGTTGGTCTTGCAAAGCAATGATTGATGATTCACCAATCCCTTGCTCCCGAGTTCGATCACGATGGCATTTGTACAACTCACAAGTATAAAATATAGTTCAATCCTGTTACAGAGATGTGTCGGGTCGTGTATGTTAGCAAGGGAGGTGACCGGCCGCCTGTTCGGAAACTCGACTCTGTTCCAGTTTCTCGCTGCCTCGTGACGCCCTAGGGTTCCGACCGTGCCATTTTTCGAGCGAGAGCCGATGATCCCATGCTTGTATCCCGATTTCATTCTACGAAGCGAATTAAAGCACCGCCAGAGGCAGTGGCCTAGTGGATCCGAACTTAATTCCTCATGGTTTGATAGCTCTGATCCCGGATTTGAATCCTCTATGTGTATTTGTGTCAGAATATCAAGTATGGCCTTTTGGACATCTGCTTGACAAACACACCTTCTTTGAACCATATTGGAACTCCGAAGGACTAAATTGATAGGGCCGATGCTCGTGTTGGGATTTTCAATTCATCCAGTATGTTCGTGGTCAAACACGGGAGTCCGAACATCACGCACTAATGTTCATCAATAATGTTGCCGCTACTGCATAAGATCACCGGATGTGCTAAATTGACAAGGTCGGTACTCGTGCTGGGATATTCAGTACGTCTGACAAGTTCTCGTTAAATACAAGAGTACGAACCTTATATGATACGGACAACAATATCGCCACTACCGTTACTCACCGTTTTACCGAGTAAAAGATGAAGTCAATTAAAGCTGGTCTATGAACATAAGAGCTGTCCCCACATCAAATCAGTGCACTGGGGGCTTCGTTACCCTCGAAATTACTCTCTCAATCAATGAACGAAGAGAAAATCTGGATAGGAGAGATTATCATACAAGTTCAGCTCACCATGTCATCCATGAACTTTACGAGTGAATATTTAACACGTCGTTATCAATTGTTACTTCGCCTTTTTCTATTCATTTAAAACATTCATTTTAATTTTTAATCGAAATTACTTGCACATCAAATACTTATTATTTAAATTCATTACATTACCTGTAAACTCTGTACATTTAAGAATGTTTCGTGCACACAGTTCAATAAATTGCTCTAACTTGCTTCCTACATATTTGTATTTGAGTGTGGGTGGAAGCAATAGAGATAAACTCCCCACGATTTGTAAAAGGCACCTACACTTGTGGGGGCCCACCAAGCTCTTGGAAGAAGTTTTTAAGCGAGCTGAACTCACCACGTCAGTAGTAATTCTCTTACAGTAAAGCATTGTACTTTATATCTAATGGTGAAATACCAACATTTTGTTCGTAAGAGTTCATTACCGATATCACGAAGACACAAAGATAGTGAAAATTTTTCCATGTCCTCCGCATAAGATTACATTCCATATGAGCGGAGGCACTGTTCTTACCCTTTGACTTAGAAATCATAGGTTTAATATCACTTGTGGGACTTTTCGTACCATTTTATCCCATTCTTCTTTTATCCTTTATAGGTCTACGTGGCACATCTGTATACCAAAAAAGAGAGGCAAGTAATAATAGTGATAATCTAATCATCTCCATCATGTAATATTTAATCATCCGTGTTCAACCGCGAACATATCTGATGAACTAAACAACGAGTACTAACATTGACAATTGTTTACGTCACTAAGGCCTTAATATAGTTCAAGAAATTGGTGTCCAATAGGGCTGAGACTCAAGTAGTACCTTTTAATAATTTTAGTTAGCGGAGAACTCGAACCTATAATTTCAATCTCGCTAAATCGGTTACGCTTGGATAAAAATTGCTATCGATTGATAGGTCAAAGATAATTCACGATCCAGACCCAAGAAAGGGAAAAAGAGACGGGGAGAGAGACATCCTCGAGACCTTCAGAATGGAACATGTATAAGTTGTCTCGTTTCCTCCTCTGGTTGTTTCCCTGTACACCCAAACTCATCACTTTCATTCACTGCTCATTCCTCCCCTCTTGTCTGTCTTCCTCAACGCGGTTTCTGCTACTTTTCGAAAACCGATTCGGGGGTCAACTTTGACGTTATTCGTATTCGATCTGATAGCTACGATCCGACGTGCGGTTGCCGGTGGCGGCAGTATATATATATATATAGAGGGCACCGATAACCATTTAACAAGGTCACTAGAAATGGCTCGACCCGTGGAGACGATTCTCCATCGCATTCTCCTGTTAACCCTGAGCTTGGGCATGGCCGGGGTGGTTGCTGGTGGCAGCGGCGGGCAGTGGCAGATGCTGCAGAAGAGCATCGGCATCACGGCCATGCACATGCAGCTCCTCCACAACGACCGCGTCGTGATCTTCGACCGCACCGACTTCGGGAAGTCCAACCTTTCCCTCCCCGATGGTCGGTGCCGGATCGACCCCAACGACACCGCTCTCCAGGTGAGAGATTCTTACATAAATCGAATCAAATTCGTCACATAATCTGGGAACTCGTTCATAAATTGTGGGACATGTTAACACAACTATCATATCATCATTTTTTATTGGTTAATAACATTCACATTTTAAACATGACATGACATTTATTTTTAACGTGTCAAAAATCATCAGCCAAATTGACCACTTCATCCCCGACTTCAGCTCACCTGGGGATCTCTCTGTGCAGGTGGACTGCACCGCCCATTCAGTTGAGTATGACGTGGCCTCAAACTCGTTCCGCCCCCTGATGGTCCAGACTGATGTGTGGTGTTCGTCGGGGGCGGCGATGCCGGACGGTCAGCTGATCCAGACCGGGGGATTCAACGACGGAGAGCGCCGCGTCAGGATATTCAACCCCTGCAACCCTGGCAGCTCAGAGTGCGATTGGCAGGAGGTCGACAGCGGCCTCCTGGCTCGGCGGTGGTATGCCACCAACCAGCTTCTCCCCGACGGGCGGCAAATAATAATCGGCGGCCGGAGGCAATTCAACTACGAGTTTTACCCTAAGACGGCCAGGGCCCCGAACGTGTATAGTCTCCGGTTCCTGGTCCAGACCAACGACCTCAAGATCGAAAACAACCTCTACCCGTTCGTTCACCTTAACGTTGACGGCAACCTCTTCATCTTCGCGAACAACCGGGCGATCCTCTTCGACTACGTGAGCAACAAGGTGGTCAAGACTTACCCGGAGATCCCGGGCAGCGACCCAAGGAGCTACCCGAGCACGGGCTCGTCAGTCTTGCTTCCGCTGAGGAACCTCCAGGCTCAGGCCATCGAAGCCGAGGTTTTGGTCTGTGGAGGTGCACCAAAGGGCTCGTACACCGAAGCTTTGAACGGGAACTTTGTCGGGGCATTGAATACTTGCGGTCGGATCAAGATTAATGACCCGAACCCGCAATGGTCCATGGAGATGATGCCGCAGCCCAGGGTCATGGGCGACATGGTGCTCCTCCCGGATGGAGCCGTTGCCATCATCAACGGTGGCTCTGCGGGAACTGCTGGATGGGAGTGTGGTCGAAACCCGGTTTTGAATCCGGTCATTTACCGCCCCGACAACCCGGTCGGGGCCAGGTTCGAGCTCCATAACCCAAACGGCATCCCTCGGATGTACCACTCGACAGCAATTCTCCTCCGGGACGGAAGGGTTCTGGTCGGCGGGAGCAACCCCCACATATACTACAACTTCACCGGAGTACTCTTCCCTACCGAATTGAGCCTCGAGGCATTCTCACCGCCATACCTGGATGCTCTGCTTGCACCACTACGCCCGAAGATCCTGGCCCCGAGCTCGCAGACGAAGATTGCCTACGGCCAGAGGTTCACGGTGCAGTTTACAGTTGCGGCTGCTCTCAACGGTAGTGCGGTGGCCGTGACAATAGTGGCGCCGTCCTTTACAACACACTCGTACTCCATGAACCAGCGGCTGCTTGTGATCGGCGGCGAGAATGTGGCCGTCACCGGTCCGTCCACATACACGGTGGAGTCCGTAGCCCCCGGGACGGGCACTCTCGCCCCATCTGGATTCTATCTTCTGTTCGTGGTTCACCAAGAAATACCCAGCGAGGGCCTATGGGTCCAGATACAGTGAATCCGAATTTACTGCAATGCCCTCAATAGATATTCGAAAGTACCATTACTTTCATCGACAACAGGTCTGAGAATGTTGGAGTTTTTTTGTCCTTTCATCTTGTTTTCCCCTATTTTCCATGTGATAATTAAAGTGAAAATGTGATTATTGAGGATTTTTTTAGCATTTATTTATTTTTCCTTTGACAGACCAATAGAATATATAAATGCAAAGGAGATGTCCAGTTGTGATGTTTTACTGAGTGACCATCAGGTAATTTACGTATCGATGAGATCACATGGAAAAATAGGACTAATAAAATGTCATACCATGTGTTTCTTTGTCCTATTGTTCTCATTTGTTTTTGCTTTTTGGCAACAGCAAGACTGTATTTGTCGGAAAATTCTATCATCTTTCGAAGCAAGTATTACATGAATGTTCGAAAACCGATCGGGATTGTTATAACATCGAGTTTAGAAATGGATTTGATCTGGTGGATATTGCTTTCAACTCGAAATCAAGAGTTTCTATATTAAATTATTATCAATAGAACTCATCATATCTCTTTTATTTCCTCTTTATTGTCTCTTTCATGCAACGAAAAAACTGACCAGTCGGGATCATTCTTAGTCGATTGAATAGCTTATAACTTGTAAATTATTGCCATGTGAGGGCTCACACACGCCCGGTCCGGATGTGAAACTCGTGCCCTGTAAGTCTAAGACCGAAAGAAAAGTGTTCGACTTGTGGTTAGTTGTTAAACTCCAATGGGAAACTCTTGGGATTATAACTCGAGATCGGAATAAAAATACCAGGCTTGATGCCACTTATTAGCTCAAGAATAGATGTGTGAACACGTCGTCACTTGAGGGCAAGTATTGAGGAGTCAATTTCGTATCTAGCAAATAAGATATTTAAGTCTGGTTTACAATAGAGTGGATACCACTAAATTATCAGTTTAAACTTTTAAGTTGACTATGAGCTCAACTTTATGAATACAGAAAATAGAATGATCATATCAGTTGATCTCATTATACAGAAAAATCTGTGACAAACATAAAATCTACCGATTTTTGTTTATGTTCGTTTGCTTTTCTAGATAAACCATCAAGATACAAAAATCAAATCCGCCTTAACTAATTAAAGTCAAATTATTTCGGCTCATTAAAAAAGGTAATACTCTTTCAATTATAAATTTTTTCATTCACAAAACTCGTAAGTGATAATATACTTCAAAAAAGAGGTGTTAAATTATTTCATCCATTTTATCGTAAAATATGTCAAGGTACCAACCACAGTTGTCCGCATTAAAAAAAATTTAGTGCAGTAACTTTACCTTTGATTCGAGACAAAGAGTCATCAGTCAATTCTTATTAATAAAACACATGACCGTGCCAACGTGGCATTATAAACTAATATAATTTAATTATTTCTTAAATTGAATTTTTATTTTTATTAAAATGGTCGAATTTACTCTCTCCTGAGTTTGTGAATAATAAATGCCCTTTTTAATTTCTCTTGCGCGGGAAAAAAAAATGATTAGCTTAGGTTTAAAACATAAATGGATCAACTATTTTAAAATTGCGAAGCAACTTTCGACGTGTTTATCCAAAAAAGCAGAGGGGAAACAACACCTCTCAGACTTGTGGAAGGTTCTTCCTTTGATTCCACACCGCAACCACTGATTCCATCGCAGTCCTGAGATGAGATAACTTTTGGGACTTCAAGGTTGCAGTGTTACGTTCGCTGTTCGCTCGAACGGCATCGGATTGACCGAATAACCAAAGGAGATCAAATCCCTTCGATATCTCACCCTACGCATATCAAATGATAGTGCGGTCTAGGGTTGTAGCTGACAGCGGAAAGCTTTTTCGGGCGATGTTGCACCCTTCTTCATTACACTTCTCTTTGGTGACATAGTACTCCTTACCTTATCTATTTGCCTCTTTTTCACGATAATGCACCTAATTTTTGGGCTACATGATGCTCACTGGACACCAGTAACACTGTTAGCATCAACCAAAGCGGCTGCTAATTAATTACATGTAAAAGCATCTGATTATGGGGCACTTTCTTTTGATGTCTTCTCCTTTTTATAAAGGTTCGTGAGTTTACAGGAAACGGGAGGAGAAAAAAAATAAAGGGTAAGGAGAAATTCTAGTCACGGGAGTGGGGTAAAGAGCCTTGCAGTTTCATATGGAGGATGAGTCGCGCTGTCTTCAAGTTCCATTTTCTCAACAGACTTATCACCGTGCACAGTTATCTGGTGGTTCCGAACTCACCCTCAAACAATTTGGTTTATCCGAGATTTTGGGTTTGAACCCTTCCATGCATTTGTATTAGAACATTCCTAGAAATATACTATTTGGGCATGAGATTGTACGACATTATCGATCGGTATAGTGCTGAATGCTGATATTGTTGAGTACATTTGATACGTCTGTAGCTAAAAATGGAAGTCCAAGTATTACGAAACGGGACAGCGCTATCATCACCCTCCTTTTACTCCGACAAAATTCTGTATAGGCTTCATTTCGTTTTCAACCAAGAAAAGCCGTTTCTCCTCTATGGCTCTGCCCAAACCCTACAAATAATTGTAATCGAGGCTCTGAAGACAAGGCAAAGGTTGACAGAGAAATGGCTGTCTTCGGGCATGTTTAACATGTTGTCCCTAACACAACCAGATCCTATAATGATAATCTCGACTCCCATTCTCAAGTTGGATGTTCTGAATGGACTTATAATCGATCGATCCCCACATGATTGGAAACCGTACCTCTCCTCGAACGAGCGTAACATGCACATCTCGCAAGTCGGCCCATGACTTTCCACGCGGGAAGTAGAATGGTTCGAAGCTTATCCTACGCTGTTGTTCTGCTAGCTGTTATCCCTGAACTCGAAAGGTTCGACCCCACCGTCGATGTCTCGTTCCGTGGTTTTATACATTCACCTCGGCTTTCATTGCTCTAGATCGTATGTTTGTGAACCGTGTGGTCCACGTGACATTGAAATCGGGGAAAAGGTCAGGTCGTCGATTCTCGGCAAAATTGTTATGCAGTCCTGAGCCATAGGTAACAGGTGAATAGAACAAAAGTATAGATAAGAACTTGATGGAAGTTTCCCTCGATTCGAAGTCAACAGCGAGTGCCATTTCATCAGACAGTGTTTCTCGACTTCTTTCCTGGGCACTTGATCTCGAGCTTGGTATTCGGGTTCGGAGTTGGAAATCAACCGGCAAGCCATATCCAAAGACTTAAAATCACGACATATATATAGTAGGAATGCAAATCTCCTATGTCCTCACTATTTTCTCTGGCTATGCCCAGAAAACGGAAGAAAAGTTATAATGGATATGGAGCAATGTCTCCCTCATCTTGGATGAAGACCTTTAGAACCCAAATTAGTAAAGGTCAACCGTTGTGTACTAAATCACTCTCATGCGATTTGAGATTTGATAATATCAAAATCTCGTGTTCAAATTCCATTTAAGTAAAGTTACTAGATGCCCTATGTGACATCGGCTTCTTGAACTGTATTAAATATTTGGTTGTGCTACGTTGACAGGTTAATATTTATACATATTGTTCAGTTCGTCTGATATATTTGCGATTGAACATAAAAGTCCGAGCATTACATAATGAGGTGATTGGATCGCCACTATTTGTACCATTCTTTTATTGGTAAAAAAACCATTGTACACTTTTTTTCTGAGTAATAAATGATGGTAGTAATAGTGATGACCCATCTACCCGTTTACGTAATGTTCGACTTTTGTGTCCAGCCGCGAAAGACCTTACATATTTTAATAAGCCGATATATGCTAAGACACAAGTTTAGGAATCTATTTTGGTAATATTGCTCAGAGTGAAATTCGAACCCGTGATCCTGACCTTACCATACCGCACGAAGTGAGTTTTACACCATTAAACAATTCTATAAAAAAAAATCTATAGATAAGGTTCTTATTTTAGAAAAAAAAAATAGATAAGGCCATTAGTTAACATTACTTTATTTGAAATTTGTCAAATTTCATCACGTTACGGACAATGCAAATTGTTCCCACCACAGTTAAAGGCTCAATGGGGCTCACAACTTACATCGGGATCGATCGGATCGTCCACCGAACATAATCTGCATCATATGATGATCGGCATGAACCGACAAATTCGAGACAGCTAATCGTGCCTCATTGAATTTAATTTCGGTGTATAGATTGTGGGCCCGGGGGGGGGGGGGGGGGCGCGGGCGGGCTGGCGGCGGGGGCTAGCTAGCCGAAGGTCACGTGAACATATCCGAACCCGGTTAATGGATGGGGGTGGGTCTCGTTTTCAAGGGTTCACGGGCACTGTCTTGTTCCAATGTCAATGTCAGGAACATCAAAATATTTTGATGGGTTATTTTGCAGATCAGTCCAAAACCTTTGGTTAATTAGAAGTACACCCTCCGTCACCCTCTTTGTCAGCGTTCGAGGAGGAAGCCCCGTGTCGAGCTTCGACTCATCTTTAGATTCCGAGTGCCCGTTTAGTTTGTTGGAAAAGAAATTATATGGAATAAAATAGATGTGGACTGGAATAGATGGAGAATAGAAATTAATTTTTGAAGAGGATGATTTTATTTGCTTGGAGGAAATTGAATGATTGGAATAGAAAATATAAAAAATGATTAAAAAAATCAAATGTTCATAAACACAAATATCTTTAAAATTAAATTTTTTTAATGAAAATATCCCAAAGATAGAAATTAAAAATTTAAGAAATAGTGAAGGGTAATTTTGTCATTTTATTTATATGCCCTATAAGTAATAGTTAAGAAGGTGGAATTAGAATACTCTTTAGCAATAATCGTTTATATAGGGAAACGGGTTTCGGAAAATATAAAAAAGAAATAATTTTGGGATCGGATAATTTATGGCTGCGCAGGGACACGTGAAGGAATGTGGAAGGGTTCACATGGGGACACACTCGCGGCCAAAAATCACGTGTCCTTCACAGATCTTGTCCGGAAACGAGCCCGCGGTTTTGCTGTGTGTGAAATCTCCGCCGTGCAGTGCCGTCAGTTGTAATCTTGATTCAGAGAATGGTAATTTCAATCTAAGGAGTTATAATTTTAATTTAAACAGTTATAATTAATTATTTGAATCGATATTATTAATAAATATTATAATTTATAGTGTAAAGTAAGTGTAGCAAGACGAACACTTAGGTTATATTTAGTACGAAGAAATGGAAACGGATGAAATGAGATGTGTTTTATATTGTAAATTTTAATAGTACACGAAGAATGTTTTAATATTTCATGCTTTTATAATTTTCATCCTAATACTTTTCTTTTTATCATTTACGTCCTTAACTTTTTTAGTTTTTACCGCTTCAATTCCACTTGAATGATCAACTTGCATGACAGCAACAAGATTCATGCTACCAATGGTCATGGTCTGATGATCCAAAACTCACTCGAATGCTGTTCGATGAGATCGAGTTCTCCTCTGGGTAAAATTGTTGTAAATGACTCTTTTGAGTTTGAGTCTCGATTGGTGCCGGTTCCTTAAACTCTACCAAACCTTTCTTGGCACTACGCTTTCGGGCGAATGTTAAGATTATTTATTTAGTTTGTCTTATATATTTATAAATAAATACAAAAGTTTAAAAATTATTTAATGAGATGGTTGAGCGACTAGCAGTGCAGGTGCTGTACAGCTGTCCTCGCAGCAGCAGGAAAGAGAAAATGATTCAGGGGTACATGCCACGTGGTGAATGAGAGAGAGTCGCGACTGCAATCAGCCGATGTCCATGGATACGGGCTTCTCAGCCCGAAAGCATTTAGCTCGTGGGCCAGGCCCGATAAGTTTAGTTGTAGAGATTTAATAACTTTATTAAGAAATTATTAATTAAGAAATAAAAAGGAAAATCACACGCGATCGTTCTCGAACGGTCAAACAACTCCAACCTCGCGGCAAGCTCGACATCAAGATCACCGCCTTCTCTGCATGAAACTCCCCGAAGACCGTTGGATTTCTGTTTTTTTTTTTTTTGGCCAAGCAATTTCTGTTTGTGTTTCTTGTTGATATTTTGAGATAGAGGTCAAAATTTTTATAGCAGTAATAAAAAATAAATTTTATAACTAACAACCATTTATATTGTTTTTAAAAATTAGCACTAATATATAATGAAAATTTCAAATATTTTTAAAAATATCACAAATGTCCCTACATTATTTCATCTCCATCTTGCCCTAATAACCAAATCCTCTCTTCCTTCATTCTGCCTCCAGACAACCTCTGGCGTCCTCCCTCCGATCGTGACTCGTCCAGCCTCCACCCTCCGGTCGCACCACCTCCTCCTTCCCATCCTCCCTCTGGTAGCGGCTCGTCCACCGTTCCTATTGCCTCCTGTTCCTGTTACTCTCGTCGCCATTCGGCACGTCATCGCCTCCCCCTGCTGTTTGGCCGGCCATTCCCCGTCGCCTCCATCGTCTCAATTTTTGTCGCTGTCTCGTTCATTGTCACTGTGAGTGAGAGACAATAGATGAAATTGGGGTGGGGGAGGTGAGGGAGCAAATGAAATGTGAAGGGGAGGGGAGCGAGCGATGAAATGGGGAGGGGCAAACAATTCAAATTGGGAAGAGCAAACTATGCAATAAACATAAATTGGTGTTGCTTTTGAGATTGAGTATAAATTGGTACTATTTGAGTGAGGTTGGTGAGGAATTGTGCCACTTTTCTGTATTAACACTTTTGAGATATAGTTATAGAAACATGCGAGATATTAAATTGTGTTAATTAGAGAAACTAGCATTGCTCCTCTGTTCCTTTTCAAGAGTAATACCAATTTACAAACAATTGAAAAAATAGTACCACATTATAGTAAAAAACCACATTACCATTTGTTTTAAAATTTTCAAAATCCCTCCATTATTTCCTCCCCTTTCTCCCTTTCTCCTCGGCAAGACATGGCAGAAGCTCATAGGAGCATATTGGCAGTGATGAGCAGCAGATCACGGTCGGCGACGAGCAGCACCTCACGGCCAGGAGCAAACCAGTGGCGCCTGACGCCCAATCTGGTCAAGCCTGATGCCCGAGGCTCCGAGGGCTGATGCCGATTGCCAATTGTTCGCTCTCAGCGGTGAGGTGCTGCTTGTCGTCGCCACCGATTTGCTGTCGGCTGTGAGGTGCCTGACGCCAACCTGCTCTAGGCTATGAGGTGCCACTTATCATCGTCGCAGGTCTGCTCCCGGTCGTGAGGTGCCGACACCCCAACGCTAGTCACCGTCGCCCGCTCTCAACCGTGTGGTGCTGCTTGCCATTGCTGTCAGTCTGCTCCCGATCGTGAGGTACCCAATGCCCTGATGCTAGTCGCCGCCAGTCTGCTTGACAGAAAAAAGAGGCAAAGAGGAGAGGCGAGAGGAAAAAAAGGAAGAAAGATGTTAGGGTTAGAATGATACGAGTATTTGGAGTATTATGAACAATTTAGTAAAAAGAATATATACAGTAGTATTAATTTTTAAAAATACTATAAAATAGTACTAGTTATAAAACTCATTCTTTTATTAATATTAAAAAATTTTAACTCTATTACATTCTAAAAAATTAGAAAATATAAAAAAATTTAACAAGCCATATATCCAAATAAAGCGGATATTCTTGTCCGAAACGTATTTCTATAGGATTTGGGTGGGATGATGCAATTTTACACTGAAAGCCCTACAAATTTACAATTTTTTAATAGTTAAGTCATATAAATTTAAAGTTCATTAATTTAGTATTATAAAAATAGTTCCGTTTCATTTTTAATTGGAATCATAGTTCAAATCATTACTGTTCTTCTAATGGTTTCGCTAATGACATGAAGTCCACGTCATTAGGACAGTGAAAATACGAACAGTAGTGTAATGGAAGTGATTTTTTAAAATTGAATTAATTACTTTGAAATTTATAGGATTTAATTGCAAGAAGGTAAGTATATAGATTTCCAAATGCTGAAAAATTTATAATCACCTTATTATTGTATTTTTTTATCATTAATCATATTGTTGTATCTGAGAAAATATAAAATCAATTGTAATGTGTTTTACAAATATGTGTATATATATAATAATTATTATTATTATAAAATTGGTAGTAAACTAAGAATTCAAATATGAGAAAAAACTCTTGATAGTTACCTTGTAAAATTTTAAATCATCAATTGATTAAGGTTCAATTAAATAACATTTTTAGTCATCAGTCTTTCATACTTTTATCATTTTCATTCTAAACTTTTACTTTTTATTATTCATATCCTCAATCTTTTAAATTTTTACCACTTTAGTCTTATCGTTATTTTTTCACCAAAAAACATATTTCATCCAAAAAAAAATTTATTTCAAAAATTATTTTTCAACAAAAAATAAAGAAAATAGGGAAAAAATAAATGAAAATGAAAGTATTGGTAGGATTTGATTGATGACTACATCTCATTCAAAATTAAGACATATTTCAGATTTAAAATTGATTAACAATTATTATTATTATAAAATTATAACTCAATGTGGGAAAAAATAAATTCTAATTTTAGAAGGGCGATCGCTATAATATTTTATTAATCAAGGATGATATATTTTTTTAAAAAATATTTTTGTTAAAAAATAATTTTTGAATGTAATATTTTTTTTGAATAGATTATACTTCTTTGATGGAATATGTTTTTTTAATAAAAGAAATAACGATAAGTTTAAAATGATGAAAATTTAAAAAATCCAAGGATACAAATAATAAAAAATAATAATTTAAGATAAAAAAAATAAACGCCAAAAGTTAAAACGAGATCTTTCTTTTTCTCCATTAAGTTCACTCTTTCCAATCAATCAAACACCGCCCTAAATTGTCGGGAAACGCTTGCGAGTAATTCAAAATCCATCCATTCGATTTCGTTGGGTTGATGAAATAAGAGAAGCCCATTTCCAGAATGTCATCGTTTCAACTCCAAATTTTCTAATCTATTTCTCCTCTTGGGTTTTAATGGAGACGAATGGAAGAAGCAGCATTTTGCAGAAAAATGGGAGCTTCAGACAACGAGTTGTATCAGACTGCATGTTTTCATCAACTGATCTGATCAGCCAGGGATAACTGTAGTTATTGATCTGTCTCATCATCCACAACACTCCATCGCCTTCTTCCTTCTATATCAAATTTTGATCAAAAACTCAAAGAGCAGTTGCAAATTTAGCGCAGAAATCAGAGGGAGAGGGAGAGCCTCAGACCGTCCTAGTTCTGAGATTTTCAACACTTTCTCGGGCTGAGAAGTTCAGCTCTTAAATGAACTTGTCATCAATGGCTCCCCGGAGAAACAAGCAGTTAATTCGCGATTGCCGATTGCAAAACACTGAGAAGAAAAAAACAAATTTCTGCCGATCGGATTTGGGAAAATTATGGGGGTAAAACAGAGCCGAGGGAGCAGGGAGAGAGGAATTGTGTCATCCCATCCAAGCTTGAAAAATCATCGTACCAAACATAGCAGCGATGGGCACTCGACGACGACTAGCAAGACAGATTCGTCACCTGCCCTCCTCCATCTCTGGTAGACGATTTAGAATCACAAAGGACGAAGAAGAAGAAGCAAGTGAGAGCTAGGGTTTTCCGCACACTGCACGGTGGCGGCAGTTTTTATAGCATTCGCTGGTCCGCTAGGGTTTTTCTTTTTGGAACGGAGATGGTGGCGCAATAGCATCGACGGTTACAAACTCACGATCGGCGTGACACGTGGGCGGTGTAGATGAGATACGAGATGGGCTTGAGCAGTCTCCTTATCACTTGGGCTTAAGGCCCAGCCTGCTAACTATTAGGCTTTATCCTTGACGAGGGTAGTTATTTGAAACCCTCATAAACGAGTAAATTGACAATTTTATCCTCCGGAGATAGACTTGTCATCAATTGGGGCTCCTAAGCGATTTTTTACCTCATTTAACTCCCTAAGAAATACATTTTACTTCAGATAAGTCCATCATGGTATTAACTGGATAACTTATAGTATCAATTAGATCCTTTACGATATCAATTAGGTTCCTAAGAGATCATCCGTCAACTTTTTCGTTAATTTTAACTGGAATATCAACGATTTCATCTAGGGGTGTAAGTTTAAAACTGAAAACCGAAAAATAAAATAAAATAACTACCGAATTGGAACCGAAAAAACCGGATTTATGGGTTCCGGGATAAATTTGAAGTGATTTTTAATGTGGAAAAAAAAGACCAAAAAATTTGGGTCTCAGACCGAAAAATTCGGGTCTTGAACCGAAAAACCGGCGGGGACCCAAAACCGAACCGGAAATTATGTTTGATTTATATTATATGTAATAAATTATTTTATTGTTAACTTTTGACAATCAAATAATATATTTAATATTTTTAAACACGAAAATATTTATAATTAGTGTTTCTCATTTATTATAATGAATTTTATTTTATTATTTTTGTATTTAATATATTATTATAATAAAAGTCAAAACCCGAAAAAACCAGACCCGAAGTGTGTAATTTTCGTAACCCCTAAACGATTCTCGGTACGAATTTTTAACTTAAAAAAACCGGATCGAAAACAACCGGGACCAGATATTTTCCGGAAAATCCGGTCCGGACCACCTGTTTACACCCCTAATTTCATCCCTGAGAATGAGGGTTGCACCGTTTGGGTCCCTAATCAATTTTGTGGAGATGAGATAAGAGCTGGGCTTGAGCAGTCTACTTTTCAGTTGGGCTTAAGGCCCAGCCCGCTAACTATTAGGCTTTATTCTTGACGGGGTAGTTCCGTCTCCGATACCTTCACAGACCGAAAGCCACAGCTCGAGTTCCGGTGTGGCAGAAGACGCAGAAGCTCAAAATGCTGAAGTTCCTCTCGAAGGTGCGGATCGAGTTCAACGCCCTCGACCCGCGGATTGCTTCGTGCATGGAGTTCCTGGCGCAGTGCAACGCCCGGAAGGCCAAGGAGTCCAACCCCGCCTGCCAGGTCGTTGTCAAGCGCCGCACCGACGACCACCCCCCGCAGATTACTGTCACCTTCGTCAACGGAGTCGAGGAGGTCTTCGACGCCACGTCCACCCCAGCGCAGAACATCAGGACCATGATCCTCGAGAAGGGCCGGTACCTCGAGACGGAGCAGATGTTCCGCGAGGCAGGAGAGGCGTGGCCTGTTATTATACCCGAAGAGGAGATCCACCAGTTCGCGCCGGGAACTAAGGTCAGTATGTTCGTTCATTTGTTTAGGTTTGTTAGCGGTGCTCTTTTTTCTGTTGGTTTATTTTTTCCATGTGACATTTTGTCGAATTGGTTTTGAGTGTCGAGGTGTGGTTTTGGTGTTTTAGTGTTTTGCCTTTGAGGCATTAGGTCGAACAGCTGGTGTTCATCAGTGGTACAGAGATGAGACTTTGTGGTGGCTGTGTTTCGAGATTTTTTGGTTGATCGGGTTGATTACCTGCCTTACACCTGTCCTTAAGGCTAAAGGCGTAACTTTAAGGCAATCTGTGTTGTGGTGGTTCTCGTATCATTAGATGTCTGTGGAAAGACCAAAATACTTACCAGCAGGTTAGCAGACAACTGGATACACTACTTCTCTTGAAAGAGTGTCTTATATTTCTCAGTTTCTTCGGTCTGCCTTGGTGATTCTGCATAATCATTAATTTTGAAATCAAGATTGGTGAATTGAGAAGGCCTTAGCTGCATTGACACTTCGTGGTGATGGTGTGAGTCAAAAGCTGCCAGATTCCTATTGGAAATCTGTTTTGGTTGATTAAAAATTCAATTAGAAATGATATGTGTATGAAAAGGAAAATGGAGCTTGTGTGCTGTTAAAAGATTGATAGCAAGAGTGTCTAGTAACGCGATCTCCCTACTTTATCTCAATGACCATTAATGAGATTATTGATAGCTAGATAATAGTACGGAAAAAATAAAATAAACTATCTTATGGAAGAAATATGTCAGTGAAAAGAAATTTCTAGCTGTCCAGTTTTGGTGGCATCTCTTTCAGCTCAAGTTTTTCTTCTCTAATAATGTGTGAGTATTTCGAAGGCAATAATGGCACTAATTATGAAGAAAGCGTAATCTTGGGAATCATAAGCTATGAAAATGCTAAGTACTCATACATATGCATTCAAAAGGAATCTGAAAATAATAAGCTGATGACATTATTGATTATTTCTAGAGGGAGTTGAGGGTAGAAGTTCTTATTTCTCGATTGGAATAAACTAATGAAGTAGAAGGAACCATAAGAATCAAAGATGGCTAGTAAAATGCATAGTAGTGGGGAAAATGAAACTTTAAAAGTGAATGAGCTTACCTGACTTATCGCCAAATAAGCCACAGTTAGTACAGACTAAGGAAGTCAATATTCTAGTAATTGTTGGGATTTTAAGGTCCCATTTAGAATTCAGAGGTTGCATTTTATACCAACCAGAAGGTCATCTCTTCCACCCAGAGCTAACATCTTATGTTTAATTTATCTGTATAGTCGTGGGAAGGACTCTCCATTGGGTGGCCACGGTTCAAGAACCGTCCAGTTCCAGTTCCTAGGGAACATGGAACCGGCCCTGAACCTCCCATTGGATGGTTTCACCTACCTGAACTCTTTTTTTCTTGTTACGTGTCTATGAACCCTGGTTGATCCATGTTTATACAAAGATCTGTCTTCTTGAATGAGATGGTTGATATTTTAGTTTCTGTTTTTACTTTCTATTTACTTTTTTTTGCCTGTTACATCTACCTTAATTACTTAGCTTTCTTGTCAGTCAGGAGATCCCCCATGGTTTCTTTTTACACTGGATATGTTACTTGTAGTTTTGTTGGGACATGAACTTCGCTTTTTTGTTCTCCTTTCGGTTTCTGAACTTGTGGTGGAACACAACCTATTTAATCTGGGACTGCTATATTCTCTTGATTTAGAGGACCACCCAGATTTGGAGCGCCACTGTTTTTTCCTTCTCAATCTAGCTAATCTCACTTCCTGTCTAAATAAGTTCAAGCTACTCATTATGTGAAATCAACAAACACGCTCCTGATCTTTCTTTTATCACAATTCCAGCATAGAAAGCTGCAAAAGTTGCATCCATTTGCATACGTGTTTTATAACGGGATATAGTTAGAGATTGTGCATTTTCACACGAGTGACTATCTTCTGCCGTTTGTGCATGACAGCCTAGGAAAGCAGAGGAGAGGAAGCAGTAGGACCCCCTGGTGCATTATTCCAGTGCAGACAATTGAAAATCGCCATTTTATTTGAGACCAGGAGTAAATTTTTTATGACACCGAGGTGCACAGTTTCTGATGCCGAACTTCACTTTTTCTCTGCAAGATTTAGCATGCTGTTCAAGTCTGTGGTGCTGAAAAGCTACTGGTTAAGATAAAAAGAGGCTTGATTTGGTGATTTCTAAAAGATTTAACACCGTCATTGTTTCCAAGTAGGAGATGTCCCAATAGGAACATGTTTAGCAGCTCTTCTCAACAATTGTCTGTTTTTTTGGTTGCTCGTTTTTGGAAACTGGGAAGCAGAAGGTGATCATGCACTGATGTTTCTGCGGAAGGAAGTCCTGAGAGAACAGCTGGACATAACGATAACGTTCATGGTTAGTGACATGAAACAGAGTCATTTGACTTGGCTCGGATCTTTTCTTTCTGCTTCTTGAATAATCCAGCTTTGGTTAGCCGTCCTCTGTCTTCCACTGTACATTGTCATCTTTCTTACAGTCTCCCCACAATTCCCATCTCTCTCAAAATCAAACTGACTCCTTTGGCTACAGCATCAAGTATTCTGAGCAGGTTAATGAGGCAGACTGGTGCAGTCATCTCCTGAACTCAAATCACTCCACCATGAGGGACGGTGTCTACGTCAACTGTTATGGGTGCAGTATCTGAGCAACCCCAGAATTGAGACGGGCTATGTAGCCCCAGGTGGCTCGAGATTCGGATCTTTAATGGGAATCGAGTTTTATTCTGGATTGGTGAGGTTCAAGAATGCCTAGTGAAGTGTCGAGAGACAGCTCCAGAGGAAGAAGCTGTTCATATGGAGCTCTTCCTGTTAGAGGCTTCGCCTCTCTGTCCCATGTCTCTCGAAATGACGCGGTTCGAGCATCAATGGTCTAAATTCTAGTTAACCATCTTGACGGAGTGGACCATGCTGTGAAGCGGCACCGTTTCATCCGAAAAGTTAGTATTTAATTTTCCTACTGCCAACAAGGTCAAGAGATATGGTCAACTCCATATTGACTATGAGCGGCATAGCCATAGTAATCCTCTAAAACATTAAGGCGATTGAACAATTGATGTGGACCGGTTGATATGGTAAAACATCTCCTCTCTTAAATAAGGTCTTAAATTTGAATTATGTAAATAGAGAAAATTAAAGTTATGCCCTTTGATGAATCTACTTGGCTGGAACCTCAAACCTGTTTCGAATGGAAGCCCATGGGCCGGTTCTGAACAAGACCGCTCAAGATCCATCCTCTTGATTTCTCCTCCTCATTCACTGTACAACTCTGAGATTAGAGAGAGAGAGAGAGAGAGAGAGAGAGAGAGACTTCGGAGATAGGTTATCATACGACGCCATAAAGAAAATGGCTTCTTGATGCAGCCCGAAGGCTCGTAAGAGGAAGGCTTCGTACGCTCGAGATCTGGTTACAAACTATACAGGACAGCCACTGGCGTTATCGATGTCGGTCGGTTCATCATCTTGAAAAGGAGTACAGGGACATTATTCCAGTGTCGGTACAGATTTCCGACATCGTCATCGTGAATGGGCTTCACCGGTTGACACAACATCGGGGGGCGGGGCGAAGTCAAATAATTTCAGATCAGGCGGAGCAGAATGAAGCACGGAGCTGTCTGCAATAACTGTGATGGGATCGATGCCAAAACGGTACGGTGGGCCAACATTAATTCGGCCTGCCGGTTGGTCCGTTGACAGTCGGAAATTACCGTTCCATCGATGCATTTTAACCTATGTTCTTTTATGTAATTCGAATGGGTTAATTATGAACTGTTTGATTAAGTTACCCAACGTTCCAGTAATTGGACAGCAGAGGTTTCCAAGGATAGTGCTGCAGCTGATGCGGCGTCGGCACTCAACTCGAATATCGCAAAATTCAGTTCCCCGAACTTACCCGAATCTATAAATTTTTGCGGGGGTTTTCTGTATCAATGTTAAAAAAAATTGAGTGGTTGAACTAAAAATAGACAAACAAGTAATAGTTGTTCTTTTGTTTGTATGTGGTTTCACGAGCTGAGATAAAAACTTAGGAAAGAGCCAACCAACCACATGTGAGCAAAGCACGAAGAACACAGAGCGCAGAGAGAGCAGTAAACATTCAGTGCAGTAACACATATCCACATCATCGTATAAGATCCAGTCGTGTGATGACACGTGAGTAAATGAGAGAAAAACTTAAATTTCTGAAGTCCAAAAACAGCACCACGTGTCATCACACCGTCGCAGTAAACATTCTCGGATGAGGGAAGCGAGACCGAAGGAAGAGTTCGATAAGGGATATCAGATGTCGTAAAAATAAGATTCTTCAACAAAAGTATAGACAAAATCCTTAGATTTTGTATAAATTTTTACAGATTTTTTCGGATTATGAGGGTCGATTGTCCACGGCGCAGCCTGTAAAGCCATCCCTGCTCAGTGAAAATCTTGCCGACAAAGACGGGACTTTGCTGTGCAGGCAAACCCTACTGCCTGTGCATGGCAGAAGAGCTCGGATCCACAAGCATTTGGCCCGCACGGTGAATCAATCAAGACCATACAGCTTCCATTTTACCAGTGTGAATCGTTTCTTTCTCCTTCTCGGGATCGTGACAATCCATGCACGTAGAGTTGTTTTCACCGTCGAGATTCGGTCGACAACGAGCCCTACTCTCCTATAATACCGAGGAAGGAATCCCATGTCAGAGACTTGGTAAATTGAATCCGGGAATACAGAAAATTCGATGTATCATCACTTATAGTGTTAGGCTTTCAGGTGAACATATGGGTTCAACGTATTATAAGTCAGGTAGAAATTTCGCATGGTGTTCGACGAGTCCACATTTCATCATATCCAAGCGTATGAAACTGTGGTCATTATAAGAAGAAGGTCTTGTATGTAACGCGTATGCCATATGATAGTACTGATATGGTGTCATAAATCAATATAATTCAATTATTTTTATGATTAATTTTGTAGGGTTTTACTAAAAAAACTTAGGATAGCCGAATCTCATTGGTTTGCGATACCACGTTAGCACTGTCACATGATATAGCCGTTATACTCAATAGTCTCTATCACAAGGCTCCCAAAGTAAAAGAAAAATGTCGTACTCGAGGTCGGTTTGTTGAGGGCCGGTGTTTAAAAATACGTGACGAGTTTAATCTACGTTGACACATAAAAGCAATTAGACTTTTAAACAGATATGTGATTAGTCCCTTATATATTCGATGGATATTTTGCATACGTTATCGACTTGGCGACTATTCTCTGGAAGTGATGTGTAATGTGACCCGTTGGCCATGGTTGTCTCACTGTGTGTGGTTAGATCATTGTCGGGGGGTGTGTCCAATTTATAACAAGGGTGCCTTGAGTCGATCGGTCCGGCCCCGTTAACGAGACATGAAGATCGTCAATCGATCCCTCTACGAGAAAGATGTCGGTAAGTTGAATCGGGGATCGATCCCTCTACGAAAGATGTCGGTAAGTTGAATCGGGGATCGATCCCTCTACGAGAAATGTGTCGGTAAGCTGATTCGGGACCCAATTTCCAACTGCTCTTTATAAAGTTTCGACTCTCCTGTACGAATTAACCTTTCTCCTCTTTCGTGGACGCGTCAGCTCTAAGATAATGCCAAGATCAAGATATCAATCAAGAAGACGATCGATGCCCATCATTAACGTTGTAGAAAAAAATAAAAATAAAAATAAAAAAGTTGAAAAAAAAGAGAGAAAAATAATGAGGCAGATGTGGGCTTAAAAGAAACTGTGCCAAAAGCAAAAAGAATCCAAGGAAAACAAAAACCCCCTTTTGGTATTAACGTAAAAATCAAAAGGAAAAAAAAAATCCCCCATTGTCTTGTTGAGATGTTTTGAAAAAACTCTTCTTTAAATAAAATCTCGAATTTAAATTTTAGAAATGATGAAAACTCATGGTTAGGAGGACTTTACCGTGCAGTAGGTTGACCCTTGTTCGAGTGTAGATTAGATTGAGTTCATTGACGTTTTGGATGTCGAGTTGTTGTGCACGTCGAGAGAAAAATAGGAGGCTCCTGAACCAGGCTTCTCTGTGGAGAGTCTTCTGTGCAACGGGTATAACATGTAACAGTGCTTGTTCGGTGTCATATATTAATAAGATGCAACTACTTTAAGATTTTTATTTATAAAACCCTAAAATTAAAAAACAATTGTATATTATTGGTTCTCAACATCGCGTAAGTACTGTCACGTGATATACCGGTTGCCTATAGCAGACTGACCCCAGTTCGAGCTTGGATTAGATGGAGCTCATTGACATTTTGGATGTCGGGTTGTGCACATCGAGTGAAAAATAGGAGGCTCGAGAGCTGGGCAAATAAGTGTCAGTACTTACGCAGTGTCACATATCGATATTATCCAACCATTTAGAAATTTGTATACAAAACCCTAAAACAAAAAGACACGACCATGAAAATAACAGAATATTATTGATTCGTGATGTCATGTAAGTACTGTCACGTAATATGTCCGTTACATGATAGACTGTCACCTCAGATGCGGTCCCGAAAGGTAAGATAATTGGCCCCACTGTTTTTTATTGATTGATGATTATTCATCAAAATTCTTTCGTACGACCAAAGCAAAGGTTGAAAAATTCTCCCCACAAAAGTAGTAATAAATAAACAACAACTACAAGCAATAGAGCCAAAATGATAACGGGGGGGACCGGCCGACGACGGGGTTGAGGCTCCATGCACCATCCATCTCAATCACTCACCCTTCCCTCACAGCTTTCCACACATTGATGTTGAATTAAAGGGGAGATGGATTGGGATTTCCTACCTATCTCGGGTCTGAAAAAGATCGAACTGCTCGCATCGCCGTCTCCCCATTTTTCGGTTGTGAAGAAGAAAAGTGCGTGAGCCCTGATAGGGACGGGGAACGCCGGGACGGGGTGGGCACGGAAAGCGAGGGATCGAGGCCGAGGGTTTCTCCGATATCCTGTCCCGTACGAGTCACGGTTCATGAGAAACTATTCGAGCAGATGTACCGCGACACCTGCTGTCCCCGGTCGGCATTTTGAGTTATTTGGGCTTCTGGCTCTCGGCCCTGATGCGTGGTTAGAAGTTGAGACGTGCCAGTCAGATGTACACTACTGACGTGAGTGATATCGGGATCAATCGCATGAGTATCACACATCATGTACACATGATGGGAGAAAATCATTGCATTTTGATGCTTCTTACCAAACCCGTACAGAAATATTGATCACTAATCGACCAACTACCCCTAGCTGTTAAAAAGCCAACCTGTTGTTCTGTGCTGAATTGATTTGGATGCATCTGGACATGGAAAAATTTTATAATTGTGAAAGTTTCTATTTTTATAAAATTTCAACGTAAATTAATCGAGATTTATTAAATATCTGAATATCGGATGTTACAGCCAAATGGGTAAATAGTAATTAGCAGTTAACCATGTCACAACACTAGCTGGCCAGAAAAAATAGAATTTTCCTCTGGCATTTGTTGACTATTTATTTCTTCCACCTTCTTTTATCCTCCTAGTTTTCTTTTATCAAATACATCATCCTATATCTAAAAATTCAACTGATAACGAATAATTTAAATTTAAACTAAATCGATTTACTGGGAAGGAGAGACATGGGACAAGCCGAAATCTCACAGAGAGGAGGAATTCCAGGAGCTGTTATTATGTTTTATTTATAAAACTCAATTTTAAATATCATGTAAGGGGAAGAAGAACCGCACAACCTCGGTCAACTATGCCGGTTTTTATTCTCTCTTTTCTCGTTATAATGCAGGAAAAAATTTATAAATTCTCGACGGTATAAAAAAACTCGTGACTTCAATTCAAAAGGTGTTAATGTTAACTCCGTTCAAAAAGTTTAAACTATCAGTCACAGTTCCAAGTCCCTGAATTAATGTTATAATATTTAAAGAACTGTGAATTTTCTATCACAAATATTTTAAATGATGCTTCTTTTTTTTTTTTACTGTAATTGCAATTAAGGTGTGGTACGATGAAGGTTTTGTAAAGGGGTCCGACAATTCGGATTAGCTCTATTTACATATATAAATACATACATACATACATACATATGCTTACAAATGACAGCTAAGTACTGATATAAAAGTCCTAATTATTCTGTCTGTGCTTAATTATATTGACATGATCGTGTTAAGACTTTTAGACTTAGGGTTTTTATACTGACAAGTGGCTTGATTATATTTGATTAGTAATCGGGTCTTCCATTCATTTCTTTCCGAACCGAACTACTAGTTTTCAGAGACCCAATAGGCCTCGACTAATCCAGTTCGAGCCGGGTAGGGCCCACCGGGGGGAAAGCTCTCCCGGGTGAATTCTCTCCGTTTACAAGACTCGAAACCGGTACCTTATTTAAGAGAAAGAGACGTCTTACGGGCATTCCATTCATTGTTATTAAGATGCATATAATTAATATACACCTACCTCTGTAAATATATGTGTGTGTATAATATGCCATATTTAATTCTCGCATGATTTAATATTATCGACTGATAAGTACGTGCAACCATCCCTAATAAATATTGCCCGTCAGATCAACGCGGAGCTGATTTTTCTTTTTCTTTTATTTGTTTTTTTAACAAACAGGAATAGCATTACTCATGCAATCAGAGAAAATGCTAAAATAAAGAAGATTTTATGCAATGATATCACTCTCGATATAAAATCGAGGTTTCCTGTATTCAATTCTTCAGGGTGGATTGTGTTTGAAACCCTCCCCCCAATGCTGTGGGAGAGCCTTAACTAGTAGATTTAAAGCTGAAATCGGTAAGAACTCACTCGATAATATGTGTTTTGGGTAAATTGTAATAAGATTCGGATAAGTTTTGGATAAGAGAAAAACTTTCAGCGGAGCGGTCATATAACATAGGCGATGTTAGCGTAGTATATCCGTCCAATCAAAATTTATGTTTTACACATTTTTTTCATTTAGAATTCACTATTTATTAGGTTTTTTAAAATATTTCTTATCATTTGTATATTATTTCCAATTACAATTCACCATTTATTTATGATTTTTTTATATTTTTAAAGATTTTTTAGGATTTAACAATTATAATTGTATAATTATTGATGACATGTCAAGTCCCGATTAGATGGATATACCACGTCAGTATCGCCTGCGTGATATGACAGTTTCACTGAAGACTTTCCCTAGATAAGGAATCATGGAACCGGCCAGTTGGCGTCGAATACGGTTCTAGTTTTGGCATACAGTGGTATCTAGAACCGATACCATAACCTTCTACAAAGAAAACTAATTTGTGCAGTTAACCTCGATCATTCAAAACTTTCTCATTGAAACACCAACTCTAGAGCTGTTTATACCATTTTATTCCTAATTTGATAATAATATAATAACATTTGATAAATTTATCATATTGAAAATATTATATTGATTTAGAAATCAATAATATAATATAATCAAATATACTGAAAATATAAGTACGATTGTAATCTATTGAACTATATCCGGGTTTTGTCTGTATAGCACTTGAAAAAAAAAAAGAGAGAAAAAGAGAAAAAGGTAAACTTGGAAATTGCATGAAAGGATTATTCTTAATTATTCAGAAGAATATTGGCTCCACCAAATGAGTACAAAACATTCGATTACGCAAACCCTACAAGCCTGTTGCTAATTATTAGAATTAAAACATATCATCCATGCATAGGTTTGACAATGTGTCGATCGATCGAATCTTCCCCGACCATTAATTATTTATTCAGATAAAGAGCCATTATCAATCATGTTATCTTCAATTTTAGATAACAATAATAATAATTATTATTATTATATAATTAAGATTACATATTTCTTTAGTAATACGTAATAGCAACCTAACATCCTAATGATGTTCATCGAAATTCCAACCGGATGGATCAGAATTTGATAAAATCGAGTTTATTTACAAGCCGGTCCGATCCTGTCGGGTGAATATTCTTCGATTTCAAACGAATGAAACTCGCCGAACCCACCCGAGGCGTTGTTCAAATTGGGGTTAAGTTAACGTGCGAACACGAGCTAATCTCAATCAATAAAATCGAATTTGGAACTCATCAGATTTAATTAAGAGACCATAATATTAATTATTATAGGTGGGACAGGTATAAAGTTTGAACTCATAAATAAGAGCTTGATTAGCCGTAAATAATTCATTAAAATAAATTAATTTTTTTTCCCTAAAGAAAAGGACTCGGTGCCTAATACAGCAAGAATTGAGAAATTAGGCCGGCTAGAGGGTAACAAAGTATTTCTCGAATAAATGAGTGTGCCGTATCCGAATAATTATTATAAATCATTACATACGAGATCCAATGATTTGTTTAAAAGAATAGGACGTGCGCATGACCTATATAAAAATTTACGAATTTAGAGGTTCAATTCCCCTTTGAACGTGTAGTTCTTGATGAATAAACATAGTCTTATATGAATTTATTAGCTCGTGGAGTGCTCATGGATTCGGAAGGAATAAAGAGGTTTAATCGTGTGAGCGACAATAGGGGTTGGATGTGTGTCCAACTAGGAGGCGCTCAAGCCGGTGTCCGATTGAGGGACAGTCGAATGGTATTGTTGGGCACCACCAAGAGCAATGGTCTAGTGGTCTAAAACCCAATGAGGTCTAGTGAGGTAATGATTATAGATTCAAGTCTCGCTCTAATAAATATTATTAGAATAAGTTCTCGAATATGAGATTTGGTGGACACCAACTCCTAATTTAAATTATACTAAACTTTTGATGGAGTCAATATTGATATTGGTTGTTCAATTCATCTGACATGTTTGCGGTCAAAGACAAAAACCCGAATATTACGCAGAGTGTGGGGGACGGCTAGATTATCGCCACTACTGCTATTATCATTTTATCCGATAAAATTCTCATGATTATAGATTTTTTTATATATAATATTTGAGTCAGAGAACTTACATCGAACCATATCAAATCTTTCCATTTGGATTTACTTTCGAAACCGACGAGCTGCGACTGATAACGCGTCAGGTAAGAGATAATCTCTCCGTTTCAGTCTGCTTCTAGAGGGTTTAATCAGGTGGCCACTTAACCCACCGGAAATCATCGGTCTTGAAAGTTAAGCAACATCCAGTTTAAAGAGAAACTCATCCATGTAATGGATTCACCACGTGACAGTGTCAGCGTGGTGTCACGAGCCAATGAAATTAAATAATTTTTAGGATTTTTCCCCTTTTATGATTTACTCTTTCCTTTTAGATTTTATTAAAAATATTCTAAAAATAATTAAATTTTATTGACTCGCGACTCTTTAGTCCGAAACTTTCCATCCACAAAATCTCAAGTGGTGGTACGTCGAAATGGAGAGAAGCTCGACATGTAACGAATATATCACATGAAAATATTTACATAGGATCGCAAACTTATAAAATTTAATCATTTTAATGTTTTTTTTATAAAACTATAAAAGTAAAAAAAAAACAATAAAATTAACAACTGAATGTTATTGACTTGTGATACTGCGTAAGCACTATTACATGATATATCCGTTACATACAAAACTTTCTCATCCAAATGATATGATACGGAGAATAAATTAGATCTATTTGGTTTTTTTTTTGGTCAAAAGATTGTTCAATACAGTTTAACTGTAACGCATCGTATGATCATATCGGTTAATATTCATTTACTCATTTGCAACAATTTTATCGATATTTTTATACTCCATGATTACTCAGCATCCAATTTCACTACGAAGACTGATGGAATTGGATATGAGCTTAGCTGCTTAAAATATTACTCGAGTTGACAACGTAAGATAAAAAGAGAACGAGAGGGACAATTCCTTAATTACTTGAGCTGAAAACACACTGGCGAGTGCGACATGAAACGCTATCGTGCTATGCTATGCAGCATTTATTTTTATTTCAAGTTTGCTCGGCCTAGGGCTGTTCAAACAAAATCAAAAAACCGAATCGAATAAAAAATAAGTGAATTGTTCAAATCGGTTCATTAACGGTTCAGCTTTTTACCTGGAAAAGGTTCGGTTAATTATTTGATATAATTGATTCGGTTAATTGTAGTTAATCGATTCGAACAATTTTCTAATTAATAATTAAATAAAATAAAAATATGCAATTTAAAAATAAAATATGTTTTTCAATTATATATTTTTGTGGTTTAGTTTGGTTAATTTTAAACCGAATTCGATTGTGTTTTATATAGTGAATTTTATTTCTTTACAGAAAAATCAGTTAGCAGGTTAATCAGACCGATTTTAAACAATTGAATTTTTCCTTCCTCGTATGGTTATGGTTCGGTCCCTATACCGCCAAACTAAACCAAATGAAAATGTGGTTCGCTTCGATTTGAAATAATTTTTCAAACTGAACCAAATCATGACCAGCCCTAGCTCAACCGCTCAAAGGACCTCCGAGATCCGAACCAACTAAAAAGTTTAAAATAATAAATTATACTGTTAGATTTATCGTTTTCTTATTTTCTTTTTACGATTCTTTGAGGTGAAATTTCTGCAGTCTAGTTACTGAATCATTCAATGACCTAATTCAATTATTCATAATCAACAATTCGAACTATTAAAAAGAATTTGATAGGTCATAATTATTTCATCCACCCGCTTAACAGTCTGATAATTGAATCATAGAATTTCCGTGTTCGAATCCTTTCCACGCATTTGTATCAACAATATCAGTTAAAAGTGCGCTCTTCGAATTTAGGCTTTGCGGAGGACATTGATTTTTTTGAACTATACTGCCACATTTTGCGGACACTTCTCCCTAAATAAAATTTAGGGTTTAAGTTTTGTCATCAAAATGTTTAATTCTTTCTTAGATAATGTGACTTGAGATTAAATTAATTATTGGCTTTTGAAATTAAGAATATGGTATGACATATATTTTTCTTAAGTAAGATACTGAATTTAAATATTGTAAATAAAAAAATTTATATTGAGAGAATTTTATCGATCATGAACTGAATTAAACATGAACTATTAGATTTTTCAATATTTTTTATTCAGACCAAAAAAAGTATTTTAAAAAAGTTGAAAATATTTTTTTTTGGCACTAATTTTGGGTGAATTTCTCTATCTGCCGACGCTGTCGGTTTCTGATAATCTGGAAGCAGGCCACTGGTCACAGCGGAGATAAGAGAAACGTGGTAGCTATCTTACGACACGTGTTGATGAAGCCACCGTGGGCCCCACGTTGTAAAACTTGTATTTTAACCTGGGAAATCCAACATACGACCCCGTGGTCAGGTGGGGACCACCTCGAGTGTTACCCGCACTAGTTTGATCATTCAATCTCTTTTTTTGGTAATTGTTTTTGATCATTCAATCTCATAATAACATATAATGAAAAGATATTAATAAAATTATTTTAATTAGTAATAATAATTATTATTTAAGTAATTAAGACGCGTATGTTTATTTATTTACAATTTTATGGGTATTTTATTATTTTGTGTGTTCCATGTACTATATTGGATATAATTAAATTTTAAATGGTTTTCATGTTACGTTTATTATTCATTTATTCATTTGTTGTAATTCACTAGGTCGAGCAGGGAAACGAGATTTCAGATCACCGAAGAATTTTGTCGACCAGATCGATCGAGTGACTCTCGCTCTCGGCGATCGTGACCTCAAACACGAACTGTAGTCCACAGCCGCAAGCTCGGGCCACATTGAATGCCTTACTTTCTATGTCTCCAAGCAGAATTCTTTTAAAGAAAAAAAAACACGGTACCGGATGTCGGTCGGTCATTTTATATGCTCGCGCACGAACTTTTCCATCGTACACGTATAGAGTCTCGGGGCAAAACTAGATTCGATCAAAATCTCGTCTCTTTAAGGGGGGCGGAAGCTAACCGGTGAGCGATATCGGGTAATATTCTCGTACGTGCTTACACCAAATTTTTTTGGTACCATGGAAACCTCGAATGTGCTGTGTATTATTATTATTATATGTTTTGATGGGTCCAGAGGGAGCTGTTAATGGTGGGATCGATGTGCTCTCTTCTTTGTCCACCTTAGCTTGTCTCTTAAGACGTGTCGGTGGTTTACTTTACTGTACCCCATCTTCTGCACTTTTTTCTTTTTTTTTTTCTATTTCAAGTTTAAAATTTTTTTTGTGTATAAAATATGTAAAAAAAAAAAAAGTAGTGCAGAAGGGATAGAAGTAAGGGAGAACAAAGGATATGGAAAGTCTCACTGATGAGATCTGAACTTGAGACCTACACTGGACCAAGCCTCTCTCTCGAGTTTTAAATTTTTACTCTCGAATAATTTCCGCAAGATCTTCGAGGGTGGTTGATTTCCCTAATGCCGATCCCTTCGACTCAAGAGTGGACCCAGAAAAATTATTCAGGGGTAAAATTTACGGAAGAATAAAACACTGTAACTTAATTAGAAAATAGGTAAAATTATTATAATAAATGTATTTTTTAAAAAAAATTCTCGAAATTAAGGGAATTGCGGACCGCTCTGCCCTGAATCTTCCCATGCTGCCATTCATAATTAATAAAGACTACTGGATCATTGTGCCTTGGGAAGGTGTTATCCATCTATTGGTTACTTTTTGTGATTTTGAGATAATGCTTGCTACTGGACCATGTAACTGGCAAAAATAATTACGATCCGTTAATTTTTTTAATTTATACTGTTGATTATGAACCGTTTAATTAAATTACTGAATACTGGTTTGTAGATAGTTTCGTACCCATAATTGGATCAGACTTTGCCAGTCGCGTCACTTTGGACTTTGTTGTCAAACTACGAACATATCACAACCGGCGATCACCATCGGCCTCGTGATGTATAGCTCCATCGAGAGTCTAGCATAGTGCATGGAGTTGGTGTCCACCAAACCCTAGTCCAAAGAACAACGTACCTCTAACTGACGTTTTGATACAAATACGTAGAAAGAATTCAAATACGATATTTATCCCTGTCGCTAAACATAGACACTACAACTAGTATAAATTGGTCGAGATAACTCATCAACGCCTCTTTTTTAAGTAAGATTCCACACCCCAATCTCGATGATACAGAAAATTCACGGTTGAAAGAGGCTTATCTCTTACGATAATAAGAAAATAATATTTCATTGAAAATATATGTAAGTTGGGAAAAGAAAAAAAGGAATTGACTTTGTGGGAAAACGAAGGGGACTCTTCTCGGATCAGATGTGCCATCATGTCAGTGTACAGCGGGAGCTTCCTTTGACACGGATGATCGTGTTGAAAAGGGTTAAAAAAAAAAAAAGAAAAAGAAAAAGACTTTACTGCCATTCTACGTTACATGCAAGTTTATGTACAAAATGCGTCATTACGCTCCGACTTGCGTAGTGTTCTCGAACCGTAAACGCACGTCTTTCGTAATTTAGACTTGTGATGTTGATTTGGATGTAATGCCTAACAAATTCAGCCTGAAAGCGATCGATTATACCTTTTTTACGGAAGGTAAATTACGATAAATATTGAGATTATGAATGAGAATCAATAGTATGTTCTTTGCTAGGTCGAGCCGTGAGATACTTACATTTATTTTAAGTGCATCATTTTGCTAAGGAAAAAATTAATTTTAATTGTAAAATTTGGTAGGTATGGTTAAAATGATTGTAAAATTTGGTCGTGATCCGGTAATTTTATTTAGTTTTAACTTGTGTAATCGCATACAGTGATAAACTTTGAAATCAATCGCGGCAGTTTATGATGTAAAGTACGGAGTTTAAGTGGTGCTCTCACCGACCCGAGCACCCCTTAAATTCACAAATTAAGCAACAAAAGAACAAGACTTTTTTCGATAAACAAACGGTGTTTGGTGCGACAACATCACCATTGATCGAGGACAACACAATATTCTAGTTCATTTGCAAAAAATAGAACCCTGAGTAACCTTTTTGACATTTTTTTATGCTCCATTTTACCTCGTGAACCTTTACTGGTAATAGAAAACATACTTTTTTCCGTATATATCGTATTCGATATCGAGAAATTTAATGGATTCTGACATTCCATGTTCGTGTTGGATCGGCTCAAGAAAGACGGATTTTTTAAAGAATAGGTGACGAGGTGGGTTTTTTTTTTTTTTTTTTTTGCTTCCTAGTTAATAGAATCGGGTGGAAGGGCAATTTGATGAGATCACTGAGGGCTCTAAACAGCTCGGATGAAAAGGAAATTTGGGAAAATACATAATAAAATATAGAAAACAACGTCGCACATGACATTCCCACTGATCAAAGGAAAAACAATTGTCAATCTAATCATGCTTCTGGGTAAACCTCAAAAGTACAAATGTGAAACGTAAGAACTTTCCCAGAACAGAACAGAAATTGATCCAAACCGAGATCCAGCCTTCCAGATCTCATCAAGAAAGAGACAGTATTTTTGCAGTTAATAAAAAAAAAAACCCACGAGATCAGGAGTGAACTGGACTAAGAGACAGGCGACGAGGTACAAAAAATTCCATGGACAAAAATAAAACACAAGATATCTCCCTTTTTTTTGTTATAAAAGAGGTATATATATTTAATAAAATGATAGAAAATAAAGAAAAATAAACAGTATAATAACTCATATAATGGACATATCAAACTCGAAATCTTTTGGTTATAAATCGAAATTCTGTGCTACTACAGTAAAATCACACTGTCAAATATCTTGATTTTATATTAAAGATAATATTGCTGCTCCGAATATTCAGTCACTTTTATTTACTTATTTATTTATTAAATTCTGATTTTGCATGCAAGAGGTTTTTGACTTCCGGGAGGGAATCTAACAGGGAAGACTTGCGGATTTATTAGGAGGCAGAGCGGCAGCTCGTTCTGCGACCCCGTACACATTTGTCCCATCTCACCACGTCTTGCCCCTCTCTGCTCGGCTTTTCGTGGCCGTGGCCTCCCACCTAGGATCGGCCAAAATACCGCCCGTTCAACGACAAATTTTTTTTTTAAAGGTAAATTTTAAATTTATTTTTACATGAGTTATCAGTCTTGTAAATAAAGCATATCTTGAACGTGAAGAAAATACACATTCAACCTGCATTTACTTTATAAAACTAATGTTAAACGTGTAATTTTAGAACGGTATTTGAGGAAACAGTTTGCAAGGACTCCAGCAAAAAGCTCTAGGGTTCGGCTGCCCAATCATCTATAGGAGCTTCTTGTGAGTGAGATCGTAGGGTCGACGCTACAGTAAACTGTCGTACTGATTTTTTACTTTTACCGAAGGATTCCTCGGACGCTCCGGTGGACATGTTTTTCCTTTCTTTTATCAAAGATCTATTCCTCCTAGGGTGAATGTAATCATGAACGATGGGTTTCAGCTGCCAAAAGTTGTACTGTTCGATTTAAAAAAAAAAAGAAAAAAGAGAGTGGACAAGAGTTTGATTTTGTGTAGGTGCAAGCCAGGCTGCTAGAATTTCTTTCATAAGTATTTTACGTATAATAAATTAATAAAATTTAATTATTTTAATTTTTATAAAATTTTAAAGATGAAATTTTTTAAAAAGATTTAATTTTATTTATTTGTAATAATACATAGGTACTGTAACGTAATATTCACGTTACGAATGAGAAAATGTATAACTCATCTTTATCGCTTCTTCGATGGAATGATCTGTGGAGGGAGTGAACCACTTACCTTTTGCTAAGTGGATTTAGCTTAAATATTTATTAATTAAAATTTATTAAACTTTTAAATATCGTACTATATAAATTGAAAAAAAAAAGAGATAAAGTTATTTGGAAATTACACGTAGAAAAATGTTCACGAAAACACTGTTTCTACCTTAAAATGAACCTTTTGCGTTCAATACCTTTGGATTCGAATACTTGGACTCATTCTCAAGCAACCAAAATTGGCCTACACGGTATAATATGTAAGTGGTGAGCTTTAAAAAAAAAAAAGAAAAATCGGTAAAATATAAAAAAACTAAGAAATTTAACATCCGATTTTTATTAGCGAAATTTTCAATGCACTATATTATGTAATGTCTAGAGTTATTTTGAATGACAAATTATACGCTTTTGTGGGTCATATATTTTCAATATATTTTGTGATCATTCCTGAAATTATTTTAAAATTCTTCATGCGTGAATTTGTATGGGTCTATCAATCGACGAGCGGGGATGGATCTAGCAGACCGAGTTAAAAAGGTCGAAATTGAACGAAGAGGTAAATAATGGATTTCCAAGGACAAAAGAGTTTGGCATCAAAACCAATCAGGGAAGACAGAAAAACGAGGAACGAAAGAAAACTCTAGAGTGGGAAAATAAAAAACACAGAGAACTGTTTTCCAGTTTTCCCGTTAAGGGAAAAAAAATCAACTGGGGAGTAGACGGAAATGCAGCCAAAATGTCATGTGGTTGTAGAGAAATGGACTGTAAACCTTCCTGGAGAAAGAGAAACCCTCTAAGATGTCGAGAAATTCTTAAGTAGTTTTAGCCCGTCATATTGCATAATAAAATATTAATTAAATTATGACAAGTGAGTAAATTAATATTAATCATTCGAATAAATATAGAAATTATTATAAATTAGAGCAATTCAACCAAGGAAGTATCGTCTGACTTTTTCCCCTAAAATGTCGTATCTTGTTTCCTTCAATCCAATGACTTCTTGAGTCAGATTTACCGTTCTTGGATGATTCAGTTACCCCTTTTTTTTTTTTTTTGCGGCGAGGTATTCTGATACTGGGCTGTAATTTTTACAAATAGGAAGAAGAAGAAGAAGAAGAATTGAATAAAAGGTCAAATCCTATTAACAAGAATCGAGTCTTGAATGTCTTAATTTTAAATCGTAAATAAAACCGTTATGCTAAATATGTTTCTCAACTTGCATTTTTTTTTTCAAATAATTAACCAAGACAAGGGTCACTGTAATTTGCAGATAAAATGGTTTCTATTATTCCGAAACTAAAAATGACCACTGACCCTAACAATTAGAAAATATTATATATCTTGCTTATGGTGAAAGAAACTTTCACAAAATTATTTTAATTAATAATAATTATGATAATAGTGGAAATCGTTCTCTCCCCTTAGCTGCAGTTTAATTGACACGTGCTCAATCGCTTCCGCAGGGTACGCAGCCGCGAAGCCGGTGAGGCGGTAGTCAAGACGGTAGCGGTGCAAAGTTAACGGCAGAGTAAACTTTTCTACCTAAAACCGGGTCCAGCTCGGCCATTTGCTTCAGCCCCAAGCGTGCGGGATTCCCTTGGGGCCTTTCCAAGGGTAATATAGTCAATTCGCTCACGATCTGAGTACCGACCCCCTTAACTAGCCTATTCCATCCCATTCTCAAATTGTAACAAAATTCAACGGTGAATTGGCACCACATCTAAGATCTCAGTTGTGAATACTATAAAATAAAAAAATTTATATTATGAGAATTTTATAATTTAAGTGGATCGATTATGTTTGAATTTGAATTAGTATAAGTTTATAATAATATTATTATTCTTATTTCTTTTATTTTTTTATTTTCATTTCAGCAATTTATAGTAAAAAAAAATTCGCGTTAACAAACAAATTACTTATAATATATAATTATTTACCATTAATAAATGCTTGGAATTTCTTACCCTCGGTTAAATAATTATTCAATAGAGATGATTTTAATTTTTTTTAATTTTTTGAGACGTCTTCCTTTTTTAAGTGACAGTGGAGCCCGAATCTCTCTCTCTCTCTCTCTCATTTCATTCTCTCACCTGCTCTTCTTCCTCCTCCACCAGTACAGCGCCACCTCTCCGTGGCCGCGCCGCCGTCGGCGCCCTTACTTCCGGCATCAGATGCTGATCCAGCTGACAGAGTACGGCGCGATAAATGCATAGCGATTAGATCACCTTCTCCTCATTCCCCGTACCTCTGTTCCCAAGTCCAGTGCTGTTCTTTGCAACCACATTTTGCGCCGGTGAGCTCGATTCCTCCGAGTTCTCTCGCCGTGCTGACCTTCTTCTGCAGTTCCGAATGATCGTCCAGTGGATATGTCGACACATGGAGTGATGACCGGAAGTGGAAACTAATTAATGCTCCTGCATTATCGTTTCAATGTTATTGACTGCAAGTGTGGTGTCGATACTCTTTTTTTTTTTTTTGTCATGTGTCGGTGAGGAGCTTACGCCTTTAATTTCTTTCCATTGAAGGCAAGTTCATGCTGGGGGGTTCTTTCCTGATCCTTCGTTGACGGAAAATTTCGGGTATTCATGCCGAATGATTTGATAGGTTTTCTCTCTGGATTTGATTTCCGTGTCATCTGCTCCGCTATGACTTTCTAATAATTTATCTGCTCATTGGGTGAGCGTACGATGAAACATTTCTCGGATCAGTCTCGGCGGAATCAGGGTCACTGCTCTGTAGAATCGTATATTTTCTTTCCCAAATAAATGTTTTCCATTTCTGTTCAGTGGTTTCATCTTCTTGCTTTTTTTGGTAGCATTTTTCATCTTCTTTACTGTACTTTTCCCGAGTATTGAGTTTTTAGATTTTCATTTTCAATTTTTTTGGTATTTGCCTGATCACAAATTCTTGTTGAATCTTCTCTGGAAGGAATTAGCAGAAGTTTTTTACTGTAAAATCGCTGGTTTTTATGTTCATAATAATGTCTGAAACACATCTGGGAATGTTGTTTTACTCCCCATCTTCAGAGGCTGCTTGCTCGTGCTTTCATGGTTATGACTTTCTGATTCTTATTTGGATGTCCTGATCTTTGCCGATGGTCTGAACTGCGTTGTAGAAGAAAAGAATTGCTCCGTAAATTTATAATTTTTAATAATAATCTTTTGAACAGAAAAAAGGAAGCTTTTGCTCAAATTATCAGTGTTATCTCAAGTTCCCTTCACTCTTGGAATTTCCAAAAAGAGTGAAAGATTCGTCTTCTATTCAATTCTATTTAAGGTATCTTGAGGTTGCAGATTCAAATGAAACTCTGCCACTAAAGCATTAAGTTGTTAATGTGTGTAGATGGTACGAGCTGTCTATGTTAAGAGGAGTAGACAGATGTATTAAATTTCTTACAGTTCTGAAATGTTTGCTGTGTTCCCAGCACACCGTCAACCCTGAGTCACTGTTCTGTCGATGAAGAGCTGTTAACCGCATTTTAAACTCCTTGTGAATATTATGTCTTTGTTATTTTCTCCTTTCAGTTTTAATTGATGAACATGTATGGCAGCATGCACGTCTATATAATCTAAATGGCTGTGCTTTCTTTTTCAGGTTTTTGTGCTGAGTAATCGTCGGAGATGAGTTGGCCGTGGAAGAAAAAGTCGTCAGACAAGGCTGCGGTCGAGAAAGTTGCTGCCATACTGGACTCTGCGGGGGCTACTCTCCCATCAACCAAACCTCAGGCTGATCAGGTTTTGCTTTTCTCTGTGTTAGCTGAACGTTGATCATCTAGCATCTTCCAATGTAATTGGCCGCTATTTCAGGTGACCAACTCCTGAGCGTTAAATATTCATAAATATTTAATGCTGTACATCTGGTGAAATATTTCCTTGCTCTATTTAGTTGAAAATTGTGTCGATGAGCATCAAGTTTCAGCTAGTCTGAATCATGCATCAGTAGCAGTCCCCTTTCGGTTTTCAATTTTGAGACGATATACCCAACTCAGTATTTCACTATGTGAAATTAATTGGAATATTTATACCTTTTTATCCATAGGAGAAGTACAAAAAACCAAATTACGTTCAGATCTCCTTGGAGTCGTATTCCCATCTAACTGGCTTGGAAGATCAAGTTAAGACATACGAGGAACAAGTGCAGACATTAGAGAATCAGAATAATGAATTAAATGAGAAACTATCTGCAGCTCAGTCGGAGATAACCACAAAGGATAATCTGGTGAAGCAGCATTCAAAAGTTGCTGAAGAAGCCGTCTCAGGTATGCAACATGCCCTTATTATATGAGTGCTGATTTTACATGATACTTGAGAGAATTGAAAGTTTGCAAGAAGGATATGCTAATATAATTCTCGCTACAGGTTGGGAAAAGGCAGAGGCAGAGGCATTAGCATTGAAAAACCATTTGGAGACTGTAACGCTTGATAAGCTCACTGCTGAAGACCGAGCGTCACATCTTGACGGTGCTCTTAAGGAGTGCATGAGGCAGATTCGGAATCTGAAGGAAGAGCATGAAAAGAATTTGCAAGAAGTTGTTCTTACCAAAACCAAGCAATGGGAAAAGATTAAACGTGAGTTTGAAGCCAAGATAGGTGACCTCGACCAAGAACTCCTAAAGTCTGCAGCTGAAAATGCCGCCTTGTCAAGGTCTCTGCAAGAGCGGTCCAACATGCTAATAAAAGTAAGTGAAGAAAAAGCAGAGGCAGTCGCTGAAATTGAGCTCCTGAAGAGCAACATTGAAGCATGCGAAAGGGAAATTAGTTCCCTAAAGTATGAGCTCCACGTGGTTACCAAAGAACTCGAAATTCGCAATGAAGAGAAGAACATGAGTGTGAGGTCTGCAGAAGTGGCCAACAAGCAGCACATGGAGGGTGTTAAGAAAATAGCCAAACTAGAGGCCGAGTGCCAGAGGCTACGAGGTTTAGTTCGGAAGAAATTACCAGGACCTGCAACACTTGCCCAGATGAAGTTGGAGGTAGAGAATTTGGGCCGAGATCATGGTGACTCTAACCTGAGACGGTCCCCAGTTAAGCCCCCTAGTCCCCGTGTACCTTCTTCACCAGATTATTCCTTTGATAACTATCAGAAGTTTCATAAGGAGAATGAGTTCCTCACTGAACGATTGTTGGCAATGGAAGAAGAGACAAAGATGCTGAAAGAAGCTTTAGCGAAGCGAAACAGTGAATTGCAGGCTTCAAGGAATCTGTGCGCGAAGACCACCAGCAAACTTCAAGTTCTGGAAACGCAGTTACAAACCAGTCAGAACTCACCCAAATCTTTCGTTCGAGCCTCTGCTGAGGCCTCCTTAAGCCACAATGTTAGCAACCCGCCGAGCTTGACCTCCATGTCTGAAGATGGAAATGATGATGAGAGGAGCTGTGCTGAATCTTGGCCCTCAGCGTCTATTTCTGAGCTTTCCCAATTTAACAAGGAAAAGAACATTGAGGGGCCAAAAAAAGTTGATAGTGCAAACCATCTGGAGCTTATGGACGACTTCCTTGAAATGGAGAAGTTGGCTTGCTCATCAAACGATCTGAATGGATCCACATCCTCTCCTGACCATGCAACTGTTAAGAGAGCAGATAGTTTGAACAGTGATGCTTCAGCTGGCAAAGACTTGGATTCCCTAGAGAACCCAATTTCTTCCAAGTGGAAGCTGCCATTGGTAAATCTGGAATCAAAAATATCAGCAATAATCAAATCTATATCCAAGGAAGACAACATCAAAGAAGCATTGAAAGATATTAAACAAGCTGTTCTTGAGGTACGAAATAGTAGTAAAGAACATCAAGTGGGAATTTCTATCTCAGAGGAAAACAGCGATCAAGGTTTTCCAGATGATGCAGCCACTGTGAAGAAGGATTTGAAATTATCAGGAGATGCAACCCAAGCTACAAAAGCTCATCACATGATGACCCCAGATCTGGAAGCTGCCATCATCCGAATTCATGATTTTGTTTTCTTTTTGGGCAAAGAGGCCATAGGGGTTCACATGTCTACTGATGGTGATGAGTTGGACAAGAAGATTGAGATGTTCTCTGTAACATACAAAAAGGTTATAAGCAATGATGCCACTCTGTTTGACTTCATTCTTCAACTCTCTCTTGTTTTGGGAAAGGCCAGTGATCTTAAGTTCAACTTCCTGGGCTACAAGGGTATGGAGTCAGTTGTCAACAGTCCAGACTATATAGACAAGGTTGCTTTACCCGAGAATAATAATGCTGTCCAAGAGGATCCTACAAGAGAGTCATACCACAGTGCCCATGCAAGCTCTTCCTATCTCAATTCCCACCCTGAAGTTTCCAATGATGGTACCTTGGAATCTGGCAATGAAGCAAGAGCTAATCAACATGCAGTTCTTTTGGAGGATTATGAGAAATTGAGATCCGAGAATGATACAATCACAACTCAGTTAGCAAGATCTGTTGAAGATCTGGACACAGTGAAATCCCAGCTGCAGGAAACAGAACAAATGCTAACAGAAGTTAAGTCTCAGTTAGCTTCTGCTCAAAATTCATATAGCTTGGCAGAAACACAGCTCAAGTGTATGGCTGAGTCATACAGGTCACTTGAGATGCGGGCGCAGGAATTAGAAACTGAAGTGAACCTCCTACGAGCTAAAACTGAGAGCCTAGATAATGAACTTCAAGAGGAGAAAAGGGCTCATCAGGATGCTTTAAATAGAGGCAGGGACCTCCAAGAGCAGTTGGAGAGGTTAGTACATCATAATTCCTTTTGAACTATAATTGTTCAGTTGCCTCACCAGTGCTGAGTAATAGTAACTTTTGCAAAGACATCTCAAGATTCAGATATGTTTCGGGTTATTACTGTCACTTTCAGAAATTTAAGTGATCTGTTTGTACATCTGAATTCCTCCATTGACAATTTCTGAAGTCTATTCCTAATTCTTGCATCTCTTCGACTTCAGGATCGAGAGTTGTGCTCAGGAGTCTGATGCTGATCTCAAGAGCAAGCAGGTGAGGCTGAAATCTCCGTGAAGCTTATTTGTCCAGTCATTTGATTCCACACTTTATTGCCTCATCTTGTCCAGTTCAGACTCCACAAGGGCCGGTTATTCTGCAACCCTCTCTTAAAAGAGAGTTCGAGCTCATATCATATTTGTGCAGCTTTTTCAGTTCATGCCATTAAATTAATTTTCATTTCTGACGATAAATAATATTCGGTATGTTTAATAACAGAAATGTCTATGCAGAATATCTAATTATATCAGAAATTGCCTATTTGCTGTGTTTGTTGCAGGAAACTGAGTTGGCGGCAGCTGCTGAGAAGCTAGCAGAGTGCCAACAAACAATCTTTCTTCTTGGTAAGCAACTGAGTGCCCTGCGACCTACCACTACCGAGATCATGGGCTCCCCGAAGAGTGAGAAGAGCCGAAAAGCTGATGGCCTCTCTGAATACCAACCTACAACCAGTGGAATGAACTGTCAAGAGTATCTTGCTTCCGCTGTTAACTCGGACCAAACCGAGGCCGAGTCCCCAGTCGACCTGTACAGCTACCCAGGCAGCCCATCGGAGACAGAGCTGGGCGTCCTGAGATCTCCGGTAGAATCCAAGCGGCCTAAACACCGCCCCACTCTCTCCGGCTCCTCAACATCCTGTTCAACGCCCGAGAAGCAGTCCCGAGGCTTCAGCAGGTTCTTCTCTGCTAAAGGCAAGAACTCTGCTTACTAAGCTTATTGACAAAGATATGCTATATTTGTGTTGATATGGAATTTATAATCGTCTGGTGGGGAGTTCATGACTCGACAAGATGGACTTCGAACTTGAGAATGTAACTTCATTTTGTAGCTAGCCTGTCTGTTTGCACTCATCTTGGGCTCCTTGTTTATTCGCGTGCCTTCTCCATGTTGCTTCCTTGTGCATTGACTTGATGCTGCAGTGTTATATTGCTGAATGAAATTTCTGTACAAAGTGCTTGGACATGGTTGTTTCGTGCTGAAACAGTTCAGTATTGCACAGCTTTTCCTTCATTGCTAATAATCTCATAAATATGCAAACCGGGATTCATTGTTTCCCGGTTCTGCTACATCGGACTTCACGGGCTCTTCTCTCCGAGCCATTGCAGGAGACGGCCCGGTTCTCCATATTGGAACATTGAACTTCAGGTAGGTATGCTCTTTGATTTTTATCAGTGGCATCGTTATATTCCTTTATTTTACCCTTCATCCTATCCATTCTAGGCTTCGTGAGTCTCCATCTCGAGAAGACGAATTGCTGGCCGACTGCCAAGAGTGCTGGATCGAATGGTGCTCTCAAAAGCCGATATTTACCCTTCTTTAAATTTATTTTCTTTAAAACTCATGAGAATCTTTTATAATGAAAAAAAAATAATAAATAAGGTTCCAGTACGTATGTGACGATAAATGGAACTCATTTGGTGTCCCAATCAAGGTAAGGTTGCCTTAAAGCATGTCCCAGCCATTTCCCAAACACGAGCGGTTCCCAATAGTCTTTATAGCTTAATGTGCAGGGACAAATGCTAATTACAGGATATGTATGACAATGTCTTCTAGAGTCTATTTACTAAATTTCTTTTTTTTTTTTCCTGAATTAAATGTTTACAATACCAGTGATGGCCAAGTTTCGGTTCAAGAATTATCGGTTCAAGTTTAATGATACATGAAATCAGCCCCAAATTGCTCTCAAGACGGTTCAAGGCTGGTTCAGAACCAGCTGGTTTCAATTTAGGTTCACCGTTCCAGTCAATTTTACAGAATAAAAAAATATTAACAAATTATATGTCGAACATAAAATTTTAAATCTCAAAAACTGATTATTATAAATAGTTAGATTCTTTTTAGACTTTTACAAATTTATTTTTATTAAATTGAAAAGAAATTGTTGAATTTTCATTTATTTTTACGGTATGAAACCGGAACCTACTAGTTTCTGAACCTGAGTTAATGTCATTCAAGGGAGAACTGGTCAGGAACAACTTCAAGCCCAGTCTGCTCTAGCCCACGGGCCAGTTTAGACCCTATCTGGGGCCAGGCCTAGCCATCGGAGCTCCTTGATTTGATATGTTTACACTAAACCTCGTTCCTCATCTAATAGTAAGGAGGGAGAGACGGATAGCTCTTTCCCAGTTATTTGTCGACAAGTATCCCTCCCATTATTCCTTTCTTCTTCAAATTAAGGTATTGGACTGTGCGGGCAAAGCTTCGTGGGCTAGATGGGCCAGGAAAGTTGGGCTTAACTATCGTTAGGAGAAGACCATCGGTGGCCCATTCAGAGTTTCGGTCAACATGCAATGAAAAGGGAAGATGGCACTGGAAATCATATACGTTTATCGCTTTTTGTAATTAAGTCATATAAATTTAAAAACAGTTAATTCAGTCTTATAAGATCAATTCCGTTACACTTTTAGTCCAAATTATCATCGTACCGTTAACGACGTGAAGTCCATGTCATTAAAACAATAATAGTTTGGGCCTAAAGTTTAACAAAACTAGTCTTATAGGACTGAATTAGTCATTTTTAAACTTATAAAACTCTGCGAAGAGAATCTAGCGGCTTTATCTCTGTTAATAAATTTAAAGGAAGGACTAATATACAAGAAACTTGAGATTTAATACGGCAGCGCATGTATATGCACCGAATAAAATTATATATATATATTAAAAATAATTCTAATATTTAATTAAGTTATACCAAAATTTGTGAAAGTTTAATTTAAATAATAGTATTTTCTTGTCGGAGACATGGAATGACAAAGGGGGCATAGAAATCAAATCAACCCCAGCTGGAATGGAAAGTCGTTGCTCACTCTTTTCAATCTGAACTGAAGTATCCACACATTTCCAATTTCATGGATGCGAAATCCATCACCTGCCTGCAAAATTCTACGGTCTTATCGCCGAACTTTAAACAGGTAGAGAATACAATCCCTAACGTCAACCCCGGTTTAAACTGCTAAACGTGACTGGATCACAGAAGTCTTTCGTCTCGCTACAGAAAATGCAAGATCGGTCGGACGAACCCACACCTCAGAATGAGTGGTGATATTCAGCAGCCACGTTATCCAGTACAGTAATTAACATTATTTATTTACTTATCTATTTACTGTAATTTAATTCATATTTTCTCGATAAATTTAATCGAAAAACTTCTCGATTCGATTACCAGGAGGTTTTGACAACGATTCAGTAACTGTTGGGCATGTGAGCTTTGTCTGCATTTCAACCGACTGTGGGGTCCGCTTTGGCCTCTGCTCTCTCCAACTGGCAAATTTCAACTCCCGAATTTTCTCTGCTTGGCTCGAAGATTACGCCCAAAGGACGCGCTTTCTATTATTATTATTATTATTATTATTATTATTATTATTATTATTATTTTCATTTCCGTGTAAATTTAACAGACCCGTACTGAATTGGATTAGTTTCGGATAAGTTATGATTTTTTTTATTCACGTGATTCGGATAAAAATGAAATAATTATCGTATCATTTCAACTTATCCACAATTTTGTAGATTTAATTTCTGAGTGTGTCTACAGTCTACTCGGTCATGTCTGAACGATAATTTAAATGTTGGGAAAGTTTTTTTTGTGGACAGGATTTAATGCCAAATGAGAGTTTGCAAAAATAAAAAGAAAAAGAAAAATATTGGTCTATCTGGTAGGGGAGGGCATCGCACAGTCACGTGTCGTTACGTGAGAGTTCTTGTTTACTGATATCAATTAATAAAAATTAATTATTTTTATAATTTTTTATAAAATCTAAAAAAGATAACACACCATTATATATATATGAAAAAAAACCTTACAGTAGACCATCTTCTTTAGCCAAAAGGGTGTGGATTTATTTTTGATAATCGCGGTATTCGGGCGCTTTTCGGATCAGATTAGTGGGATTGCGACACCTCCTCCTCAAGGTACACGTAATAGTCAGCAAATCACGTGTGTCAGGTAAGTGATGCAGACATGACTGGTTATGGAGCTATAAAACCCCCACCCAAGAGAAAATGCACTCATGGAATTCGAACTCGAGAGGAGGTGTGGATATTTAACTTACAAGTGAGCATGAATTCGAATATGAAGTTTCGAAACATCTCTTTCCCCTTAAAAAAATATTTTGGGAATCTCGGTTCGAGTCTTTTAAATGAAAAAAAATTCATATTACAAGAGTTTCATCCTCTTAGTAGACCGATCCGGCTTGAATCTGAATTAGTCGGGATCTATCAAATTTCTAAATATTAAATAATACATACAAGATAGAAACTCGACGGGCCTTAATAAAATTCTTTTAATTATGAATTTTCGCGTTCTATAATACTTAAATGGAGATGTCATTTAACTTGGATCACTTCAAACAATCCGAGCAGGTGGTTTCGTATGTGCGTGCTGTCCTGTCACGTACGGTCGCATCCTATTGGTCATTTTGGTATAATAAACTTTTGAGAGAAAGATACTTTTAATTTTTATTTTTTCACACTTTTATTATTTTTATTAGGAACCTTTATTTTTTGTCATTTGTGTCGTCAACCTTTTTAAATTTTTACCACTTTGGTCATACCATTACTTTTTCCATCTAAAAAGAATATTACATCCAAAATTATTTTATAACAAAAACATTTTAAAAAATATTTCATCAATAATTAAGTAAATATTAGTTACTAGCAGATGTCCCTTCTAAAATTAGAATTCATTTTCTCAAAATAAGTTATGATTTTATAATAATAATAATAATTATCAATCAATTTTAAATAAGGAGTGTGTTTTAATTTTAAATGAGATATAGCCACCAGTAAAACTCTACAAATACCTTTTATTTTTATTTATTTTTTCCTTTTTTTATTTTTCAAAAAATATTTTAGTGACGAAATATCTTTTTTGGATGGAAAAAATAGTTGTAGGATTAAAGTGGTAAAATTTTAAAAAATTAAAAATATAAATAATAAAAAATAAAAATTTAGGTTAAAAATGATAAAAGTTAAAAAGTTAAAGATAAAAGCGATGTTTATCATAAACTTTTTTTCCGTTCCTACCAATGGACCAATCGCAGAGAGATATCGAGAGACAGTGGCGCTCGTATCACGGATAAGATTTTCTTGATCAGTTCCTACAAATCGACAAATTTACTGACGCCACCCAACTTTCGGTTTCAGGGAATAGATAAATCAATGATCGATCGTTACTTTTCCATTAGAACGGATCGAAAGAACGAGGTGATGAGAATAAAGGGGTTCAGAAAAATTTTGGATAACGGGAATCGAACATGAAATCTAAGTAGCATTAGATAACAGCGAATGGGACAACGCTAAACCTTATCGAGAGATTCGAATGATTTCACTACCAAGTTAAATTTGGGAAAATCTGAAATTGAAAAGAGGGCTTTTGGAGAAATCTGATATTGTTCAAAAATAGTGGCCAGCACTGGTTAACTCAAGCGAACAGAGTGTCTGTTCTGAGAGAAAATTTACAAAATCAGAGTTATCGAGATCTATACGATTGTGAGGTATTTATGATTTTGGAGAGACAAATTAATCGTTATGAGAAAAGAACTGTGGCCTAATAGGGCTGAGCCATGTAAAAGAAAAGATTTGATATGGTTGAATTATTCTCGGACAAGTACCGAGAAATTTTCAAATTAATTCTTATTTATGATATTTTTCGTACTCTTATTTTCAAATTTTTGTAACAGGAAAAAAGAAAAATAATGCTGACCAACTTCACATGGCCAAGACAAGATCACTGAGAATATAAGACTTGTGCCAAGGAAAGGAAAAACTAAATTGATAACAAAAAGTGAAGAAAAAGGGCAGAAAACCCTAAATAATTAAATGTACCCATAATCATTTTGTTCTCTCACAGGGTCAATTTGGTCATAACATCCGTCAAGGAAAAAAAAATTTCCGACCCTTCATTTGCCCTCTCGAGCCTTACAAATCAAACCCACATCAACCCAGCAATGTTAACAGGCCTCATATACATATAGACATGTATATATATATATATATAGGCCAGATTGCATAATTAATTAACCCTATAATTACTAACTAATTACAATAAATGGGAAAAATTATTAAAAAGAAAGTCAAAGAGAGAAGCAATATGAAGCAGCTTCTTCATCTTCAGCCTCCCAGGAGAGTTGGGACTGGAAAAATTATCGTTAGTGAGATTCCATCGTCTTCGTTGTCGGTGCTCGTAGATCCGGTCGACGACCGCCGATGACACGTCCCGTGTTCTTGTAGTAGAATGTCGCGGCCATGTACATACATGATCGGTTCATCTGAGAGCTGAGGTGAGGGACTCGAAGACCACTTCATCGCAGGGGATGGTGAGGCCCATGTCGTGGTCGAACCCGAACTCCTCCTCGGCCGCCCGGAGGAGGCTCTGGAACTCCGGCCGGGCGAGGAAGGAGATGGGGATGATGTAACGGGCCCTGTTGGGTCCCACGTAGACCACGAAGTGGCCCCTGGGGACATCGAGGGGGAGCCCGTCCTGGTCGTTGCAGCCACCATTGCTGTTCTTCTTCCCCAGGCTCGAGCACCTCCTGAGGATCTGCTTGATGACGGCCGTCTGGGGCAGCTTCGAGGGCTTTCTAATGGCCATTTTGGGCGGTCGAGTCGGTGGCGAGGAGGGTATATATGATCTGGGAGGGAGAGGAAGAGAGGAAGAGGGTGAAGGAATGAAGTGGGGGGGCGGGTTGTGTGTGTGTGTGGTGGGCTTGTAAGGTTATATACACTGAGACCATGTGACACGGGAGAGAGACTTCTCCATAACAGATATATCATGTCACTGATACGAACTAATTTATATTTAACTCTTCATTATGGTATTTGGAATAAGTCTTCCAAGTAACAAGTGCACCATTTAATATATATCACAAGTTAATGAGTGTTTGCTATATTATCATGATTTATTTAATTTATCATATATCTGTAATTGATTTTACTGATTACTAAATAATCATAAACTTATAACATATATCACGTGATATATTCATTGTACTTTTTTCAGATCAATCATGGTGGCACTGGCCTGGACCCAAAAAATTCTGATGTCGACACCGGTTACACATGTTGCATGTTGAAACGATATCCACACGCGACCATACATTGAGGGGACAAGTCCATGTAACATTGATAAAATTATCAGTTGGATATTACCATGTTCTAGTAACATGACAGCACCTAAAGTAAGAAACCATCTCGGACTGCATTCTACAGGATCGACAGCATCGAATAACGAACAGCCAGACTTACGTCGAGGGTAAAAGATCTAGCTATATAAGGAACCCACCCAATTGAACCGGGTTGGTACTGTTAAATTGTTGTGGGCGGACTGGTGACTTATGTTAGAGAATAATCCTCAACTGGGTTAGGATGTGAGATTATCAGAAAATGGTTATAAATTTATATCAGATATTGTCATAGTTAAAATGCTAATATATTATATTATTACTAGTGAATTTTTTGAGAGGTTGAATCCATTTCTATCCAAAAGTATAAGATAACAATACCTAATTTTCTTGTAAACTCATGTTTATTCCTTAATTGATGTGAATTTAACAGGTACCGGGATCGAAAGATCTAGGCGGCATGCCCTCGTCATGCACGTTCATGTGGGCATCGATAATATCCCATCCGATCGAAAATCTGACCAATTATACATCACATGCGGTGTACAAACAAATCGTGTCACAAGTTGCAGGTGGAAGAACGACGGAGGAGCAACTGTGACGGGTCTAAAAGTCTCGGCCAATGGGACGAAATAAAGAAAGTGTTAAAGAGACAAATTTTAGAGCGATAAAATAAAATAATTCGATAAAAATATAAGTAAAAATAGTAAATTTTGTATAAATTTTTACAGATTTTTTCCAATCTAGAGGGGCGATCGGCACATTTACCCTTCTAATCCATCCATGAGGAGCAGGCAGAGTCATGTGGGGTTCTTTTGTTATTTTGAGATGTCCAAGGGAGTAAAGGAGGGGAGAGAGGGAGAGATGTGGAAGGTGGTCATTGTGCTTGGAACCCACCACACAGGTGTTGCCCTTCCTAAAGACAACATGGTCCCTCCTCTTCTCCTAGTCATAGGCTTGGTTTCGGAACATTGCCCCAGTGGTTATTGTCTCGACCTATACCTTTCTTTCGCTCTTTCTTTTCGAACTAAACAAATGCATATATTTGATCCCTTCCCACGACCAAGATCGGATCCTACTCGTGTAGTATCCCATTCAATGTCGGACCGTGACTATTTGAGTCGTTCTACGCACAGGGAAAGCAATATCTTGCACAGTGAAATGAAACCCTATGTTTTCTGTGAGTATCTATGCCGGGACAGTGTGAGAACACACTGCCCAGCTCATTGGTTGTAATATAAGGGGAAAGAAATATCACAACAATTCTTTGCTTCAAGTTCGACATCACTTTTAGAGGGTTTCTTTTCTAGGTAGAAGTCTAATGCATCTTCTTCTAAGAAAGGAAAACATCGGTTGTAGCAACTCAGTTATCATGTTACGTAATGCTCGAATTTTCGTGTTGTATTGCGAATACATAGTCCCATCAACGTTTCACCATCATGGACTAACACAGTTCAAGAAGTTGGTATCCTCCAAATTTAGGTATAAATAGCACGTTTCTAAAAAAAATGTTTTTAACGGATGCATAAAAAAGGATTCGGAGTTTCAACTTTGAAACCACCGAATTATATAAAGAGTGTGTTTTATATTATTAGAACATTGTTCTTGGTGGTAAGAGTCTCATCCATTTTAATCGTGGTTAAGATTGACTAAATTCATATTAGAAAAATATAAAGAAAATTCTAAAAATATTAGTTTTCGAATATCACAGGCTTGCTACAAAATTTAACCTGATATTAGAATCAGGTCAAACTAATTTTATACATTGATCTAACGCAGCGTGCTGTCTTTCATCCCATTCAACTTTTATCCTATGCATGTGTTGAGAAATAATCACATATCGAATAATAAAGAGATCAAACCCTTCTTTTTGAGATAATTGAGTACCGCCACATTAAATTTTTCGGTGAAAGCATATTTGAGAGTGAAAAATTTTCAGCTAGCATGTAATGTATGATTACCATGGGCCATGTGAAGATGTTTCTTATGAACAAATTGGTGTTATACCATATGCGATCACCCAAAATACGATAAATCTGAAGAGCATTCCGTGACACGAGTATGTGCAACAGAACTTTCGAAGCTTGATTCGAGCGAGACCGTGAGTGTTCGAACCCCAGCACCGATAGTCTCGGCGCTTCGGTAGTAACCCATCTACCAAACCAGATCTAGAATTGATTCCCTAGGCTATCCTAGGAAACAAGCATGAACAAGAGGAGATACAGAGCATGTTGCCCACTTCCTATGTCTCCTTAAATGTTTTATGATTTTGGATACACTCCTTTTCGGGAGAATCAAACGCTGCCTTGGAAATAAGCGGAAAGAGTAGGGCCCCTGACTAGGATGATTCAATCCATAGGGATTTTTTCAAAATGGCCCTCGATCGATTTTCTCCATGCAAAATAATTGCCAGCCCTTCTTTTCTTGGCAAATCGTGATTCAAGTACTGTACTGATTGAAATAATTGCTCCATTCCCATTTTTCAGATCCACCAACAACTTGAAATTATGCTGCTGTCTAGGCAAGATTCAGACAATTTCATCACGGCTCGATCTAGCGCATATCTTTTCCGTACATATTTACTTCTGTCTGTTGGAACAACGAAAAGTAAAAGGGTAGCAGATGTCTCGTCAGTGAAAACTGAATTATCTCTTAACTTCATTATAAACAATGATGGTTGTCGAGTTTTCTCCTCCCTGTCTCATTTTGTTGTGAAAGAATGTCTTATCACTTTCTAAGCAGAATTCATTTTCTAATAAATTGGGTTGATCAATTTGATGTTAGTTCATCTTGTCTCTTCAAGGTTGTCCCACTTGAGACCAGAATATTGTTCATCTTTCTATTAAATACTAAATAAAATTGGTGTTGTTATCTAATAGGTTAATCTTTTAGAGCAAACGGTTATAACGACTTCCATTTATATCATGACATTAAAGAACAGGTTCGAGTCACCACACGCGCACTAATTCATCAATGGGCATTCAAAAACCAATCAAGCTCACGCGAGATAGAGAATATTAAATAATAAATAATAAATTATGCAGCTATTTGATATGTTAATATTTTAGAATAAATAATTATGACGACTTCTAATTTTATTATAGTGTCAAAGCATATGTTTGAATCACCACGCGCACACTAACCACTATTTAACTAACTCCATGCTATGAGACTTCAAAAACTAATCGAGCCCATGCGTGAGGGAATAATAAATAATAAACGATATCGTTATCCGATATATTAACCTGTTAGAGCAAATGGTTACGACGAATTCTAATTCTATCACTTTCGATAATGAATTTTCACCTGTTTCTTAAATACGTAAATCCAATAATTTATTTAAGAGAAAGAAATACTGAACCAGCTCCATGAAACCTAATGCGGCAATCCTCAATATACATGTACTGATGTTCATTTACAAAAATACCCTCACCACTTTCAAACAATGACAATTTTCCTTTTTTGTTTTTAATGACTGGAGGTCCCTTGGCTGGTTTGGAGTACAATAGCAAAAAGAGCAAAAAGGTTATCAATGAAGTAGAGAAAAATTTCCTCGGATTACAGTCTTACAAAGAGAAAAAATTATAATTAAGAAAATTTTACTTCTTAATAAATCAATAATGTTCTTTAATATGATCTTTTGATATTGCCATGTAAATGGAAAAATAAAAAATAAAAAAAAAACGAAAAGCAGTCAACAAAAGGAGCATGTGGAAAAAGCAGTCAAAGGAGGGTAAAAAGTCAAAGAAAGACCACTTTCAGTCGTTGCGGTTATTAATGAGTCGTAGTTACAGCACAGTAAATTGGTAGTTTTAACCACTGCACGGACATCCAAAGGTCCGCATTGAATTCCTTCCTCAACCACTCACGTAGAGGAGAGCGTTTTGCATTATATATCACACGACAGTATTGATATGATATTATAAATTAATATAATTTATTTATTCTCAATAATTATTTTTTTTATTTTTAAGAATTTATTTTTAAAAAATTTTAAAATAGTTAAATTTTATTAGTTTGTGATATCACGTTAATACTGTCACGTAATATACGCGTTAGAAACCGTACTCTCTCCACTTGTAGACCTATTAAATAAGGAGGCTCCTCTAGGAATGAACTTACTTGCATCTTTTATCAAGTCAGCTAATGATTACTTGACGCACATTAACGAGATTTATTAATAATATTCACTTTTATAAAAATGATGAGACACTTGTTTACTGAAATTACAAATAATTATTTTTATTAAATATGCAATCCGTGAACTGGTTCTTATAAAAATTTCTCCATATTAGAGAGGAAATTTAGGCAATTATATCACGTAACGTGCCGTGAGAAAATATCAATCAAACTATAATAAGTGAGCAAGTTGATATTAATCACTTGAATTTTTATTATAATTATTATTAATTAGTGGTACCTTCCATTTTATTTTGTGAGCTTTAATGTAAAAATTCATTTGTATGCCGAAAAAAATATTGAATTCCCTCAAGAAATGATAACTATTTCCTGAATAAAATAGAATATGTAATTTATATAACTTTGTTAAGGAATAGTTCATCAGATTGTATATCTGAATTTAGTTTTTTAACGGGCAATTCTTGTAAGATCATTCGTAAATCTGATTATACACGAAACGGCGTGGATCCGTGCGGTTATGGATACGTCTTAATTGGTCCGGGAAGAATAAGCGAATAATGGACACATGTCGCATTTTGGTATATGTGATACCTATTTGTGCAAACACAGTGAAGATCCTTTTATTAATTGTGTCCAAGCTGTCTGACTCTGACCATGTTAATTGACAGAGTGCACATTCAAATTTGAGACTGTTCCATGACATTGTCTGCTTGAATGACAGTTCTCTCTGTTTTTTTTTTTTTTTTTTATTATTCCAGGGAATGCCTGTCCTAAAAAGATAAAAGGAAGTGGCACAGTGGGATTAAATTAAGACGAACGAAAAGTTTGACTAATAAAAATCGAATTATAGGTTTTTTGTCCGTAATACTGGTATTCAGAAACTCTATAAATAAGCCCCTGACTAATCTAATTTGAATAAAGTGGACCCACTAAGCGATAAAATTCTCTCAGCATGAGTTTTCTCGATTCATGAAAATCGAACATGAGACCTTTGCTTAAGGGACCAAGCGTTGAACAACTTGAACCAACTTACCGAATGAAGTGTCGAAGTGGGATTAAATTAAAAGGAACGATAAGTTTCACCAATAAAAATCGAATTATAACTTTTTTATCGGTATTACAAGCATTCAGAAACTCTATAAATAAGCCTATGACTAATCTAATTCGAATAAAGTGGACCTACTAAACGGTAAAATTCTTCCAACATGAGTTTTCTCTGTTAATAAAAATCGAACATGAGACCTTCATTTAAGGGACCAAGTGCCCAACTATTTGAATCAACTTATGTTAATTCGCGCCGGTCGAACGTATCAAACCCTCTGACATAACTATTTGGTATTGCATAGGATCGTGTCCGAAATAGTAACGCAAGACATTTGATTTGCATCTCAACGGAAGGGCTACAATCAAAGGTAGTGGCTTGGTGGTTCTAAATTTGCTCCAATATGATTTAGTAAGTCTAAAATTTCAAGATTCGAATCCCATGTATGTATTTGTATTAAAACGTATTTTAGAAATGTGCTCTTTAGACATCAACCGAGCAAGCACCGACTTATGTGAACTAGCACCGGACGTTTAGTATTGTTGTGCTGACGGGTCAGTACCTGTGCCAGTTACTTAGTTTTTCTAATATGTTCGCAATTGAGTACGAGAGTTCGAATATATTATATAGTAAGGATGCTACAGCACATACTATGAGAAGCTTTGTATCAACATCTCCATTATTTTAAGGAACGTGTTGCTTTATGTTTCAAACTTTCAAAAATACTAATGACCAGTAACTTTTTAACCAATAAGAAAAACACAAATGATGATGTAATTGAAAAATCGCTCATAAAAGTATAATTACCACTTCAATTCATAATTACTCTATAATTTTCGTTTTTCAATTATGTATATATATTTTTATTTTTTATGACACATACTATAGAGGTTAAAGTACTAAAAAAGTAAGATGCAATTGTGAAAGTATGTCAAATATTATTGCGTAAAAATATACAACTTTTTATTTAATTGTATAATTGACAATTTTATACATAGTATCGGTCGGTGTCTAGTCCTATTTATATGTAAAAGCTATATTGATATTCATTTCTAGAAAAAATAAAAACTATATTCAATGTAAATCGATAGAAATATAGGGGTTTTCTTTCCGGTGTTGAAAATGGCGATATCGTACGCTGTACTTGCGCAAACATTTATCAAGTAGGGCTCTTGAATTTAATGGTGGGGATGAGGTGGTCGATATCAAAGCACGTTGCACTAGCAAACACTGAATGCGATCCCATGGCGATATTAATAATCGATCAGGAGTACACCATCGTGTGTGTGTGTGTGTGTGTGTGGAAAGAGATGAGAAAGCACTTGGGTCGTACAATATTATTCAACCCGATCTCCATACATACGTACAGGGAGTTGCTCGTGTCTCAGGAGAGTTAGTAATAAAATATCGTATCTGAAAAGAAGAAAAAGAAACTCATAGTAATTTGAAATTGGTGGACAATCAGAACTAATAGCGGAACATGTTACTATAAAAGTGCGTACATTGTCAAGGTGAATTTGTACTTCGTAATTAGTAAACTGAGAGAAAGTCTTGTATATAACGGATAAAGCACGTGACCGTGCTGATGCGGCGTGCGGTTACCCAAAGTACTCTTCCCGTAAGCTGGGCACGGGAGAAAAGGCATACCTCCTACACCCTTTGGTCAGTTGTTCCTCGTACCCAACTATCAATTTAACCTTCAAGTTGAACACAGAGTTGTAAATCTCTCGAAAACCACTGCAAGATCTATCAAGGAAGTGACATCGACTCGGGCTCGGGTCTTGGTTCGTTATCAATAGTTATTCATCTCAATCTTCGATCATGTTGTGATTAAAACGCATCCTCGACGCCTCTCATCATTCCCTGTGAATTTGACGCGTTTATTGACATTAGTACACCGTGCTTCACGACTTCTATACATAGACAAAAATCTCAGCAGCAAACAAAGAAGTGGCCCGAGAGAGATACGGCACAAGGACTTTGGAGGTGTCTTCGTGCAAGTCTAACTGATGGGGCCAACGTGCCTGAGAGGTTTCTGAAGGAAGATGAACCATCCATGTTCTGTGACTCAAGCTTGAATTCAATGAATTAGTTGTACCATCTTTTTTTTTTTTTAAGAAATTCTTAATTGAACTAAATTTATAAATAATGTGATAAATTTGACTAATAATTTATTTTATACACCAACAAAAGTATCGCGTCACAACTGGAAATATTATTAATTGATGGAAAAATTTGATATAATATCTTTTCTGTTTATATACAAACAATTATTCGTCGAGTTTACAGATTACATAGTGAGCTCCGCTTCGTGGAAGAATATCTCCCTCTTTTTTTTTTTTTTACGTGTACCGCTTGATATTTAGAAATATAATGGTTTCGATTAATTCATATTCAAACTTGATCCACCCATTTAATAATAATATCCTCTCAATTATATACTTTCTCTTCATTTACACTATTTGAATTAGAAGATTTACTTTTTAAACGCTAAAGGTCGTTAGTGCCCTCTCGGAATCATGCAAAGCCCTTGATTCGTGAACAGCCTGCTATGGTCGACTAGGATCTATGTGGGAAACATAAGAAAACTTGACAAGTTCAAGCCGCTGTACGATGATGATACCGTGTCATGAAACACACGGAATCGTGACCGTACGATGAACATTGCCAGGGTAGAAAATCGGAGGACGTAATTTACGCGCTTGGGTGTTGGAATCGAACTTCTTTCAGGGTCGTCATTAACTAGTTTCCCTGATGCTGCAGTTCTTAGGTGCACGTATCAGATTATTAAATGAAAATTTACTACTTGCCCCTGCATTGCCACATGAAATGAAGGGCACCCTCTGCCCTAACCCTAAAAATTTAATTCTATACGGCTTGTAAGAAAGGGGTAAAGAGGCCAAATTAAATCTCAACTCCCCTCGACTTAATTCAGTGACCCAAAAATGTCCATAAACACCGACTGCAGCTGCCTGTGAACTGTCTCTCTACATTTAGAACTATATAGAATGCACGTAACTCTGTATATATAATGTGTATATTCAGCAAAAATTAGACGTGGTACAGTGACATCATTATCAACTTAAGGAAAAAAACGTTATATATAACGGGCATAAAAGTGGCATATATTAGATGTCAATGAATGCCAATATATAAGTAAAAACATTTAGAAATATCTGATAAATTACAGAAAATATTGACTTATGGCATATATCATGTGATGTACTTATTATACAGAAGAGTGCTTTCGACTCAAGATGTCTAGGTTAAAATTCTCATCGGTGTTATTTTATGTGCTTGTTTATTCTCGTTTTCTTCTTATCCCATTCTAAATTCATTGCATCCTCTGTACGTTAAAGGAAAAATTATAACAGAAGTCATATATGTTTACCTCTTTTTTTAAGCAGCGGAGCCATATATGTCCTAAAATAGCTAACTTGACCCTATAAGGTTACTTCTTATACACATTTCAGTCTCAATCATCCATTATTTTTACCAACAATGCCATTAATAACATGAAATCCACGTAAGAAAAACAACGACAATTCATACTGAAATGCGTAACCAAACTATACAAATAAGCGGAGATGGATTTTAGGAGTTTGAGATTATGTAAATTTCACTTGATTTTATCTATTTTTTATTATATTATCTCTTTTCCCCATAAACTCATGCTCTTATCTTTTCACTGAGTCGCCTCCCTTGAGTGAACTTCCTGAATCCATTCTTGCTTGTATATGATCGAATTTATCATTTTCAAACACATAGTAATCGATTACTAAAAAGAGTAAATATATAGAGCTTTTACTGTAATTATTTTAAATGTACATATATACATATATAGCACGTGGACGCGCGTGCGTGTTATAAGTATATAAAGGAAGTGTCTCGTTGATGCACTTTCTGGGGAGATTCCACGGTAGGGCACGATTAAATAGACAAGGGCAAATATGTGGTCGTCTAAGTTTCGTGGCTTTAATGGGAGAACCAACCGAGTTTGATCGTATCAATTTCGATTATGATTTTTCTTCTTTTTTTCCCCCTTTTGAATGTGGTTACATGTGTAAGTTAATTTGGTGCAACTGAAACGTGGTCGGATAAATGAATATCTATCAAATTGCACTGTGGGGATGCGATAGGGAAGGTGAATTTCGATGAGGGTTTTGTTTCGAAGCTCAAACTGTTGGACGATTTTTCTCCGGGCTGCTTGGAATACCAGCTAAATCAGGGATCCGTGGAGCTACACATCTGCGGACATCATCGACAAGGATGGATTTAAGGTTCGCGCCACGAAACCATGTCTCTAGATCTGCTCCCGGTCGCTATATCGGAGTCCGTGGAGCTATGGATGTTGTTGCTTGGATGTGATGTTCTTTTGATGATTATTGAAAATCAAGTCCCACATTGGGAGGGTAAAAAAAGAATTATGGGATGTAAGAGAATTGAATAATATTATCAATTATCAGCTTATATTTTTAAGTACAGATATTCGGTGAAAATTTTATATTGTATCAAAATAAGTTATCATTTAGGCTCATACTTTATCATGGAGATAAAGACACCGTGAGTCCTATATATTTGTCGATTCTTGCAAGTGAGTCCTAAATGTTTCAAAGTGTTAAATTAAGTCCTATATGTTACTTGCGTTACAACATCGGATCATTTCTGTCATCTGCCGTTACTTTAAGCTGACATGGCGCCGACGTGGCACTAATATACATCAGCATAAAGTAATGGTAAGTGACGGAAAGAACTTGATGTTGTAACGCAGATAATATATAGAACTTGATTTAACACTTTGAAACATACAGGACTCACTCGTAAGAATCAACAGACATATAGGACTCTTGATGTCATTTTCTTCTTTATCATGCCTAGTGTGGAACCCTGATTAATTAAAGGTTTAAGTTTGGAAGAAAAATATTTGGCTCGTATTTAGTACATCGAGTACAGATCCAGCAAGTTTAGGTCCCGTACAATTAAATAAACCACTTAAACAGTTGTCACCTAAAGAAATAATAAGCGGTAGCATGAATTACTAGCACAAGGAAGCAAGTAGACTCGGTTCGATATCAGAAATATCACTCACAAAATCGACCTACGACTAACAAGCACACCTCAGTCATTGACTAACTACCTCATAATTAACTAGAACGTGTCATTGTCCACGAGCGAGTATTTTATATAACGTGTATACCATATAACAGTGTACAAAAATAATAAAATTTAACTATTTTAAGATTTTTTTAATGAAATTATTAAAATAAAAAGATATCTCTAGTAATTTGTTACACCTCATTAGTAATATACCCGTCACGTGCAAAAGTTTCTCCCTCATCCACTGGCAAAAAGATCGTAAATGCACTTTGACTTTTTCTCACTAAAACACACCCGAAATACACACGAAACCTAATTCCTGCTCTCTCAAGTTTTATCGCTTTAATTAGAACTCTCTCTGTCTCTCTATATACATATATATACATATACATGAGGTATATATACACGTGCACGTATACATACATACATATCCATCCTCTTCCTACTACAATGAATGCATCAGATTAAGAGCACGAGGAGCAGGTCAGTGATCAAAATCATGAAAGCGTAAGTGCATGGCAGAAGAAACATGGAAAGGGGGGCCCAGTCCACAGCTCAGATTGTGAACAAAGGACTTACGGATGTACCAAAAGTTATCGGTGAGAGCACATGCCGTGTTGCCTTTCCCCATAGCATCTCCAGACAGCACCGGTCGGTTGATCGAGCCGATACATCAGATGTCTTATTCGATTTCTCGTCCGGGACCATTTATACGTACGTTTATTAACCCAGGCTGTGGCTGCAGTCTGTATGTCCGGAAGTGGAAGTTTTCAAATTGTTCCAGACTTTTGGATCAATTTGATACTGGATTAGCTATGTTCCGTGCCAATGCAGATCTTTTGGCTTCATGATCATTTAAAATCTGAAGAATGGAGAGTATATGCACATACATACACACACGCACACATACATATATATATATATAGAGGTGTAAGTGGGCAATTATAGAAAGCAAAGGGTTCAGATCATGGGGTCCGCTAGCCTCCTTGGGGGGCCATCCTTGTTCACCTTGGGTCACGGGAGCCCCCAACTGTATACTTACAGCATAATTTTGGGACTATTTTTTTTCTATCCAATAACGAGGAGCTCAAGTTCACCTTACAATCCATGAATTCAAGTAAGTTCATGTACAAGTATATGTGTAAACGGTCTCGCTAGAAAGTAGGACGTGCACGTACAAGGGGAGAAATTAAACTTACGACCTGTTAAGTTGACTCACGAAGCGTACAAACATGCATACGTAGTTTTGAATTTTCGTTTCATTCTAAATGCATCCAAAAGGTAGAATGATCCTACTCAAATCACAGACGATCTTGATGAATCCTCATTACAAGTTTCTATATGGTTAACAGTCTGGACCCCGATTACACAACCTCAGTGCGCAACTCGAGCAGCTTGACTCGGATTTGGGAAAGCCTCGGCAACAACATAGACTAGGTCCATGAGGGCAATTGTGGGCAGAATTTCTTGGTTATGAATCCAGAATGTGCTTGAGAATCCTGACTCGAAGATGATATCTCCAACAGTGAACCTGATATTTCCAATAACAATGATGATGATGATAATAATAATAAAGTGATTTCATATTCATTTGGCTGTTTGCTCATTTTCTTCGACAAAATTGATATTCTCATGGGCTTTGGCCCTTCTTCTAGTTCGATGGGCCCGGCCCGTGAAAAAAATTTGTACGCTCGCCGTTTTATTGCCCGATCGTGCCATGGCTAGACTAGTATTTTCAGCACTTTGATTCTATCTATGTAGGATTGCAACTTGCTACGATTGGCATGGGTCGGAATTCAGTAGGTGCTCAAGTGAGGTTAAAAGGATCACCTGAATTATCGCAACTGAGGACGCAGTTGTGAAAACAATTGGACTATAAGGACTAATTGGAAGCTAGCTTAATTTGGAGAGGAAAAATGAAAGTTCTCACATAGATGGGCTAGGGAAAAGGGTCAGTTTCGAGCGTCAATTTTTTTTTATCAAGCTTATAAAAGGTTAGATCCGGTATTATGAGAAATGGCCTAACCGGGAGAGAGTTTTCAGTAGAACGGTTATATCATGTGTCAATGATGACGTGATATATTTATCCAATCAAAATATGACATGTTTTTAATAATTATACATGCATAATTACTAAACCCAAAAGATTCCTAAAAAATATTTTTAAAAAAAACTTACAATTAGTGAATTCTAATCGAAGAGATACATAAATGGTATAATCTATTAGACGGACATACGAAGTTAACATTACCTGCATAGTATGACCGCTCTATTTAAGACTCTCCTAACCAGGAGCATGGAACTAGCAGTTGCCCAAACTTTGGCACTTACAGAAGGAATGAGGACAGCTGCGGAGTAGGGGCATAGGAATACCGGTGCTAGAACCAGACTCGGAAGCTGATTTTAACAGAAAAGCATGGGCGAAAAGCTTGGCAGACCAAACCTCTGGCTCTTGAGACCAGTGCAAGGTGAAGATTCAGCTAAAAACTTGGTCAAGAAGCAAGCAAACAGATGTGCTGATCCTGTAGCACACAATGGTTTAGAAACAGGACTGTCCAAGAGATCTTTGTCAGTTCTTCCGTAACGATGATGTACACGGTAGAAGCAATAATGTATGCAAACTTTGAGAAAAATCCCTCTTGTTGCTTAGGCGGACAATGTTCGACAATCAATGCATCGAGGGGAAAAAATGGTATGAGTTGAAATCTTGAGGAGATGCTCATCTCCAAGAAACAAAAGACGGGAATGAGTTAAAAATTTCATTGCTTTGGAGGCGATGTTGATGGGTTGGATATCCTCGTCCCGCTGAGAATGTACCCGCCGAAAGCACTCATCTGCATACACGGGTGAGTTCTCGATGGGAGCACCTGCACCAGAAAAATATCCAACATTTAGGTGGAAGAAGAAGAAGAAGAAGAATCTAGGTGTGCCCGTGTTTTACAATGCCACAGGATCGCATGTCTCAGAAACTGATTAAAGCCAAAAGGGACCGTAGTTTTTTATAGCGGAGGTTAAGGTTATACTGATAAAAAAAAAAGGTCGTACATAGTAAACCTGTTACATCATCTGATGAATGTTATACGAGCCGTGAGGAAGGGAAACGAATATCAATACAAAAAGTTCAAAGAGATGATGATATAACCTGATATTCACGTAACCAAGGCTCGGAAATTTGCAAGCCAATTGCCATCTTTTCAATCTGCAGATAATGCATGCACATTGCGAGAGGCTGCGTATAAACCAGAAATTCGATCAGATGAATTGCAAGCTTAACAAGGGAAAGGCACAAATTCGATATAATCTTGCGAGGGATGTCATCCATGTAATAGTCTACGCTGCTGGACTACTTTTCGACAGATTAATTCTTACAATGATATATAATACCTGTAGATATTGGTGATAAATTGCGAAAGGAGCCGAATACGCAAGAAGCGGAACAAGATCTTTAACAACTTTGCAAATATCAAGCTCCGGAGCGGCGACTATTAAACTGCAAAATAGTTTAAAGAATCTACATTAGCAAGTTCTCTTCTTCATTAAATACTCAAAGCAATCAAGAGCAACCAGTTACCTTGAGAAACCGTTTTCTCTCCACATGCGGATCATTTCCATCGACGCCTTTTCTCCTGCTTTTGGAGTCTTGCAGGCTTTAGTGACTGGTGAGGAGCTAATTTCACAAGTCAGATCTACCATTTCGTTTTCAGATGAATGAGGGATTTCGCCCTGGCCAACTGTTTCAGGAAGCGACTCAACAGATGGCATTTCTTCCTACAGAAATTCTGTCTGGATCAGTCAGAGGACCAATTAAGGCAGGAATGCAGATCCTGAGAAATAGACATACATTTGGACAACCCTCAGTGTTGCAAACATCTTGCTGTTTGTCGATTTCCTCAGGCATACTGTTTTCAGCAGAATAGATGTCACTAAGAGATGACCTCACAATCCTATATGAAGAAACAAGCTGATTTAGTACCAGAGAAATGAGTAGGCAGTGCCTGTAAGATGAAGGTTCATTTAACACTCTGGTAAAATTTATCCATACCGTTTACATATCTCATCACTGAAGTTGAACATTCTGACTATTTCCATAGGATATGGCATTTCTCCAATGTAAGTGTTGCATACATGGCCTGAACCTCCTAAACGCTCTGCCACAGCCCCGGTTAAAAGACCACCCACCATATCCACCACCAGGATATCAGAATGCACAGCTACATTGCCCATACAAAGCAGCAAAGACAATGCATCCACTCTAAGAAACCTGAAGATGACAAGAGACCGAAAAAACCGATATAAGCCTTTAGGAATTGTACTATCTCGTGAGCCAACCAATGAGAGTATCTCTTTTTTTACCCGATCCTATTTGGATATTTCTTGAAGTATGCTTCACATATACTGAAAGCAACAACAAAAGCACGAGTCACTAAATGGAGTAATGACTAAGAAATTCTTAAATGCTATGGTAATGAATAAAAGCTTGATCCTTCTACTGAAGACAACTATGGCATACATGAAGAAGTTCAAATTAGCAGCAGAAATTCCGGCCATGCAAAATGGTTAAAGATTGGCACAGCATTTTCCTCAGGGAAAAAAGTGAAATAAAGTTACCTTCGTGTGACAGGTTTCCTCATAAGTACTATTGGAGCATACTTCTTTTGTTTCTTTAGCCGATATTTCTCCTGGAGATGAATTGGGAAAAAAATCAGCTTATCAAGAATATAGGCCTCCTGCTATCTTCTGGGTGTAAGACAAACCAGGTTCCTTGGCAAAAACTAACCTGCGAAAATGCCGTTTTCTTCTCAAAAGTAGAACTGTTGGCAATGAGCGCTTCAATAATCTCTTCACCAGTTGCACCTTCCCTGCATCCCACCAATAAGAGCCGCTGAACTATAACCACTAAACAGCTTCAAAATTCCTCGAGAGAAAAGATAATGAACTAATGGATTGCATGGTCACATCCTTCCAGCTTAGCATATCCTAAGGAATCATCACAGGTATGGCTGGGCAGTTGCAGTATTTGATAATTGATCCTCACCTTCTTAGCGCTTCTATATCCTCACCAGTGAGACTCTGAGCCTGGTTATTATCGACTATTGCACGATTGTCTCTGCATTCATCTTTTTGTTCTGAAGATCCCTTTCCCTGGGCATCATTTCCTAGACGAACAATCAATGAAGATCAATAGAATGAAACTAATAGAAACAAGTTTACTGTGCTTTCAAGTGGAACTAGACCTTCAGTGAATTACATCAAGAGTAACAACTTGGACACAAAAAAAGAAAGAAAGCAAGAAAACTTTGGCGATATCACTTGATCTGGAGGAAAAAAAAGATAACAATTAAATAATCGGCTAATCGCTCGAATATATGTACAAGTAGCATTAACAGATTAAGATCCCCACAGTTATTTTCCACTGCAGTTAAGGACCTCGCATAATACTTGTCATAGTCCTAGAACTTGGGAATGCACTAAACAGTTACTGAGGGAGCTGAATAGTGTGAAGAAATCTATGGCAGTTTACTCAATTTCATAAGCTACTGCTAAACTAGTGATAGGAGCTAAGGCTGTAGACCAGGTATGAACAAATTAAACCCACGAGACAACACAAAGTTCCTTGCTTTGGAAGATTGTGAAGCGCAAACCTTCATGCGAGGGCAGAGTAACACGAGACAGAACCGACCCTTGAGCGCCATTATCTACTTGAAATACAGAGCCGAAGGGACAACCAATGAGCGGCTTCAGCGAGTAGCTCTTGTTCCCGATTTTAAGCGTCCTGCAACCCCACGAAAGCACAAAACAACACAATCAACAATCGAACTCCTTTATAGCCCATCGATTAATGCCAGGAAGTTTATCGGGAGAAACTCACGAGCCCTGATTGAGGCGAGCAAAGACCAGCCGGTCGCCATCGTTGATGTCGAGCAACACGCTGCAGCCTTCCCATGTCACCACCCTGTGATCCTGACTCGGATCAACTCGAGGCTTATCCTCGGACATTATCTGATTCTTTATATCAGGGGGAAAAAAAAAAGCAACTTTCTTCCCAATTGCAACTCGAAGATCTTCAGAAGTAAAAGGATGAATCGCAGAGTTTTAGAACTAAAAACTGAGAACCGTCTTCTTCCAGTTCTTCCTCGTCCGACAGGAAGTACAGAACCCTACTGAACTGGGTAGGGTTTAACTGCTGAACCGGAAGTCGGCTCTCTATCGCGTCATAAACAGGCGAGTTGGCCAAACTGGTTGAAAGTCTGGTTAGAGAAAAATAATATAGGTAAAAAATACCAATAGTACGAAAAGTTTAGTTAACGTTATAATATAGTATAAAATTTTTAAAATATTATAGAGTAGTGTAAACTATTTAAAAAGTTAATACCAATGGTATAAACTGTCAATTATCTGTTGATGTTATTAACAAGTATTGACGCGACTCTTACATGGCTTCTCAATTGGCTACTAACATGAAAAATTAAAATATGTGATAATAAAAACTTTAGGAAAAAAACTAACGGTATAAAAACTTTAACTAATATCATAACATAGTATAAAATCTTTAGAATATTGTAGAATCGTGCAAAATTATGCTCAATTTCTTGTTATTTTGATGCTTAATATTAAAATTTTTAAAGATTTTATATTAAATTGTAATATTAATCAAATTTTTTTATACTATTGGTATTTTTCCTAATATTTTTTTGCCACATATTTCAATATATGCTTTAACAGGCAAGTAAGAAGCCACGTAAAACCACGTTAGCACTTGTTAATGGCGTCAACAGATAATTAATGATTTATACCATCGGTGTTAACTTTTGAAAAGGTCTGTACCATTGTGTAATATTTCAAAGATTTTATATAACATTATAACATTGGCTAAATTTTTTGTATTGTTAATACTTTTTACCCCAAATAATCTCTCTCTCTCTATAGATATATTCCTCCTGTCTATCTATATCCTATTTGATCTTATTCTTATATTACTGTATCTTATACATATATATGTGTGTATCTATTATTATATACTATTATTATATATGAAAACAAATGTAGTTGGTCTCACTTTTAAAATTTCAAAAATAAACCCGAAATATATAAACTAATAACAATGAAAAATTGTTGAAATGGTAAAATTACTTTTAAAATTATAATTACCACAGACTACTCTCTAAATATCTTTTTTAAATTATATATATTTTTTATTCATTACAATTATAGAATGTAAGCAAAATATGTAAAATAAAAAGTATGATTTAATAGTCAATTATATATTTAACAATTCCATACATAGCACGAGTTCGCGTCTAGTATTATATATGAGAAGAGGGGAGAGGTTGATCTCACATTTGAACTTTCCAAAACACCCACAGTAAATAGATTGTCATCAATTAAATAAATGATATCTATTGTTAAATTTGTAAAATTACTTTTTAAACTATAACTACTCCTCCTCATAATTGCACTGCTCTTCAATTTTGTTTCCCTAACCACAAAGGACAACGAGACTAGGGGCATGTTTGGTTGGGATAATAGGAATACATATTCCAGATGGATTAGGTATTCTTTTGTTTGGTTCGCATGTTTAATGGTGTCCGGAATCGTATTTCCGGTGGACCCAAATTTCCCTCACTGCCACAAGAATAGGTATTTCTGTGTGGAATAGGAAGACAAATGACAAAATTACCCTCCAATGTTACTCAAATTTTAAACTTTCTCCCCTCTTCGATCCTCCTTCCTCCACCTCACCAGCCACCCATCTGCCCAAGCCAGTCGTTTGTCCACCTCCCATGACAAGAAAACACAATTTCTAGCTACTGCCGACTTCCACAAGCCTCCACGAGCCTTCCCATGCTAAATCGTCTCTCCCCCCATGTCGAGCTGTGTCTTCCCAAGCCTTTCCATGGAGCCTCGTGTCTCCCTCGAGCCTTCCCCATCCTCCACGTGCCGCCTCGTGCTGCCACCACTACATCCCTTCTTATGTTGAGAAGAGAGAGAAAATTTTCTCTCTCTATTGGTTTGGTTGGTGTCAATGAGATGAGGAAGGGAAAGGTCAAGTGCCTCAGGGCTTGCGACGAGATGAGAAAGGGCTACTCGGTAGGCTACTCGAGTCGGTGGGGGTTTAGGGAGAAGATTGCTCAGGCGTTGGGTTTTTTTAATGTTATTTTCAGTTTTTTATATTTTAATATATGTTATAGTTAATTTTATCTTTTTACTTTCAAAAAACCTATTTCATATCATTTTATTCCCTTTAACTAAACAACAATATTGTCATTCATCTTTTTATTTACTCCTCTCTCTATTTCTTTTCCCATTCCATTTTATTCCTACTCTATTCTATTACAGCGAACCAAACGTGCCGTAGGAGTCTTCTTATTTTGATGTTTGAATATGGTTGATTTAAGATTTTCGATATATTTAACAAATAGTTTATTAGGATTTGAAATGTAAAATAAATTTAAGCAATGGGATTATTTAGATTTTATTAATTAGTATAATTAATATATTTTGATACGATATCAACTTATTAAAGATATCTTATTATATATATTAAACAGAGAAATATGAGAGAATCTGGATGGTGCCGTGAAGTTATTAATTATTAATATTTTGATTTCGATTAGAATTAGGGTAGGATTGTGGTCTATTTAATAAATGGATTTGGGTTTAACATATGAGTTGGATTTAAAATAAAACTGTCTAAATCTCAATATACTCTCATATATGACTTAATATTAAATAAAAAATTTTAAAAATATTTCTAAAAGTATATTGAATAGTATTATCTCGGGTTACAATTTAATACATTTCCTACAAATATCAAGCAGTATTATAGTGTATACACACTTCACTTGACTTAATTCAGTTAAATCAACCTCCCATTGCCTACGTGCACATGTGTTTAGCTAGTCCCGGCCACGGTTCAGGAACCGGGAGGTTCCGGTTCGAAACTACCGGTTCCTGTTCCGTGGCCCCCTGGAGCCGGCCCTGAACCTTCCATTGGACGGTTCAGGGGCGGTTCGGAATCAAACGATTCCGATTCCGAACCGCGGTTCCATCCGGTTCCAAACCGTCAGCCCGGAACCAATTGTTCGGATCCCTGCCAGCTGGGGGTTAGGCAAATTTTTTTATTTCTCTATGGTTCCAGGCCGGTTCAGGTTTCGATTCGAAACTGACTGTTTCGGTTTCTAAGACAGCTGGAACCGGCCCTGAACCTTAGCCCTCACGGTTTGAGGACGATTCCGGGCCCAAACCGGCCCGTGGCCAGCACTATGTTTAGCTAAGTCAGCCTCGAGCTGCATCCCTCTGCAGGCACGCGAGACAAGGGTAAGTCATATAATATAGTTGAGGATGTTACTCAATATATAAACATTCATTTCTTATAAACCATTCTAAATACTCCTTCCTTGTCAATGTGAGATTGAATTTTCGAATCTCACCATTCCATCAAATTTCATTCAATTTATATGTATTAAGCACATGGACTTTAGGCCCATCAAATTTCTTTCAATTTATGAGAATAAATTCTTACTCAAATTCCATGCAATTTTTCCAACAAAGATATGGTTATAAATGATACGATTCATAGTTGGGGCACTAGTTCTGGTTACAAAAATTGTGATCCTTTAGTAGGTATCCAGCACATTTGAAAGGAAGGACTCATTTTCATTGTTTTTATGTCAGTTGTTAAAATTGCATCCGCCTGTCTATGACTCGATCGTGGTACCAATCCATAACAATCAAAGTCAAATCATGAGCCTATTAATGAAGCAAATTCAATGAAGCGGCGACTGGTACCACAATGAAGCGGCCATAGACTTGAGAGCAACAAATCAAACACCACCTAAGAGGATACGAGATCAGAAATTTTATAGGTTCTCTGTAACTAAATATAAAAGAAGATGTATGTGAAAATCACATCAGATGGAGCTTCAAGTGTCCATTCCTTTTTAATAACAAGTGTCATGCACCATCTCTGTCATCAATCATTATGAAAAAAAATAGTAATAAGTAAGGTCAAGTTCGAGTAACTGGAAATTATATAGTCAGGAAATGGATGAAGATTCATCTAATAGGTAGCGATTATCTCCCCTTCTTTGGAGACTTGGTTTGCAACTCTCTGCACTGGCTATCCAGATTTCGTGCGAGTAATTTTCACAATTATATACACACAAGCCTAGGAGCGCACACGACAGATTAAACCCCAAAAATACAGGTCAATTCTAAGAGAACTTAAATTTTAAATAGAAAAATTATTTTTACATTTTTCTTCTTACGATCAGACCAATCCCGTCGGATTAAGTGACTCTGCCTATCATTATGAAACTGTAACCCGTATAGCAAGGATACCCTGGCCCGACCCGTTTTAGGCCGGGTTTTACCCGATCCATGCAATGTATAAACAACTACGTAAGCCCTACTTTTATCTCTGCCTGCGGTTTCCATCCGTCTATACCCAATTCTCTCTACCACCCGGTAGCCGTTCCATCTTCCGTTCAGCCGATCGCCGGTGTTCTCCGTCTCTCCCAGTCACTTCTGCTGCAGTAGGCTGTTCACCAGTGCCGCTCCCCTCTTCGAGCGCTCGTTGATACTCCCTCACCTAGTGCTCGCCGGTGCCACGTCTAGCCGCTGCTGCTGCTGCTTCTCTGACGGGGGGAGAGAGAGAGACGGCTGCTACCTGTCTCTGTTCCTTGTTCTTCAACAAAGTTCCGAAATTTTCTGTCCGACTTAAGCCTGCAATTCTGCAGCCATGGGAAAACCGAGCGCCGGGTAAGACTACTCCTTTTTGTCCGACTACGCTCCTCTTCAATCTGGTTTAGATGTTGAACCCTGCAATTTCTGTTTCTCAGATCAGATTTTCCATCGAAGGCCGACCGCAAGTTCGAGAAGAAACTCCAGTTTTATTCCAGTAGGTTCTATTTCCAATTAGCTATGCCCTGTTAATTCACGTTCCCCCTTGATATTCTGCTCTCAGTCCTTCTGTCTAATTCCATGTGTTTGATGATGCAGAGGTTAGGGATGCCGTTGCTTCTCTGAGTGCCACAAAATCCATTACCAAGGTGAGTTCTTTGGTCTGTGTGATATCTCCTTGGAATCTTACTGTTGTCAATTTGGCTTCCGGAGAGGCTCTGTGTGTGGATATCCATCCTTCTTCCAATCTTTTGTGGTTTATGATGGAAATAATGTGGTTTCAGAGACTAAATTCCTCAAACATTGGAAGGTTGGATGTCTTTTTGGTTATTGTAGCCAACGATCACCCATTAGATGTACCACTGTACTTAGAATCTCAGATCCTCCTCTTTTGGGTGGACATGTTTCAATTTAATATCCGACAAAGGAGAAAACCAGTAGAATGCACATTATTATGCGGCATTATTTACTTTTGGAGTTTTCCTCAGCTTGCAGTATTTGTTCAAATGAGAGATCTAACACCAATGATATCGTTGATTTCCCTGCCACGAGTATCATAAATCCTCCTCTTGTGGGTGGACATGTTCCAATTTAATACCTGACAAAGAAGACAATCAGGAGAATGTACATTATTGTGTGGCATTATTTACTTGTTGAGTTTTTCTTGGTTTGCAGTATTTGTTCAAATGAGAGATTGAACACCACTGACATCATTGATTTCCCTGCCACGAGTATGATATAAGTTTTTATTTTTCTAGCAGAAGAAGAAACTCAGGAGCCGACAGAGGAAACTGAAGGCCTATGACCTCTCCATGCTGTCAGAGTCCCTTCCCGAGTTGAAGGGACCGAAGCGGCCACCTCCTGCACCTAAGTTTAAGCTTAACTGCAAGTCTAGGACAGAGCTAGTGTGAGTATCCTTTGTCTCCATTATTATTAATTTACATCGTATTCCTAGTCAGGCTGCAGAAGAACTTCCTTGGAATGTGCCTGATGTTGCCTTTTTGGCTTTTCAAGGATTAACGAGGCGAGGCGGTTGGAGGAAGTTCTTAGCAATCCCGATTACCAGAAGGACCCATTAGGCTATATTTATCAACATTTACAGAAGACACTACCTATCACAGAGGAGAAACCGAAGAAGAAAGCAAATAAGGATGGAGGGAAGAAGAAGAAGAAGAAGAAGAAGGGCAAGAAGGCTTCAGGGGCTCCTGTATCTATGGATATTTGACTGTGCGAAGTTTCCCTGTTGCAAAAAATTTTGCATTTGATTTGTTGAAAGAGAGGGAAACAAATGGTGGCAGTATTTTAAGATTAATGGCAGGAAGGGTAAAAGCTTTAGATAAGAAAGATCTTTGCTTCGTTACTCTCAGAAATGATTTGTGTTATTGATTTGTTCTTGTCTTGAAATCGATTTTGGACTGACTGTCACACATCCTATTGCGAAAACTTTACCTTAAACATATAACCAAGCTTCTGTGAATTCTTCATTGGAGTAACTAGCGTCATTGAATGTGGATCCATCTTCATGTTGCCTGATATCTGAAATTCATAAAAAAATGTCTAATCTTAGGCCAGAATATATAAAGTGAAAGGAAGAAAGGCTGCCTGCTAATGCAATGCCTAGAATGATATGTTGCTCCATTTTGTGAGCAATAGACCACAGAGATTCTCATCCATGAACATCTGAAGTAACGACTATCATCGATAAATTTGACAGGACCAGTATTCTGGGGGATCTCAAAATGACAATTTACTTAACATTCACGAACAGCTCCTCGCTGAAATACGAGAACATCAAGTGACCCTAAAATATGAGCTGCACATTCCTTGGAATGTCATCAACCACCAACTGCATGTTTACAAGGCTCAGTCGGATGTTCTGGGAAGGTCAAATGCAGCCTACTGAGAGCTTCAGAGCACAGCTTTGTTTCAAGATCCTGCTGAGGGGGGAGGGTATGTTCTGAAGACCTCGTTTGCTTCCGGTGTGAGATTGTATTGCGATTGCGGTACCCTTCAAGTAGTATTAAACAAAATCCTTAATTATTCGACTTCTGTAGTATGGATCCTTATATTTTTTTTTTTAGTATGAATTTTCTACATCCTCAAGACTCGAGTGCGAAATCTTATTCAATGAAAAAAAGATATCTTATCATGTCAATCACCTCATGTAATAAAGCGGTGCAATTTACTCGGGACTTTCTTGGCCTTAAGACCAGCGCTTGTGAAGTGTTATGGAGTTTGGATTGTATGGTTGATTTTATAATTGCTGGAATATGTTGAGAAAAATATTTTCTCAGAACTCTGCATGAGTAAGAGTTAAAAATTCATGGACATATGGTGTGCTTATTGATTCGAAATCGATCCCATTGATCACGCGTACTATTATTTTATTAGGAGTATCTCGCACCAAGTCGAAATTTCAAGGAGATCTAACAGTTTGATTAGGTGAGCCGAAATTGATAAAAAAAAATTCTAATTAGATAGAGCAGTTGAATATGAAAGTTTTCCGAGAATAGAATTATGGAATATCCATTTTCGCAATGTAGGTATATACAAGAAAGGGTAGAATTTTCTGAGTTAAGAGTGACACTGGTATAATTTTTCTGATAAATTTCTCGTCAAAGAGGGTGTGAAAAATTGATTGATCAAATTTGAAACTCATTTTTCTGCAAAGCTTGGGATTGGGGATTTTTGTGTAGTTGTGATCTTCTATTTGAGCAGATGTTTCTATCGCAATAGAGTTTAACCACTTAATTTTGATGTTCGTGATTTTCCTCTTCTCGATTTCTACTGCTACCATCCAATTGAGTTTCAACATCTTAAACACGTTTACCGGCAACATTGTAGAAACCGAAAAAGATGGAAGAGGGGAGTCTGTCAGACAGCAGTGCAACCGCCCCAGCTCCCCCGGTTGAGGGGGCTGAGAACGATCCTCTACCGCAACAACCGGCCGACAACGGCCGGCAAAGCTGTTAATCACGCTCCGGTTGCACAGCCGTGGTTCATCAACCAGACTTAGGTTCCTGTCTCCTTAGAACTCAAGGACACAGAAGTACGAGCCTATAGAACAGATCCTGTTCAAGTAAGGTCGTGGCCAGGAAGGCCTCGCAAGCATGTTATAAACCCGCTATGTGGCAGCCATTCTCCGGTGTGGGATTGACGAGTGTTGCTTCGGCCGGTCCTGGGCTGGAGAGCTCAAGAGAGACCTAAAGATCGAGTCTGGGCTTCTAGAGAGAGAGAGAGGACCAGTCTGCAAACTGAACCCACCATGAAAGAGACATAAGAGAGAGAAAAGCCTCTTTTTTAGATGACAGGGTCACAGGAAGATGTGGGAAGACGAAGACTGCCAATTGGGCCATTATTGACACGTGGGCTCCAATTGGGAGTCTTTTCTTATAATTAAAGTCCGACCCAATTCAGACGGGTCGAGAAATTATAATTATATGTAATTACTATAATATATTTATAGTTTAAAAAATTAATTTTTATTTATATTATTACTTCTTTTAATTTTAATAAATTAAATAATAATTATTTTCAAATTACGTAGATTTTAAACATATGAAGTTTATTTAATATGAGTACGAGAATTTGTATTATATTTTAAACCATATTTACTATAATACTTATTATCTTTCTTTATAAATCTGGTGCAAATGGATGGAATAAATACGATTATCCTATTAATACTTAACTAAACTTGGCAATTTTTGACATGATAAAGTAACTTCATACGACACGACAAGGAGTTAGGTGGATTCGGGTTAAGCTTATTCAAATGTGAACTTGTTCAAATACAATAAATAAACGTGTTTATATGGGTTGAACATGTGTAATCCGATAATATATGTTTATTAAGTGTGTTTAACTATTTTCATATAAATATTGAACCTATTTAATATATTTATATATAAATTTTATAATAAGTAGAATATTACATACATTAAAATATTTCATTATCGTCAAATATTATGTAATTAATTAATCTTACTTATTTATTATACTAATTGTCTATAAATATAATTATTTTAATAGTTTTATCATATATTATTAGAGTATAATTATATATTGTAATTATTCTATATTAATTGGGTCAATCTAGTTTATATACAGTTTAGACAAGACACATATAAATACGACACAACACAGATCTGTAGAGTTTTGTGTAAAAAAATGTCGCTTGAAAAATTAATTTACGAAAATGGTTCAGGACAAAATAAAAAGAAACTACATGGTTAAGATACGGTATTCGAAAAAGTATTTCCATTTTTTACAAAAATATTTTTAAAAGATTGGTATTTCTACACAAAAAAAATGCTTATCCGTAGCGGGTGTCGTAAGAGAGACATTGAAAGAAGAAATTGGGGTTATTTTGACCAGACAAGAACAAAGCAGAGATTGCTGCGCCACCATCGTCTTGTCCGTCAAACCCCGTGTCCACCGAAGCCTCCGTTAATTTCTATTCTATTTCCCCAATAAAAAAAACCGTAAGATAAAATTTCTTAAATTATAAATTAAATCAAAATTATCTATTTAAGAGAGAAAAAGTTCGGAAATAAATTTAAATTTTTTCGGTAAATGAAATAAATTTAAATTCAAGTTTCCTCAAATTGACAAACCGTTGTCAGAGTCAGAGTGAGTGACGAACGACCGGTGGAGAGAGGAACTTAAGGGACTTGCTCTGTTTAACAATATTTTTTTAAATTCTTTTCTGGTGATTTTCATAAAATTAAAAAAAAATTTCTAATTTAAACGCTAATATCAGATTCCGATTAATACAGTTCGAGTTATAAATATCCAATAAAATAAATTTCTCCCAATATAGATTTTTTCTATTTTGCAAGATTTTAATCCGAGATTTTATCAATTAATCTACTTTATTATTAATTTAATTGATTAATTTTGCCAACCTAATTTTCTCCAAAATTTCGCAATAAGGAAATAAAGGGGGAGCGATCCTCACAGCTGCAAGATCACCATGTCCTCTGCTCCGCCACCACAGAGCACTGCACTGAGCAAACATCATTCATTAACTCGTCTCTCTCCCTCTCTCTTTCTCCCTCAGATCTTCCGCCCGTTCCGGCGACCGCCAATGCTAGCGTCCTCAGCCTCCCCGACCGCCGGATCGCCGTGCCTGGTGCGATCCCCGCCGGCCGGAGCGAGGTGCCGGCGGTCCCATTTCCGGATGGCCGCCGCCCGGCCGTCCGCAGCTGCGGTGTCGTCCTCGGTGGGCCCCATCCTGACTAAGCTGCAGAGGGACTGCGCCACCCCACTCCCCGTCCTCCGCCACGTGGCCGAAGCCATGGCAGCCGACATGAGGGCAGGCTTGGCCGTTGAGGGCGGCGGCGAGCTCAAGATGATCCTCAGCTATGTCGACAGCTTGCCAAGCGGGTAGGTTGCTGTCTTGTCTTCATTGACTCTCCTTTTTCCTCGTGATCTCTAATGAGGTGAAATTATAACGCCATGCTTGTCTCTTTTATCTCTCCTTTTTTTTTTTGAATAAATCCCATTTAATTTTTCTATCCTTTTGCTCATGATCTACTCATTTAATCATTTTTTTCCCTTGATCAGAATTATTAAGTTCTTCTATTTTTAGTCTGTTCCTTGAATTTCAATAATTAATTAGTGAAGATTTCTTGGAATACTTTTATTCATTAACGTTTATTATGTTGAAATATTGCCCAAAGCTGTCTTTTATGCTGGAAAAATTCTGTGGCTTATTCAAGGATTGGCTTGGGTGTTGTCTTTGCAGTATGCATAAGATTTAATGTGTTCACGGAGCTGCCGACAAGTGTTGGTTGAATTGGTTGGACTTTCTTTCCATTAAACAAGTCTCGGTTTTATCCTTGTGGATGATGAAAATAGTTGCTTGCGAGTGCTTCACATCCAACTGGCTTGAACCTAGATTAGGCTTCTGAATATCGGCCGGAAAAAAAGATTTCGTTCACATAGTCATGCCGGTTCGTATCATTTGATATTCAAAATTTTAATTCAGGTTTGAGCAGATTGAACGTAAAACACTCTCAATTAAGGAGTTGCTGCATATTGATTTAAGTAAATTACCAATACAGTTTCATATAACTGATCCACTACAATGATGTGCTGTCAAGGGATGAGAAAGGCCTGTTCTATGCTTTGGATCTCGGTGGCACGAACTTCCGGGTCTTGCGCGTCCAGTTAGGCGGGAGAGAAGAGCGGGTCATCACCACTGAGTTCGAGCAAGTCTCCATACCTCAGGAGCTCATGTTTGGGACATCCGAGGTTCTGTCTGTTAATGTTTGAAGTGTGCCCTGCAAATCTCTACCATGTTGGTGTCTATTGCTTAATTGTTTCTGGTGTTTCCTTTGATAGGAATTGTTTGATTTCATTGCCTCCGGGCTTGCCAAGTTTGCACAGACGGAGGGCGAAAGGTTTCACTTGCTGCCGGGAAGGAAGAGGGAGCTCGGTTTCACGTTCTCTTTCCCAGTGAAGCAGACCTCGATCGATTCTGGTATACTGATGAAATGGACAAAGGGCTTCGCTGTATCCGGAACGGTCTGTACTCTGCCACTCCCTTTCACATTCTTAAGTTCGGATCATCTGAAAACGTTTTCCTAACAAAGACCTTCAACCCGAATCCTCACAGGCAGGCAGAGACGTAGTCGCGTGCTTGAATGAGGCCACAGAGCGGCAAGGGCTGGACATGAGAGTCTCGGCGTTGGTATGTTCTGACACACTCCAACTTCTTATGCTGTCGAAAACCTAGTACATGTGTTACAGAGACAAGACGACTTATGCTGTTGGTGGCGAAAACTCAGGTAAATGATACTGTTGGAACATTGGCGGGGGCGAGGTACTGGGACGATGATGTTATGGTGGCAGTCATTTTGGGCACCGGTACGAATGCTTGCTATATCGAGAGGACCGATGCTATCCCGAGGCTAAAGGGTCATGTTTCTTGTTCCGGCAAGACGGTAAAAACACAAAAGTGTTCGTCGAATGGCCACACTTTCGAGTTTCTTTCCCCCTTGTCGAGTGAATGTGTTGTTTTGGCTTTGGATTCAGATTATTAACACGGAGTGGGGGGCATTCTCGAACGGCCTTCCTCTGACCGCATTCGACCGAGAGATGGACGCAGCTAGTATTAATCCCGGTGAGCAGGTACACTGTAATCTCTCCCATGGCCAAGGTTAGGCTGAATTGCTCCAGTTAATTCTTGTATGTGCAGAAGAACGTTGAGATCAATTAGTTTTTGCCTTTTCCGATTGCAGATATTCGAGAAGACGATATCAGGAATGTACCTCGGTGAGATCGCGAGGAGAGTGCTGGTAAAGATGGCCGAGGAAAGTGCTCTGTTCGGAAAATCAGGCCCTGGTGAACTGTCCACTCCGTTTATACTCAGGTAAGTTAGCCCTGATGCTGCTACAAAGTCGGAAATTCTCAGCTCGAATCAAAATTAACATTATCACTGGAGCTCTGGCGGAGTCTCAAAAACTTACAATCTAAATCGGTTCGTTAGGACACCGGATCTATGCGCAATGCAGAAGGACACTTCAGATGATCTACATACAGTTGGTTCCATCCTCTACAATGTGGCCAAGGTTTGTTCTTTTACACTTTATCCATCTCCATCTGTAACCAAAACAGCCCAACCGGGATAGGACAGGACAGGTTCGTACTAGGATGTCTGAGCGTTCATACATCACGACGACTGGCTACACCACAACCAAAGATGAGCACTGGAATCCTAGCCTGAGCTTACATGCTTCACAATCGATGTTGGAATTTTTCGAGTAGATGTTCCTGTTGGCCAGATGTTTAACTTGGAAAACTATTAAATCAGGCGGAGTCTGATCTCAGTGTAAGGAGAATAGTTGTGGAAGTCTGTGATGCGATCGTCAAGCGGGCCAGCCGGCTAGCCGGGGCCGGGATCGTGGGCATCCTACAGAAGATGGAGGAGGATTCCAGAGGCCTCATATTCGGGAAAAGGACGGTCGTGGCAATGGACGGCGGCCTGTACGAGAACTACCCTCAGTACAGGAATTACTTGCAAGGTGCTGTCAATGAGCTCCTAGGTACAGAAATATCGAGAAACGTCATTATCGAACACTCGAAGGACGGGTCGGGTATAGGCGCTGCATTGCTGGCCGCTACGAACTCGATGTACGGACACGAGTAGAGACCGAGCTGGCGAGGGAGGTCCGATTGGTCGGATGCAATGATTCTGATATTGCCATTCTTTACATGATAGATTGCTAGAAAATTGTTGGGGTTCCATGAATAAGAGGAACTTGTATGACGCCAAAGTGCTTGCGGATTTTTTTTTTTTTGCACCACCGTTATCCAGAAGTACTTTGTACTACTGATTAATACAGATCGAGTAAGGTTAGTTCATTAAGGGGTAGAGTTTTCTTCATTTACAAAGACTTGAATCAAAATACTGCAATGCAATTTTGTTGGTTGTTGATGATAGAGAGTTTACATAAATTAGATAAAGAGTAGAGATATCAATAAACATAAACGCGGTCGGTCATGTGTTAAAATCATGATGGTGCGATTTTGTTAAAATGATAGGCTCAATTATTATATAAGATGTTTTAAAAAAATTGAAGTATGAAGGAGATAATATTTGAAATATTCGAATAATATCTAAATAAATTTAGAAAATCTCAACATAACTAAATGATTGAAATGTTGTTATTTCAAATATCAAATTCTAAAAAAAGAATAATATATCCAATACTCCCCTCAAAAAGAAGGAAAAATTATTTAACGATTTTAAATTATAGCGTAACACTATGAATACAATTAGACTGTATCCGACGAGCAAATTAGTATTAACCAATAACCACTCGAATAATTATATTAATTATCACTGATCATAATAATTTAATTGATTATTCCTCACATGACTATCTAAAATTTTTTACTTGGGTAATTCTTCCACCAAACTAACCCTATAACTGAGAAAAAATGAGGGGGTTAAAAGGAAATAATGATTGGGTAGATTTTGACCATCAGATTTCTTTTGGACTATATATATGGAACAAATTAAAGTGGATCATGGGCCGTGGGTTGGGCCGAGCTATGTGTGGCCCATGCTCCCACTCATGAACCCGGTTCGGTGGTTAACCGGCTAGGTCTTCACGCTACCTGCGCCGGGTTCATGACATACTTTTCCTGTCTCCACATAGGCCCCTCTCATTTTCCATTCTTCCTCCTGGCTCCGTCAAATTCAACGAACAGCTCAAATCATACCGAGCTGCAGAAGAACAGCTTCAAGCCGATCTCCGATCTGTATTTCCCTGTTCGGGGGCGGAATCTCTGCCTGTCGTCTCTAAATCCATCCGCGAGCAGTTCGACGATGGTAAATTCATTGCGTTACCGGGGGAATTGATGCTAGACCGTGATTCCCTGAGTTTTTGCAGCATTCTAATCGGCGTTTGTTTGGTTCGTCAGATCCGATTCATACTTCTGCAGAACAGGCAAGGGAAGACTCGCCTAGCCAAGTACTACGTCCCCCTCGAAGATTCCGAGAAGCACAAAGTCGAGTACGAGGTACAATCCTCTCTTAGCTTTGCTATCGAGGGATTCTCTCCTTTGCGTCGGTCTGTGATCGTGGTCGTCTAGGATTTGGAGCTCATTAGTTTTGATTCTGCAGGTTCATCGGTTGGTGGTGAATAGGGATCCTAAATTCACAAACTTCGTCGAGGTCAGAACTGCTTCGAGATAACTGTACTCTCTTTCGAGCTGTGCTATTGGGAAGTACATCAGCTCAGTTTATCTCTGCGGAAGGGAGTTTTTCTTGATTTTTCATTCTTGTGTATCTGCATCGGCTTCCAATGATTCATTTGGCATGCTAGATTCGCATAGCTTTTGCTCCTGTAGTATTAGTAGGCCTAAAACTGTCGATGTGATTTGAAGCTCTTTTAACGGCAGTTCCGCACGCATAAGGTTATCTACAGAAGATATGCTGGATTGTTCTTCTCCCTTTGTGTGGATATTACGGATAATGAGTTGGCATACTTGGAGTGCATCCATTTGTTCGTGGAGATACTAGACCACTTCTTCAGCAACGTGTGTGAGCTCGATCTGGTGTTCAATTTCCACAAGGTTCTTTCCTTGAAACTGTCTCCACTTAGATCTGCTTTATTGCCATGTGTTCTGTTGCAGTTCTACTATATTTTGAATCATAAACTCTGCTATAGTTAGCAGTCTAATTTTCATGCTTTCATCATTCCTGTTCGGTTGCCCGTTTGTTGAATGATTTCAATGGTGCTATCATATAAATACACTTGAAGGTGATAAGCAAGTTCAAACAGCCATTTTGTTGGTACACAGGCAAATGTATTGTCATGGCGTATAGCACTTTAAATTGATAATCAGTATTCGTCCATACTTTCTGTTATTTGATGTTGGGTTGTATTCTTGCTTCTTTGACTGTATTAGGCCAATCTGCCGCTCCTTAAGAGTCTTAGTGAGTATGATGCTGCTAATTACGATCCACTTTTCATTTTACGTACTTTCAAGTTTATATGTAGCACCTTTGCAGTTGGGAATCTTCTCAGCTTGTTAAAGGTGGTATAGGAAACTGCAGGTGGATATTTTTGAGGCAGTCTGCATTCAATGAACATATCATATGACCTCTCCGAATACCAGTTGCATGATTATAGAATTGATGCATTGAATGCTGATAATTATAAAAACACGATCAGTCCACTGGGAATGAGTGGTTTATTAGTTCTTTATATAACTTGGAAAGGCAAAGTGGAATGCCAGTTTTCATAATTGCGTGTGTGGGAGCTTTGTACACTATTGGGATTGTGGTATTTCAATGATAGACAATTTGTAGAATTTGCTAATTCACTTAGGGTCTTTTTGCTCTATTTACTTCATCGTTCCAAGCTTCTGAACTTTAACAAATACTCTTTTGCACATTAGATAACATTCTGATCACCCAGTAATTTTCCTGAACCACCTGCCATTTGGAGTCACATAATCCTGTCTTCTCAGTACTTCTAGATGTAGTGTTTGGTCTTCAATATGAGCTTGTTATTGGAATATAAACGTGGTTATGCTTAGTTTCTAATATGATAGTAATATATTCTTTTTGGTGACTAACTTACATTTTCCTTTTTGCCTATAAAAGGTATATCTAATCCTTGATGAATTCATTCTTGCTGGGGAAATTCAAGAAACAAGCAAGAGGGTAAGCATTCTACTATGATCTCTCTTTGCATCGCGTAACAGTATAAATAAAGTTGACCCATTTAGGCTAGCAGTTGAATGTCTTAGGTTTCAGACGTAATCTACATGGCAACTATATATTTATCGTGAGTAGTAGTTACTCACTATATGATGAAGGAAATCATTTCTTTGTGCTTATGGTATCGTCGTTTGTATAAATTGCAGGCAATTATAGAGAGATTGGGGGAACTGGAAAAGCTCGAATAACATACGTTTTGCTCGTCATCGAAATAGAGCCTTACCAGGGGTTGATTATTATGTCCATTTCATGCTGTTTTTAAGCCTTTTCCATCCATTAAGTCAGTGTCTGGTGCTCATGTTTGTGAAATATTTCTTTTATACTCTTTTCTCCGTTGGTAGTTTTGCGAGCAACGTTTAGCTGTTTATTCCCATGCTATTGTGTTCTGTTCGGAGAGTCACCGAAAGCTTATAAATTTATGTGCGGCTTCATTATTTTGAACAAGGTCTCTTTCTTGTGTATCCAGTTGTGCAACAGTTATGATGCTCCCAGGATTCTATTCAACAGTTGGTATGCCACATGATTTTACGGTTAATTTGATCATGACTGTTTGGATTCCATTCCATGGTCACCTCATGCTCTCAGGGCTTTCCAGGCATCCGTGATCGTAGGATGTGACTTGTAGGAACCGATTGACCTAGGTGTGTTCAACCCGGACATTATGCCCTGCGAGAATGACATGTGGTAGAGATGTTCTGTGGAATGGATGTTCTCAAAGCCGCTGAAGCCGTGACGGGGTGACGTGGTAATGGACATGTCGCTGTAAGACTGCTCGTCGAACGACCTGTTCTGGCCCACATTCACGGGTCTCATCCTGTCCAGTGAGCGCACCAGGTACATGTCTCTGTGGAGTTCGCTCTCCTCGTCTTGGAGAATTCCAGGGTGATGGGTGACATTGGTGGATTGTGTTTCTCCCGTCTGAGGAGCACCTCAGAGTTTCCTTGTTCAGCCGCAATTACAAACCTTGTCATTTTAGGAGTTTCCGAGCAAGAAGGGGATCGCCCACCTCAGAGTTTCCTTTTCTTTTTTCCCCGGAAACATGGTGATCTCAGCAGATTAAGGACGACTCTTCAGGAATCGTCGGTTTTCTTGCAGTGCAAGTCAGAACACAATCGACAGCATAAGACCGTTTTAAGACCATGGATCAGAGAAAACGAGAAAGCAACACGAAGACATTTGCATAGAACACCTGCACAGCATCATATCGTGTACCTTTAGTCTCAAACTGGGATCCTCGTTTCATACTGATTCAGATCAATGAAATGACAGTGCAGTGACTGTAAGGGATGAGGAAAAGCAGACATGGGAAGCACAGTCGAGAGAAAACTCGAGGAAATGAAAGGAAAATTGGTCCCCAAGGAGCTACATGTTTATACGGTCCACTTGCAAGAGCAAATAACCGATCAGCGAATTGATCTCTCTGCTTGGAGATCGAACCAGGCTGGTGAATGCTATGTTTTTTTTTTTTTTTTAACAGGGGAGACACTACTCGGATGATCTGTGAGGCTGTTTTTGGGATGCTCTCCACCTCCACTGTTGTTGTCTCCATGAAAATACTGAACTTACGTAGGAAAGAAGACAGGAAACGACCTAAAAGTGGCCAAGAAGGAGCACTTCTGTCGTCGCCAACGAAGAGGAGACGGACGATGTCTATACTGGATCAGTTTCCGGCAGTCGGACCTGATGCCCGAGATCCCATCGGCGGAATCTAATGGCGGTAGGCTCGTGGTGGGGAAACTAATTATTTTCTGGTCTTGGAATATTTATCAGTTTCAGGGAGATCCGGCGATCTGTCGGAATGCTAACTTGGTGTACCCATCAGTAATATAGCTGCTGATTGCATATTAGATTGTTGCAGAGTTCTTTCTAATGGGTTGTAGCCATGCTCATGACCTTTGCTATTAGTTAGGTTCGTGCGGTGGCATTGCTTAAGGATTTCGAGATCAAAGCATCGAGCTAGTTTCAAGCATGAAACACGACTTGAAAAATCCTAACATTCCCCGTCAACTTAAATCAATTTCGACATTTCAATCATTGCATGAACTGGGGATACACTTTATTTTCGCTGGGCCTGGCAGCTGGCTTTCCAGCAGAAACCCATGAGTTCATTTGAATCACAGGAGGAGAAGGACAAGCCAGCAGAAGACCAAGATCTCGGCAAACAAAACAAGAATGCAAAAAACATATAAAACAATCACCGCTGAAGACAGAGTTGTGCAGAGAAATCAAATCCATAACTTAGTTTAAAACGAATAGAAAGATGGAACCTGTTTTTCTTCCAGAGAAACGAGACTCGCTCAGATGGGGCAGGTTCCTCAGGAGTTGCCAAATGTCTCTCAGACATCGAGGCCCTCCTCGTTTTCCTCATCGTACTCCTCATCATCGACAGTGGCATCCTGGTACTGCTGGTACTCTGCCACGAGGTCATTCATATTGCTCTCTGCCTCCGTGAACTCCATCTCATCCATCCCTTCCCCAGTGTACCAGTGCAAGAAGGCCTTTCTCCTGAACATGGCCGTGAACTGCTCACTCACCCGCCTAAACATCTCCTGGATTGAGGTAGAGTTCCCGACAAAAGTTGAGGCCATCTTCAGGCCCCTTGGTGCGATATCACACACACTCGATTTTACGTTGTTAGGGATCCACTCCACGAAGTAGGAGGAGTTCTTGTTCTGGACATTGATCATCTGCTCATCCACTTCCTTGGTGCTCATCTTCCCACGGAACATGGCCGAGGCCGTCAGGTAGCGGCCATGACGAGGATCAGCAGCGCACATCATGTTCTTGGCATCCCACATCTGCTGGGTCAGCTCAGGCACGGTGAGGGAGATGTACTGCTGGGACCCCCGAGAGGTCAGTGGAGCGAAGCCAACCATAAAGAAATGGAGACGGGGGAATGGTATCAGGTTGACTGCAAGCTTTCGGAGGTCTGAGTTCAGCTGCCCTGGGAATCTCAGGCAGCAGGTCACACCGCTCATCGTGGCAGAAATCAAGTGGTTCAAGTCCCCAACTGCAGAACAGAAACATGACAGTCAAGCTTTTAAGTACTACAAGAATTAGGTAATTATAATCCTTCATAGAATTTGTTTTCCAGAGCTGGAATTAGCTTTAATGGAACACTAGTATTGCTTACAGCTTGGGGTGCTAAGCTTTAATGTTCTGAAGCAGATGTCGTAAAGGGCTTCATTGTCAAGGACCATGCACTCATCAGCATTTTCAACCAGCTGATGCACAGAGAGGGTGGCATTGTATGGTTCCACGACTGTGTCAGAAACCTTAGGAGAAGGGAAGACTGAGAAGGTGAGCATCATTCTGTCTGGGTATTCCTCCCTGATCTTTGAGATCAGCAGTGTTCCCATCCCCGAACCCGTTCCCCCTCCGAGTGAATGGCATACTTGAAAACCTGTTAAGAAAAATAATCAAACATTCTAGAATGAGAAGCAGGTGGAATTCATTTTCTGTCAATAGCACTAAAATGGTAGAGGCAATTATAACTAGAAGATCCAACATCCATCATGGTAAAATCTGGAACTTTCACTGTGTTCTGATTTCTAAAGAAGTTAGAGGAGTTGAATTTTTATGAATCTACCTAGAAGACCCCAGTATTATCCAATAACTTTGGAATCGATCCTGAACCACTTGCACTAGCAGCTGCAACCTCACCTACACTTACTCCTTCAGGCTCATTTTCTTGTATACTAGTACTCATTGCAACCAAATGTCCCTGTCGATAATAGCACTCAAACAGCCACCAACAATACTTATTCATAGCTTCCAATTTCTGGAGCTCTCAAATCTGAGTTAGACTACAGACAGTACATTTTTTCCCCTTCTATTTTACTTGGAAATCATAAAATTTGTCGTTCTGCAATTCGTCATGACCTGTGAATACAAATGAGATCATGAGAGCCCACTTAGATCTGCCCGATAATGAAGAGCAACACTGTTTATTCTAATTTTCCCTCTCCAAGAATTCAACCCAGACAATTGAGTTGAATAAATAAAGGCTTCAGTGTTTCCAAGTGAGCTCCTCTGCTAGTAATGGGTAACGAGATGACGACCCCTATAGTAATGTCAACTGCATTACAGCCAACTACAGTTACAAATTATTCTCTAATGGGTAGACAAATCATGACCAACACCATCATGTCCATCACAATAGTAAGCGCTTTACCAGCCAACTTTCGCATATAATTCGTCGGCTGAGACATAAACATGGTTGGGTGGTCAGAGTCAAGACATAGTAGAAACAGATCTCAATGGGCATCTGAGAGTAAATTATGCATCCCAAAAAAGTGGGACAAGACTCATGAGTCATGTCACATGCCTTGCAATTTATCCACAAGAAGCCAAAGGTGGGACCTTTCTGCCCATGAGCCAATCCAGATCCAGCTAATATATTTTATTTCGAAATAAGCAGTACAACGACAGGTCAAGAAATAGTATGTTATACAACATTATTGGAAGGGTAGCTGTTCCAGAGAGCAATCTTTGTCTCGTCTTAGCATAATCATCGAGAGAAGGGGCAATGTCGGTGCTGACTCCTAGGCCGCGGTGATGATGAAACATGAGCTTAGCTATAACATGAACTGGATTGAGAGCGCTGACCCATATCACACAATCACGGCAATCGGCATGCATATACCAGAAAGATTTGTAAGCAAAGAGATAAGAGGGTGGCGATCAGATAGAGAGATCTGACTCAGGCAATGGCAGAAATGGATTAAACAATGTAGGTGAGATGACAGAACAGCTCACCTGCGGATCGATGTAAAGCAAGCAGAAAAGAATGCCCCCAAAAACTCGACATATAGAAGCTTGAGAGATGAATGCAGAGCAGTGGAAGCGCTCAACAAGATCAATCAGTAATTACCGTGAAAATGCATAGATGATTTCAAATATTTGAATTTCATTACAAGGAATTCCGATCGGGAAATGAAGGATATACCTTGGAGGCAGTCGCAGTTCTCGGCCTCCTTTCGGACAACATCGAGGACGGCGTCGATAAGCTCGGCTCCCTCGGTGTAGTGTCCCTTGGCCCAGTTGTTGCCGGCGCCGGACTGGCCGAAGACGAAGTTGTCGGGGCGGAAGATCTGGCCGTAGGGGCCGGAGCGGATGCTGTCCATGGTGCCGGGCTCAAGGTCCATGAGGACGGCCCGGGGGACGTAGCGGCCACCGGAGGCCTCATTGTAGTAGACGTTGATGCGCTCGAGCTGGACGTCGCCGTCGGAGGAGCCGCCCTTGTAGCGGCCAGTGGGGTCGACGCCGTGCTCGTCGCAGATGACCTCCCAGAACTTGGAGCCGATCTGGTTCCCGCACTGCCCACCCTGGATGTGAAGGATCTCCCTCATCGTTGGTTGATGGGATCGAAGTGTGACGGGCAAATTGAGAGGGGTTGGGAGAGGCTGAGAATCTGAGGAGGTGATGTATCGATGGAGAGGAAGGGGATGATGGAGGAGGAGATACTTATGGATAGGCCTGGCAAACTGTGTCGTGTCGTGTTTAAACGTGTCGTGTCTAAACGTGTCCGGGTTAGAAACTCCAATGATCTGGATATGACACATTTATTTTTCGTGTTTAAACGGGTTCGTGTCTAAACGGTCGTGTCTAAACCGTGTCTAAACCGGGTTGACCCATTTAATGTAAAATATCGACAATATATAATTATACTCTAATAATATATGATGTAATTACTAAAATAATAATATTTATTGATAATTAGTACAATAAATAAGTAAGATTAATCAATTATTGATTATGTAATGCATGTAATATTTTATATATAATAAAATTTTCATATATAAATGTATTAAATGAGTCAATATATGTATAAAATAGTTAATACATTTAATAAACGTGTTTAATCGTGTCGTGTCGTGTTATACAGGTTCAAACCCAGTTAAACACGTTTATTTATCGTGTCTGCACAGGTTCGTGTCTAAACGGGTTCGTGTCTAAATAGGCTTGACCCAAACCCGCCTAACTCCGTGTCGTGTCGTGTCGGGTTACCGTGTCGTGTCAATAATTGCCAGGCCTACTTATGGAGGGAGAATTAATGGTTTTCAATGTATTGCAGAGAGAGAGAGAAAGAGAAGGACATGCATGTGACAACTAGCATGGCTCTGCATATTACTATTTTTCATTTAATTTAATTTAACTTAGAATATCAGAATTATATTCATTTTACCTTAAAATATTCTAATCATGTGGAACATTTCTTACAACTTAATTAATTAGTTATAGGCCTTTTTTCCTAATACAAATATTAGAGGTCCATGCCTAGTGGCGAAAAAGTCTTCTGTGGAGCCGTCATATCACATAAGCGATATTGACATGGTATAACTGTTCAATCGTGACTTTATATGTCATCAATAATTATACAGTTATGCTTATTAAATCATAAAAAAACTTTAAAAAAATATAAAAAACTTAAATAAATAATGAACCATATTTGAAAATAATATATAAATTGTAAAAATATTAAAAAGAACCTAATAAATAGTGGATCTAACTCTGTTTGGATTGAGGGATTTGTAGGGGAGAGATTTGGAGGTATTTGGAGGGGAGGGGAGAGATTTGAAAGGATAATTTATTCCTCAAAATCACTTATTTTGATATTATTATTAGAAGATGGATTTAGAGAGATAAAAAAATTAATTTGACCATTTTGCCCTTTTAATTTTGGAGACCAATTGAACGGAAGAAAGATGTAAGAGAGATACAATGGTTTCATGATGATCTTAAAACTCGAACAAAGTTGTAGTCTCATGATAGTCTTGGGCAGTTTGGTAGTTGTGACTTGGTGGGGGTCGAGTAAGGGAAAACATATTTTAGTCGTGGTTTAGTAATGATCAAACAAGAAAAGATGGGTGTGGTTATGTAATTAAATGATGTATAGGGTTCTTTTAAGAAGTAAAGATGATATTTTTGTCTAAAAATTTATTATCCCTCCAAATTTTTCCAAATCGAAGGAATTCAAAAAGTGAGATTTGGAGAGATTCGAAGGGATTATGAATCCCTCCAAATTCCTCCTAATAATTTACCCAAACAAGAGATTATACTATCCTTCCAAATCCCTCAAATCAAATAAAGCGTAAATGAAAAAATATGTAAAAGATAAATTCTGAATAGACAAATATACTATGTCAGCATTGCTTACGTGGTATGACCGCTCCACTAGATACTTTCTCCATGGTTGCACACATTTTGCCGTTTAGTGAAATGGGTAAAGAAATTGAGCACATGGATGATCAAACATAGTCTTAATTACAATTAATTTTCGAGTATGTGATTTTTCAATAAATCAAATATAAAAAAATATATATCCAGGAAAAAAAGTTATGAAATAACATAGAGAAGATAGATGATGATTGTGGAGAACAATTAGAGATGACAATGTGCCAAGGGTTTTTGAAAACCCACACCTACCCTATACCCAGAACAGGTCGGCCCACCCTGTGACCTGTGCGGGGCAGGGTAAGCACCAGTCGACCCCATTAATTAAAAAATATTTTAGTGTTACATGAGATATAATCTAAGAAAAAGCATAATATGGCTAAATAAATGTAAAATAGTTACAATTGTACATAATTTTAACTAAATAGAGTGTTTTATTATTCAATTTATTAAGATAAAATATTTATAAATTAAATTAAATTTTATTTTAAAATTTATGTAATTGGATTATATAATATAGTAAGATGGGTCGGATCGGGGTAGGGCGGGTCCGATGACAAACGCAGACCTACCCGCCCCGTGCATGGGTCAGGTTTTTTCCTATCCCGTTGCGGGTCAGGTTGGGTTGACCCGGTGGAGCTGGTCATTTTTGCCATCCAAAAACAATTGGTTATATAGAATGAATTTAATATCAGACTCATTTTTCTAATCCGATGATTATTAAAATAAGCTTTATGTATCAATTGATAATGTGAAAAAAGTGAACAAAACCAAAATATTAAACACGCATGTATTTCCATATCATAGATAATATATAAATGATTTAATTAATTAAATCAAACTTATTCATGATTAAAAAAAAACACATTATAGAGCAAGTCCAGACGAATTAATTATTTTTTTCAATATATAAAGGAAATACATAAATAAGAGAGGATAAATTGAAGAAGGGATAATGTGTGCAGTAGATCATATCAATGACAATTGAATAAAAAAAATTTAAAATTTTTTAGTTTCAAATCGAGAACGACATGGCTGTATCAATCCCCTTTCTCGAATTGGTTACTTTTTATTCGATTAGGTTTTTGATTCAGCAGCTCCGATCAATTTTCTGATTTTTGTTAGCACCTTAAATATGATTCCTTGTAATTCTTTATTTCCTTCTTCTCTTCACGGGACATCCCCATAACCAAGAAATATAGGATTAGGCAAGAAAGTCCCGTAAATTGGTTGGTTTGGTGGTTCTCTCACTACATCCTAAATGAGTGATCATATGATCGATCCCTAAGTTAGAAGGGTCGACAAAAATTTTCTCAGAGATCTTGGTCTGACTATCGATTAATCTCAATGTGCGTTTCGGCTAGTCCGAGGATATCGCATGGTATAAACAAAAAAGGTCTGGTAGATAATAGGTATATATCTGGTTACATAATCTTACAAATCAAACACATTCAATTATTTTTAAGATTATTTTTTTATTTTTGTGTTTTATCACAAATATTTAATATAATTAAATTTTATTAATTTGTGATACCATATAAGAATATATGTGACATCAGATGCCACATTGTATGAATCTGTAATGGGCCTGACCCAATGCCTATACCATTTCTTGAAACGTTTTCATGTTCTTTTCTTTCCGCGGGCAAGATTCCGGCCTCCCGACAACTGCACCGGTGAGATTCCGGGCTCCGACTATCCCTCCGGACAACAGCAAAGATCCTCGGCATTCCCAATGTGATGAATGACTTGCGGACACCGAAAGCATTCCAGGCACTCGAATACCAGCAACCGAGTCGATGATGGAGATAGTTCAACCAAAGCAATGAGAGCGGGACCACTCCAGCCTCGGTGAACTGGATACATCATTACTTTTATGACTTAGGAGGGGAGGACAGGATCTGCCGGCGTGAGATCAACCACCGGAGGACCTGGCGGTCGGTCCCAAGGAGGGTCTTTGGCCAGCTCCCGGAATAGGCTCAAAGAAACGTTCTTTGCATGGATAGTAAGGCAAATTTTAGATTATTAGACTATCGCTCTTGGTGGCAAAATCGAAGACTTGAATGTAAATTGATTATGACATAAGGGCATTGATCCAACCCTCTGTGGGGGCAAAATCGTCAATTTACACATGAACCCTAAACGGTGACCTACCATAACAGTCCCTCTTTATAAAAGCCGGCGCTGCACCGCAGAGCAGAGCTTCCATAGATCCGAAGCCATTCCTCTGAGCTTCTCTCTCTGTGGCTAATGAATTCTCTGCGACAGGTGCGTGATTACGGACATGGATGGATCAGATGATGAGTTTTGGATTAAATTTCTCACGACGGTCGTCTGAGAACAATCTGATGCAAAAAAATATCCATTTCTTCTGATGATTCCTTGCTAATTGGACGAATTCGTTCGCTGCATCGACTCGTCCTCTGATTCGATGCATATATATTCTCTCTCTCTCTCTCTCTCTCTCTCTCTCTCTCTCTCTCTGCTTGAGCGGGTGGAGATATCAGTCAACTGGCATTCAATCGCCGATTCATCCGTGAATCTTGTTTAAAGACTGAATTTTTATTGAGTTTTCTTTTGTTTCTGTGGGCACAGTGAGGATACATTCAAAAACGTCTTTGAAAGCAGAAGCTCCATGAGACCAGATATTTACAATTCAAAGTCCTTTTCAATCTGAGTGCCCATGTCACTGTTTCAAAAGGATTTCAAGATCAATCTTCTTATGGAAGTGGAACACTGCTCATGAAGTTTAATTCACCGATTCACAGTTTCCAGGATTTAAGATTGTTGGCATGGCTGTCTCCCGGGGAGAAACTGTTTGGTGGAGCGGCTCCACCACGTGGCGCCGCCCACCACTCAAGAGTTGACACATGTCAGCACCGCTTAGCCACGTGTACAGACACGTCAGCGGCGCTGAGATGTGTCAGCGCTAGAGTGGGCGCCCACGTGGTGGAGCCGCTCCACCAAAGACTTTCTCGTCTCGAGAATCCCAAAAAACGCTTACTTTATGCCTGCCACGTGGAGGAGCCGCTCCACCAAAGACTTTCTCGTCTCCCGGATCCCAGAAAACGCTTGCTTTATGCCGCTGGAAATGTCTAATCCGAGGACCTGGCCCACAGTGATGGTGTTCGAGAGGCCGGTCAATTATGATATGACTAATGATCAGATAAGAATGTGCTATTTTGCCTTACTCTCATTCGTGCTATGCTATGAACCGCAAGGTCCACAACTGTATTCTACCATCCAAGGAACCGGCAAATGAATAGCATTTCTTGATCAATGTCGTGGCAAGGCTGTGATCTTTTAATGCCTTACAGGTCGAGGAAACCGGAAAAGGAAGGGACACCGATGGGGGATCAAGAATAACCAACAATGTGGAGAAGGTGTTTACAATATAATGTCGTGAGAAGTCTGGTGAAATGTGTGCAGTTCAATCGAGGCACGTGACGGCCTTGTCATGTTCGCAATCGCAAACTTGTCTGATCAACCTTAAGCTCCGCTTTGAAGTGTCCCACACCTTTAAGAATGCACACAAATTCAAAAGTCCGTCGGAGCGGCCGGTCCTTTAGCTTGAAGTGCGATCTTTGGCGGGTCTTCTGTTGACGGTTCCATCGGAATGGCTGCCAAGGTATGACATTTAGTTAACCATTAACCATACTGATGACTGCTTGCTGCATTTACAGAGGCCTCCAGCGTGTCCTTGCAATCACTGAGGGCCTCTTCATCTTCCATCCTCGGGTTCTCGTGTATGCATGTCGCATGGACTACGTACGAGTTCAACGAGTGCTGAAAAAGGGTTCTGGTGAATTCAGGAGTTACAGCCAGGGGTGTGCACGGGTATATGGGTAGATCCGGAACCGATATTAGGTAAGTTCGGGGTAAATTTCAATAAAAATCGGGTAGGTTCCGGTCAAAGAATTAAGTAACGGGTCTGCTCCGATTCCGCTACACAGGGTACGTGGAATCGGAATTAGAACTTGTTGATTTATTCACTCGGTTAATTTAAATCGTTCATAACTTTCTCGTTTAAAATCCAATTTACAAACCATTTCATTCTTGACTCAATGAACTTTTATTTGACATAATAATTATGCATATTTGATGAGTTTTTCATGTCTAAAATACTATTATAACTTAAAATTAGTGATAGATAGTATTTAAATACTCTTCTAAAAAAGGTAGTATTTAAATAAAATGAAAACATATTTTATCATGATAAAAGATTATATGAAATAATACTAGTTACAAAAAATATCTAAGTAATTCATATTATATAAATAAAAGAATAAATGATAAATAAGTTCTATCATAGTACTCAAAACTTGTAATATCTTACAAGTTCTGGATGAGGTCCGATTTTAAGATATAATAAGGTAGAGTTGAGTTCTAAAATTTAGGAATATGGGTACTCGGGCCCAATTATCCCTGGTTACAGCTCCTTTTCATTTACAAGAGATGCATAATCTAAGCGAAGTTGAAAGTGTTCAGGGCCATTGAATCCAAGATCTTCTCCCCGAGATTCTTCGAACGGCTTTTTTTTTTTTTTGTTGCCCACCCGGTATCCGGTACTCAAAGGCTAGCCGACTAATCCGGATTCGGGATACTGTCGGGCGGTTTTCCGGGGACTCTTCGAGCGGCTTTAGATAATACAGACACGACAACATTTTGATTGGTTTCGGAATAGTTGATTTGTCCTCGGTGGAAGAGCTGGGAGTCCTTTTGTAAATGTCAGCTTCAATTTAATGAATATCTAACTTGCTTACGATAGTACATTCGGAGTCTGATCGATTTCTTCCTACAAATTTATGGTGTGAATGTGAGTAGGCCTGGTCACAGGTCGTTCGGACGTGGACCGGGCTTGAACTAGCCCAGAACCGTGGGAGTCGGTTTTGGACCGGTTCCCCAAGTGGGTGAAACTGTAACCGTCAGCTCCGGTTCAGAAACCGGGAATTCCGATTTCAGACGTCCCCCCCTTTTATAAAGCATGATAAAAATATTAAATATGCAAAAGTTAAATGACCTATAATGACAATGATACAACAGCTAGTTTTGAAATTTTTTAAGAGAGAAATTTGTATTTGAGTGAGTGAAATTAGTTAGGAGATAAGCGAATGTTGTGTTTGGTATCACCCCCAATTTACAATTGAATGATTTTGGATTCAATTCGTATCAGTTTAATTTCTCCTAACTATTTATTATTTATTTCGACGAATCTAATTTATTAAAAAAATAATTATAATATCTCCACATCCGCGTCATCATCAAGTCGGCATTCCTCTTTCTTTTCTTTTTCTTTTTTTTTTTTTTAAGTTGCCCGGAAGATAACAAGGAATCTACCCCAATCAACTTTGTTCGTCGACCCTCCCCCACGTGTCGACAAGATAAATATCAAGAAGCATCTTCTACCCAGTAATCTCATGACACGTGTCTCAAAGTAACAACAGGAGAGTCTATTATGTAACGAGTACATCACATGACAGTGCTGACGTTGTGTCACGTGTCAATAGGATTTTAAATTTTATTAAAAATATCCTAAAAATAACTGAATTTTATTATGTCGTAATATTATATTAAAACTGTCATATTATGTACTCATTACACACAAGGCTCTGTCTTACGACCGAGATCAGACCCCGGCTCTCTATATAGCGTCAACTCCACTCTTCCCAATGACTCCACAGGCATCCCTCAGACATGCCGAACCCGAAGGTCTTCTTCGACATGACCATTGGCGGTGTGCCGGCCGGTCGGATCGTGATGGAGTTGTACGCTGACACCACCCCACGGACGGCCGAGAACTTCCGGGCTCTCTGCACCGGCGAGAAAGGCAACGGACGGTCCGGGAAGCTGCTCCACTACAAGGGGTCCAAGTTCCACCGGGTGATCCCCGGGTTCATGTGCCAGGGCGGGGACTTCACCGCCGGGAACGGAACCGGCGGGGAGTCGATCTACGGGGCCAAGTTCGCCGACGAGAACTTCATTAAGAAGCACACGGGGCCCGGGGTGCTCTCCATGGCCAACGCCGGGCCTGGCACCAACGGTTCCCAGTTCTTCATCTGCACCACCCGGACTGAGTGGCTTGATGGGAAGCACGTTGTGTTCGGCAGGGTCGTGGAAGGGATGGACGTGGTCAAGGCAGTTGAGCGAGTCGGGTCCTCCAAGGGCCGGACCTCGAAACCGGTGGTCGTAGCAGACTGTGGCCAGCTCTCTTGAACTTAAAAGCGAACCAACATTCCCTACTATATACATGCATGCGTGGAGTCGATGAAGAAGGTTACATGGGAAAGTTTTTCCCTTTTTTTTTTTTTTTGGTTTTATTTGTGGAGAGAAATAAATGGTCATAAGTACTGTAATACAACTGGTGAAGCATACTGATTAAATATGGAATTATGTTTTATCTACATCCGATGGACTCGGATCTGACAATACCATATCAAGATAGTTTAATTGAATGATTCATAATTAACGATGCAGATCAAAGAATAAAATCCAACTCTTATTAGTTACCTTCTACACTTGTTCGATGGCCAAATAACTGGACTGCACAATTTCCATAAGATAAGTCATTAATGAATTTGCACTAATTTAATGGGATGAAGATACCGAGAGTTCTATATGTTTGTCAATTCTCGTAAGTGAGTGTCAAATATTTCAAAGTGTTCGCGTTACAACGTCGAGTTCTTTCTGTCACCCACCGTTACTTTAAGCCGGCGTAACACTGATACACGTAATGATCGGGTCTTTATGTCCAACCGCGATTATATTAAAGAACTAAATAATTAGTACTAATACCGGTCCCGTTAACGCAATGCCATCAAATACCTAGTATAGTTTAAGAAATTGTTATCCATCAGAATTCAAGTTTTAAAGATTCTTCTTATAATTTGGCTAGAGAAAGACTCGAACCTATGATTTTCACGTCCCCAAATTGCATGAAATGGTGCCAAGTGAATGTAAGCCCATCAAATACCCAGCCCAATTTTCTCCTTAGCCCAGTAGAGCCCACCCATTTATGTAATCTAAGTGTTTGTACATACATATACATATATATAATATTAACATAATGATTCTTATGAAGCTAAACTTCACGTACTTCTCTGTTTCTCTCTTCTTCCTTTCCTCTTTTAGGCCTGAACACCTCTTCTATAGACAGGAAAAACACGAATTCATCAACTATTCACAGGCTTTTCCTACTATGCAAATATTTTTTTGGTATGCAAAGGAGGTGTGTAGATCGAGAAAGGGCAGAAGGAATGAGGCGTAAAAGGGGTATGGGCAACCCCACTGATGAGATCTAACCTTGAACTCAAGATCTCTGGGTTAACGGACAAAAACGGATGTATCAAATGACCAAAACCAAATATTACCCAAAAAAGAAAGTCAACGTTTGCTTTCTGATTTACGTAATTAATTTGTCTGTCTCAAGTCAACCTATATATGAACATATACATAATATATATACATACATATATGCATATATAGAGTTAGAACCATTTGAAGTAATATAAAGATGAATCTGATGCTTTGTTTATTTAATGACTTTCGTAGTTTATATTTCGTATCTGTTCCTCGAATGTGCTTCGTATTAAACCAATCATCTCTTGGTTGTTCACAAGGCCACGTATTGGTAATTACAAGTGGTACTACATCTGGGCATATCGAGTTTGGTACAACAACATCTTTCTCGATTTCTCCTATCTTTTTTAGGTTTGTGGGTCTCCTCTGTAACAGAGAATTTTCCTATGTACTTATGGTGAGCACTGCGTGCTTGGGAACCATTCCTTTTCTAAGTTTGATTCGAGGAAAATCACAAACCCTGCATAGGTCTTATCAGTTCTTTTAGTAGTAAAAGCAATGAATACGTGGTTATATGGGATACGGTTAGGGATGGATCTAGAAAATCGAGCCAAGAGGAATATAATTGAAAGAAGAGTTAAATGATGGATTTCATGAGTAAAATAACATAATCCAATAAAATAAAAGATAAAATCTGTAAATTTTGTATAAGGTCTACGGTTTTTCCCGAGCCCTAGTGACGATTCCCACCTAAATCCATCCCTAAGTGCAGGTGAGCCTGCCTCCCTTTCATTAGTACGGCCACAAACCATTAATAAGTTTCATCAATCTTATTGATTTTTCTATTAAATTATCTTACCCGACTAACTTTAACACTACTTTTTTTTCAATTTGAATGATCAGCATCCACGAACTCAACGGAATCCGATTAATCCAGTTCGAGTCGGATTAACAAGAATCGAACCCCCAAAATACTTTTTTTAAACTTTCAGTTCGGTTTCACCTTCTTAAACTTAAACTTCTAAACCCGTCAGTGCTTGTTTTTCTTTTTTAATTGATCTCGAAAGTAAATGAATTGTTGTTTTTCTCCATATTTCATCAGGGGCTCACACAAATCTTATCATTATCCCGGTTCTTCCCAGGGACGACGTGACGAAGAGCTGTAGCTTGTCAGTGGTTGCCTCTGATTGTGTTCGAGATGGGTACGTACCAAATCACTGATTTGCCTATAAAAATAAAGTTGGCAATATAGAGATCTCCTATGAATCTTCAATTGAAGATGATATGGTTGGATTATTGGCCAAAAAGGAACAAAAATCAATTAGCCTAAATGGCTGGACACTTTTTTTTTTTTTTTTTTGCTCGATAGTAATGAGGATTTTATCATTACTTAAAAACGAGTACATGGGTAAAATGCTCAAGTAAAAGAAAATTACATGATCAAGTTACTTCAGAGGGATCCTCCGAGACTAACTATAAAGGAAAATATATGTGAAATTCACATCGGATAATACACAGTACAGTTATAATTAGTCAGCCGGCCACCAAAGTCTTGATCACAACCTCCTGCCGGTCTACATGGACCTCGATAAAAATCGAGATGGGAGGGTCCTCAAGCCATAAATCCATGTAGATCTCAGTCTTCTTGTTTAGAGATTTAGCAATCTCTATACAAGAGCAAAGCAGGTGGGTGCCTTGAGCCGTACTCGGGCGTTCAGCACTTCCGAGTAACAGAGACCTTGGTGTCGGTTCAGATCTGAAAGGAGGCAGCCAGAGGTGGACGGTGGCGGATGGGGGCGGCTGAGTGGTCTCAGATCTGAGGTGGTGGGCGCACGGAGGGGGGCGGGGGCGGAGGCGGAGGCGGAGGCGGAGGCTCAGATCTGAGGCCTGAGGCACGGTGGAGGGCCCTTTAGAACTACGCTTTGATGAACCGATGAATCGTTTCAAGTAGCCTTGAGTTGACATTTTGCTTCTTACTACACAGTATTTTTTCCTCTGACAGTCTATACCGTTAAATATCTAGAAATTCAATAGATCTCTATTAATTCGATTTCAATCCGAGTTGGGTCACTGCATTATAAGAGACTCTCATAATTCTGGATTTTCTTCACTTACAAGATTAATTATAATATGCTCCGAAAAAGGGGCAAAAGGGTGGGAAGATCAAGTGATAAAACGGTGCCATTAAAGTAAGAGTTGCCCACATAAGTCGGGGTTGATAAGGTGGATTAGTTGTAAGTAAGTGCCTAAAGGAATTTAATAGGGAAAGAAAGACAGATGTGCTCACGTAGTTTCTTTCGTAGGAATAGAGCAAGGGTGAATAATCTTTTTTCAATAAAGAGAAAACACTCCCTTATCCTTTTTTTTTTAATAAATAAAAGTGGCGATCCAATCACGCTCTGTTACGTAATATTCGGGTCTTTATATTTAACATATAACATATTAGACGAACTGAATAATTAGCAGTAACTTTAGGCTGGTCAACTCAGCATCATCAAAAACTAGTACTGTCCGAGAAACCGATGTTTGCTAAGACCCAAGTTCAAAAAGTCTCTTCTAGTAAATTGTGTGGAGGGGATTCGAATATGGGAACTCGACATCACAGAATCACATGAAAATAAATTTTGAACCATAAGACTACCGCGTTGGTGGAGTACACTGGAAGCATTTAGCAATGGACTCTTGCATGATCCAAACTCGTCGTGTCACCTATAAATTCGACCAATGATTATTTGATATATTAATAAAAAGTATCACATCACATTTTTTCCATCTAGTAAAAACATTTTTTCCTATTTTTTTATGTAATGTGATATATTTATGTGTCGTATAATTATTAGTCAAATTTATCACGCCATCTATGAATTTCGCGCGCTTTGTGGATCAAAGGGAAGCATATGAAAATTCCACAGTGAATTGGGATGGGGTGGTGAGGGAAGGGAATCCGATCTCAGGAATGGTTACATACAAATGGTCTGGCCTATGTCACACGGAAGGTTATCTTTTCCCAAGCTGTACAGTTACATGAGCTGAGGTCGTCATACATTCTTAGGAGAAAATACTGATACTTTACTGTTATTTTATTAAAATAAGATAAAGTATTAATATTTTCTTCTAATAGTTCACAATGAATTTAGCCCACATGACAATCTATTCATAACACGAGGTCTACCTCCAACGAGACGCATGGTGCTTTTTGCAGTAATGGATCATGCAAAGACACGACCCGAACATCATATGTACGTTCTAGTTGGATGTCATGTGAGCCACCTCCCCCACGATGAACTAAACCAAACACGGAATGGCTCTGTGAAGGCCTGGTCGGGGAAAGCAGGAGCGGAGCGTGACAAGAGACTAAGATGGAGGATGGCTGGGGGATGTAGACACCTTGGGCTCACAGAGGACTTCGTCGCAGTGTAATGGAAAGAGCTGGGTGTCAGAATAACCTCTGATACAGTTTGGCATTTTTGCTGGATGATCTTCATTGAAAACCTGCTATCTTGTGCCGCAAGAGAATGTGCTAGAGGTTTAGTCGGTACTGCGCTATTCCTGTGCATCGAGAAGCGAATGAGACCGTCGACTTTCTTGAAAAGTATGCTAGGGACCGTGTCTCTTTGGATCAAGGTTGCCATTTTAGTCCAATGTCTCGTAAGATTGTTGTTGGTAGCTCGGATATATCTTTCATATGAGTTTCGATTTCCTCTTAAAAAATCGACAAGTTTCTGTAATTTTTTTTTGGGGGCCCAGAGAGTGTCCGCAGTTAACAAAGTCAACCCATGCATGAAAATTTCCACTCAGTCCCTCTAAAACTTGAATTGCAATCTCATCATAATGTCACTTGCAAAGCAATCAAAGTTCCCTTTAATCACCCCCCACTGTGAGTTTTCATATTGTACAATCGGATGGTCAGTGCTTCACAACCATTGATTTCCATTATTGCTGATCCGATGGTCGAGATCTGGAATGTTATCATGATGCCATTTCAGGGTAAATTTTCACTTTTTTGGTCCATACCCTTACTATACAAAAATCGAATATCTTGCTAATACAGTTTAAGGTTAAATTTATTTTTCAACATATGAAAGCTTTGTATTCATCATCATCATCAACAGCCAACTGCCACTAAGTCATCTGTCACCCTTCCCTTGCTTTTCACTTTGTCAACTAACCTGAATCTACCCCTTCTCTTTTCTGCATGACTTGCACTTCTCTTCACTGCCCTGATGCTCAGGGATCTTGCAGTTGGAAAATTTTATAAAATAATACACAGTTTTTATCAATTTTATCTATTTTTTGGAACAATCTTATTTTACGCACTCGAACCAATTTCGTTTTGCCACACAGACTTGGTTTCTTAATTAAAAATATAACAATTAAGTCAAATATGTGATCTAACGTAGGGCTGCCTTCTAGTGTTTGGCCGAGCAACTTTGCTGCCCTTTTTTCTTCCTGAAGTTTGAATAAGTATGTATGTATACATCATGTCTTGTTTTGTTTTGTCCTGTTTGTTAAGCTTTCCTCGTTGCTGGTTTGAGTGTAGCAGTTACCCTTTGTTCGGTTCCTTACGAAATGGTGGAAAACAGGACAAAGTTTGTATCTCGGTCATCGAATGCTTCCCCTTGGTCGTTTCTTCTTGTTCTCCTGTCAATAAGCGTACATTGAGATTGTTCCAGTTGATGTGTCTTGATTTTCAGAGCATATACAGGCATTGTTGCTGGGTGATCGATCAAATCACTGTCTAGACGACAGGCAATGGGAGGGGTCTGTTCGGGTGGGACATCGACTATACGTGATGTTAAAGAGACCGAGTTTTCGGGGTTCCCAGGGACTCCAAGCTCGACAAACAGATTCATTAAACAGAAAGAAACATCCTCATCACGTCCTGGGAGTCAGAAAGTGCTGCAGAAGTATGTTGCAGGTGAATCATGTAAGCTGAGGTCGTCTTCACCCACCGAGAAAGGACCCAGCAAGGTACTTAATTTATGACTAAGATTCTGCTTTCGAGATAGTGGAAAGAAGAATAAGTTTAGTTCTTATAGATCGATGATGAATGAGGAAGTGAAGGTGAATGGATTATGCCATATTGCCCTTTCGAAGAGATCGTAGATCAGAGACGGGAATCAGCAGTGGATGAATTGCAGTAATTACAGTGAATGGTTTTTATACTGCAAATGCAAGTCATTTTTAATGTTGGAACAATGTTTGATAACTTGCTCGGATTGAGAAACTATAACAACTGTTTTAACAGCCTGAAGTTGGAAAATTTTGAATTTCTTTCACTACATTTTGAAAAATGAAGGAAACCATCTCATGTTGTGAGTATGATTCTTGTCGATTCCATGGCAAGAACATGATCATTTGCGCAATCCGCTCGGAAGCAGCTCTTTTCTCGTTTCCATGAATGTCAATCCGATTCTATTCATATGTTCTGTACCATTTTTTTTTTCTTGCATGCCATTTTCTAGGTTGCAGAGAAGAGTGCATTTTGTGAAGCGGCGCTGATCTTGAGCCTCAAGCAAGCTGTGAAGGTCATGGACACAATTGGGAAGAGCATCCCGCGTTCGAGCAAGGAATCCGTGTATGGCTCGATATTAGGAGGGACTAAAATAGCTATTCTGGCCTTCGAGGTGGCCAATACGATAATTAAAGGTGAAAAGTTGCTGCAATCCCTTTCGGAAAATAACATCCAGTCCCTGAAGGAGGCTTTGGGGTCAGGAGGAGTCCAGCGTTTGGTTTCCGGGGACATGGAAGGGTTGCTGATGATTGCTGCTTCAGACAAGAGGTTCTTCCATTGATACAGAGAACTTCTTTTCGGGAGAACATCCTTGAAAAGCAAACATTGGTATTTTTGCTGTTTGTGCAGGCTGGAATTCGATGCCTTCCTTCGAGAAGTGATAAGGTTTGGAGATCGATGCAAGGATTCTCAGTGGCACAACTTGGGCCGATATTTTTCCAAGTAAGCCAAGATTCAACTACAAATTACTGTCAGGTTGTGGTTCAAATTCTCGAAACATCTGAAACCGTTTCTGGCATTAAAGATTAGATTCGGGCAATTCAAACCCGGGCCATGCCAGAGAAACGGCAGAGGCAACAATGGAAGAGTTGGGTCTTTTGGCTCGGTATACCTTGGTAAATTCCTCAGGAGTCCACTTTGAAATTGTTGGAATATAAATAATCTTCTGAGAAGCTAAGCCGTTTCATATTTTCAGGAGTTGTACCACGAGTTGATTACTTTGGATCGATTCGAGCAAGACTACAAGCAGAAGATCGAAGAAGCGGAACTTCTTAATCTTCCTCAAACAGGTCAACCGAAAAACCTTGTACTTATCCTTGTAACAGTTTTCGATTTCTGAATTATAGGGTGATGGATTTCTACTCCTGGAAATGTAGGAGACGAGCTTGTAACGTTACACGACGAGCTCAAGCATCAGAGGAAGCTCGTAAAGAGTCTAAAAAGGAAATCGCTTTGGTCAAGGACTATGGAGGAGGTATATTACTACAAGTTGATTCCGTGGTTTCCAAGTAACCCAGGAACTTAGACTTATGGCCCTTTTCGATAACATTTTCGACTTTTCATGTCAAACACTGCAGGTCATGGTGAAGTTTGTAGACATTGCTACTTATATTCGCCGAGGATTTGTGGAAGCTTTTGCAAGCAGCAGTGATGGTGCTGAAAAACAGAGCGAAGCTCAAAGATTAGGCCCGGCAGGTCTCGCACTACACTACGCCAACATAATCGTTCAGATTGATGCAATCGTATGTTTTAGATAATTTCTCTTCTTGGTTGTTCGCCTTTTTTTAGGCCACTCTAGGAAGACCGCGAAGCTAATGTCTTTGCTGCTTTGCTCTGCTTGTACGTCTTACCAGGCTTCTCGCCCTGCCTGCCTTCCTCCTAATGTGCGAGATGCATTGTATCATGCTCTGCCAAGAGGTGTTAAGGCAGCTCTACGTTCCCGGTTGCAAGCCGGTGGATTAAAGGAACGGGTAGTGCACGGGTTGAATCTTCAATTCTGAATGAACTTTCATTTAGTTATCGTTACTAAGGCCAATTTTCTGGTGGCTGCAGTCTCCGATTTCTCGGGTCAAGACTGAGATGGACAAGACTCTACGATGGCTCCTCCCTCTTGCGACAAACACTGTCAAGTAAGTTTGATTCAGTGTTCGGATTTGCTTAGAATCTAATGTATGGAACTTTCTGCTTCGATTTGTCTGTCCTGTCACTTCAATGTTCTTCCATAGAATGATGCCCATCATGTCTTTGTAAATGATAACAGAGCTCATCAGAAGTTCGGGTGGATCGGAGACTGGGCAAAGGCTAGGTGAGTCCATTTCCCGTCACTGCAAGGAAAACCGTTCGAGAACACATACGATGGTAATGGAACCTTAGCAAAGCAGTCTTTTCTTGTTCTCACAGCAAGGAACCACCCAAGAACACGTCTGCGAGCAACGAATCGATCCGCCTTCAGACTCTATACCACGCGAGTAAAGAGAAGACGGAACTTCACATACTTGAACTAGTGGTGTGGCTTCATCATCTGATCAGCCTTGTGAAGCAGCGAGGCCATTCGATCAGGCCCTTACCTGACTGGTCTCCACCGTGCAGAAAGAGCCCAAGATTTTGCCCCAAAGTGCAGCAGTTCCCTCCTATGCACTTCAGCATTCTGAGACAGCATCCGCCAAGAAGTGCTGGAGTCGAACTTTCCCAAGAAGATGTGAACCTGAACCTGGGGGAGATCGGTTCCAGGGATAAGCAAGAGTTAAGAATTAATGGCTTCCCAGAAGAGGGTGATGGCCAAGATCTGTCCCTTGAGCAAGAGCGCTGGAAGTCCACCGAGATGGGAGATAGTGGAGAGACCAGAGCCTGAACGCTCTAGAGCTGATGTTTTGAACATAGTCAAAGGATTGAATGAAGCTCTAAAATTTTCCTGAGCTTTTCTCATGGTATGTAGCATATCTTAGTCACGATTTTACCAGCAATTACACTTCCGCTTCTGCTGGTAGATGACTCTTAAGCAAGTTTGTATTGTATCACACTGAGGATTTATAGAAGTATTTAAAATAAGCAATAGATCAGTATGAAGAACAAGTAGAATTTTAACAGTTCTATGCTTTCCCAAGTACCTTTCCCTCTGACTTTAGCCCAGCTTGTTCAATTGCAAAACCCCACACAAACTGCTCCCTTTGCAAAGCTCCCCAAGAACTACTACCATAAGATGCCGACTTTTCCGGTGCACCCAAGTAGAGACCAGCAATAGAGGCCTTCTGCACAGTGCGGAAAGTTATCCCAATTCTTTCACTTCTTGGTACCCTCTTTCTCTGTTTCTTGTCGACCTCAGTTGCCCACCGGAGTGCTTGAGCTAAGCAAAAGCTGGCAGGTCCTGCTTGGAGGCCTCGCAGATCTTCCTCGTAACTCCACTGGGAAAGTTCAGTGCCTATGCAGTTTCCCAGGACGAAGAAGAGCTTGGGACACGACTACCATTACATTCGAGTCCAAGGAAATGCTAATCCTGGTCATAGTTTTGATGACTGATACTATCACTACTAGTAGTCCTGATGCCTGGCAGTTCAGATGCCCCACTATCACGAGCCTGGTGTTCTCAGATTCAGGCCTGAGATCTTTGGTCAGACCAGATTGATTTGGATGGAGATCTTGAGATCGGGCAACGGTTATCAGCCGAGGTACAGTACAGATTATCCAGAAACAGCAGGTCTGATTCTGGCCTTGTCAAGGTTCAATGAGCCATTTTCTAATGGTTTCCAACCGACCCTTTGGTGCAACTTAGCAGCCATTTTCTAATGGTCTCGATGGCAATCATCGTGCTCGCACGTCCCCAGTGCTTCAGGTCCACGACAAGTGGTCCTTGAGAGGGTCGAGCCTGCACCTCATTTTCGCCAGACACTTCTGTTAAGAGTCGTCCAAGATGAGCTCAATTGTTACATGACCTTATGCCAGAGGCTGATCCAACGGCTCCTGCATTACGCTGCAGTGAATTGGAGTTCATGGTAGCATTTCTCAGCATCTATCTCTAAGATATCTGGGTGCTGAGGTGGCTGCATTATATTGGTTTGCCTCAAGAGAAGGGGCAGTGGTGGAGTAAATATTCAATATATAATACATAATCTTGCACATATTTGGACTTCCGTACTTGAGCATAGTATCGTCAAAGAGTTGTACAGTTCAAGAAATTAACGTTCTTCATGCTCGGACAAAAAGAAGTACATTTCTAACATAGGATGTACAAAGAATTCAAACATAAGATATTGAAATCCTTGAGTCGTATAAATGTGATTTTAGAATAGTGGACCATTATCGTTAATATTATTTAGTGATTATTCACTTCCAGTTTCTTTCTATTTACTTCCAGGCAGCACCATCCTTTCTAATCAGTATGACATGGCAATGGCATGTTCTTCCCCGCTAGAAAATCTTATATGAGCTGAGTTGCCATATTATCTATGAATTTAACCAATAATTATTTATTGTATCATTAGAAAATTTCATATTATTCTTTTTCATATATTGATAACATCCACTTTCTTAAATTAATATGACCCTATATATCAAATAATTGTTAATCAAATTCACCACCTTATGGCACTCCACCCACCTAAGAGTTCCTCCAACTCCCAATTCCCAGTGCTTTCATTTATTTTACTCAAATGTGGAAAGACATCGAACGAGGAACGAGAATCATACATGACAACTTCACAGACTTATCCTCAGACAGAGTCTTGCTCCTACTTTGTCTCTTCTAATTTCATCCACTCAATCCCAAATCTCCTCAGACACAGATTTTCCTCTTCCGCGCCTTCTTCTGCCTTCCTTCCCCCTTCACTTAATATCCCTCAACAGCCTCTCCCCCTCTGGTGCTCACCGACCCACAGAGCACAGTTACCATGGCTGCAGCCGTTAATGCTGGTGTAACCCTGCCATCCTCCAAGACATCATCGTCCCCTTCGATCAGATTCTGGACCGTAGCTCCCGGAAGTATCGGCTTCTCCAAGGTACCTGAAATGCGGCGATGAGAAGCTGGGAAAGTAGCAACGTTGTCCAATGAGTTCTTGAATACGTAGACAGCTTTCAAACAGAACAGTTCTCTCCAACCAGACAGCACCTGAGACTGTCGGCTAAATTTCGCTTTTGTCCTTCTTGTGACTTGTTTTCAGGGTGTTGTCCACTTCAGAAATGGGCTGGTTGCAGGAGGGAAGGCGATGCCGGTTCGGGCACAGGTGGCATCGCAGACTCCGGTAAAGGTCGTGAAGGAGTCGAAGAAGGACGAGGAGGGGGTGGTTGTTAACAAGTTCAAGCCCAAGGACCCTTACATAGGCAAGTGCCTCCTCAACACCAAGATCACCGCCAACGATGCCCCAGGAGAGACCTGGCACATGGTCTTTAGCACCGAGGGTGAGGACATTTTCATTGTTCAATAGAGTCATTTCATGTCAGTTCCATAAAGGCTTTATGACAGCTCGAGTTTGGATAAGTTAGGTCATGGCTGTGTCAAAAGTGGATTAGCATATTTGCTTGTTGCTGATGAAGAGGTATATAGTGGTTTCAGGCTCAAGTTTTATAAATGGAGAAATTTCTGAGAGTTTTATTGCTTAGTAGGCCGACTAAACTCAAAATTAAATTAGTCATGACTTAGTAGACTTCTTGATACAAATGCATACGGGCTTAATAATATGGATGTCATGTCACATTTCAGATTAATGACTTGTAGACATTTGGATCATGTTATGAAAAGTCCTTTAGTACTAGGAACAATTCATCTTCCGAGTCCATAAATCTTTGAGTGACGAGTCGAGATGTGGCACCTATGATTCTCAGGTGGATTCACATGCCATACTGCTACATCGAATGTGAATGATCCATTGTTTAGTCAATATATTGAACCGTGAGAAATCTGCTGCAAAATAATGCAGGAGAAGTTCCATACAGAGAAGGGCAATCCATCGGTGTTATAGCAGACGGAGAAGACAAGAATGGGAAGCCCCACAAGCTCAGATTGTATTCAATTGCCAGCAGTGCTCTCGGAGACTTCGGGAACTCTAAGACTGTACGATTCTTCCTATTGGAAGAAGCAACAAAGCTGCCTTGCTTGTATATGTATGATCTTCCTCGGACTTTTCCAATTTCTCAGCAAACTACAAATGCATTGCCTGGCTCGGTATCTGCAGGTTTCTCTTTGCGTCAAGAGGCTCGTGTACACCAATGAACAGGGAGAGATAGTGAAAGGAGTCTGCTCGAACTTCTTGTGTAAGGAAGAACCTTCTCTGATAGAAATCTTAGTCGTTCCGACAGGCATAAAATGGAAACTTGGTGCTTAATCCTGAAGATCATAGTCAAACAGCTCTGGTTGAAACTCGAGAGATCATCAGGCTGATTCAGCTATCCTGTCAGTGACATTAACAGTCTCATTTCAGGTGACCTCAAGCCTGGGGCTGAAGTGAAGATCACTGGACCGGTTGGAAAAGAAATGCTGATGCCGAAAGATCCAAATGCCACCATCATCATGGTTGGTTGTCTAATCTCCATTGATTTCTTGTCAACAATTTCATTTTATCTATTCACACTCGGCCTGGGGAATTACAGTATGGTCTGTTCATGGCAGCTTGCTACTGGAACCGGCATTGCTCCTTTCCGCTCCTTCTTGTGGAAGATGTTCTTCGAGAAGCATGATGATTACAAGGTATGCTAAAGAGATGTCAAGTAGTAAAGATTGTACAGACTGATTTTAAAAACTGACACTGAAGACAGCAAACTTCGTATCTCGCATCATTTTATCAGATCGAAAATGTGAATATATACGCAAGTTAACTGTTCTATACAATTGATGCGGCAGAAAAAACAGAAAGCACCGGAACAATAATTTCTCAGTTCAAAGAGTTTGAACTGAGATTACAAGTTCTGAACCTTAATGGTACCGTATCGTCAAGGTTTTATAAAATTTTTCTGGAAAGACATTGTTGACTGTCGTGCACCATGGTCATTCTTGTCCATTCCTCTTCATTGGCATGAGCAGCAAACACAGAACACTACTTTGATTTTCTAATATCTGAGATAATGGAAGATCAATTGGTTGACTATAATGCAGTTCAATGGCCTGGCTTGGCTTTTCTTGGGGGTTCCAACAACCAGTTCATTGCTCTACAAGGAGGCAAGTTCTCTGTTTCTTTTCTCCCCTCATTTCCTTGGTTGAGCACATTAAGAATCCTTCTAAATGTGCACACACATGTATGCCACGAGCAGGAGTTCGACAAGATGAAAGAGAAAGCCCCTCAGAACTTCAGGGTCGACTACGCGGTGAGCAGAGAGCAGACGAACGAGAAGGGTGAGAAGATGTACATCCAAACCCGAATGGCCCAGTATGCCGAGGAACTCTGGGAACTGCTCAAGAAAGACAACACCTATTTCTACATGTGTGGGCTCAAGGGCATGGAGAAGGGAATCGACGACATCATGGTCTCCCTGGCTGCTAAAGATGGTAATTTGACTCAAAGAACACCCCGCAAACTTATCAAAATCCTTACGGAAATGTTGAGATCGCGTTTAAGCTGACATTGCTTTTTCTCTGATGTGTAGGCATCGATTGGTTGGAGTACAAGAGACAGCTGAAGAAATCCGAGCAATGGAACGTCGAAGTCTACTGATTTACGAGCAATCCAGCACGGAACCATATCTCTGCATGACTTCCATAAGATGCAGAGAGATGGAGCCTTCCGGTATCATTTGTTAATATTTTTTTCTCCCCAGGCACTTGAAATTAAGTTGTGTACAATTATAGCGTCTTAATTTGACGAAATCACAGCAGTATCCAGAGGCTCCGAAATGAAGATGCTAAATCTCAAGCCGTTCAGCTTCCCATGTGCTATGACCTTGCCTTTGAACATATCTGATAGGGGCCTGTGGCATCGCTTCATCTTGACCCGGCTGAGCTCTGATTGTGCATGGAAATCCTGGGGTTCGAGTCTGTCAAAACCGACACTTGATCGAGCTCGGGCCACTCTCAAGCACTCCCAAGTCCAGTCAAGCTTGGTTCAGCACCATTACACCCATAAAGAAACAACGATAACACAAAAAACATTATCAAACCAGACATCCACGGCAAGGACGGCAACCCGCTTCTCAATGGCCATGATAGAACACAACGAAAGCTTTAGCAAGTACGACTGACTAATCGAGTCGGCGTGCAACCAATAATAATCTGAGTGCCTGTATTCCACCTTGCCATTTGATTAGTTCATTGCGTCAGCAAATGATGTGATTAGCAGCACAGACGGGAAATGCCCACCGACGAAGATGATTGCTTCGAGACTTTGATCGCTTCGGTCTCTATGGAATGCGTATACGCAACAACTCGAAAGTGATCCCTGAAAGCGTCTCTTTTGGCTCGTGCAGTGCCTGTGGGAACGCGATTCTGCGTCCCTTCTTACTCACGGAAGCTCGCGAACCTGTACACCCAGGAGCGGTTATGGTTCAGTTCGGTTTGGAAAACCGGTTAGAACCAAATTTTCGATTCGGCTTGGGCTGTTGAATCCGAACCGTGATTATTTTACCTTAAAATAACTAAACTATATAGATCTGATTTTTGCTGTCCCGTTAACCGCACTTTATAAAAGTAAATTCAGTTCCGTTTGAAATTAACCCGAAGCAAGCCGTTTAAAGAACCCATAAATATTAATTTTTAAGAATATTTTATTTTATTTTAGTTATTAATTTAAGAGAATCAGTTTGGTTTGGTTAACTATAATTAATTGAACCAACTATATCAATTAATTAACCAAATCATTAGAGAATCAGTTTGAGTGGTTCGATATTTTTTGTTCAATAATATTCGGTTCAGCGGTTCAGCCAGATTATTTGGCTGTTTAACACCCCAAGATGTCACAACATAAGATGTATCTGGCCTGAGGATGAGTCAGTCCACTATGGAGGCAACAAAACTAATTAAAATTGATTTAAGTTAAATCTGCGAGGTCACAGTGAGACTGATTTTTCACTTAAATTAATTATACTTAAATTTCAAAAATTATGGACACATGTCCCTGAACACCTGCCTCTAACAACCGATCTCGAGCACAGTATTTTTCTTCTGGTCTCGGACTATAATCCCACGCATTCCACACTCGATTCAACAACTAATCACAAGCGAAGCATTTTTCTTCCGGTCTTGGACTCATGGGCCACAACCTCCACACTCGGGCCTGACGTGGCGTGAGTTCATGATCGACCCGCTCTGATGGCATATAAAATTTTCACCTGGACCTACTAGAATCTCAACCGCACATCCACCTGAAAGTTCAAGCTATTATGTGACACCAAATTCTCTTATAAACTGAAGTTTATCTTTCAATCCAATCAACGTGGGATCCAACTCCCAACACTGTCAAAAAAAAAAAAAGAAAAAGGAAGATTGACAATTTATAATGAGTAATGCAAAGAAAATAGTTATCAAGAAGTGGAGTGAGATCATTTAAATGTTTGTTGATGTCCTTTTCTAAGTCATTTAGTGGACAGCTGGTGCAACCTTTTTGTCACTTGTCATGGACCATCTAATTATTGATTTTGATACATAGTGCATGCTAACCCCTGACAGTGACTCTACTTGCATCATGAGCTAATCTTTACAATTAAAAGTGGATTTGCATTATGCTCCAAATTTTTAGTTAGTAAATGAGTAGTGTAATAGACACGAAGCCCCGAGAACATACACCGAGCAGAGTACAAAAATCATTATCTGGCAAAGGTTAATACATATATGTATATGTATGTATAGTTACTGTGGTACATTTTCGATTGATAGTAGACTCGTAACTGCCGGTTATTCTCTTCCATCCCTAATCATCGTAACGATAGTCAAATATTCTAAGAGGTAAAGGATAAAATGGAAATATTGTTTTTTTTTTCTTTTACATATACCATTTGATATTAAAAAGTATGGCCAATATCGATTAATTCATAAAATTTGAGTATAAAATCTTGTTTAAGTTTGGAAATAAATACATCAGCCAATAGGTATATAAAAAGGTGAATTTGCACTAGCTTACAAACGATGAAACTTTAAAGAGAACAGGCCTGAATGCCATTGGTTTAAATCCATAATTCGACACGTGGTTAAACAAAATTAAATTAAAATAAAAATTTAAAAGAATTGCTGTGGCGTTTTCGTGGGTTGACGAAAAGTTGCGGAGGTAAAATTTTTTCAGCGGGTATACAGTAAAAGAAGACAGATTTTTGCGTAAATCGACATTCTTCATTATTTATAAACTCTATTAATAAATATTTAATATATTATTATTGAATATCATATCATTTATTTTATTTATTAATAATATTTATTTTTGAGTCATAATTTAATATATTTATTTATGTATCGAACCTCTATTGATTAAATTCACCAACTTATCTATGATACCGGCTGATTTAAGAATTTTTCGTAAAAGAATAATCCATGAGTAAAATGGATTAGTTAATATGGTAGTGTGTCTCTTCCTCTTAAACAAAATTTCAAATTCGAATCTTATGAATAAAAAAAATTTAGATTTGGAGGGTTTTTTCTCAGTAAATTTTTTCGATTCAAACTTAATTAATTAGCCTCTACCAAACTTTCAATTGACAGTTGTTCGGACCGGAAAAGCAGAACAATCTGTCACTTTATTTCCGCCAGCACGAAGTTGAAGACCTCAGCTTACCGGTGCGTGTCAGGAGATCACAGTTTTCATGTATTAAAATGTGGATTTTAATTTATATTTTCATATATATTTAATTTAAATAACTCGTACGCAAATTGACCTGCGAATCATGTGCACAATCAACCATCAGCGGGTTCATAGACTTGCCGTTTAACCTGTTAATTATGAAAATGGGGGTGAAGCAAATCCAAAATCGAACCATTCAATATCGAATTCAAGTATTTCAAGGTAACACGTCTACATTTCAAGATAACAAAGTATACGGCGTGGAGATGTCTGTAGTATTTATGAGAAAAAGACCGGCCACCAGCTAGTATTACAAAGCAAATCCAAACTTCTCTTGGTTGAGTCGTAATCTTGCTTTTGCGTATGCATCGTCTCCATTCAGAAATTCTTTGAACTACTGACTAATGTAGATCAAGCTGAGTTCGGCTCATTAAGTGATAAAACTCTCTCAGCGTGAGATCTCTCCACCGACAGAGACAATATAATTTAACAACAACGGTTCAAAATTAACGTCTACATAACAATATTATAAATAAAACAGTTTTTTGTATCTTACTGATAAAAAAAAGATTTTCGTATAATAGTATAATGATTTTTCAATTAATTTTTATACCAAGTATTTCAATGACAATTTTCTGTTGTACTTTTTTTTATGTATAGTAACGTTATACATGCCAAATGCCATCTGAATATTTCACTGACAATTTTTTTTTGTAATAATAAAATATCAGAATTTCCTTACCGCAAAAAAAAAAAAATATATATATATATATATATATATATCAGATTTTTTATTACATCAATAAAAGCGACTGGCTCAATAATGACGCTGTCGATTTTTCTTTCTTTTTCTGTAACCAATAGGCTGTCCACATTTCATAAAAGGAATATCTGATTATTTCGTAATCAACCAGGGAACTGGGAGCGTTACAATTAAATTGCTTTTGATAAGAAATAATTTAGGTAATGACTCAAGTAATTAGTATTAATTTACACATATATCACAGTCTGATTGGTATTTTCTCATATCATATGATGGAGAAAGTCTTCGGTGGTGGAGCGGTCATACCACATAGGCGATGCTGACGTGCTATATCAGTCAAATAAGGATTTGACTTGTAATCAATAATTATACAGTATTGACTATTAAATCCTAGAAAATATATACAAAACCTAAATAAATGATGACTCCTAATTAAAAAAACTTAAATGGTAATAAAATATTAAAAACTAATAAATAATGGACCTTAATTAGACAAATATATAACTGGTGAATTCTAATTGGACAAGTATACAATGTCAACATCGTTTATGTGATATGACTGTTCTATTGAAGACTTTCTTTTACATGATGAGGTAGAATCTGCTAAGAATTTCTTATTAGTTAGAGATCAGATATAAGAGAGAAAAGGAGTTTAGTGACGGGGTACCGCTCTCAGTATGTGACAGAGAAATTTTGTGTTCAATTCTCATTAATGGGACTCCGGGCATAAATGCTTCCTTTTTACACCGGAAAGAGGATTAGGGCCCACATATGTTCTGTTCATCAACGGGATAGGTGAAAGCCAGAAGTAAAGAGTTTGCATGAGTCCCACCAGTGAAAATTAAATTCACGACCCTCTCAGTTCCGAGTTTAAAACTGTTTCATCGTATCAGTATCCCTTCAAATATTTTGTGAGATTCACCTATATATCATCAATGCTCGGTGGCTTTAAATATTTAGTGATCCTTTTTGGTAATATTGTAGGGGTTCCTTACCCTGGTTTTGTATTTCGTAATTTTTTTCGTTGTAACTAAGCGTAATAATTTTTTTACATGACACGATAATCCGACACAAAATTAGGTGGGTTTGGGCCAAGCCTATTTGGACATGACCCATTTAAATAAAAATATTTAAACTTGTTGAACCTGCGTAGCTCTATAATACATGTTTAACATATTTATTAAATATATTTCACTATTTTTATATAAATATTGGACTTATTTAATGTATTTATATATAAAAATTTTATGATATGTAAAATATTACATACACTACATCTTTCATTATCGTCAAATATTATGTAATTAATTAATTATGCTTATTTAGTATACTAATTATCTATAAATATATTTATTTTAGCAGCTGTATACTATATTATTAGAGCATAATTACATATTGCGGGCATTCTATATTAAATGGGTTAATCAATTTTTGACACGACCGTTTATATACGAACCCGCTTAAACACGAAAAATAAATATGTCATGTGCAGATCATCTAGGTTTCTAACTCGAATATATTTAGATATAATACTTTTAAATATGGCACGACACAGATTGTCAGGCATAGCTATAACCGGCTTTAGCTCCTATTCTACCCAAAAAATAAATATGGAAAAGCTTTTAGTGATCTCTACATCATGCATATTTTATTTTAGTTATAGACTCCAAAAATATTTTGAAGTTTAATGAATCTTGATTAGTTTAAATTCAATTTGAATCTGTTTGGAAAAAAGGAGGTAAATCATTTTTCTAACTATGTATATTTTTCATTTACGGAATTTGAATCGATAGTCATGAGTGAAATTAACTGACCAACCCATTTAGGTGGCACTTTTTATTATGTATAAGAATGCATAGAGGCCTAAAAGGATAAAAGAATTACCGGACAAGAACATTATTAACTATATCAAATTACCTTTTCTGTCTGGCACGTTTTGGATGGTAGGAAAAAAGAAGGAAAGGAGAGAGGACGTCTAGATATTTTATTAATTTACCAACGGCCTAAGATCCAGTGCAATCTGATAGTATTAATATAATATAATAAATTAATAAATTTTATTTATTTTAATTTATTTTATGAAATCTTCAAAATAAAAAAATAATTTTTAAAGATAATTGAATTATATTAATTTATAACACTATATCAGTACTGTTATGTGAAATATTCAACTTATACAACAGTTTCTCCACCGATAAATATCTCGGGCCTATCAATATTCCATTGGCCAGCCGGCGAGCCACGGCGTGGGTTGGTCACCGACCAACAGTGACTGCATTACGACTCACACCCACCCTCGAGCTTTTTCCACCAAATTTTGCATTAATCAGAGTCTGGAATTCACTGCCGTAATGATGTTTCTGCGAGACCGGATCTCCGGTCAGTTGCTCGTGGAGAGGTATGCGATCGAGGTCGGGCCGTCGATGCCCAGACTTGCAGTTTCGCTCGACCGAGTGAAGTTTAGAAGGTTTCAGTTAAAACTAAGAGCTGACTGAGTTCAATGAGGCCTTTTTCGATCAGGGGTGAGCGTGAGATCCGAGAACCGAACACACATTTATTTAGTTGTTAGCTATCTACTTTATATTCAAATCGAATCAGTCCACCGCTTAATAAAACTAGTGCGAGTTGATTGAAATAGTAAAGCAACTCTTTCCCTTGAGAGAGGTCTCGTGTTCGATCCTTGTAAATGTAGAAAATTTATGTTGAAAGAGTTTCGTTTTCTTAGTGAACCGATCCGGCTCGAACTTGAATTAATCGGTGACCATTGAATTTATGGATAACGAGCGGAATACACCCCGCACCTCTGGATTTAGTCACACAAAAGAAGTAACGTAAAGTCTCATGTTCGATTCTTGTAAATACAAAAAATTCATATAGAGGAATTTTTTTCTTAGTGGTCTCTTCTTGTTTAAACTGAATTAATTAGAATTTATACTTTTAAATACTAGTCGTTGATATCGAAAAAAAGGTGCGCCTGTTATTAGATATAATATAGATAAACCGAATGCGATCACCACACTCTCAGTATCTCTCCTCCTCCAACAAATTCCTCTGTGCTTATAAATACCCCACTGTTACTCTGCAACTGAACTTCCACCATTGTTTCACACGCGAGGAAGCATTTTGGATCCAAGTCCCAACGCTTTCGTATCCTTCTCTCGCGCCTCGTATCTGATCAGAGTTATAGCTACAATGGCCAGATTCCGATCCTCCATCTACGCTCTGGCTTTTATATTTTCTCCATTACTGTTCTGCCATGGTAAATTACAGGTTCTCTTCTTGGCGAGAGATGAAATTGATATCCTCCTTCGATTCAATTGATGATTACTCTCGATTCCTTTCAGCTGTGGAGCCGACAACCTTTACGATTGTGAACAAGTGCAATTACACTGTGTGGCCGGGGATTCTCGCTGGTGCGGGCCAGCCGGCACTCTCCACCACCGGCTTCGCCCTCCAGAAGGGAGAGTCCCGGTCCATCTCCGCCCCCGCCGGCTGGGGCGGCCGCTTCTGGGGCCGAACCCACTGCACAGAAGACTCCGACTCCGGCAAGTTCTCCTGCCTAACTGGCGACTGCGGCTCCGGCAAGCTCGAGTGCTCCGGCGGCTTCGCCGCCACCCCTCCCGCCACCCTTGCCGAATTCAAGCTCGACGGTAACGGGTACGCCAGATAAAAAGGATTTAAAAACTAGAAATTATAATTAATTTTGTTGAAAAATTCAAATAATTATATAAATTGGTGTGGTATTTAAACCCAGGGGCCTTGACTTCTTCGACGTCAGCTTAGTGGACGGCTTCAACCTTCCGATGCTGGTGGTGCCGCAGGGCGGCTCCGGCGACAACTGCACCAGCACCGGCTGCGTGGCGGACCTGATCAGCTCCTGCCCCACCGAGCTGAGGGTGACAGTGGAGGGGAGCTCCGGCGGCAGGGGAGTGGCGTGCCAGAGCGCTTGCGGGGCGTTCCAGCAGCCGCAGTACTGCTGCAGCGGCGCGTACAGCTCACCACAAACGTGCAGGCCGTCCCAGTACTCGGTGGCGTTCAAGAGCGCGTGTCCCCACGCCTATAGCTACGCCTTCGACGACGGGACCAGCACCTTCACATGCGCCAGCGCGGACTTTGTTATCACCTTCTGCCCGTCGCCGAGCACCAGGTCAGTTTACTGTGCCGCCCCTAACTCATTGGCCTCTTCTCCGCCCCTGTCAAGTGCAGTTTCGTTTTCTACTCATCGGTTAGCCGTTGTTCTGGGGTCCCCCCGCGGGAAAGGACAAGAGGCCGATTTGTCGGCAAGGGAAGTAGCCCGCTCCCTCCGCCATTTTCTGCTTTAATTTATCGACCGTTTAATTTTTTTTTCACAACGATGATTTAATTCTCTGAATCTCATAAATTCATCTATCAAAAAAATTCAATTAGGTCCATGCAGAGGAGAAAATCTTATATGTAACAGTGTCAGTACGTGATAATACTTACGTGGTGACACCAACAAATAAAATCAAATAACTTTTAGAGTTATTTTTTTCATTTTAGATTTTATTAAAAAATCCTAAATATAGTTGAATTATGTTGGCTCGTGGCACAGCATAGCATTGCTGTGTAATATATCTGTTACATAGAAGACTCTCTCCATGTGCGAGGGACATGTAGGTGGTCTTGTCAAGTACTATGCGCTCAAGAAAAAAATCGAATCTCTGTCCTCATATACTCTCTCTCGAAATGGACGTAAACTTATTCACTTAAATTAACTTTTGGAATTTATCGAGCATTTGATTTCTTTTGCCTTTTTTTTTTTGTTATAAATGAGTCATGCGAAACTAGAGAGGGTAAAGGAGGTGGAGGGACAGATAGATATTCTCGCTTGAGTCAAATCCGTCACATCATCCGATCAATAATTATTTAATATATTTTAATAAAAATATGTTATATCATATTTTATTTATTTATTTATTATTAATATTTATCTTTAAAGGAGGTAATACACTTTTTATTAACGTGTCAAACAATTATTAATCGAGTTTATCACATCAATATAAGTTTAATTGACCTAAGAATTTATCGAGGAATGACAAATTCTCACTGATAAAATCGAAACTCTGACTTTTTAATTCCAGATCGGGTGGATGCTATCACTGCACCACATGGCATTATGTTTTCTTATGAAGTGGAAAATGGTATCTTACTTTTTTTTTTCTCCTTAAAAAAAATGGAAAAAAAAGAGAGAAGTTATTAGAGGAAGCATATTAAAAAGGGGAGGGAGATGCTAACTAGAGAGGGTAGGAGGGGACAGCCAGTCCAGAGGCCAAACACAAGCTCGGAGAACCTTATCATCAATTCCATTAATGGCTTCTGCTCCCACGACATTTCACGTGGGAGGGTCACCACACGGAACCGTCAGTCTCAATGCATTTTGGTGTTTGTAACACCCAATTTTATGGCTCGTGGCATCGCGCACATAACATCAGCGAGTCGTCCAACACACGGTGTGTCGGAGCATGTGCTTGATGTGCGCGTTGCGTCATATCATGTAAAATGTGTTCTAGATTCTAACTGAAGATACTAAAACCCATTTCTTGACAAATTCTATAGATCACTTGTCAAACCATTTTGTAAAATATATGGTGATGGAGGAAAATATCATACCTTTAGCTTTAGGGCATGGATTTCACCAAATATGCTCTTGCTATGTGAAAAAAAAAAGAAGAGAAATTCAACTATTCAGTCACTAGACCATTAAATACGTGAAAAAATCGAGTATGAGTCGTTATATTTCTTTTTTTATTTGAATAATTAATTATTAATTTTTAAATAGGAAAATGACTTATTACAGAGAAATAGTGAACTTGTATAGAAAGGTTATCCTTTTCAGAGTTACATCAGCTTCCTGTCAGCTCAGATTTTTCAACCTTCACAATTTCCATCTCCAGCCCATCCCTAGTGTGGATTTCAGTCTTCCATTTTGCTAGGCGACGCCATCGTCTATTGATAAGGAATGAGTGTTCGTGTTTTGATCGATTTCGTTTTCGAGTCGGTGGACTGATTACAGAGAGTGCCCACATCACCATGTATTTTTATGCCGACCCATGTAGCAGTAATCTGAGCTGCGCTTTTTTTGCAGCCAAAAGTCTGCATCGGCCGACCAGACACCGACGGGGATTTCAACCTCTTCAGCTCCACCGCAGATTAACAGCACCATGGTGTACGAGGGCGTAATGGACATCAGCTCCGCTCACTCACACGTGTCACTGTCCTACGCCATCTGCGCCCTCATCGGCCTCGCGGCGGCGATCCGGCGGCTTCCCGACTAATTACCAAACTAACCCTAGCGAACTCTGCAATGTATAAAGTTCCAAATATGCTTATCTCACCTTCCGGCCCATGTGCTGGTTCTCGGATAGAACCTGGGCCCACTGGGGCCCAGATGCGTGGCGATAATTCGTGATGGAAAATCTCACCTGTCGAGCTGATCTGGCAATTTGAAATTCAAGATAGTTAGGTAACGGACACGACAGGTTGCACTGTCCCATCTCGATTTCTCGAGCTCGTCTGAACGTGAATCCAATCTTTCACATGGGACCGCCCCGGTAACTTATGTGACCCAGAGACCCATGTAGAACTCCATGGGCATGCCACTAGTGAAATCGAACTGAATCAGCCTGTACATCCCGGGCACAATTTGATTCATGTGACAGGAGCCGAGCCATGCCTGCCTTCGTACTACATAAGAAAGTCAAATTTGGTAGGGAGTAATTTTATTATAAATGTTGTTATGTGATCAGCATCTAGAAGCATTGTACCATCTCCACTGTTATCAGTACCAAAGTGGGGAATAATTGAGGTAAGCATTCAATAATGGATGGTATGGTAGGTCTAAGTCGGTTCCCAAATTGACGAAAATCACGCCCACAGGAAGCCCACGACTTGTCCTAAGAGGACTAAGCTTACAGGGTCCAAAGGTTTGTTGAAAAGATCGATTGCCTCTTTAAATGATCGGGATAGCAAAGATTAGGCAGAAGCACTGTTCAGACTATGGAAAGCTCGTCGGGTTCGGGAACCGAACCGTGTTTCATGAGGAGAGAAATGGATGATGATGTCCAAGGTTTTGAGTTCGACCACGTCGTCGTCAGAATTGGGAACAGAGCAGCAACTGCTAGCATGAACTACTTATGGAACCAGTCCGTCTTCGATGACTGCAGCCACCATGCTGAGCAAAAGGAGTATTATCAATTCAAGAGCTAGTCCTAGTCATTGGTGAAATGGAATTCAAGATGAATCATTGGGGTTAGTTGAATCGGACATAAATCACTCCGCGCCTGATTTATGCAGCAGCATAATACATGAAGAAAGATTAGAATTACAGTCGACTGTAAGTTGCCGATGGCAGCCTTCGGTTGAACAATCAAGAAGTCAAAAAGAAAGGGGAGAAAAACAGTAAGTACACATAGAAGACAAATATAATTGAGAACCTCAACATCCCCAACCTAAGCAAATAATTTCAGAAATCATGATATACTAAACCCGATTTCCCCCAGCTTATTAAGTTCCTAACCCTCTCCTGGAAAAGAAATCGGCTTCACTATTATCTCAGAAGACGGAACAACAACCTATTTTGATTAGATTTATGTAACAATTCTGGGCGATTCAGACCTGTCATTTCCATGGAGATTGATGCTGCCCGTAACTGATCGGATACGGTTCCCACCCGCCCTCGGGTTCCTTCCTCTTTGCTCCAACAATAGAACTGGAGAAAGGCTGGAGGAAAGTGCTGGGATGTTCATCGGAAGACTTGACCTGAGAAGGAGGGAAGAGCTGCATGAGAAAGTCCGGGTGATGGTTTGCCCCATCAACAGCCAATCCTGAGTTCAAGTCCATCTGCAACCGTGATGGTCCTGCATTCAAGCTCATTGCGAATGGCACCGAGTAGGGAGAATAGAGAGCTGGAACAGGACCTGGGCCCCCAGGCATGATCGTGCCAACCCGTGGGTCCACCGTGCAATGGGTCCGATCACTGGGCCCGTATGAAGCCAAGGAGAATGATATCGTGTGCCCCGTTTGAGAAGTGCTGCAGCGAGTCAGAGGAGTGTAAACAGAAGAAACTGCAGGACCTAAACTGAGATTCCCACCGGCAGAAGGCTCAAGAGTAGCCTTGCCATTTTGCAGATATGAAGATCCCTGACGTCCAAGATCATCTCTGTTGATCTCTACTTTAGTTCCCATTATGGAGATAAAGGGGTCCGAGGCAGGGTTCCTCAAATTTATTGCGCCATGAGAAGGTGAATTTTGATAAAGAGATCGGTCCAACAAAGGATCATTGAAAGAAGAAAAGGGCCGGTCATTCAAGTCAAAGTTCCTCTCACAAGGTTGCATCTGCGACGATGAAGAGGCAGGAGATGGGCAGGTGCGACCCTTAATCTGGTGACAATGAGAGATAACCACATCATCATCCTCACCAGTTGAATTCAAATCAAGATCGAGCCTTTCTGATCTTCCTTGATTGGCTTCCACTGAAGAGATCTTTGAATTCAGACTTGATGAGACTGGAACATGCTTTTCAGTCAAGTGAAAATTGGTTGCATTCTCTCCATCTTCAGCCATGTTGAGATCAATCTCCAGGCGCTTAAGCCTCTGACTGGAACTACCATGAAACTCCTCACCAAGGAGAGTTTTATCACCACCATCATCTAAACAGACTTCTTCATTTAAATCAAACCCACAGAAACCCTTCTCTGTCTTGTCTTTTTTTGTGTCAGTCACGTGATAGGAGTCCACTTCATCCTCTATGTGGTCATTAGTTTCAGAATCTCCATTACCAGACCTCTTTGAGCTTCTTCCATCACCCTCAGCAGATTGGCTCTTCCCCGTTGATGCTTCACCTGATGAAGTGTCATCTGCGGTGCAGGGGCTGCCATTAATTGAGCCTGGGCTCATGGGTTGTCCAATTCTACCTCCTGAGCTTCTATCTGAGGAAGTGCTACAGAATGTTTCTTTGTAATCTGTCATTTCTCTTTCAACCTCCTTAGCTACCTGACGAGCAATATCCAAGGCATCAAGAATGCCGTACTCAAGTTCGATTGTAGACTTCTTCCCACGAGCTTTTTTGGAACGCTTCTTACCTTTTCGCCCTCCATATAAAGCACTAAGATTCGATACTTCCTTGTACCCATCCCTCACTGTATCCTTGCATTTAATAGCTGCACCAGCTTCTTTCGACAAAGACTTGTTGGCAGCCACCTTCTTATCAGGAGAATTCTTTGCCACATCAGATCTGCAATCATAGTCTTCAACAGCTTTAGGCACTTTGGCCATCTCAGTCTGAGGCTCATCAGAAACAGCAGTGGCTCCCACAGAAGATATCGCTCCAGTATCTTCTGATGTAAGAGCATCGGCATCTGAAATATTGGCTACATTAAATGCAGCTGCAGCATCTACACCATTCAGATTTTCCTGACCACTATCAAGCTTATCTACTGGCTTCTTGTCTTCATGGAACAAACTCACTGACGCTGTATCTGACTTGCTGAAACAGCCATCCTGTGGAACATCAGAGCCACAAGTTTCAACCCTAGTTGTTTCCTCAACAGAACACATTTTGTGATCCTTTATATCCTCAGAGGCTCCCTCCTGATCATGGTCTGACGTAGCAGCAGAGGATAACAAAGGATCAAAAGATCCATCACATGTATCCAATACCATTTTAGATCTGAGTTTATATTGATCATGCTTTGTCTGTACATCCTCAACTCTTTCTGGTACTGAGACATTGGAACTCTCTAATTGCAATTTATCGACGGTCATAGCTTCCGAAGCATAACTGTCTGTCTGCTCTTTCTCTCCACAAGAAGAAACATCCGTAGGAGAACATTCTGCTTCCCCAATCTCTCTTCGCATATCCCCGCTAACTGATGGCCCAGCATTTACAGATGCTGTATTCTCCATCTGCTGATGCACATCATCACTATTTCCAAGGTTCCAATTATCAAATATAGCTCTAGCTCTATCCTGCACCTTGACATTGTTGTGGTCAAGAAGGTGCCTGACAGTAACCCAAATACCTGAAGAAATCGACCTCTCCTTGTCTATACATAACTTCTCCAGAGCAAGTAACAGAGCAGTTAAGGGCTCTTCTACAAAGTTATCACCACTATTACTGCCAAAATTTTCAGCATCCTTAAGCCACCTACCTATAAAGCAAAGTCCCCCTAGTTGAACAAAAAGATCAAGACAATCTTTGTTGTTAGTCGAGGCAATAATGCTTGCAACAGCAGCACATTGCCTAATTGCATCACCGTGATTCACAATGCAGTCCTCTTTCTGCATAACTCTGACCAGCTCCTCAACACGAGATGAAGCAGTGAGCCCATCTTTCATCTCAGTTAGAGTAAAGAAATCCTCCAGAGTCATTGTGCTTCATGTGTCATAACACCGCACTTTGATACATATCCTAATATGCTTCAATATCACCAGGCCAGAACTAAAATTTATAGATGCCTGCATAACATGACAAGAGGAGAATTGTAGTCATGCTCGAAACTTAATAGCCTATCAATTTAGCCACGTTTTCAATCATAGCCTAAGACATCCAATATACTGTAGCATCAACAACCAAGTCATTGCAGCTTTACCATTCATGTCAACTCAACTGAGTTTTCACTCGGCCTAAATTCTGATGGCTAAGGGTCAAACTCGATGAAAAGCAAACAATTGCGTCAGCTTTCACCAGAATCAATTACGCAAACCCTCCAAATATAAATGAAACTCGAAGATCAATACAACTGTACAACTCCCAAGATGCGATTACATCAATCTGAGGTAATAAGAAATGGAACTGGCATATTGCAACGCTCAATTCATCATTAACGAGCTTCTCCTCTCCACATGGTCAGAGAGGTGAATGATTCAGACAACACGACTGAGTTATATACTAAACCCTCAAATCCACAATCAAACAACCTAAAACTCCAAAACCCCCCCTCGCTTCGGATACACGAGACACGAGACAGATCACTCAGTACCTCTAACCCTAAACAAGGACGAAGCAGGCAGAAAGAATTCAAAATACTCAGCAGCCGATGGTTGAATCGTCGCTTACCTTCGCGAATGAATCGAAACCCTAACGTATGCTCAGCGATTCCTCCGATTCGAGCAGAGTGGTCCTGCTCGTGCTCGTGCTCTCTCTCCCTCTCTCTCTCCCCACGAAAGCTTAGAGTCGTCTTCTCTCCCTCTCTCTCTCTCTAGCTATAGCTACAGGTGGTGGTATTGGGTTTAATTTGGTTTCGAGTATGAAAGAGGAGAAATGTTACATATAATAAATATATTACGTTATAATATTTATATAATATTATAAATTAATTTAATTAAATTACTCTTTAGAATAATTTTTTCCTTTTAAATTTTTAAAAATAATTAAATTTTATTAAATTATAATACTTTGTTAATATCATCACATATTATACTTATTACACTCCTTCCGGAGAGAGAGGATGTCCCGTCCGGAAAATGCTGCTGCAGAAATTATAATAAATAATAAAGAATTACCAGAATCACCAAAAAATTTTAAATTAATTTAAGGTTACGGGAAATTGCGAAATTACCAGAAAGCCAAAAATGAATCGCAAGAATTACCAGAAAACCATAACCAACCAGTTACTGAATTTAAGATCAGTGGAATTAACAATAAATAATTTAATGGTTCAAATAAAAGTATAAATAAATAAAAAAGCACTTTTGGAGGATTCTTGGAATGCGATCAGAAAATTCTCATGGGGGGAAAGTTAGTTCAGTTGGGGTGGATTTTAAATAAATAAATAAATAAATGGTCGAGTCTCAAAATTTAGAATTTATACATGAATTTTGTTAAAATTGATAAATATATGTTTATTTGAATAATTAAATAAAATTACATCACAATTAATGTTAAGACCGTAATTTTTTAGTAAATTAAATAATAAATTTGGGAAATTTAAGTGATTTATTTGATATGCAATAAATTGATAAAGAGGCAGCTGAAAAAAAGAAATCTGTGCCAAATAAAATAGGGCTCTTCTTTTATAACTGGAATAAAATCCTTTCAATAAGGAACTTTCATCGTTGGTAGGACTAAAAGCCACCTCCTTTCAGTCAGGTGATTGGATCCACAAACAAAAGCGACGACTAACTTCTAAGGCAAATCCAACTTTAAAATGCATCAATTGACTTGTCCTGTTAAGTAGCCAGTGAGAGTTGTCCACGACCTTTCTGGCAGCAACCAAATACTTACATATTGCACTTTAGAAATTATTATTGCATCCGCTTTTTCGCACTTTTACCGTCGTTCCGACGACGACACGGTCTCCTGATATTCCATGACAGGGGTCCCATTGATAAGAGCAGAAGAGAATCCTCCTGCTTTCTGTCTTGTGCTCTTGCTTTCGATGAGGAGACCTCTCGGGTCCCCATCTCCATCATCCTCCCGCGGCTCAACAGGGGGAATAGGTTTGTCCTCGTACCGATCTTTGTCAACGGGACTGTCTTGAAACTCCTGACACTAAATGTGATTTAATTGTTGAATCGTCCTCAATCCATGCACGACGACTTACTGACTCCTCTTGTTACATGTCTAATGTTCTCCCTATGATAATAGGGGGCATAAGCACATTCTAGCGAGCTTAACCCATAAGGGAGCTAGCGAAGATTCAGTTGAGAAAAGTCAAAACGCCACTTCCTGACTGTCAGGTCAGATTCTGGAATCCAATCCATGACTCCATCATTAGAGAATTGAAAGATGAAGAGCTCCTTCACATTAACCAAAACCCTACCCTTTCCTATTACCGGGCCTGTAACTCGTCTGTGCTCAGGGTTGTTTCTCAAAAACCTGCCTATTCAAGCAAACTTTTGAAAGATTTCGTCCTTGTCAGCTACGACATCAAGAGGACAAATAATAACCTCACCGCCCGCGACAAGATGACTATGAAAGTCCATTGTTTGATTCACCGGCTGAAAAACTTTCCGCCAGCTCAACTTACCACTAGCTGCCAGTAGGTTTAACTTTGACTGAGCTGGACACCATCGGAGCACCAATATCAAGCTCAGACAACGAGCCAGGGGAGTTCAAGTGTTGATGTAAAAGCCATAGCAACTTTTGCTCAAATAGTGTAAAACTTGGAGGGATAGGAAAGATTGCTTTAGTCGAGTAGAGGATAAGAAGTTCCTTAATTAGGTAACATAATCTCTAATCCCAGCATAGAGCAAGGGCAAAAATTCTTCACTGTCGTGTTAAAATGCTGACCTCTAGTGACTGCCTACATACTCTATTTCTTGAAGAACATGGCAGTGGTATAACACAGAGCTTTCAGAATCTCTCGGAAGATCATTGAATTTGAGAAATCGAGTGTGTTGTCCTTTTAACAAAGAGAAGGCGGCAGTTCGAAGCCCATCCTAGAGCTCATCCTTCACTTCAGAAGCTGTTGTCTCTTCATCCTTGGCTTCTGTTGCGTCCATCTCTGCCTCGGCTTCCTCAACATCATCTTCCTCCTCGATGGTGGCATCGGGGCTGATGTTGAGGCTCGATTTGACAGAGTCATAAATACGGGAAGCGAAGTCCTTGGGGTCGTTCAGCAGGAAGCCGCTCTCCATGAGCGCTGTTTGGTACATGAGCTGCGCAGTCTGCTTAACACCCTCATCCTGAAGGGAACAAAACCAGGGCCATCCAATTAAAATAGCCAGGACAGAAAATTATAACTAGAAAATAATTTCATGGAGGGAGAAGTTGTATACCTCAGGATCCTTGAGGGCTCTCTCGCGCAGCTCCTTAATGATGGGGTGCCTCGGGTTGATCTCGAGAACCCTCTTCCCGCGCATGTACGCTTGCTGCTTGGCATCCGATAGTGTTTGAGATTGCATGATCCTCTCCATGTTTGCGCTCCAGCCGTACTTTGATGTCACGACCACACATGGAGTGTTGTCCAATCGGTTACTTACCTTCACATCGTCGACATTGTCCTTGGCAAGAACACCCTTCCACCACTTGGTCAGATCCTTGAAAGATTCCTTGAGGTCCTTGTCTTTTGGGTCCTTCCCAAGTTTAAGACCTTCCTTGGAGACATTCTGGAACTTCTTGTCCTCGTAATCCATCAGGTATTGCATCAAATACTCATCAACAGGATCGGTGAAGAAGATAACCTGCAATAGGCAGTAAAAAGGTAACCGACCATAAGATAAGATAAGGGCAAAGATACAAGATAATTACAAGGTCCTGGATTTATGGACATTTTGCACCAAAGTTTCGTGGAGAACTAGTGGTGAACAACATACCTCGTAGTTCTTCTTTTTGAGCCTCTCAAGGAATGGGGATTTCTCCAGTTGTTCCTTGCTGGTTCCAGTAATGTAGAAAATGTCCTTTTGGCCTGGTTTCATTCGTGAAATGTATTGGTCCAGTGAAGTCAATTTACCATCCGACTTGGTGCTGTGAGAGAGAGATGTGCAAGAGAAGGTATAGCAAGATTTAGTTCGGTAAGGTGGTCATCTGACGGACAAAAGACAGCATCATTTTAAAATTATAGAGGGTTTGAGAATATGAATTTGATGCCACGTACGTCTCAAATCTCAGAAGCTTAGCCAACCGGTTCCTGTTTGTGGCATCTTCAATAATGCCAAGCTTAATTGACTTTCCAAACTCATTCCAGAACTTAGTATATTGGCCTTTCTTCTCATCGTCCTCATTAGATTTCTCAACATCTGCATCCCCAACAACCAAAAGATCAGCATTACCAGTGAAGACAGGGATAATGCAATGATAGATCTCTAGATATCAAACCAACACAGTAGATGTAAATATGCCTTTTATATATCATTATGATAATTTCCTGAGTAAATGGCTAATGGGTCATTTGTACCTTTCTTGTCCTTGTCAGTAGATTCCTCTGGGTCCTCCTCAGCAATCTTACGGATCATATCAAGGGCCTTCCTGATAAGCTTCTTCTTAATTGTTTTCAGACTGCTGTGTTGTTGAAGCATCTCACGCGAGACATTGAGTGGTAAAGTATCAGAATCAACAAGACCCTGCACACAATGATCAAAATGCCTGAGACATATCCACCAAAATAATAAGAATTCTCTAGATGATATCGCAATCACAAGTAGATACCTGCAAGAAGTGCAGATACTTGGGCAAGAGCTCATCAAATTCATCCGAGATGAACACTCGTCTAACATATAACTTCAAGTTGGATTTCTTAGTGTTGTAATAGCTCTCATATAGATCATGAGGTGCTTTAGGAGGCACAAACAAGACTGCCTTGAATTCCACATCACCTTCAGCAGTAAAATGACTCCATGCCATTGGCTTCTCTTCACTGAAATCCTGTTGAATATCAGTCAGTGAAGATGATGAGTGGCCACAAAACAAAAGCAGGCACATAATCCAAATAGAAGAGGGCTAAAAGTCAAGAGGACGCAAACAATGTAATCTATTACCTTTGCTAGAGAGTGGTAAAACTTCGTGTACTCTTCATCTGTGACTTCCTTTGGATTGCGCAACCATATGGCTTTAACATCATTAAGGAGTTCCCATTCATGAGTGGTCTCCTTCACTGTCTTTTTCTGAGGTTTTTTCTCAGCATCTTCATCTTCAGATTTCTCAGCATCCTCTTCCCCTTCCTCTGAAGTGCTGCTTTCAGCTATTTACAAAAAGAGGTAATGAGAATCCATAAGTGGCAATCTTAGATTACACAAACCAGTAAACCTATCTGATCAGGTAGGTAGATTCGCATACTTGATTCCTCTTCATCATTTGATTCATCATCATCTGCAGGAACCTCCACATCAACCTCCTTGCTTGTCCAGAGATAAATAGGAAAGTTGATAAATTCAGAGTATCTCCTCACCAAATCCTGTAAAAGAAGAAAATAAACCGTGAGATATCTAGATGCACAAAGATTAATACATAAATTTAGAGTACCTCTTCATCGAATCCTATAAAAGTAAACGGTAAACAACTGTAAGATAATATCACATGCCATAATACTTTCAGAATCAGGAAATCAAGACAGACGTGGTGGTTCGTTTCAGAAAAGAAAGGTTCTGATTGTATAGGATGACTCTGAACAGTGTCATGCAGGAAAACTGGGGATGAAATGTGGATTTTTTCTCACTAGGATGATAGCAATTGTTCTGTCAAGACTGCAAACTAGGTAAATAAGAAAATATTCAAGACACAATGAACATCCAATTTGTTTGTATCTCTTGTCCTTTATAGGACCCACGAGATTTTGTAACGAAGAAACATGGACCGCAGTCTGAGAAGCCAGTACTCACCACACAAAAATACCATGAAACTTCACAAATCAGGAATAATAATGAAAAGGAAATTAATTTGTAATCATGGACAAAAGAACAAATCTATAGAATGAATAGAATCTTGGGCTAGTTTACAGCATATAAGATAGCCACTTAGGATAATAAAAGAGGGGAAATGACACAAATAGAGCAGGAAAGATAATTAACTGGGGACGTGGAGAAAAAACTACTGCAGAAGAACCCATTATACTTAAAACTTTGATAGCAAACTGTACAAGCAGCCATTTGATTGAAAGATGATAACAGTTTAAGAATGTGTGACAGCCCAATCATGAAGGACATATGAACACGATAACAAGACAAAAGATATAATGGGATATTGTTGTAGAATGTAGCATCCTCTATTGTATAAAAAAATAAATTAACCGGCAGCAAGCTAGTGAGAGTTCACAAAAAAATAAACTAACAGGGGCAGCAGGCTATTTAAAGACAACATATGCACCTTCAATTTGATTTCATCCAAGTATTCCCCAGCTTCCTCCCTCAGGTGAAGTCTAATTTCAGTACCACGTCCTAGGGGCTCATTCCAAGTATCCTCAGAAATTGCAAATGCCCCGTCAGCTTTTGATTCCCATACATACCTGAAAGCAAGTGATGCCAAGGTGATACAGATTGCTAAGACGCTGAAATTAGATATCCACTTTTCTAATTCAGAGGAAGAATTCAAACAACTTACTGTTTATCATCATTATGTTTGCTAATTACTTCAACATAGTCAGCCACGAGATATACAGAATAAAACCCAACACCAAATTGTCCAATGAGATTAAGGTCACCACTGGTCTGCATTTTTTCAACGAAAGCTGCACAAATCATGATAAGCATCGATCATCAGTCAGTATTTCCTTACAAAGGGAGGAAGGAGCCCAACATCTTTTGGTATAAAGTCCACAGATATCACGTTACGAAAGTATAACCTGAAGTTCCAGATTTAGCTATCGTTCCAAGGTTCTTGATCACATCCTCCTTTGTCATGCCAATACCCCTGTCGCGAATTGAAAGGATTTTCTTTTCTTTGTCCAGTTTAATCTGCAAGTAGTAACATATAATGAGGCTCAAGCAGTGCACCTCTCTAGGTCATGAAAAGCTTCGTTGCCAAGTGATAAATGCAACAAAATTTACAGCACACACAACTAGAAGACCACCCACTGCTAACAGGAAACATGTAACAACCGAAACTGCAGATATGTCCACTTCTACTAACCTGAATTTCAAGCTTAGCAGTATCGCCCTCCCCCAGAATTTCTTTGTCGATCAGGGAAAGGAACCTAATCTTGTCGAGAGCCTGAAATCAAGAGGTATTGATTGTAAGTAGGTAGGGCAGAGCAGATGCCACAGCAATCAGGAAGAAAATGAACATTCTTAGAAAGGTGACAGAGAGAGAAATAGGCTTACATCAGAAGCGTTGGATATCAACTCCCTGAGGAAGATGTCCTTATTACTGTACAGGGAGTTGATAATAATGTCCATAAGCCGAGACACCTCAGCTTGGAACTCGAACTTCTCCGCATTACTTCGGAGTGATCTCTTAGAGATTGACTCTGACTCCCTACCAAAAAAGAATCCGCTCCATAGATTTAGCACAACAAACACTAAAAAAATAAACTACAACGCATGCCGTTAACGAATCAGACGCTGCTCACTCACCTCTTGACTACGTCAGAGTCAGTGGATAAACCGTGCGGTACAGCACCGAGCTTCTCTTCAACCTTCGGCAGATCCGCCAGTTCATCTGAATCTCCCTCAGCATTTGCGTGCAGCTTCCTTCCTGAGAAAAAATAAAAGATCCATGTCAACTTTATCTTCCATGATAGAAAATAAATCAATCATCCACAGCGAACACTGAACTGATTATATCATCAATACAATCAGCTGAAAGCTACATCGGCAGCTAAAAATTACAAATCCTAAAACCGCAGAAACTCCCACACAGAATGAGAGCGGTGCAAGAGTGAGCTTCACCGGAAATGAGAGACTCTGAAAGGACGAATAGAGATAACTGCCGAAGATTAACCTTGATCTGGTAGAAGGAAGAGGAGGCAGAGTAAAAGAAGAGCGGAAGGTATCGTCCACTTCCTCATCGTCAGGTCGTCGTCGGCGTCGTCTTCCGGTGACTTCGCTTACTTCCGAGCTCCGGTTACCGATCTTTCTCCCTTCTCCGTTCCCGAACTCGTGATTTATATACCTATGCTCGACTCGCTCTCGCTCAGGCGGAGAAACGAGATCTGGGACACAGCGAGACTTTTGACTCCACAGTCCGGAGTGGCCGAGACCGATTCTGATTTGCCCGATGGCTCCAGCGTGGATGATCTGACGGAGGAGGTTGCAGGGCTGCCAAGTGGCGTGGTACCACTGGTTACTGCTTGCGCATTCGACGTGGAAAAAATGAAGTAATGCAAACGGCCTCACGAGAAGACTTGGAAAGTAAGCAACACGGTGGTAACAGACGGGCTCCGCTCGTCCGACGTGGGAGGCAGGTGGCTTGTTCGGCCGCCGTGGCGGAGGCCTATTGGTGCCTACGAGGTGGACAGAGCTCTTCCATTCTTCTAGATGGTTCTATTTCACGAGCCATGCAAGTAATTCTTTTGCAGAGAGATTATCGACTGATTCTATCTCAACACTTGACATGAAAAAATATTAATTAAATATTAAATTATCGAGTTTATCGAATTTTCTTTTAGTTACAATAGAGTAATGTCAAGCCTCCAAAATTCTTTGCATTATTAACAGGTGATGATAATTGATGGACATGTTACGATAAAATTAAAATCAATACATGCTATTGTATGTATTGCTATAAGTAATATCATAGAGGGTTCGAGTGTCATGCTCACGAGTGCCCATAAAATTAAAGATTAAGCACTAAAATTGAAACAATTAGTTTCAAGTTAAACCACTCGAATTCAAAAAAAGTCAGTAAACAATAAAGAAATCCATCCAACAATAAGCCACTCTATCTCTCTATTTGGATATATAGGGGTATTCAGTTAATCTTCCGATACTTCTCATAAATAGTGCAAACTACTTGTTACAAATTATTCTAGATTATACTCTTTCCGACACGATATTGTATCCATCTCTCGAGTTTATCAAAAGCTACTAATCAATCTAATTGATGATCAAGCGAACCAATGAAGCACAAGCAGCATAAACAATGATACTAAGACACCCAACATGCATAAGAGATAGATAGGAAGTAAAGAAATTAGAAAGAGTTCCATTGGTCATCCTCCAAAATTAGAGTTCAATTCATAATAAAAAAAAAACCCAAAATATCAAGTTTAAACTTGCAAGATGACATATGCTAGTGAAATTATTTCTCAGCTAGTTAACTAGATGTGTGAATTGGTGTAAGCCCATTAGACTGTTCTTGTCTCTGTCGGGCGAGATGCAGACTGCCTCTCCTTTCAACGAGCACGATTATCAAATCCATTTCTACGGTCATCTAACGATGTGGGAGTGTACCAAGTGTGAAGAAAATAGGGAGTAAGGATGTGTGGAATTGTAGATGGCAAGATCTTTGTTGAGAATTAAGTCCTACATCGACTAGATTGAAGAATAAATTTGGGTTTATAAGATAATTGGGTACCACCACATGTAAGCTTAGGCTTTTGACTGGAAATAGACTCGAGACTTTTGCAGGCTCAGATGAAAATTTAATATGGTACCAGAGCGGGTCGATCCTGAGCTCACATCACGCCACTCTCAAGCGGGGAGCTCGTGGTCCGTAAGCCCAAAATCGGAAGAAAAATGCCCGGATTGTGGTTAGTTGTTGAACCCGAGTATGGAGCTCATGAGATCATAGCTCGAGACCAAAAGAAGCCCGAAGACGGAAGAGAAGGCCGTCTCGTGGTAGTTTGTCCCCCCAAGCTCAAGACCATAAGAAAAATGTCTGACTCAAGATTAGTTATTGAGGGCGGGTGTTTAATGACACATATCAAGTGCAAACATGTTTTCACGTGAGGGCCGGTGTTGAGAATTAAATCCCACATCGACCAAATTGAACAATAAATTTGGGTTTATAAGAGAATTGAATATCACCACCAATAAGTTTAGGTTTTTTGGTAAAAACGATATCGAAACTCTTGTAAGTTCAGGTGAAAATCTAATAATCTATAAAACTCAATGGGCTAAAAGGATTCTGATTCGTGGGGAACGCAAGGAGGAGAGCAGCGAAAAGGGCTGGGAGGATTTGGTGGAGGGTAAGAGAGACGAGGAGACTGGCATTCGAAAATGTGCCAGCTGGGAAGACGACCCAAGGTTGGCCTACATAGATGAGAATGTTCTAATGTGTTAATGGGTAATTTTGGAAGAGCGAGAAAACATTAAAAAAAAAAAAACCAGCGTTCGCTTCTATAAAATTGAGTTCATTTTCACTTAAAAATCTAAACTATTAGAAATATGATATTCAGTTCTCTTACAAATAATTTTTAATTTCTAAGCTCCCCGACTTAGGATTCAATCCTCAGCACTATGAAGTTTGATCTATCACCACTAATTGATTAAGACAAAATAGAAGTGTGATGGTAAAATTAAGTGTAAACCATCAAATTAGTCATCAAATTTACAGTGAACTATCAATTTAATTCTTCAAATTTTAAAGCCATCAATTTGATTATCTTCGCCTAAATAAAATTGACTAATGAAAGTTAACAGTGAGAACCAAATTGATGACTTTTAAATTTTAATGACCAAACTAATAATTTGTTAAAATTTTAAGGACCAATTTGATAATTTATTCTGAAATCAATAATATGCAGCGACTTACTGTTCCGCCACTCCCACTTTCTCTCTACAATCTCATCCTATTTTTCTCTCTACTTTTTGATTATATATAAAAAATTTCTTAATTTTTCTTACATTTATTACTAAATTATCATATTTGATTTATCAAAAATCGCACATTTGAAACATTAATTACAATTAAAATTTTATTTCATGACTTACCCGCTCACTTTCTTTAACAATTTTATCAAATAACTGAATCCGTGCGTAATACAGATCAACCTCTGATAATAAGTATATGGATGTGTTATAACTATTTAATCCCTAATCATAATTAAAAAAACTCATTGCAACTATTAAAATTCGTCTCTTTTGGGAACCAGCATCTAAGAATTAATGGCAGGCCCTGGGCCGTATATGATGCACTGTCTAGTGGATTAGTCAGTTGTTATAATACCGGACACCATTGATATAAAAAAGGGTTATAATCATAAATTCCTAAATATCTAAGATAAATACGTCATTCATTTCTAAATATCTATTTTTTTTTTTACTCGAGTTGGAATTTGTACAGCTAAATATAATTATTATATTAAAAATTAACTTTGCACTTATCTAAAAGACCCAACATTTCAATTCAAAATAGATAATTTAGAACTCTTATCTAATCTCTTCTCGACCGCCAACAAATCAATACTGTCCAGCAAAAACTGAGAAAACGAAGATGAGGAGATGGGGGCAAAATTTTGCACGTTCCCTTGACGTTTGGTTTGGTTTGCACCACACAGTGTCCCCGGACCAGTCGAAGTACATCTCGAGACTAATTTGCGATCGAAGCGGAATCTCTAAGAAAATTCCCATTAACCTTCCAACCTGAGATTCGATCCCTCCAGTGATTGGTCAATGCTGAAACATCCCTGATGTTTCAGCATTGACCAATCACATGAGAGGGAAATGATGATTAGCATTTTGTTGCTTTTAAGCAACCACCTTAATGGATGATGATGAAGATCACAGGGTTACAACAATTGATGGCTTTGCCTCACACTTTGATATTTGTTTCCATTATAAAAGTAGAAAGAAATCTTAATTTATCCTCTGACGTGTAAATATGTATAAATTAAATTAATTTAATTAGAAATAATTAAGGGAAATGCTCAGGCGATCAACGTAGATTTGTTTGTCTGTCATAATCTGATTAGTATTTTTCCATATCAAGTGGTGATGTATGATCGGATATTGTTTTAAGCCCATGATCATAGCCTATGCAGATCGTTTAAGTTACCTTCAGTTATGATGCACCTCTTCTTTTAGTATAGATATAAAACGACACATATCGCCAAGAAAAATATATAACGACGCAATCGATATGAGTTAGTTGAGATGAGAACGCGTCTCTTTCTAATAAGTAAGGTCTCGGATTCGAATCCTGTGAACGAAAAATTCATGCTGGACGAATTTTATCCTCTTATTGAGACAACTCGGTTCGACCCTGAATTAGTCATGATCTATTGACCTTTTAGATATCGTGTGATATACAGAGGAAAAAACATATAACAACATAAAACACACGTCTTTCTTCAATTGTATATACGACGCGTGTATCTGTATTATCTATATTATGTCTGGGAGAATGTCGGAAGAGGGTGTTTTTTTCACATGCCTAAATCGCCCCCATTGACAAATAAAATTAAAATTTTAATAATCATTAGATTAAAAAAATTAAGCGTGAGATAATAAATTTATCAATACATAACTACCTAACATTTTATCTACTCTCAGTTTCTCTCTCCCCGCTTCTTTTACATTCATTTTTCTTATATTTTCTCTCTGCTATTTTCATTCTCACTCAATTTTCCGTAATTACTAACATTGCCTTTTTTTATTATTAGCTAAATCAGAAGCAACTTTTTTTTAATTAATAGCGAGTACTGTTAGATTTCAAAATATCAGATAAGATACAGTAACAACTTTATACTCTCCACCGAAAACAAGGCTTTTTGCGAAATTGAAGAAGGCATCATGTGTCACAATATTACTACGTGGCAGCATTTACTAGGTAATATGCCAGCTAATAAAATCTATTTTTTTTTATTTTTTTAAACCTAAATATTTAAAAATAATCGTAAAATACTTAAATTTTATTGATTGATATGATCATATAGGTAATCTTCTGTTATCTTGCCACCTTATGAGATGCTTTCTTGTGAAACTGGGGAGAAAGGGTATATATAACACGTGGCGGTACTTCATTATGTCACGAACCAATCAAATCATATCATTTTTAGAATCTTTTTACCTTTCAAGTTTGTTAAAAAAATATTAAAAATAATTAAATTATATTAATTCGTGATACCATATCAGTATTACCACATGATATATTCGTTATACAGGCGCTCTTGAAACGGGGAGGGTATGGAATAATTTTTCCACTAATTCGGGAATCCAGATAAGGAGAATTATCGGTGGGCCCCTCGCTCACTCACACTGTTAATGGGCCTGTGACAACCCAATTAGGCCCAATATTCCTCCCCGGGCCCATCGACTTAATTGGTCTAGGCAATGTATACCGAAAGATGGAGCAGGCAAGCATAAGATGTAAAATTCTTTCAGGGCCAAGTTTCCAGATTGAACCCGGGGCCTCTAGGTCACGAGACGATAACAGTACCGACTGTGCTAAAGTAATTTTTCTCTAGCCACAAAAAAGTAATGGAAGATCCAACCTTTTCCTTTTCTATTTCCGTAAAATGACCAATCAAATCCCGAGATCCCCGTTTAATGGAGTGGTTACACTACGTAGGTAATATTGACGTGGTACATATGTCCAATCAAAATCTACTATTTATATACTTGTCTAATCAGGGTTCAAAATTTGTTTAATTTTTTGAATAAATTCTTAGAAAATTTTAGGATTTTAGTAATTACATCTGTATAATTATCGATTACGTGTTAAGTTTTAATTGGATGAATATACTATATAATTACTGACACGTAATATGATTGCTTCACTAAAAACTTTCTCCATCGAGACAAGAGAAAAAGGTCCAGGGAAAAAACAGAGAAGACGAGAAGAGTAACCAGAATTTTGAATCTTGTACCGTATCAGTTTAATAGAATTGATCGTAAAGTTGGTTGTAATTCGAGAATTTTACATGTTTCGAATGCGGAAAATTTTCCAATTATAGTTATAATGTTTAACTAATATAATATTATACTTTACAATAAAATGCTGTAAATTAAGGTATAAAATCGACAATTTTTACATGAAAAATTACATTTTTACGTCGAACACCACCTGAGTCACATATCACGGTTCGGTAATGGAAAACATTGGAACTGTGGCAAGCTACAGACATCCTCGACTTTTTTGACTTAGATTAGTGAAAATGTCAGTTTTTTTTTAATATCGGTCAGTTTTTTTTTTTAATATCGATGCTATCCGGTACTATAACAATCGACTAATCCACAGGATAGTGCATTATACGACCTGGGGTCCGCTATTAACTCTCAGATATCGATTCTCTAAGAGAGTCGAATCATAAATCTGGTCTAATATATATTATTAACTTATCGGCGGGTCCAGTAAGAATGTAGGCAGGAAATGAAACACATCAACAACTTGGATAAGGAAGTGAGAAAAGATGAGATCACTTTACTTGCAAGGACAGATTTAGTAAAACAAAGGGAATCTTTTACCGAAAAGTAAGAAGAAAACAAAGGGAATCGTTTTGCATCTTCAAATGGACCCGCAATGTTTGAGAAAGGGGTCCAACAACACTACTATTAAGAAATCCCGAATTCGATTATCGCTTCGCTGTTTAATCTTCTACCACACACAGCCTCCGCATAGCCGAGAAATGGAAAAAAAATTTGTATGTTTTTATGCTGTTTCTTCTCAAAAGGGACTCGTTAAGGTTCTACGGAGACAGCTCTTTCTGGGATTCGGGTCAGCTGTCGGCAGGAGCTGCAATCAAAAGTAAAGAACCAGACTGAATTATTGACTATATGAAACTAAAATGGATGAGGTTTTGCTCCATATGAAGCTGTCATCGCACCTTTTCTTGCTGCTTTCTGAGCTCGACATTCTCTTGCTTCAGACGTTCCACCTCCATCTCCAATTCCGTCGTGTAAGCCTGCCCATGAGAACCGATCGATCCGAGCCGACGGGGCCGATTAAAACAGGAAACAACATAGGAATGTTCAGTGGAGTCAGATATTTTGTATTCGTTCTGCCACAAAGAGCAACCTAGTCAATATGATCTGGGTGCCAAGGAGTATAGGAGTTTACCTGTCTGCGGGCACGGGAGCGGGCAGCGGATTCCCTGTTTTTGATCAGTCGCTTGTGTCTCCGCTCGCAGGAGTACTCGACCCTTGTCTCGGGACCCCGTTTTCCACAATGAGAGAAAGGCGTGTCCTTGTAGGGGTCCGGGCCGGCTCCAGTGGCCTCGGGATTGCCCGAGGTCAAGCTCGGGCAAGTGACCGGAGGACCGAGCAGAGCCACGGCCTCTGCTGCAGGGGATGGGCGATCGCTCACGCCATCGAACGGTGGGCTCCTCTGGAAAGGACCTGATATTATGTAAATAAATACCGATAAAAGGTTAACTTTTTGAGAGTAAATAGTTCGGTTACTTGCGACGTCTTTAAATTCTACTACCTGACGTGAAATCCTGGAGGATCGTGGCGGGAACAGAGGCCCGGTCACGATCTCTCAGGAGGGAGAGGCTGATGTTTCCCCAGACATCTTCCATGGTCCTCCTGCTCCTGCCGGGAGAGGACTGGTAGAAAATGGGAGGATGGGATGAAACAGAGCAAGTGATGCCTATGTTTTGGTCGGTCCGATCACCGGCCAGCCTGGAGCACGCAGACATGGCGGTTTCACGAGGAAACAGAGAGGAGGAATGTGGCCAGCGGACGAGCCAAGGCGGAGCTCTGGCTTTCCTTCTGGGTATACTGCAGTGATAAGTGATGAGCACGGGGGAGGAAGGAGGTGAACAAACGAGAATGGAGAATTTTGTAAAGCAGCCTGACGGCCAAGTTATTTATAGAGTACACCGTTAGTACAGTGGTATTATAGTCCGACTCATAACCTTAAAATTCTAAATCCAATTTTCACCGTGTAAGTTCTTGTCACTTTATTTATCTTTATTTACCGTCCTTCTAAGGATTATAATTTTATTAATTAATATTATCATATGAGTACTAACGTATAATGAAACCATGAAACAAGATAACTTCTCCCATTATCGTAGATCGATTGCATCGCGCTAAGACCAGAGTTGCCGCTTCCGACCTCGCCCTAGATCTGCTGCTACCTTCATCTAAGCCTAGTTCAAATCACCATCTAGATCTGAACTGCCCTTGAGGTTTTTGTTACGTGAAGGAGTCGAGCGCTCGAGTACAGCTCAGAACACCCTCATGCTTCGGCTCTTGTATGGAGATTAAAAAAAGTTTTTGTACAAGATGACTGAAATTTTCCACGGATTATGACTCGAGAACCCTCCTAACTCAGTTTTCACCGAGGTTCATGTAGACTAGCAAAAGGTCGTGATTAGAATTCTGGAGGCTAGCCGGCTAACTATAACTGTATTGAGTATTATCCAATGTGATCAATGCATATACTTTCTATTATAATTAATCCTGAAGGATCCCTCTACAATCCTTGTTCATGTAATTTCTCATTTCTTAAGTGTGTTTCCCATTTACTCGTTTTTAAATGATGATAAAATTCTTATTATTACTGGCAAAAAAAAAAAGGGTTAGATGGATGTCAACTGCAAAAGACTTCTCCCACGAGAAGCCCATACGAGGACTTTGGGCCTTGGCTTGTTCCTACCAAGGGGAATTTATCGCGGCCTCGCTGCTCAATGGGCCAGCCGAAAGCAGCTGACTGCAGCGGGCAAAGGGTCGGAAGAATAAATAGCAAGGGTAGTCACCACCAAAGGCGGTAACGTATGCAGATGGATGAGGTTAATATTGCCGGTATGAGTCTCGTTCCGAGTAATATTATCAGAAGAGACTCTCGAATTTGTGTCTTGGCGGACACCGACTTCTTAAAGTATATTAGGCCTTTGACTGTGTTTCGTTGAGGAGGTCAGCGTTAATACCGGTTGTTCAGTTCATTTAATATGTCCGCAATTAAATATAAAAGTCCGAATATTACGTAGCGAAGGATAACTAGATCTTCAATGCTTCCATCCTTTTATTGAATAATAAAAAAAAAAGAACAAGGGGTAGTCCCATTGAGGGTAACCAAGCCTATAAACAAAAAACCAAAGGATTGGAAAAATCGACAAAAATTGAAGAAGTGAAAAATCGAAAAAATCTAACCTAAAATAAAAAATAAAATCACGGGGCTCGAAATAAATTCGACATGATTTATAAGATTGAGAAAACCGAATTAAGAAATTCGGGCCCCGAGCTGAAAACTCCACCGAGGATCGAGATTCACCTAAATTCATGAAAAAATCTAATATTATATTTAATAAATTATTTTATCATTGATTTTGAAAATGAAATGGGGCTGATATTTTTAAACATGAATTTGGTTCATATTTGTGTTACTTATATAACTTATTAATGCACCAAAAATATTTATAAATAGTATTTCTCACTTATTAATTTTACATTTATTTTATTATTATACTAAAATTTAAGATCCGAAAAAATCACTCGGAAGCACCACCTCCGATACATGTGGTTTTCATAACCCATCAACGATTCTTGGTATAATTTTTAACTCGGAACAATTTTTTAAGTTAAAAAACCAACTCGAAAACATCGGACCGACAGTTTCCATAAAAAATCATCCGATCCGAACCGTCCACCGAAATATTGAAGAGATACCACATCGGGATTGAGACATTGGTGAGTGGACTTGCTTAGAAGGTACAGGTCTCGTGACTCTCGCTAGCCAGTGTGAATCATCCCAACAGTTTCCAGTGTGTTTCACGTTGACGAAGACAAGGTGAATATCTCCGCAGATACGTCGTCGTCGTTTTCTCGTAGTTGTCGGGCGAATATTCTCCGGACGGTTGTATCTCCACCTTCCATCCTGCCACGTGGAATGATCTCACTGGTGGTTCGCCCGATTCTGGTCAGTGGAGCGACCGCGTTGCTTCCTCGCATTCAGACGGCAACTTCCCAGACTCTTGTCTCGGCCTTCTAGGAATCCTATTTTATAACAGAAGCAATTAAAAAAACTAAACCAGAAAATTGAACAATAAGATTTTATTGTTGTGAAATTCTTATTTTTAATTGTGAATTATTTAATATTTATTAAATTTTAGATTTAAGAGGAGATAATTATTTAAAAAAGATAAATAAAATAAAATCGCAGGTTGAGACAGGCACTAATGCAAGTTCCACGTGGATAGGTCAAAACTCACTCTCATGGGATTCGATAAGTATAAAATCCTAGTTTTGAATCCATTCGATGCACTTTTCAAAAAAAGACACATGCCGGAGATTTGGCCTTTGTAACGGGGTCAGTACTGACCGCCGGAAGTTCGGCTCCTTTGACCTATTTGTGATCGAATACGAAAGTCTGAATATCACGTAATTGTTGTACCACTGCTGTTTGGAAACCTGGTCATTTTATTAAAAAAATTAAAATAAGGAAGATGACAGTTCAAGGTCAACGGTGAGCGGAGAGTGAGGGGGATGGTGCTATAAGAAGCCGAGCGTGTGTCCTCTCATTTTGAAGTACTACGATTGATAGCCCAGAACAACTGCGATCGATTCGTCTCGCGCACTCCCTTCATGGCTCAAGAAACTCCGTACCACACGCAGACGGTTGCCGGGTGGGCGGCCTGCGATTCGTCCGGCAAGATCGAACCCTTCACCTTCAAGCGCAGGTAGCTAATATATAATTTCACCGGCACGATCGATATTTGTTTTGGTTCGGGTTGTATAGCAGTGATCGTGACGGGTTCTCGGTTTATCAGGGAAAACGGAGCGAACGATGTGACGATCAAGATACTCTACTGCGGGATATGTCACACCGACCTCCACTATGCCCGGAATGACTGGGGCATAACAATGTACCCCGTGGTTCCTGGGTATGTACTCGAACCGATCCCGGCTTTTCGATAGTACTGTATATCCTATTCTCTCGCAGATAAACTATTTCTTGATTGTTAACCCAATTGAGTGCACAAATCGACAGGCATGAGATAACGGGGGTGATCGTGAAGGTCGGGAGCAACGTGAGGAAATTCAGATCGGGCGATCGAGTGGGCATCGGGTGCCTGGCCGCGTCATGCCTGGAGTGCGAGTTTTGTGCCAGCTCCGAGGAGAACTACTGCGATCGGATACAGTTCACTTACAATGGCATCTTCTGGGACGGCAGCATCACTTATGGCGGATACTCGAAGATGATTGTCGCTGATCACCGGTACTCGTTGCTCTGTGTCGGTTTTTTCGGGTATTCTTGATGTTCTTGTCGTACCATGTTATAATTTCAATGGTCGTTTTGAAGGTACGTCGTGCGCATACCCGACAACCTGCCAATGGACTTGGCCGCGCCGCTGCTGTGCGGTGGAATAACTGTCTTCAGCCCGTTCAAGGACAGCAACCTCATCAACTCTCCGCCGCAGAAGATCGGGATCGTCGGTCTCGGAGGCCTCGGCCACATGGCAGTCAAGTTCGGGAAGGCGTTCGGCCACCACGTCACTGTCATCAGCACTTCTCCATCCAAGGAGGCTGAGGCGAAGCAGCGGCTCGGCGCTGATGATTTCATCGTCAGCACCGATGCTGACCGTATGAATGTTGGTTTCTCGTACACTGCTAATACGTGCAGGAGCTTGAAGACGACCCATACATCGGTTAATGCTGATTAATCTCCATTCTTCTCGGTAATTTATGCAGGCAGGGAAGAGGAGCCTAGATTTCGTATTGGATACCGTTTCGGCGAAGCACTCGCTTGGGCCAATCCTGGAGTTGCTCAAGGTGAACGGCACGTTGGTGACTGTCGGCGCACCCGACCAGCCGCTGGAACTGCCCTCTTTCCCCCTCATTTTCGGTAGGTTTCGTACATTAGTCCCGCTCGATACAGAGTCAAACTCGTAGACGCGTGAGCATAATCTGTGGATCCTGCAGGCAAGAGGACGGTGAAAGGGAGCATGACAGGGGGCATAAGAGAGACACAGGAGATGATGGATCTGTGCGGGAAGCACAATATCGCCTGCGACGTCGAGATCGTCGCGCCTGACCAGATCAACGAAGCCATGGACCGACTCGCCAGGAACGATGTTAGGTACCGGTTCGTCATAGACATTGCTGGCAAGTCGTCGAACCTCTGAAAATGGGTCGGAATTCCCAGTAATATCGATTGGTCCAGATGGAGAGATGATTTTGATTCTGAAGGCACTGTCAGGCAGCCTCGGTCACGATCTCTGGATTGGGCTGCTGTGTGTTTTATTGACAAGATATGGTAAATCTAGAGGTGCTGACTGGTCTCAATGGGTTTAGAATCCTTTCTAAATTTATGTACTTCTTATATTTACCAAAAATAAGACTTTGATCTTATGTCAAACTTGTATACCTTTCTAAACTCATGTACCTCTTATATTCCTTATGTGAAATTTTATAATGTATCCTCAGATGATAATGTAACTCATACTTGTCAAGTGTCCTTGAAGACCTCTCACACTCGGGCAATGAACTTCGAAAGAAATCATAAAAGCCACATTTTGTTTTATTCGGCCTTGCACGAGCCCCCGTGGTCAGAACGAACATTCGACACGTTCGATTGTGTTACATGAGTTCAACTAAATTAGCCTATGGAGGTAGCCCACTACGCAGGTGCACGAGGTGAATACGAGCCAAATAATAAGACCGAGAAACTTACTCCACATAAGAGCACTTCTTTCTTGTAACACAAATTTCCTTCCCCGTCCATGTGGGATTGCTTTCCTTCAATTCTCCACACGGGCTCTTATGGACTTATCATGATTGTGTTACTGTTAAGAAAATTCATTCTAGGGTCGGGATCTCAAACGCTGGATCTTTGCCCAATACATGCATATCATGCTTATGTAATCACTATAGCGACTGTTCTTACTTTGATAACCGCTTGTAGTCTGGTAATTGCCTGAAACCATTTTTGTATATGATAATTTTGAACTTCGGGGGTGAGCGTGACTTTTTGGATCCGCTGAGGTCTCCTCATGTTACTTCTAGACTTTTGACCATCGGCCTGTCTCTAACCTTTGGCCCATCACCTAACAATTGGACTTAATTTTTAATTCATTTCTTATTAATGTATAACCCATTTAGATTCATTTTAACTCATATTCATTCCTCCAATTTTACGAGATAATTTTCACTCAATGTATAATTTTTCCCAGCCGGCAACCTCTACATAATGAATAAGCAATCGTCTAATTAGGTCACGAGAAATCCGTGAAGAAGGAAGTTTATGGAACAGGGCAAATGATGACGTGGAGGTTCAAATTAGGCAACGATACCGGGTGTCGGACACGTGGCAACGTGCCATCCCAGCTTTAGGTTGCGAAGCCAATCTGTGGCCAATCATGGAGGGGAGTTGCTGAGGAGTGGAAGCAAAGAACAAATCTCAGCTTGTGGATTTTCATTTTTCCTTTCCGTCATTGGCAGGGACTAATTCATAGCCGAGAAGCAATCACAATTCATGTCCCTGATGGTGGTGGTTCTTGCTGGAGGATGGCAAAGCAGATCTTAATTCAGGTAGAGCTTCCTAGACCACTACTTCATCCGTATCCAATACGACACAACTTATGTTTAGAATTCAAAATCTCATGCTATATGCATTTACCAGATATCGATCCGTACCCAGAATAGGATTGTCAATTATAACATCACGTATAGCAAAATAACTTATTATGACATCTATAGCTACTTGAGTTCCCTCATTTTGCGAAATCAATCACATTATTATATAATTAATAATAAATCTAAGTGCATTATAGGAGATTAATGCCAAATCATATATATATACACACACACACACATGTTGTATTCCTTCTGGTGCTCTCACAAGTCACACGGTAAAGTGACATCGCTAAATAGCTTGTTGGGTGTTCCGTGTTTTCAATAGCTGATACTCAGTGTCAACTTTGATTAATTTGAACTCTGAGACACCAATCCTATCTTCTCTAACTTTCTCTTCAATTAGACTTCCTATGTGTTTTAGACCTAACAACGAAGACTAGCGAAACACCAGAGATACGATGCGACCGACACCCGAGAATCGGTATGATTAGGTCCACGCATATTGACTGCTGGGACTTGGCCTAAGTGAATACTGCAGACCATGGAGATATAGACCGGCATCTCAACTGCTTAAGAATAAAGGGTACATAAAATTCAACTGATAAGTATTGAACTTTAAAATTTTCAGTATCATATTGTAAATATTACCACTACATCTCAAAGAAAAAAAACATATTTAAGTTACTGTATGTTATATTGGATCTCATGTGGAGACAAGGAGTCGCCTTTCAACAAATATGTATGTATACATACGTAATATGACATATTGGATCGATCTCTCATCTCATAACGCGTACGAGGAATTTCAACACTCATCTTTCACCTCCATCTATGCATCCATCACATTTTTTCCCTCACAATATCAATAATTGGTGCATGAGGAATGATGAGCTAAGTATACGGATGTCTCAGGAAGAACTTTAAAAGTTTCTCGTGAGATGAGCCAGCAATGCTCTGCGTGTCTGCATCAGTTAGCAGTAGACCTTCGAGCGATCTCTCTGATTCCTGCAACATAAGATAAAGCCAAATCATAGGTTATGATCCAATTTAACCCTCCGCTACTTAAGTTTAGCAAGTAGTAGAGTATAAGGTTTTTAGAATACACTACAAGTCAAAGACGGGCATCTATTTACAATAGAAGATGAGAAATAATCGAGCGCCGTTTACCTTTCATTCTTTATCAATAACCAACCAAAAGTCACTAGAATGTAAATTTCTATATAAGAGAAAAGAAATTGGCAAAAAGAAAGAATTGAATCCAGACTTCGTTTTCGGCTCGGAGAGGATGCCCACGCATCATATCATATTTCTCGGAAATCGTTATTTGACAAAAGGAAGGGTGATGGGAGAAGGCAGAACAGACCGTGTGTCGTGGAAAAAAAGAAACCGTAGCCAAATCTGTGGCTGTGCGTGTGCTGATATAAGACATACATACATATATATATATATGGACCTCCCATAACCTGGTTTCTTGACTTAATTTCTTATCTCTGTCTTCTCTCTGTCTCTCTTCTCTTCAGGACATCAATCTCCCTCGCGGCTGGTTGTTCACAACATCTAATCATTGGCCTCCGGAGAAGCCCTTCTCAAGCTTTTTCTCCTTATCGATATCGAACCCTCCAGTTGTTCGTTGTTCTGTAGCATCGTCGGCTCATCGTCATCCTTCCGGCAATGAAGCTCCGGTGGCACAAGTTCAAGCCTCCAATATCCATGGAGCCCGGTACGTCGTCGTCCCTCCCTCCACCTTCTCCCACAATTCCCAGTGGGTGCTTCGGGTTGCCTAAATTCTTCCTGATGGAATGTTCATGGGTTTTCTGTGTATATATGAATTCCATATCAATTGCCAGCAGTCTTCAAATGTTAGAGCTAGAGCTTCTACACAGCCATGGATTCAAGGATACTCCCCCTTCTAACTCTCAAAAATCTTTGAAATTCTATATATCCTACTCGATTTTATCTATTTTTTAAGTAATTATCTTATTATACCTTTCTCTAATCCGCTATGTTACTTTACCATTGGCAAAAGTCTTGTATATAACGGATATATTGCGTAATGGTACTTATATGATGTCACAAACTGATAACATATTCAGTTATTTTTAGAGTTGTTTTTTGTTTCTAAGATTTTATTAAAAAATATTAAATTTAATAATTGAATTTTATTAGTTTATGATACTACACAAGTATTGTCGGCCACCCGGCATACTCGTTGTTCAAAAGACTCCTCTGTCCCTTCCATTAAGTTTCACCGGACAAATTTTGCACATCCATCCCCACTTGAACATTAATCGGGATTCATAGATGATAATGCAAGTTTCTTACTATTGATATATATGTTTGTCTGATATGTTCGTAGTTGAATGTAAAAGCCTGAATATTGTGTAGCAAAGTGACGGTTGAATTGTCACTGTTATTACCCTGATTTGAATCGATAAAGAATTGTTGTTGGTTGATTAAGAACATACAGATTTCATGTTAATTTTCTTTCTGAAGTTTTAGGACGAGTATCCTCCCCAAGGGAACGTGGGAATAGCATAGCTCTCAGCAGGCCATCAAGCGTTAGCCAAGAATACAAGGCAGCCCTAAGAACCAAATCATACGCAGAGCTATGGAGTAAGGTCCAATCCCAGCTCACGAGCTCGTCGACCGACACCTGCCTCCACTCGCCAGCGTCCTCGAGCAATCTCTTCATCACCCACCTCTCCGAGACCCTGCTTGAGCCCGATAGAGAAACCCTAGCTGGCATGATCGAAACCCTTCACCTCCACCACCTCCTCGTGGACTACTTTGAGGCGAGCTCCGAGGCGTGCGACGTGTGCGAGCTCCTCCTCCTTGGCGTCCACCAGACCCGAGCTAACTATGAGCGGATTACAAGGGTCATCCGGCTGGCCGAGATGGCATGCAAGAGCGGCTACACGGACCGGCAGTGTGAGACGATCTCTCGAGAGCTCAGAGTTTTCTCATCACTTGGGGATCCCTTATCGGATACCAGTCCGGTTCGGTTCCATGACATGAATGGGAACTATACGGTCCTCCTCCACCAGCTCACCAGAGCGCGAGAGCAGATTAGGGTTAAGGAGAGACTTGGTCGATACCGCCCGAAAGCCAGAGGTTGCTGCTTGGTGCTCTCATTCGGAGCGAACCGGTTCACGTCTGTCGTGGTTCCGGTCCATGGGGCAACCACTGGCGCCGTGGCTGCAGCTGCACCGGGGCCAATTTCATCGTGCTTTGGCGTGAGTAAGTTGGTGAAAAAAGAGGAGAAGCTGATCAGTCTAAGTCCATCTTCCTCCTCATCGAACCCTAACCCTAATAAGAGATCTTCGAGCACGAGCAATAAGGCCCATTGTTGCAAGAGGCTGAGCTCGCAGCTTGACGTGGCAGCGAAAGGGCTTTACGTAATGATAAATGACATGGACACGATGGGCAGCCTCATGGGGAGGCTGCGGGATGAGGTTGAGCACGCCCGGGAGTGGGCCGATACGGCGGCTAAGAATTCAAAGAGTGATAAGATTCTCAGGGAAGTGGTGAGGGAACTCGCGCTGAACAGCCTGTGCTTCATGGACCAGCTAGGGGAGCTCGAGGAGCACTCCTACCTTTGCCTGCTCGCCATTAAAAAGTCCAGAAGGTGTCTCCTTCAAGAGATAATGGCATAATGCTTTCCTCCTCGATCGAGTGGAGGAGAAAGGCAATGACGAGAACATCGATGGCCGTGGCCGTGGTCGATAAGAAATCGACTGGCGTTCTCGGTGTCTCCCACCTGTCAGTTCGATAAGAAATTGAAGATAATCGCGTCCGTGTCAGCTTCTATATTTCAATCGAATCTGTAACATGAGTTGGACCTCGCAATCTGGAAGAAGGATCCTTTCAGCTTTTGTTTGCATATTAGTGATTTCATGATTCTAAGGTCTTCAACTTTTCAGCTATTTGCAAGATTTAGATCCATATCCAAACTCCAAATCAATTTATATACCTGTAAAATATCTACCCAAGCCCATAAGGAAATGGACTATAACTCAAAGTTTAAATTGATTGGACATTGGTATTCACTTTTTTATGAATCAGATTTTAGTTCCTTAATTTCATGATATAAGATTTATATCCCAACACCCAATCTTACACGTCATGTCTTACACTTGTCATGTGCCATAAAATATCTGCCATCAACAATGAAGGTCAAGCTGGATATTTTTCTTCTGTACTCGGATGAGGAAACACATGATCATGAGATAAACTTTCTCATTTCCATCCTTTAACTAACAACTAATATGAGTCGGGCTTTTCTTTCCGATCTCGATAAATTGGTCACGAGTAGGATAAAGCATACAATATTATTTAAATTAAAAATATTATTCTTTTTACTTGGTGCCTCAGGCCCTCAGCAACATTTCATATTGTTAAGTCCACATTATCAATTATTAATGGCCTTCACGGTTTGAACTAAATTTATTAATAAACGAGACATTTTTTAGGACTAATATAGAAATAATTAATACATTTGTGGCACGATCTTAAATTTTGATAAACTTATAAGATTTCTGAAATTGTCGGTACTACAAGACCATTTACTTTCAACAAAGACGGTGACGTTAGGCCCTAGCTGCAAGATTCTTAGGTGGATCAGTCTACGGTAAATTTATTAGAGAAAAATACTAGTATTTTAATACGAAGTTAGAAAATACCAGTATTCTTCCCTAATAACTTCACCGCAAACAGTGCCCACTTTAGAATTTCTGTAGATCTACCTTCTACCTTCTACCTCTCACGCTTCTAGGAGCAGAGAATCCGAAGTTCTGTGTAGCTTATGAATTCCCACGCAGCAGTGGCAACTGTTCGTTTTGTGTACGGACCACACGGAGTAGACAGTTCCTTGCCCAAAGTCGATCGTGGGCTCGTTAGCTCCCAGGATTCCTTGTATCGGGCCCTGCACTGGCTTTAAGTTCTGTGGCCCTTTTAAGAACTGATGGTTTTTTTTAAAACTATTTTATATCTAGAAGTCGAATGAGTATTGATTAATTCATGTTCAGGTAGAAATCGGTTCATTAAAGGGTAAAATACTTCTGATCATGATTTTTTTTTTTTATAATTAAACTTGAGATAGTATTAATATAATTCATCGAAAAAACTGAAGATCCTTCGAACAGGGGAGGTGGTCAAAACAGATCAAACAGTGCACATTACTTGCAACACCTATTTGACCTAAGATGTGAGCTTCCTTATTTCAATCCCTTTTTATCTAGACACATTCCCATTGTTGAAAAGTAGACAGAATTCTACAAATATTCAAAATGATGCTTTTGATCCCCATGACGTGCTTATGGGCTTCTCTATTGCTTTCGCTACTACTTGAGCATCTGACAATATTCTAATACATTGCCGGCCCCTTTCTTTAGCAATCTGGCATGAGACCTTATTTTATGAAAAAGTGATATCAAATCACCCAATATAATCTTTGATCGATTGATTGATGATTTTCCTTTTACCCGTAAACTATGGTAATATGGCTTGCAGAATCGGAAATTTTTAAATGTAACGCAAAGACTTTGAAATAGGGGAAAATTACAGTAGGAGACCTATAAGTTTATCATTTTTAGCAATTAAGTCATATAAGTTTTAAAATAGCTAAATAAGTCCTATTACATTAGTTCCGTCGTATACTTGAGTCCGAACCGTTACTTTCCATTAGTGCTTGGCTAATGTATACCCGATGCCGTTTATTAGGCATACGTGGCTCATTCGCGTGGCAATATAATTTGACATGTAATTTGATGACATGGTAAAACTGTACAATTACTATTTTACCCCTTACTATCCATCAAATTTTCCAAAAGTACTAACATATTACAAAATTAAATAAATTACAAAATATTTTGAGAAGAGAAAAAATCGGAGGACGGAACACGTCCTCCATCCAAACTACGGCGATCTGCATCCTAAAGTAGGCCTTGGGATAGTCGTCGGACAGGAAGACGTCAGAAATCGACAACACGGTAATCTCTACCTTTGAACTGACATAGTAGTCTCTTTTTACCTTTGAACTCTTTCTACCTTTGAACTGCTAGTGCTCTTTCTACATCTGAGCTGACACCGAAATCTCTTTCTACCTTTGAACTGCTAGTGCTCAATTCACAGTCGATTTCTGACGTCTTCCTCTCCGACGACTATCCCAAGGCCCACTTTAGGATGCAGATCGCCGTAGTTTGGATGGAGGAAGTGTTCCATCCTCCGATTTTTTTCTCTTCTTAAAATATTTTGTAATTTATTTAATTTTGCAATATGTTGGTAAATTTAAAATTTTTGATAGATAGTAAGGGGTAAAAAGGTAATTGTACAACTTCATCAAAAATCAATAAATTTATAGGACTCACACCGTAATTTTTCCCTTTAAAATACGTGAGTTTAGTTATTTGTCATAAAAATTACAAACTTCAAAAAATTTCAAGCACATATAATTTCATGTGGTAAATGAGAAACCAGTCAAAAATATTTTTTTATATGAGAAATTCTTAAATAATTTAATCTTATCGTGTGATATGAAAAAATATATATCAAATTATAATAAAAAAACTTTATATTAATTATTTGAGTAAATTATTTTAATTATAATTATTTATGAGGCCATTTAAAATTTTGGTCGCTGCCATTTTATATTGGTGGCGGCTCCCATGCCACGACAAATCGAGTGGTAAGATAAGGAATGTCAAGCTCTGTTGTCTGTCCCGATGCTGAGACCATTGACCTCTGCAAATGTCTCTCTCTTTTTTTTCTCCCGTGGAAAGCACGGTAAAATTTAGAAGTAAATAAATAGGCATAGAAATTTCTATTTACAAAAATTAAATTCAAGATATTACGATTTCAAATCAGTGAGAGTACCATTATACTAAACCCCTTTCTCACGCATATGTTTTTTTACTCAGAAAAAAAGGGAATGATCTTAATTGAATGTCAGGGATCCAGAAGTCTCATTCCATTAGGAACATTGGCAAGGGAATATGTCGACAGGAAAAAGAACAAAAGCTTGTGGAATCGTTAGGTGTGATGTATTAGTCTTCTGAGGACCCTTGAGAGGTTCTATCATGAATGTGATTGGACCTTTTCCTTATCGATGATAATAACAAATGCCAAACAGCTCATAATTGAGCTCCATTTTGCTTTCGCAAAAGAAGGAGAAAGTTCTGTATGTAATATAATAGATATATCATATAATAGTATTAATATAATATTATATACTAATAGAATTTATTTATTTTTAAATTTATTTTATTATTTTAAGGTCTTATTAAAAAAATTATAAAATAGTAAAATTTTATTAATTTATGACACCATATCAGTAGTTTCTTGTGATATGCTCGTTATATGCAATGCACCCTTCAAAAGAAGGGACCGGTCCATGCACGGACGTTGTTTTCATGTCACATGCCTTAGATAATAAGGGAGAAGGGTGATCCGCGCCAAGCGACGAGGCAACTGCACCGGCCTCCTTTTCGGTGGGAGGCAGAGGTTCGACTCCATGGCCTCGCACTACACTTATGCGGGACTAAGTCGGGGCTCGTGTATGAACGATGTCGCTACATCACGAGAGGGCTGGGTCAGTACCGTTATACTTTGGCGGCTCCTCCTCTGGTACTTCGACTAGGGTTCAAGTAAGGCGGAACTCAATCCAAATACAATCACTCGTCACCCAACATAATATTTATATTTTCTTCGATGAAAAATAGAAAATAATTATCATAGGCCGTCGAATTTTTTTATTTAACTTGAATATTTGATCGTGAGTTACCGAATTGAGCTGTTGTACAGTCTAATAATTGAATTATAAAAGCCCGATAGAGAGCATGATTGGACTATTGTCGAGCAGCTCATAATTGAGCTCTCTAAAGCTTCAATAATAATTTCATGTTGGCTCATGAGAAGGAAAAAGACGTTCATCACGTTTGATATACTCAATAATGAAATATTCCCTCGATCCATTTTTTCATTTGGCAATTCCCATCGCGATCGATTTTATTATTCAACTTGATAAAATAAATAATTAATAAAAAAGCTTAGGAAACGTCCGTAAACCTCCGACTTCGCAAACTTTTTCAAAAGAAAAGGTGCACGTTCTCTTTTCATCTTTTCGTTCAATTCTTTGTCGTGTAACCTTGTTTTGCTTTCTCTTTCATTTCGATGAACCTTCCTTCACATTTGTAGTGATTTTGAGCTGTTAGCTTGCAAAATCCGTATGTCTCATTCCCTATTTCACTTCGAATTCCGCTCATGGAATTGTCCGAACCCCACTATGCGGTGCCAAAACTCGATAATTCATGATCTTCTAACCTTTATTTCCCTGGCCACAGTCGATCGATATATCGTACTGACATACCTGGCAATATCCAATTTCCAACACAGATTTATGGTACATTAGAAAACATTACATAAATTTATGAATGAGAAACTCAAAAACACAAGCATACCGGGCATCCCCACTTAGGATCTGCATACTGTTTTTCAACGATGTCTGACTTGTTGGGGGGGTGGGGTGGGGGGGGTGAAAGAATACACCGTTACACACAATTCTCCTTTATTTCTTAAATTTCTCAAAGGGATAAAATTAAAGGAAAAAAAAATCAAATGGGTCGGCCGATTTGCTTTTGCTCAACGGACGACCCTGCAGTTGAGTCTGATCTCCTTCCCGCCGGTCAAGCTGCTCATCTTGATCATCGACTCGACGAACGCCGCCTCGAAATCCGGCTGGGAGCACGCGAACTTAGAGACGAGCGCCTTCGTCCTCGGGGAGGTGAGGAGGGCTTGGTCGGAGGAGAAGATGCTCTTCCCCTTGAGGAGCATCTTGTAGTACACATTGTCGAACACCGTGGTGGTCGCGTCCAGGGTGGATCCCGCGCTCTTGACCGTGTTGTGCACGGGGCACACGCTTCGGAGTCGGGCTGCAAACGACGAGCTCAGGGTCGGGTCGATGTCGTTGGTGGTGTCGAAGTTGTGGATACGGTTCTGGAACGACGAGCAGTGCGCAAACCCGAGTGTGTGACCTCCTGTACATACATACATATGTTTGGGAATTAAATGTCGTATCACATAGTAAAAATTGAAATCCGAAATATAAAGGATGGCAATACTGTAAATTATAAGTTTTCAGACTTTTAAGTTAATATAGGTTCAATTTCTTATATGTCCGGTAGAAATTCTAAATGGAATAATAAACGCGAAATCAAAAGAAAAATATTTATGATTAGTTACTAAACCCAAATGTAAAACTCATGGAATTAAGTCAAGATAGGAAGAAAAATATGTAGCTTGTAATTAGTGAATTAAGCAATGAAGATAAAATTCGATTCATATGAAGTTATTAATCTGAGGATGAAAGGAAAAACATGTCTTGTGGTCTTTTGCGTGAATATATACTGACCCAACAGTTTATACGTTTAGTAGAAATTTCACATGGAACAGGGCGACGCACATGGAAAAAAGAAAAAAGAAATCAAAATGATATGGTAAACGTGATGCTACCTGAAAGAGCAACCAAGTCATCAAGGGAGAGGCCTCTCTGGGAGAAGCTCTGCTGCAGCTGAGAGAGGTTGAAGGTGGGAGCTGGCAATTGTCTGGTCTCAGTTGCCTTCGATATCCTCCCATCTAATCTTCCCTTTGGCACTTCCCATGTCGGCCCTCCCGACTACCACCATCATCGTCATCGTCGTTATCATCATCAAAATCAAAATCAATCAACATTTAGTCTGCGTGTGTATACAGTAATCGAACGTTAATATTTACCAGTGCGACTGCATCTCGAGCAGCCAGAGCTAGGATGTCAGCGCAGGAGACTGTTCCTGGGCACGCAGCTTCGACGGCCTTCTTGGCATTGTCGATGACATAGAATGCGTGCAATGAAATGTTTGGAGGACCGTCCTTCTCCGCCGTGTTCTTCGCTGTGGAGTTGAGGAGCACCGAGCCATCGCAACCCTACAAATAGCACTCACCATCGCATCACCCCAGCTTGCAGAATTATATCAGAGTTAAGATTAAAGGTGAGCCATTACGAGTGTGGTCATTAATCGAGCTTATCATCAACTTTTTACCGAACGTGTCTGTGTATACAGACATGTTAGGTTTTAAACCTAGGATGAACCGAATGCATCATTTTTGGCGAATTTTGGACATGGGAAGCCTTTCATCGTGTCACTGTCAGAAACCAGACGAGGTTGATGAATATTACTCGAATGAAGCAGTCATGGAAGTGCATCCGAAGAAGGGCGGCCGGGACTGTCTTGTCATTCATCATCGCCTTCTTGACAGCATTCCTGACCAGATGCTCGAGCTGGGGACACGAATGGTCGTAGTAGCTCGTGCTCAGCGCCGTCACGGAAGAAGATGGAGAGGAAAGTTGAAACACCACGAGGCCCAACAACACTGCAAATGCTGCCAGAGCTCCCATGGCTGCCGATATGTCGGAAAAAAGCGGTGTGCGTCGATGCTTCTTAGAATGTTGTAGCGATGGGCGCCGGGGAAGATGAGGAAGATGAAGGGATATTTATAGCAAGGAGGAGAGCCAGACAGGGTGGCCAAGGTTGCTGCTGAAAGGGATGTAGTCGTTCGAATATTTGGTGATCAAGAACACACAGTTAGATAGTGGAGTAGTGATCCCTAAGAAAGCTCAAGGTAGAAGACAACCTTGTATTTGTCACCCTTGCCTTCTTTTCGCCCCTTTGTATATTGCTGAGAATTAGTTAATGTTCTTATAATTGATGTTCAATAATGTCGATGCTAAATGAAAGGCGTCGAAATTCGTCTCTCAGTCAACTTTAAAGATTTTTTCATTATGTGTGATGCAAAATATTCACACGAGTCTATAAGAGATAAACTTCGTTTCCACTTAAAAAGCTGAACTGTTAAGTACACAATTTTCTTATAAATCGGAATCACTTTTATGATTTTCTTATGTTGTATTTTATTTCTCAACACTTGTACTCACATTACAATGTGACTTATACTTGACACGTTTCTTTGAATAACTAACATCGAGCCCGATATTTTTCTTCTGCACTCGGGTTATGAGGACAATTGTTCACGAGACAGACTTTCTCTTCTGTCCCCGAGCTAACAACTTTTATTCGAGTTGGACTTTATCATCCGTACTCGATCACTTATAATAAGTTCCACACTTGAATTCAACAACAAACCATCAGCCGAACATTTTTCTTCTAATTGTGGGATCATATGCACATGGTCTATGATGTATTATCATGGTCCCAACGTGTATTGTGCTTACGTAATGTCATAAATTAATAATATTAGTCATTTAAAGATTTTTCAATAAAACCGTAAAAATAAAAAAATAACCCTAGAAATAAGCCAATTTTATTAGTTTATAACACAAGATCAGCATCGTCACGTGGTACATTCATTACATATAAGATTTTCTCCTTCCGTAGAACTAAAAGGTCCAAGTTCTAGACAATTGAGCATCCTTTACCCTCTTATTTCCTAGTCCCTTCCCCTTTAAGCCAATCGAAACCTAACTGAAGATAATACGTCAAAATTTCATTCACATATGAGTAATATACTCGCGAAGTTTTTTTTTTTTTTTTAAATTCGGTGAGATCACGAGATAACCCTAAGTCATCGGCTTAAAATTGTCTACTCGCTGTGACAGTGAGATATTTCCTATCGATTCTAAACCGTGCGCCGTAAATAACTAAAGTCACCCTACCATAGCGTAGTTTACCGACCACGCCACACCTCACATTAATGTTTTCGTATTCAAGCAAATCGTGAATAGGATGTTGTCCAATAGAGGAAAACCTGAGGAAAATGTTCAATCCTCTGCTTAAGTTTATGAAACTTCCTTTAAAGAGAACGCCACTACATAAAAATAGCTACCCTTCCATTTTTTGCACGCATCCCTTCTTTTTCCTTAATTATTTTGGCCATGACATTTCAAATGTGCTCCAAATAAGAGATTCTATTTTGCCCAATCAGCGGAGAAAGTCTTGTATATAACAGGTGTATTACGCGATAGTGCTTACATAATATAACGAATCAATAAGGTTCGATCATTTCTAGGTTTTTTTTTTTATTTTCCGGATTTGATAACAAAAAATAAAATGACATGACCTCATTGAATCGTGAAACTACGTGAGAACTACCATGATATATCGAGGTGTGGGACGGGAGACAGTAATATCTCTTGAATTCGAGAGAAATTGAAAAATATTTTATTAATTTTATCGACTTTATCCATTGTTCGTTAATTTTATCATCCTGTCGTCCTTTAACCCGGTCATTTTTTTTTTAATGGTTACGAGGAAGACACATGAGCTTGCGAGAGGCAGGAAGGAAATGGAAATAAAGGAATACGAAAAATTTTACCAGTAAAAGTCAAATCTAGCTGGAACTTACTGATATCAAATCGAGAGTGATATTGTTGTACCAAATCTCATTTCTCTCCGAACCAGTCTTTTTGCTCTCTCTAAATTTCTTAATCCTTCATTTCAGAGGTCACGTACAGTTTCAAAGTTATTCCCCTTTTTTTTTCTTTTAATTAAACCACCATCTTTATCAACTTTTCATTCCTTCCTCTATAGTCATTTTCCCTCAAGAAGTAATTTAGGGTTTTGATTGGGGATTAAGTATAAGATATGGGCATGGGCCACTTCCTAACTGGAAAGGGAAAAAAAAAGGAAATAAATAAATGAGTGGGCCCACTTCGTTAGCGGAACTGGGCCCCACCTCACGGATCTTTTTATTATTTTTAAATTTTTTAATTAAAAAAAAAAAAGGAATAATGTTGGGTGGACAGAGCTCAACCACTAAAGGCTTTCTTAGCGTATAATAAGGCACGTCAAGGATTCCAACAACAACTAGTAGATGACATAATTCCTTTGGCTAAAAGACAGGGAGTTAGAAATGCAAGTAGAGTACAAGCGCGAGCTAGTTGAGACGGATCAACGTCTCCTTTTTCCCCTGAATCAGACATCGGATTCGAATCTCGCGGACGAAAAAAATTCGCTGCGGTGAGAAGTTTACCGTTCGGCGAGGTGATGCTGCTAGAATCTGAACTACCTCGAACTGACTGGGTTTCTTGATATCAGATTGTAAGCGTAAGGCGCACTGACGAAAGGAATCTCGAATTTGGTCGTTCACGCAACCACGCTGTGAGCACGAGCCAACTACTCTTTCGCCTTTTACTAAAATTTGGTCGTTCGGGCCTGGGCTCTGTAGAGTACTGGGCCCAATTATAGGGCCCGGGTTGACTCCATGGGACCGATAGACTCGACTTCATCACATTCGTATTTGAAGCTCTAGAGCCCAGTTTTATTTACAGAGTTTTTTATGTAACGAATACATCACGTAACAATGATTATGTGCGATATAAAATAATAAGATTGAATTATTTCCATAGTTTTTTTATTTTATAAAAAAACTAAAGGTAATTAAATGTTATTGTTTGTAATACTATATAAGTACTGTCATATGATATACCGTAACAAAGAAGACTCTATGGTACAACGGGAGTAAATAAGTCTAGAAGGGGTTAGAAGAAGAGAAAATAAAAACCACATGGAGTCCCATCAATAAGATTTGAACGCATGATCTATTATTGATCTCAAGTTGAGTATGGTATTAATGGATCAAACCTCGTTTCTCGTTTCCTTATCAAATTCAAGAAGAGTAGTTGGTTCGATTTATATCTGTGTTTGACTCTCATTACTCGGATTTCGCATCCTTTTATTTCTCTCTTCTTACTACCTCGTTTTAAGTTTGAAGAACTTTCTCTCATCTAAAGGAAGAAAATGCAAAAAGAACATAAGAGAGAGAAATTAAAAAGGGAGAAGGTTAGGTTAAAATAATATTTATCTTCATTGCAAGTACTGAATCACAACTGATCATAGACATCATCTTGCAACATGAAACATCCACTGCATGCAAACGGTATCTTCAAGTCTTATTCTCGGTCTCTCTTTTACTCTCGGAACCTCGAATTCTGAGAGTTTTAAGCTCAAGTGGAGTGAACCTTTTAATGAGATTAAACTTGATTAGATCACGCAAAGAGAAAAAGAACGAAAGACGGCCTTGGGAAGAGCTCCTTGAGATTGAAACTGACTTAGAATTGGACGAAAATCGTGAAGGTCCGTCAGCACTGCCAGTCGGTGGGCCCGCAAGTTCCTGGAGACATGGCTGACCACCCAGTCACCTTCGAGCCATTCACGGACACCAACTTTGATGGAACCCTGGCTCGCTACGTTGCTAATCAGCACGTGCTCTGAGTGGTCTCTGCCATTTAATTATGAACCTCACCCCCGTGCTCCCTTCCTGCACGGGGACCCTGCAAGAGCCAAATGCTCGGATTAGCTCCTAATCAGTATATCTTGCTAGATTTATTTATCGTTCGATTAAATCTTTAAGTGCGATATCAACGGTGCTAGCAACTGCGTCACGGTCGGATGGATGGAGGAATGAAATTGTGGGTGTTTTTGCAATGCTACAAACGATTCTGTTACAATTTAACATCGAGAATAAAATCTGTAACTGTAAATTTAGTGACAGAATTAACGATTATCTCAGGTGAAAATCTCACGCTGTCTTTAACACCCACAGCAAACCACCGCCACTTCCGCAGCTCCGTGCTCCTCCGTCCATCCGGGTCGCCCCACGTCCGGGCCCTTCCCTAGCCGAGCACTCTCCCGCCGTCACACCTCCTCTTCCATCGCCGCCTCCTCGCGACTGAGACACTCCTCTGTCAACCCGTGTTCCGTCGGACTGTGAACCACGAACCAACAGAGACCGACTCCATCACTGCCCTGAGCCCAAGGTCCACCGACCCACTCCACGAAAGAATCGGTACTCCTCTTGAGTTTCCGCTGCTCGACCGGTGAATCACCACTCGAGCACTAGTTCGCTCTTAAGGTGTTCGACCGAATACCGGAGCCAACTTCACGTGACCTGAGGCCTGCCCGAGTCCCCTTCAATCCAGCCTCGTGAGCTTCATTCAAACTTCGCCAAATCTTCCCTGTCCCGGAAGCTAACCGAGTCCATCCCCGAGCACGCCGCCACATCCAAGCTCACCAGTTTACTTCAAATGATTCATGGCTGTTTTACCCGAAACCATGATGTCATGTGATAGCCGTTGAATTTTTATTTCGAGGTTGCGACACCTAGTTACTTAATTCAAGCTGGTCATTAAATATTCATTATGCTTAAAGCCTCATCTATTATAGCTTCTTTCAGTATGCTGCTGCTTTCTGGGCTTGTAGCTCAATTTATAATTTGTACTTTTACAAAGGGGTATGTTTGTTTATATGGAGAGAAAAGGGAGAGAGAAACTTTAGCTTGGAGTAGCCTCTAATTGTATGTATAATTCTTTGCGATTCACTTATTTCGATATTGATGCTCTTTCAATTGAATGCAGATCATCCCATGTTCAAAATGGTATAGGTAATTGGCACAATCATGGCTTTTGAAGGTCTGAGGTCAGAACCTGATCATGGTAAAGGAGCTCAATGCCCAAAGGTCAGTGTAGAGTATTTGTTACTCCGGTCTCTATTTCTCGGCACTCTTAATGATAGCAATGCCTCCAATCTCATTTAACCTAATCACTAATCAGATTTGTTATTTCTGGTTCCTGCTGTACCATGTTGGGGAGTCGTACGCCTTATTTTGTCTGAATTTTATAGTTGTGTCGCAAATTTATATTTGGCACTCAAAAGAAAGATCCTACTTTGGTTTAAGATGATTGTATTTACCTAAATGAAATGATATAAGTTGTCCGCTGGTGTTATTTCCTGGGGTTTTATAAATACAGCTGTATGCTTAAGTTATGAGATGGAAATTATCGTTATTTGTCTTAATAAAAAAGAGACTGCTCATATGTAGAACCATCAAGCTCACTTAGTAAACGATATAGTGCTGACAATTCTCTGTATGGGCAGCAGGACAGTCTAGTTCCCTGCTTATTCCTTCATGTGCCTGACTGGCCAGCCTAGCTAGGTACAAAGCTCTGATGCTGATTTTGATTTTGCGTTTGGATTCTACAGGTTTGCTATTTTCAAGAATGGTGCTTCATATTCCTACTTCAGAAGTCTACCTTCCAAAAGCTTTGGACAGTTGAAGCAGAAATTGCTTTGTCGACCCACAGCCTCACTAGCATTTGATCAGATCCCTGACAGAAACCTTAATCCTGCTACCAACAGGAGAGCGGCGGAGCAGCGGTGCTTGTCCCTCCTCCAGTCCTGCTGCACTTTGCTGGGTCTCACTCAACTCCATGTCCTCATCCTAAAACTGGGGCTCCTCAGTAACCCGCTCGTTCTCACGAAGTTCACATCCACGGCTTCTGACCTCAGTGCAGTTGACTATGCATCTGCCATTGTTTTCTCCCCAGAAGCTGACACTCGCCTCTATGATACTTTCCTCTTCAACACCATGATCAGGGCATATGCACTCAACAAAGATGTAAAAGCTGTGCACTTGCTTAATTCGATGCTAAATTTTGGAATTACACCCAATAAGTTCACATACCCATTTGTCCTTAAAGCATGTGCTGGCATTGGGGAACTAAAGCTGGGACAGGCGATCCACGGGTCAGCGGTGAAGTTCGGGTTCAGTTACGACTCCCATGTGATGAATACCGTGGTCCACATGTATGGTTCTTGTGTTGGTGGCATTGAGTTTGCGAGGAAGCTGTTTGACAATATGCCCAAGTGGGACTCTGTTTCTTGGAGCGCGATGATTGGCGGTTATGTCCGAGCAGCACAGCCTGCTCATGCAGTTGAATTGTTTAGGAAGATGCAAGTTTCAGGGTTCAAGCCTGATGAGGTAACAATGGTTTTGATCCTCTCCGCTTGTGCAGATTTGGGTGCACTAGAATGTGGGAAGTGGGTGGAATCTTTTATTGTAAGAGAGAGGGTTCAAAGAAGTGTCGAGCTTTGCAATGCTCTTATTGACATGTTTGCAAAATGCGGGGATGTCAATAGTGCCTTGAGAGTGTTCAGAGGAATGGATGAGAAGACAATCGTGTCATGGACTTCCATGATTGGTGGAATGGCAATGCATGGCTGTGGCTCCAAAGCTGTCTCTCTGTTTGAGGAGATGCTCAGTGCTGGTATTGTGCCCGATGAAGTTGCCTTCATCGGGCTCCTTTCGGCGTGTAGCCACTCTGGACTGGTACAAGAAGGCCGCGAGTACTTTAACTTGATGAAGGGGAAATTTAGGATTGAACCCAGGATTGAGCATTATGGGTGCTTAGTTGACTTACTATGCAGGGCTGGACTTGTAAAGGAGGCTGCAGAGTTTGTCGACAGAATGCCCATTGAGCCAAACACGATCATTTGGCGGACGCTTACCAGTGCATGCCGAGCACAGGGAGAGCTTGAACTTGGGGAGAGAATCAGCACGAGGCTAATTGAAGAAGAACCCAGGAGAGAGTCTAACTACGTCTTGCTCTCCAACATTTACGCAAAAATGTCCCGCTGGGAGAAGAAAACTAAGATCAGAGAGGTGATGGATACAAGAGGGATGAGGAAAGTCCCTGGTAGCACATTGATCGAGCTCGATAGCGAGATATATGAATTTGTCGCGGGGGATAAGTCCCACGATGGGTATGAAGAGATCTACAAGATGGTGGACGAGATGGGGAAGGAGATGAGGAGGGCTGGGTATTTGCCTTCCACATCCGAGGTATTGCTGGACATTGACGAGGAAGATAAGGAGGATGCCCTGAATCGGCACAGCGAGAAGTTGGCGATCGCTTTTGCTCTTTTAAGGACTCCTCCAGGTACCCCGATACGAATCGTCAAGAACTTGCGGGTCTGTAGTGACTGCCATTCTGCTACGAAGTTCATATCGAAGGTCTACAAGCGGGAAATAGTAGTGAGGGATAGAAACCGGTTTCATCGCTTCAGGGATGGCATGTGCTCTTGTAGAGATTTCTGGTAACAAATTGGTGTCCGGTTATTTAAAGGATCGACCATTATCACAGTGAAGTTCACCGACTACGTGGATTGCCTCTTTGATTCTCCATGGGACAGATGATGTTGTTTGATAAACGAACCGTTTGAGATATATGATTCATGGGGTCAGTGTAATTTCAACCGTAATTTTTTTAGCTCTATAACGTCAACTCTCATTATTCACAAGATTCGAATATGAGATTTTAGTAAACGGAAGATGCGTCTTGCCATGTGGTTGGGCGCATCATCATTTGTTTAATAAATTATCGAGAAAACGGTCGACGGTCCTTAATTCGATATTCCAACTTTTTTTTTGCCTCAGACCGGTCGCCTAGCTGCGATTCCATCGATTAAATTGATTTTCACATCAGTAAAATAGTAATAGAGCATTTTACCTGTGGTCGCTAACTTTACTACCAACTTTTTCTCCGAAAACTGGGATGTCGCCTGTCGACAGTGAATTTTGGTGAAATTACATATGCCGGACCGGAAATTTTGGTATTAAATTTGAAACCGTAAGCTTTTTTTCAGACAAAAACACCAAAAATCGTATATATTTGTCTATTCTTACAAATAAATCATAGATATTTTAAAATATTAAATCAAGTCCTATATATTATTTGCGTTAACAATGTCAAGTCCTTTTCGTCAACTGTGGCTACTTTAAGCTAACATGGCGCTGATATGTCGCTGACACGGTAGTGATACACATTAGTTTAAAGTAACGGCAGATGATGAAAAAGATTCGATATTGTAACACGAACAAGATTTGATTTAATACTTTGAAATATTTAGGACTCGTTTATAAGAATCAACAAATATATAAGATTTTCAGTATTATTATTAAAAAAAAAAATTTTACTGTAAACTTAAACAATAAATAAGTACCCGTAACCTACTCATCCGCACACGGCGTTTGAAAAACCGGAGGGCGGAAGGCGGAAGCGTCCATCTCTCCGGGTTTGTTCCGGCGGTTCTCGCTAAAATTAAGCATCCCCACTCATCCCTCTTATAGCATCACCCTCTAGACCGAATACGATAGAAAGAGGGAGACGCCACGAGATTCCTGGTCACGACATCTCCGTGCCATGCACTTAAATTGCGCATCTCATCGCACGTGGATTCGATGAACTTACGGCCATTAGATAATGTGAATCGGTTCGCCCGCGGACAGCTGACATATCTATTAGAGCTAGCCGGGCGACCCGTGGCTTCCTTGTTGCGGTCCAAGGATTAGAGATCAAACTTCAATCGATGTGCATAGCTGTGCTCGGTGCTGCATGCGTGAGGGGGAGGTATGTCTCATGTCCATGTTATATCACGTGACTGTGCATATATATATATATATACAAAAGGAGAGTCTTTTGTGTAGCGGGTGTACCACGTGGCATATTTCACAAGACAATACGTATATGCTAATATATTAAATATTTATTGACTTGTAATATATGTCATGTAATATATCCATCAAATATAAGACCTTTTCACCAATGGTTTTCATTATACTCATCCAATACTGATTAATTACACCCGTGACATTTATTTCTTCCAGCCTGAATCACTGGTGTTCAGAAACCCAATGGGGTTTGACCAATCCCGTTCGAGTTGGATGGGTCCAATACGGTAAAATTCTCTTAGGAGTGAATTTTTTCCATTAATAAAACTTGAATTCGAAATCTTAATTAAAGGGAAGTGATATCTTGCCATCTCAAACGATCCACTTTGGTACCCGTGATGTTCATTTAAGGCAACATAGGTAATTTTGCACAATTAATCCTAGCCGGCCACGAAATGCAAGCTGTGGATATTACAGACTAATCTACACATTCACTGTCTCTGGCAAGGACTTCTACATAAAACCGTTTCAAGCTCCTTTCCTCGATCACATTTAAAATCCCCGATCACACTAAATCGCTCACAACATAGACCCCACTAAACCCGATCTTGGGTCGATATGGTGCGCACCATGCCACAGCCTCGGTTCGAGCAACGACGATGATTCTCTCAGTGTTCTTGGTCCTTTTCCTCTCCTGTGCAGGCACGACCGCTATCATCATCGTCTACCTATGCCTCCTCTGGTATTCCGTCACCAGCCGCCTGCCGCCTCAGCCGATGCAGCTGGAGAAGAGCGCTGGGGAGAGGGGGCTGTCAACCGAGCAGCTGAGCAGGCTGCCGAGCACGTCGGGGAGGGAGCTGGCAGCGGCGGGGGCCGAGTGCGCGCTCTGCCTCGACAAGGTCGGGGCAGAGCAGCCGGTTAGGTTGTTTCCCGGGTGCAACCACGGGTTCCATGCGGAGTGTGCGGACATGTGGCTCTCCATGCACCCGATGTGCCCCGTCTGTCGGGCCATGCTGCGGCCAGAATTCTTCGAGTGTCCGGACCAGAATTGGTGCTAGCTAATCGAATCGAATGGTGGCTCTTAGGGTCTTCTCTGTTTAATTATTAAGTATGCTTTTGCTGAATTCTGGACGTAGGGAATTTTTACTGGTCCAATCTCGACAGCCGGTTCCGATAAGTATTTATAAAACTTGAACTGAGATATTATTTAGTAACAAGATATGTCGGACCGCCTCGACCAATCACATTCTTGAAATTGGCTACAATGAAAAGGCAATTGAAATTTTGTTTACTCTAATAATCTACCTTTAAAAATGAATTTTAAAAAAAAACTCGGAAAAAAAAAAGGAAAGGAAAAGATTGACTCCTACCTCCATCCTCCCTCTATTCCAGTAAAAGAGCATCCATGACTTGAACTAGGGGAAAAATGACACACAAACTTTAAATATATGAGCAAATATAAAAATTCTCTGTAAAAAAAAATTAAATTTTACTTTCATTATAACCATCTATTACGTGGGTGACTTGACGGATAATGGAGTTGACGTGACACTAATAGAACTGGCGTTGTATGAAAGTCCTCTCGGGGTAGAAGTCTAAAATAAAAGACACAAAATTTTATTGATGGGATAGAAGTCTAAAAAGTTATTTTAACCTTTGATGGTATTATGTTGACAGGTCAATATTAGTGCTAGGTTGACAGTTCAATATTAATATTAGTTGCTTATATCGTACGATATATTCGCAATTGAACACAAAAATCCATACACAATCATTGCTAATTTCCTTTTTATTTATAAAAAAAATTCGATGGTGGATTTCCTTTTCAATGTGTACCACTTTATATGTTAAGTGGATCATGTTCATGATTTTTTTTGTGTACAAAAGAGGCATAAAAATATAGAAATAGTAGAAGGAAGATATGATCAAATGGGCACAGGAAGTTCCAGGAGTAAGATCAAACCGAGAGCCTCTAGCTCACAGGGTGAAAATAGTACCAACTGTACTAAACTATCTTTCTTTATTCATGACTAATTTAAAGTTTGGAAATATGGGTTCACTAGAAATAAAACTTGTATTATTATAAATTTTCTTTATTGATAAAATTCGAAATTACATTTTTATTTAAGGAAATGATGCATGATATATCTTGATCAACCATGTTGCTTGAGGGTGGAGCTTAATGCTTATGGAAGGGGAGACTGGGGAAGCAATTCAATTAACTTCCAATCCCAGGTTCGAATTCCCTTAGAACCAGTCAACAACTTTGGATTGACTGTACTCTGTTCACTTATTAGTGCATGTACAGTTCGTGGGGATTAGTCGGGATGAAATTTGGATACCCTCAATACATAAAAAAATAAAACCTTAAAAAGTAATAAAAAGTATTTATAAAAATAATTAAATCTTATTGGTTTATTACATGGTATCATATGCTCATTATATTCAAGACTTTATTCAATTAATGACCTACATAAATTCAAATCTTAGAAAAATTATAAAAAAATCCTTTAAAAAAACCGTACGTAGCTCTTAAAAACCCCTAAAAGCTAGGGTTCATTGATTTGTGACACAACGTCATATACTAGTTACATCCAAGACTTTATCCAATTAATGACCTAAATAAATTCAAATCTTAAATAAAAATTATAAAAAAAAAATCCTAAACCCCCTAAAAGCTAGGGTTTTCATAATACTCAATATCATCTTTCCACCTCTCGCTAATTGATATTAGAGGCTTTAGGGTTTCCTAGATTTTTTAGGATTTTATTTAGATTCGTAGGGTTCTTTTTTAAAGAAAAAGGTTGAAATTTATATCTTTCCACATAAACTGTCTCTCATGATTATGCAGATATAACAAATTTCTACTAGAAATTGTATCTGTAATATCACCCAGTAGTATTGTCGGACACGGCGTCATATAACATACAGGCCTTTCTCCACAGGAAGTGCCTGCAAGCGCAGTGCAATGAAGAAAAGAATCTTGCAACGTATTGTGGAGAATCCATACTCCATTTTTTGATATTGCATTGCTTAATTCTAGTGCTAATTACTCGGTTCTTGGCATGGTCATAACGCGTACACAGCACACCCCAGAAAGGAAAATGCCTGGTCCATCTAAGTGGCTGACTTAATTTGGGTGAACGAGCCCTGTGTCACTGTCAGGATAGCCCTTTTCCTGGTTAAGATCAGGAATCAAAATTAGGGCCACCGAGCCTGCTTTCTTTCCACGCGAGGTCTTGATCTCGGTAAAGGAGGATGCCGACACCGGCTCGGGTAGTACTATCGAGTGCTATGAGCAGTCGATACGCCTGTACCCAAAACATCATAGTTGTTATAGCATTTACGGTGTTAAGGCAGATGCACGAAACGCATCCATCGGAAAATAATACACATGGAATACCTGTTGAGGAAGTTTTTTCTGATCGTCCAATCTGTCTGTTTTTATCGGGAAAGCTCGTTCACTACGGGGCCCAAAACAGGGAGAAAGTCTTCTGCAGTTTCACATCGTGAAAATACTCACCTGGTAATATCAATAAATAAAATTTAGCTATTTTTAAGAATTTTTTTTATAAAATCTTAAAAACAAAAAGAGTCTTTAGAAACGTCTAAATCTTATGGGCCCGTGCTGTCAGGTGAGCACCTTATGTGGCGGAGAGAGTTTTATGTATAACGGATATACTATATGACAATACTTATGTGATTTCACAAACTTATAACATTAAGTCGCTTCAAGATTATTCTAATTAAACCCTAAAAATTTAAAAAGCGAATCTAAAAGGCTGAATCCTGTTAATTTGTGACACAATTTAAATACTATCACGTAATATATTCGCAAGATAGGAAGTCTTTCTCCACGCGATGACACTGTGAGGGTACAAGAATTACTCCCAAAACAGAAGAAATCCAGTCTGTGTGCTCACTTTTCACTTCCCAAGTTTGCAGTGTATTATGCGAGCATGGACCCCCCCGACCAGCCATGCATGCCAGCCTTGCCAGTCCCGTTTCTTGTGGATGATATCCATAAGATTCTCAAGGACTGGCACATGAAGAAAAGCGTGAAGTAAACCACAAGTCATGTCATGGAAAGCCAGCCGAGCTTAGTAGTGTGCATTGGTATAGAGTATACCCAAAATCGGTCGGAACCTAATCTATTGGATAGGTTCTGTGTAGATCTTGATGAAAATAGGGTAGGTTCCGAGTAAAGAATTCGAGGAACCGGTCGGCTCCGGTTCCGGTTCTAGGATATAATGTATCCGGAACCGGAACTCATTAATTTATTTATGCGGTTAATTTTAATTGTTCATAACTTTTTCATTTAAAATTCAATTTATAAGCCCTCTAAACTGTTGCATTCCTAACTCGATGAATTTTTATTTGATATGACAATTATATATATTTGATGAATTTTCCATATGTAAATGTCATTATAACTTAAAATCAGTAATTAATAATTTGAATACAATGAAAACATATTTAAAAATTATATATATTTGATTATGATAAAAAAAATATGAAATAATAATAATTTTGAGAAAATCTAACTAATTCATATTATAGAAATAAAAGAATAAATGATAAACATGTTCCAACACTGGAACCTGTTGTATCTTACATGTTCTAAATAGAATTCTGTATAACCGATATAATATGCAGTATATGTTTTAAGTTAATGGGTATTGACCATCTTCGGTATGGTATGAATATATAAGTGTATGTCAAATATGTATAACTATTTTTACTAATATGTTGAGTAACTATTGACTCGTGACATATATCAAGTGATATATTTTATATATAAAAATATTTCCAGTATATTGTTTGTGCAAATGAGTCTCGTTGTGTTGGTTGGGGGTGATTTGATACATCTCTTTCTTAAACTAAAATCTCATATTCGAATTTTATAAATTGAGAAAATTCATATTTGAAAAAGTTTTATGTTTTCTTTCAGTGTACAAAGAAGACACATTAACTTAGAATATGATAGAAGGCAAGGAAATAAAAGGGTACATAAAGTCTCACGGTTGAGGATTGGATGTGAGAGCTCAGGTCGAACACAGTAGCACTACATCATACACCCTTTCTTGAAAAAGACCACTATATTTTATTACGTCAATCTCGTTCGAGCATGAATTAGTCAAGTTTATTAGATTTTTAAATATAATATCAGCTAATTACATCATAAAAGGAAAGGCTTGGAAGAGCAAAAAGAAGGGGAAGAGAGGGGGACAAGAAAGAACAATACTCGGGACAAACCCTAGTGAGAAAGCAAAGAATCCAGAGGAAAGCTCCTCCCAATATATTCCCATCACTGGTTAATGAAATTAGCCCTTCCCCATATATTCCATCATTTCACAATCATCATCAGCATCATCAAAGTCTCAAACACATACAGACACAATAAAACCTGCCCCTTTGTCCTGATCTTTTGACAAATCCCAGAAAGAAGGTGGAGCTCAAAGACTCCTGCGCAGAAGGAGATTCGAAGATGGGGATATGCTTCAGGAAACACACCACCAACATTCCCATCTCCACCGACTCCGACTCCCCTCCCCGGCCGCGTCGCCCAGCCGCGCAGCCCCAGCGTCCCGCCGCCCCCTCCAAGCCGAGGCCGGGCCTCCCCTCTGGCCCGGCGTGGCAGCCATCACCATCCTTCCCCAAAGCAGTCCCGGCCGCCGAGGTCGGTCCCATCCTCCGGAAGCCGTACGCGGACGTCAGATCCATCTACGTTCTCGACAAGGAGCTGGGTCGTGGCCAGTTCGGGGTCACGTACCTCTGCACCGAGAAGTCGACGGGGAGGAAGTACGCGTGCAAGTCGATCTCGAGGCGGAAGCTCACGACCGAGAAGGACATCGAGGACGTCCGGCGGGAGATCCTCATCCTCGAGCACCTCTCCGGCCAGCCCAACATCGTCGAGTTCAGGGGCGCCTATGAGGACCGTCAGAACCTGCACGTGGTCATGGAGCTATGCTCCGGTACGGCACCATACCGAGTTCTCCGGCGAAAACACACGTCCAAACGTTCATTTCGATACTTACCCATCTGCTTATTCATTGTATTCTCTTGTCATCTTCGATTTTGAGCAGGCGGGGAGCTGTTCGATCGGATAATCGCGAAGGGGATGTACTCGGAGAAGGAGGCGGCGAAGATTGGCAGGCAGGTAGTGAACGTGGTTCACGTGTGCCATTTCATGGGGGTGATGCACAGAGACTTGAAGCCCGAGAACTTCTTGCTCGCCAGCAAGGACGAGGAGTCCCCGCTCAAGGCCACAGATTTCGGGCTCTCCGTCTTCATCGAGGAAGGTCAGTGGCTCAAGATTTTTTTTCGAGAATTAATTCGGTCGTACTGCCAAATTAATATTGATCTTCAAGCACTTACAATTCCCCTTTCCCGACGTTTCTTGCGTGTTCTTGAGAAGAGAAATGTAGTACGCTGCAGAAAGCTGGAAGGAATTAGATGCATCACTGATGACTCGGCCAGTGATGGAAAAGGACAGGTCAACCGAGTCAACTGCATTATTGATCAGGACAATGCATGAGGAAAAAAAAATAGGCAAAGAAAAATGAGCCATACATGCTTTTCCTTTTAAGAATATGTCATGTTCCTAGATCCCATGCTGGTAGCTAGTCTGAATTATGGGGAGATTTCGTCCGGTCATTTTAACAGCATCTAAACTAGCACTTTTGAGTGATGGATTATAACCGACCCAGCTTCAAATCACTGGGATCACAAGTTGTTTGTCTCTAGGGAGCCATCCACGGGCGCGAATCAATCGGGTCCTAACAATTCTCTGTAGCATCACGGACCCATGGTTGTGGGCTGAGACTAGGTCTGTACTAAGATGCATTACCCAAGAGCGCTAGCTGATTCAGGAGATAAACCTAAGTTTGAGAAGAGTCTCAACGACAATAACCAGGTCAGGGTCGAATTGCACCGGAAGGACATGAAAACGATCGAAGAGAAACTCGGGACCGGTCAGTCCTGCTGTTTGTCTGCCAAGACATGCCACCGTTGCTCGAGGGTGTCTGTTATATGTATGCTTGAACCTTATCCAAAGATTATTGGTACGTGAAGTACTTTTCGCTGAAGCAATAACGTCGTACGTGATGATTCAGGAAAGGTGTACAGGGACATTGTAGGAAGCGCATACTACATTGCGCCAGAGGTGTTGCGCCGGAGCTACGGAAAGGAAATCGATGTGTGGAGCGCTGGAGTCATGCTCTACATCCTCCTTTGCGGCTCTCCTCCGTTCTGGGCAGGTACACTGTCGTTCTCAAACATCTCGTATCTCTGTCAATTGTGCCGGTTCTCGGCTCACCTGATGCTGTGAGATTTATTTCAGATACGGAGAAGGGAATACTCGATGCCGTGTCACAGGGGAAGCTCGATTTAGAGAGCATGCCATGGCCGACGATCTCGCCTGGTGCGAAGGATCTCATCGGGAAGATGCTGACAAGAGATCCTACGAGGAGGATCACGGCTGCCCAAGCCCTCGGTAAGGAAATTCCAGGATGAATCCCGGTTCTTCAATCGGTTAACATTCAATACTATGGTTTTGCAATTGACATATCACTGACGATACACTTCCTATGGGGAGGACAGAACATCCTTGGATGAAGGAAGGCGGCGAAGCATCAGATCGGCCGATCTCGAGTGCGGTTCTGCTGAGGATAAAGCAGCTCAGGGCTATGAACAAGATGAAGAAACTTGCCCTTAAGGTATGTTTTATCAGAATTCATTTTACCGGCTGTTTGTTGCGCATGTCTGAACCTCTGAATGGGAGTCTTGGTGATGTTAAGGTTATAGCCGAGAACATGTCTGAGGAAGACATCAAGGGCTTGAGGCAGATGTTCAACAACATGGACACCGACGGGAGCGGAACGATAACGTTCGAGGAGCTCAAGACGGGGCTTTCCCGGCTCGGGTCGAAGCTCACCGAGGCGGAGATGAAGGAGCTAATGGATGCTGTAAGAATAAAAGACCCCTCATCTTTTGATTTAGACTAAGCGCAGTCTTGACCGAGGTGATTCATCGTACGTTCCTCCAACAGGCTGATGTCGACAAGAACGGGACCATCGATTACATAGAGTTTATCACCGCCACGATGCATCGCCATCGGCTGGAGAAGGAGGAACACTTGTACAAGGCCTTCCAGTACTTTGACGCGGACAATAGCGGGTGTGTGTTTAGCTCTGTATACGGTCCCCCCAAATAGGAACTAAGAAACCCGAGAATTCGTACGATTGACAAATTCGTTCGTCCGATCTGTGTAGGTTTATCACGAGAGAGGAGCTGAGACAAGCGATGCAACAGCACGGGATGGGAGACGATGCAACTATAGACGAAGTCCTCGACGATGTGGACACCGATAAAGTAATGAACCGAAAGCTCCCTCAAACCAAAGATATAGATGTCCCGTTGGATTTCCTTTAACCAAACACCTGCAACCTTCTGAACCCATATTTTCATCTCTTTTTCCTGTTGCAGGATGGAAGGATTAACTACGAGGAGTTTGCGGCGATGATGAGGAGAGGAACCACGCAAGATTCTGACGGGAAGCAGAGATGATCGGTTTCATGCCGGATGCGTGTAATGCAATAACTTGTACCGAAGAAAGTATGTACAGAGAGTTCCACTGCCAGGGGTATCCTCGAGCACTTAGTGCCAGGCTTCTTCGACCTCTTCTTCGTTGCTTGTTAATAAAATTCAGTGAACATGTATCATCGCTTCAATACCTATCAAGATTCACAACTTACTGCAAAATGGACATCTATTGTGCTCACCTTGGAACAAGAATCCTGAATAACAGATGCTCTATTAAGGTTTTCATTGCTCTCATCACATGTAATCTATCTCATAATCCAAGAAGATTACTCCAGTAATTTATGGAGAATGTCAATACCACAAAAATCTAAAACATCCAGTAACTCAACAAATAAGTCAATAGAACTATGAATCCACCAGCACTAGATCACACTAAAAGACATCGATGGCTACTAAGTGCAGGTTGCCTCTGCTGGATCTTCAAATTGGAAAAGCACCATTCTAGCAATCTAAGGTTAAGTTTTAAGTATTCTCAATCATTATTAACACGGATCCTGGCAACTCTGTGTATTTGGTTTGGGATGCGCCCAATTAGTCTGATCCTGCAAATGTCAATAAAAATGAAAGAGCATGAAGAGTATGATAACCAACGGAGAAGCACTTCTACCACCAAACTTGTTTATAAGGCAAAACACCATCCAGAAATTTGCACTTCTACAGTTCTACTTAAGAAATGGCACGAGTATCAGGATAGGTTATTGATCTGCTACATAATGAGTATAATAAGAGATTTAGTGGAGCACTCCTAAGTAATGCTGGTTATATATTTGTTTTCCATTTTCACCATCTGTAGCATTGTGATATAGAGTAAGTAACATAAATTGCCATTGCATGGATTGATTAGCCTCATCTGTATTATACCAATGAATCTACAGCTCAAAAACACTCATAACTAGTGGGGAGGTGGAATATCTTGGACTTCCATAGTGTTACTTAGGCTAAATATGCTTAATCATATCAAGTTCCAAACATGAAGCTTGAATTCTCATACCTGGGCAAATTATCAATTTATATCTTGTATTCCTCAAGATGCATCCACTTCGTAGCGGACCACTTGTTTCCTCTAATCACAGGGCAACCTCCTGACATTAGGAAAAAAAAAAGGATGTTCTTAAGGATCAATGGAAAACTAGAAATACAAACTACAGAAACAAAATAGCCTAATCACAGGTAAGCACTGACCATGCAGACTCGAAGGATCGAGAGTGGCATCAGGCCTCATGCTCCAAAATAGCAATGCATCTCCCATCTTCGGTCTCGCAACTAATCCCTGCTTAGCACATTCAGACAACTCATCCCACCCCGGCATGGAACTGAAATTTCCACTGGCAGCGGGAAAAACCGTCTCACCACCTTCTTCTACATCTGATCTGCCACAGTTAGCAATGAAAATGAAACAGGAACATTACTAATACAAAAGAGAAGACTGAACATATACAGCATTTGTGGAGAAGGAACTCTTCTTACAAATACATAAGCAGGGTTGCAATCCTTTGCCCACCATTCTTAGTGTTGAATTCGTCAAGAAAGTAATCAAAATGGGCATCGTACTTTTGTCCAACTTCATAGTGGAGAACCTGAAGTCCTTCTCCATGCTCTGTAAGAGTTTTGGATGATGTCAGATCACGTATCAGCAGCCACATGTACGATATATTAAAAATATCCCCAAATTACTTCTAAGTTACATGGAATTGCCAGTCAAAGCTTCACCAATAGATGAATCTTAATATCACATTAGCGATAAGAGCATGTGCTCTAGTATAAAACCAATCAAACCTAGAATATGTTACAACCCACTCTCACAGTTGAAAGACTTGGCAAATCATTACGTCTGTGTACATTTTCTCACAATAATCACATACCTACAGGAATGAAGGTGAAATCGGCAATTCTTTTCTCTATGGCCCTGATGACCTTATCACGTCCCCTCTTTAGAAACATTCCAGAACTGGTGCGCACCCTGAATCCAAGATGGCTCATAGTCTCATTAACAAATCATGGTGACAATTGAGAAGTTCAAAAAGAGGCCTCAAAACGTGAAATTTTGCTGTAAATGATTATACTTCAGAGAGGGAGATTCAAGGTGGAAACTCTGACCTACTGTCCTTGCTTTTTCCTGTTTTGCTATCAACCACAGTTGACTTCACCATGTGAGGCTTTGCAAGATTTATCATGTACTCACATTCTTCCTTGGACTGCATGAGATAGGACATACAGACAGTGTCTTCAGTTGAATATTCTCATGTCACAAAAGAGGCTAAAGAAAACAATGCCATTTCAATCAGAACGGAGCAGAAATTCAGTAGGACCATGAAGATGAGCTGAACAAAAGGATAGAATATAAAGCTGGGCTGAGATCTTGACTAATAAACAATCCAATTAAAATCTAAGAAGTAGACTTCATGTCAACCAAATTATTCCAATCAAGAGCTAAATAGACTGACCAAGAAATTGTGATAAATGAAAGCTCGGGGCTCCCACGAGAGAACTTCCGTCCACTGCTTCCCTCTCTGCCCTAATCCGTTGCCTCTAACAAAATAACCCCCCAAATCAACAAGCATTTAGATCTCAACCAGCCGAATTGAGCCAAAATCGCTGCAAATTGAGCCCTGAAAATTGATTACCTATCAGATGTATGGCGCCTAAAAGACGTCAAGTCATTGAGCGCGGAGCCCTCCTCGGTGATCGGCAGAGACACGATGCCGAGAGCTAGCAGCAGGAGGAGCACGATTGTCAGCATAAGGAACATCGTCAACGCGAGGGTCAACGCCGATCGCCTGATCGGGACACGTGAATGCTTCCCCTTCGCCATTCTCGAGGCTGATCGGAACCCTAACGCTCGTTCGATGGTCCGCAGCGCCGATCGCAGGAGGAACGTCGGCGCGTTCGGTTCCATTTATTAGAATTTTCAGTCGGCCGTGTTTTTTTCACTTTGACTATTCTTCTTTATTTCCGAAAAAATGTTGAAAAGATTCCGAATATATAGGTTTTGAATTTCTGACCAATCAGCTGGGCCGACAATGTCTGGTGACGGTATTGACCCCGGTATCTTGGGCGCAATCAAGACAGGGCGGGGGTGAATTTGTCCAATCGGTGCGCCCGTGGTTTGTTTCTGGGCAGCCCCCGGTTTTCTGTTACCCTCCCGTCCCGGGGTCCCACACCATTCTGGCCCCCCTCTTCTTCTTTTCCTTTTTGAACTAAGCAGTGTTTCTAGTTCAATAAAAATGTACTCCGAGACTAATCTGCGTTCAGGTTATGACTCTTAAAAAAATTCTCGTTGAGTCTCTCAATCTGTGGATCTATTCTGCTCATCCGTTTTGAGTCTAGTAAGAGAATCACTATATCAATCTCATGTTCGCGGCCTCCCTCATCACCGTGACCGAACTTTGAGGTGAAAATCAAATTTGGATTTGGTGTATAGAAAATTCATCCTAAACATGGCAAAACTACAATGCTGGAGTGCTCGGAATGACCAACTGATGTTACTTTGAATTGTTGTTTTCTGGTAGCTTCATATTAAACCTTAACCCTTTTTATTTGGAGCAACTACCAAGAGCGACGGTCCAGTGGTCTAATACTCACTCACATGAGATTAATGTCATATGTTTGAGTTTTGCTCCAAGCAGTATTATCAGAAGAGGCCCTTAAACTTGTACATTAACTGAGATCAATGTGTGTGAACTTTTTAAATTGCAAGTATTAATCTATTAATTGCTTACATATAAAATTGTTAAGAAAATATTTTGAAAAGTAAGGAGGATGATGGGAGGGACGATGACGATGATTGTGAACTTCGATCAACCTGGATCGACTCAATTCAATAAATTCACACCGTCCTTGATCCACTTAATCATCTATTTACCTTGTTCGATACCCAGGTTAAGTTGATCCTAAATTTCTAGTCTTAATAAAACCTCCAACTCATAAGGGGCTGAATGAGCCTTGACCAGTCGAACCGAGGTTGAAATCAATAGTGGAAGCCAATTCATGAGGATCAACAACGACATGAGATTTCTACAAATTTTTTTCATCTTAAATACTAAAAATGTTGAAATATAATCAATATGATTAAATATAAAAATTTTGAAACAGCAGGGAGGTTTTGCATGGAAGTTATCTTATGCTTGGAGGCTCTAATTGTTATTTACTCAATGACGAATTTCCGGTGTGCTATTTTCATTTTACCAAAGAAAGTTCTAAGGGCTGTTGAGCAGCGTTGTAAAGTTTTTCTTTGGAAAGGAAGAAGTGGAGATGCCCGCGGGGCAAAAGTGAAGTTGAACATTATCTGTTCTCCTAATGCTAAGGGAGGCTTGGGTCTTTGAAAGATTGAAGCATGGAATGTTGCTTGTGGTTTACGGTATATTTGGATGCTTTTTGCTCAAGGTGGCTTGTTGTGAATTGCTTGGGTCAAACAGTATATTTTGCGAGGTAGAAGTTTTTGGACGATGAGGGTGCCTAGCTTTTGTTCTTACTCTTGGAGAGTACACTTAAGGTTGCGGCATCTTATGTATCCCCTGTTGCAGCACCGACTTGGGGATGGCCTTTCTACCTTTCTTTTGGCATGACAATTGGTGCTCACTTAGTCCTTTGTCTACTTCAGTCCATTGTCTTCATGGCATAGCCCCCGCTGCTTCTGTTGTAGAGCCAAGAGAGATTCTCCTTAGCTCCTTAAGGCCTTTTCAGGATAATGAGAGGGCATTTTTGCTGCAACAAGTACAAGGGATCGCATTAGACCAGCTTGGCAGGGACTCTATTGCTTGTTTGGCAAGTGGCAATGGGAGGTTTTCTTTGGTAAGTGCTTGGAATTCTTTGCGATCTAGATCAGCGAAAGTTTGCTGGAATAAACTTCTATGGTTTAATCCCTACATTCCAAGGCACTGCTTCATTAGTTGGACGACCACTCATGGTAAGCTCTCAACACTAGATAGAGTCTGTTCATGGAGGCCTGATATTGATAGCACTTGCATGCTTTGTAATGCTGGTATTGATAGCAGATCACACTTGTTTTTTGAGTGTCAATTCAGCCAGTCACTCTAGTTCAGGATTTTGTCGCACTCAGGCATCGTCAGACCAATCTCGAATTGGCAAGCCAAGCTGAACTGGGCTATTGCTCATTTGAAGGGGAAGGCCATTCACATCATTTTGCTAAAACTTTTTCTGGCATGCGCTTGTGTAGCATATTTGGAGAGAGAGGAACAAAATAATTTTTGAGAATGAACTGCCATCGAAGTCTAGAGTCTAGGGGGGGTTGGTTGTGGCCTCTGTCTGTGGTCGTATGCTGGGAATTCCTGATCTTGCAAGAAGGATTCGCACTCCTCAACAGAGACGACAGCTTGCTTCATGGGGGAGTTTCTCCAGTGTAATTGATCTTGGGGTTCATGTGGGGTTCTGCGGTAATGGGCTGTAGTGTCTGGGCTTTCTTAGCCCATAAGCATGGGCTTGTATTCTATTACGCTGAATGAATAAAAGAGCAAAACTGATCTTTGGATAAAAAAAGATGAAAGAAGCAAAACTTGAGGGGCTCAATTGGTATATTTCCTTTTCTTGTCTGTCCTTTTGCTTTCCCCCTTATTTACCTATTTATATTTAAGCACCCAAGTCTTTAAATTACGAAAGTGTGATTTTTAAATCACTACAACACGTTATTATTTTCTCCCCTCTCTCTCTCTCTCTCTCTCTCTCTCACTCGCTCTCACTCTCTCGACCGCCCCCTGGGCAGAGCAACTGAGGAGCAGGGAACTCCAATGGCGATGGCGTCAATCAGTGAATTGGACGAAGACATGGTCCGCAGCATGGCAATTGGGGCCGTGTTCTCCGACTTCGTGAGTTATTCCGTTCTCTTTTATCATCGTCAGCTTCTCTTACTGCGATGCTCCGCCACTTGCACTTTCGAATCGTATAAGGCTTGTTTGGCTCAACTACGATGTATTTTTTGTCTATAAGCTTGTATAGGAGTGCGTTCCCACTAAGAATCATCTGATTATTGCGAGTATAAGTTGACAAGTATCCGTTGTACACTCTCAAGGAGTTGTATGATTATCCCATTATGCCTAGTTTAATTGTAAAGCAAATTTGATTCATTCACATCTAATTCGATGCAATTTATTGCAGGGTGGAAAAATTAATTCGCTCGATTTCCATCGAAAGGATGATCTTTTAGTCACAGCCAGCGAGGACGATTCGGTTAGATTATATGACATAGCGAATGCAAAGTCAGTTCTCTCTATTGGGAAGGAATTATACCACTTCAAATTTCCTAGTAGAATTTATCTATGTGATTGCAACTATCAAAAAGTCATCCTTTTTCGGCAGCGATTGGTGCGATAAGTAGTTTAGTTAAAATTTCTGTCTGAAACCATTTTGAGGTTGTAGATTGCCTAACAGTCAATTATAGAGGGGAATTGCCTGAATAGATATAAGATTTTGATTCTAGTCCACTGGCACATCTACTATGTACTACTGCTGTAATTGAAGGCTTGTACTATTTTGTTAGGAAAGGAAGTAACACTTGGAAAAAAATTGTTAAGGCTTATGAAGTGGCATCTACCCTCTTATTCTCCATACTTCCCTGAAGTCTTCTTCCTCAATTTATCCCATTTTGTAGTCACGCAAGTCAGATCATGCTTCAACTATGTCTGATTTATTAGACTTTCAAAAGTATTATGGTGCAATTTCTTTGTCTGTGTGTTTGAAGTATACCAAAACATGCACATCTATCTGTTCTCTCTAATATGGTATAAATTGCAGTCAGAATGTAGAATTCATGTACATGTTTCATTCTAACTGAAAACACAACAGGAACAATTAAGTATGTATTAATCCATTTTATGGGTGGTTTTCCTTCTTAACAAAAGGATACAACTTTCTTTGTTTAAGGTTGCTAAAGACCACGTATCACAAGAAACATGGTACTGATCGTGTATGCTTTACTCACCATCCAAGCTCTGTAATATGCTCTTCAAGATACAATCTGGAATCTGGTGGTTAGTTCCGTGAAATCTTTGTTTATTGGATAACATATTTTATCGAGAAAATAACAGAATTCTGTCAACTTTGGGGTATCTTGCCAGAATCAATGCGGTACCTATCCATGTATGATAATCGCTGCCTTCGCTATTTCAAGGGCCACAAGGAGAGGTTTGAAACCTTTATCTTTTCTTATCTCTAATGTGGGCCCTGTGGAACTTGGTCTTGTGTCATAACTAATATTACTATGCATCTACTTGTGTGATTAGTAGTTATTCAACTATTCTTTTTACATATTAAGATTCTACTGATGAATATCACCTTTCTTTTTCTCCTGCAGAGTTGTGTCCCTTTGTATGTCTCCAATTAATGATAGCTTCATGTCAGGATCTCTTGACCATAGTGTCAGAGTTTGGGATCTTCGTGTAAATGCTTGTCAGGTAGGTCAGGTTTTACTGAACTGGAGTGGAATTAAATTCTTGATACGAAGAGAAGGAAATCCATTATTTTTAATATATAGTTTTAGTTGGTTACATACTCAATGCTAGGTAATGGTTCAGAACAATCCCTTTGTCTCCAATTAATGATAGCTTCATGTCTGGGTCTCTTGATCACAATGTTATAGTTTGTGATGTTTGTGTAAATTCTTGTGAGGTAGGTTTCTGGTATTACTGAACTGGACAGGAATTAAATTCGTCTTATGAAGAGAAGGAAATCCATTATTTTCCAAGTGTAGTTTTAGTTGGTTGCATACTCAATGCTAGGCAAGGAATCAGTACAATCTTATGATGCTTACTTTTATAGTTCTCAGGGAATCTTGCATCTTCGTGGTAGACCGACTGTTGCATATGATCAACAAGGACTTGTTTTTGCTGTAGCAATGGAAGGCGGTGCTATCAAACTCTTTGATTCTCGCTCCTATGATAAGGTTGTATTCCATTAAATGCAGCTTTTACACATTGAACATAACGCTATCGGATTTTTTCATTACTAAGAGGTCATAGCAATAACTTTTGTTTTTCTCAACAACAGGGCCCTTTTGATACCTTCCTCGTTGGTGGGGATAAAGCTGAAGTATGTGACATCAAATTCAGCAACGATGGAAAGTCCATGCTTTTGTCAACAACCAATAACAATATCTATGTGCTAGATGCATATACAGGAGATAAGGTTGTGTTTACCATTCGGTTTTTGACATTTAAAGTCCAACAAATTCTCTACTATAGTGCGTGCATCTCTGAAAAGTACATATTTTAACATAGCCTCAAATCCAGATTTCTGGCCATCATTTTGTTCGCACTCTCTCGAGTTTAATATTAACATGATATACATTCACAAATTTAAACAGCGCTGTGGCTTCAATTTGGAGCCGTCTCCTGGCACACCAGTAGAGGCTACATTCACACCAGATGGCCAATATGTTGTGTCGGGTATGTGTTTTCCTGCACAAACTCATTTTTCAATGACTTCTGTTTTCTCTTGACAACTCGGAGGAGAATGTTCTTGGTCAATAAGTTAATGTAGGTTGATGTCATGCAATTGCATTATCTTCGTAAACTTGATCTTGCATCTTCTTTTTAATTAAGGCTCGGGGGATGGATCCTTACATGCATGGAACATCAACACGGGAACCGAGGTAGACCTCTTTTTCCTGCCCTCTGCTTTACCGATGGCAATTTGACTCACCATTTATTCCGTGTGATGATTGTTAGAACTAAGCCTGAGAATCCTTGTGATAATCAAAATATAAGTAAAAACATCTGCATATTGCTGCAGTAGCTCACATCAACACATTACAAAATCAGTCACTGGATCGATTGGTGACAATCTCAAGGCATATATCTATAAGTAAACGATTTTCTTGCCATTGTGGATCAGGTGGCTTCTTGGAATAGCTTCATTGGAGTAACATCGTGCCTAAAATGGGCCCCGCGTCGCGTGATGTTTGTTGCGGCATCCACTGCCCTCACATTCTGGATACCAGACGTAGACTCGCAGGGTTCCTCAAAGAATGAAGCTGCTCCTTGACTGGAACACCACAGAAACCAGTAAACTAAATCCAAAACCCTTCCTTTAGAGGCAAAGAATTTTCTCTTTTCTAAAAGCGAAAACTTGTCCGAGTTCCGAAAGTTAGTCCGTCCGTAGTATGCTGTTCCGGATCATCCTGCCTCTTTTTTGTTTTCCTTCTACTGAGATGACGAGGTTGCCTCTATATTTCGCAAAGGATTCCTTTTGTTATTCCCACCTGGGTGGGTGAACAGACCGATGGTACAGTACAGAGAGCCGTGTGCCTATAGATCAAAACCCGAACCTCAACCGGGAGCCCAGTACAGGCAGAAGAAGAGACTCAGAACTCTCATAGATAATCCTCGGTGTTGCACGAACTGTACTACTTGGTCGATTTGCTACTTACCATCTCCAATAGAAGAATGGCCGGTTACAATCAGTTAAACACGAGATTCATGGCTAATATATATCGTATATTACAGGTAATAGGGTGTACTCCTCCCCCTTCGGCCTTGATTAACAATTAACATGTAAGAAGATGCCCCTACGGTCTTGCTTAATTCGAGAAAATCTTAAATGGTTTTTCTCGATTCAAGAAAAGTTTAAAAATGCTCTTTTTTTTGTAATTTACCCAAACAAATACCGCGGGTTGTTTCTGAAGGCTGATAGGATCTGTTGTTCTGTTGGGCCACCCCATTGAAGATCCATTGACGCCAGTAAATGGGGCCGAGGCCCATTTCAGGAAATGAGAACCATTCCCCACGGCCCGGCCCATCAACTACGAGACGACAACGTCCAGTATAATTTGCTCCCTCAAGTTTGAGTTCCTCCCCGATGGGCACCATTCTTTCTAATCATTTCTAATCGGTCCCTAGATGTCTGAACCTTTCTCCTCTAGATCCAACCTATGGCTTTACCGGTGCTTCTTAGTTATTCCCAGTAAAGTGCATTTGATTGAGATTGCAGTCACAGGATTCAGCAAAGTGCCGAAAAACGTAGTCGCCCTTAGCTTGTTTATGTGGCAAAATGCCACGTTGGCACCATATTGTCATTTCGCTGTAATATCATCCAGTAGTATATAAGTCCAATGGATTCTTACCTGTCTAAGTTCGAGGTGAGCCGTGCACTAAGAAATAAGACTTTCTCGATCATTAATTTACCTCTGACTCAATACCCTAACTCGAGATTTTAATTAAGAGGATGAGGCACCAAACCGCATGTTATTTTTTGGCAAAACACCTTTAGACGGAAAAATTATAAGGTGAGTTGAGCTCATTAATAAAGTAGTAAATTCAGCTAATAAATATTCGACTTGTAAGTAAATATTTTAAATTATAATTAAAAATAAATATTAATAATTAATAGAAAATAGTAATATAATATATTAAATATTTATCAATAAAATTCATAAATAGTGTAGCGCGTTGGGGTCATGCATAAATCTCCCTTTGAGACGGGCACACAAGGAACTCTGCGCCTCGCAGCAGCCCCGACTCCGAAGAGGGATCCGAGAGTGACCACACATGGCATGGCACGGCATCGCTGCACAGAACTCAAGTACAGTCAGAAAAGGGCAGAGAGAGAGAGAGAGAGAGAGAAAAACAATAAATCAAAAAGAAAAATTAAATTGGTGACGTAATGGCAGAACGGTAAAAAGAGCGAAAATCGTAGCGGGAAAATGAACCGTTGCAGCGAAGTCGCAAACGTTTGGCGCCAAAACCCCTCCCCGGTCTCCCTGCCCATGCTGCCCGAAAATTCCCGGGCAGCCGCCTCTGCCCCGTGTTTCTTCCACTCTCACTTCAACCCCTGAAAATTGGTATATAAGCCCTCTCACTCTCTCTCTGAAGTCTTAATTCTTCGCTTTCTCTCTCTCTCTCTCAAATCTTCCAAAGGAAGAAGCTTTTCTCCATTTCTTTCCGATTCCGCAGCTAAAAATCCGACCCTTTTTCTCGTTTCACCTCTGCGTCTTTCCTTTCAATCTGTGGAGTCGTCGGTTCAGTTTCTGGAAGATGGGATTCTCGAAGAAGTCGCAGGTGGACGGCGGAGTAGAGCCGGAGGCGAAGAAGTGGATGGTCGCCGGAATCTCGATTAGGGCCGCTCTGAAGCCGATATCCACCAAGCCGAGACCGAAGGTCCGGGAAACAGGGGAAGAAGGAACCACCGCGGAGGAGGGATTGTCGAGGCCCACCACGCCGACCGGCAGGGAAGCGAGAATACCCGACAGCCTGCCCTGCCCGGCCGCGCCGAGGAAGCGGAGGCCGCGGCCATCGAGATGTCGAGTGAGCGGCGGCCGGGAGTTCTTCACGCCGCCGGACTTGGAGTCGTTGTTCAAACTAGGCCAGTGCTGAGAGGGCAGGAGTTAGGTGATTGACTCTTTAGAAGCATTAGTCGTCAGGACTTAAGGTTTAGGGTTTAGGAGATCATTGTAAGATCAGTTAATTAACATAAAGTTAAGTTTAATTAGTCTAGAAAAACTAGTTTTTCACTTTGATTTTTTTTTTTGGCTTTTTTGGGTTTATTTTCTTATTTTCAAGAGGATGTAGATGTACAAATCAGTAATTTATGATATTTTTAGAAATGAGATTTTAAGTTTATTATTTGTCCTTTTCCTTTATTTATTACAAATTTATTGAAGCTTTTTGGCTTGAAATTTTAGCATTCCAGCAGTTCTTAGTGATTGTTTGTATGAGGTTAAGAGTAATTACTTATTGTACTTTTTTTAACATTAACCACTCAATATTTAAAATTTCAATAAGTTCTAATTAATTTAAATTTAAATTAGATCAATTCATTAAAATCTAAAGTCTTCCAAAAATGATTATTATAATTTTTTATTTAATATTTGAAACAAATTCTTATGTTGCAATCAAATAAAAATTGGAATATTTCACTACCTTGTTGTCAATCAGGTGATATTTCAATCTTTAGCCGTTCATTAGATTAATGTCTATCCGTCTACTTTGCAATTTTTGTTATCTATTGATATTACAAGGATTTTCTTATCTCGACTATGCGCTCCGTAATTTAATTTTCATTTAACATATGAGCTTGCTTGAACTCCATTTATTACCAAAAAAAATGGATTTCATCAAATAATTCAAAATGGAATTTTCGTAAGATATTTTGGCTATTATTTTTTTTAACTAAAATTTTCTGCCAAGTTGAATAATTTCAGCTCAAGAATCTCGTAATTAAAGAGCTATGTGATTAAAGTTTATCGTAGAAAATAAGTTAACGTGAGGTCAAGCATGCAAACGCCAATCTGCTCCTTATATTGAGAAATTTTTAACAGATTCTACCTCATTACTACCTCATTACGTAACGTAAATAAATAAATAATAAATAAATATTAATTATTCTAGTAATTATTATAATTATTATTAATTAAAATTATTTAATTAATTTTTTTTATTATTATGAGATATGATTATCTAAATTTTTTAATCATATTATAGTTATTACTTTTGGCTCCTGGTCAGCTCATCATTAACCCACGAAAAGACGTTTTCACCCCTGAGCAATCTTTAGCCTCAGTCAATGTCTCTTCTTATATCTTAAATAATCATATTTTATAATAATATATAAAAAAATTACTAATTAAATTATTTTAATTAATGTTATAGTAATTATTCTGTTAAGTAATACATATATATATATCCCTTCATTATAATTTCATTTTACTAGTGAAACTTATCATACTTTTCTTGTATATTGCCAAGGGTCATGATACAAAAACTCCAATCGCATGAAAGAAATAGGTTCGATGCACTGATATCGCTCGATCTTGGTATTAAGAAATTTGTGTCCGATTCTCTTTGAGATGCTCAGTAATAATTTAATTCTTTCTTTCACGGAATATACATATTTTGTAATAGGAAAAAAAAAGAGCTTTAAATAAAAGAAGAAAGCATAGAAATTAACAGAAAATTTAAAAGGGGGGGAAAAAATGAATAGATGGGTCCTAAGTCTTGTTTCTGGCTGAGGGAATACTTCCTGCCTGGTTGCATCACAATCGCGACATGCACCCCTCAAGCCTTTGGCTGTCCCTCTCAAGCATCACGCGGCTAAAATTCTCCCACCATCTTGGCATAGATTTAGGCACGAACACGACGTTGGATCCGAATCTTATAAATTGAAAGGAAGGTCGAAGCTCATATACAATAAACCGGGTCCAATCAAACCGATCCATGATGTTCATATATGCACTCCCACTATATATCTAAAGATGATATTCACTAAGATGACATCAGTATGACTGAATTAAAGTGATTCAGTACTACTTTCTCTTGAGTAAATTCTGGAATTTGATTTCATTGAGTGCATGATATTGAGAGTTTTGCTCTTTAGTGATCAATTCTGCTCGAATAAGGTATATATTTTTTCGGTCTATGTCACTAGTGTCCAGAAGTCTTATAGACCAACTAATCGAATTCAAGTCTAGTCAACTCATTAAGGTGTAAAACTCTTTTAACATGAGTTTTTCCATTTACGAAAACTTAAATCTAAAACCTTTGTTTAAGTTAATCAGGTATCAAACTATTTGAAATAAGTTATGTCGGTATATATATATATATCTATATTTAATTAGAATATAATGAAGTTCTGGATATTAAAGGGTATTGAAAAAAAAAAGACATGGGTCTTTCACTTACCCACAATTTTAACTTGCATGAAATTTCAGATATTAAAGAGTGTTTTTTTTTTTTAAGATAAACACTTGCACTATAAGAAACCAAAGAAGGCACCTGGCCCAATTGTATATAAGGAAAAAAGAGAAGGGCATATCCCGTGCACCCACAACCAAACATGCCCTAAAATTGGGTACCCTGAAATCTAGGGCAAAAGTCCAAGTTTTCCTACTCACCCTTCTGATTATAAAATGACAAGACATGCAACATATGATGTCATAGAATCCTATGTGGGTTGCCGCCCTGGTTTGTAAGTATATGTATATACACACACAGTCCATGCACACCATGTAAATAAAAAAGTAGTATGCAAGATTCAATCATTAAATCCCATAATAACTTAATCCAATAATTTATAATTAATAATTTAAATTAAAAAATTAACTTCTTATATTTATTTTCCACATCAGCTTACTACTCCCATGAGTGTAGCAAAACTTTCCTATTAAGAGGAGATGTTGAGAGACAACCCAGGGTTTCTGCTAAGTCCTTTAATTTTTTCAAAGTTCCTTAAAGCTTTAAACCATGATTTGGTCACCTAACTTTCTGATTATTCCCCATCTACCACTTTAATCTTGTGGGCGATCGTCCCATAAATTACGAATTTATGAATGTCGCAGGTGGAACGATAAAATGCTTGTTGTACCGATCAGTTACATGGTTGTTTTCACTTCCTCGATGAAATAAGGCTTTGTGTTATTCCCTTTGTTCAAGGAGGAATGGCATTTTCCTCATCGTTCAAGGTGCTTGGATTGGTGTGGAAACGAGGAGCTTCTTTAGTAACATTTTGACTTCTCTGTGTTTTTTTATATATACCATTAATATCTGGAAATCAAACGTGCTCTAACTAATTCAAATTCGAGTTGGATTAGCCTACTAATGGATTAGTAGAAATCTTCCTACGTGAATTTTCTACACTCACGAAAATCGAAGAAAAGCCTAATTTAAAAGAAAGAAATGGCTTATAATCTGATTGGCTTCTTTGTATTTTATCAAATGAGGTTACCAATTTATGACCGTTCATTTCTAAAGCATCATATTTGAGTTTGACTTTAAAAGTAGATGCGAGAAAAACAGATGCCCGTGCAATAGCACTAAATGTCAACCTACAGTTAAAGATTCTGAATATCAAGAAAAATGGAGTTTACTGCATCGGCATAGCTGTTGACCTTGGATTAAGAGATTCTGAATTCGATTATCGTTAGTGAGATTTCTAACACATCTTTGATCCCCTCTTCTCCTATCCCTTCTTGGGCATGTGCGCTTCCTCCATACTCAGAAACGAGAAAAAGCATGAAATTTCATTAATAAAAATTAATTAAGAAACCTCTTAATTTAAAGTAGAATATAATAATATTACTATATCAAATTACTTTCAAATAAACAATTCACTTTTCATTAAAATAATTTTGATATCCCTTTATTACTGATTTTACCAATTATTTGGGTTGTTAGTATGAGCCTTTAGTTTAATAACTAAATTAAAATTGAAGTATTTCTTTTCTAAGGAAATCTCTTTTCCTTATTTCCCCCTTTTGGGTGGTGGTGATGAATAGGTAAAGCTATTAATTTATGATCAAGAATGCTGATCTAATTAACAGCTCAAAACTCACTCTCATATAATTTGATGATATCGAGATCCTAGATTCGAGTATCACTGTAAGCAAAATTACTAAAAGGGCTCCTTGATCCTGCATTTTAGCGAACACTGACTTCTTGAACTATATTAAACATTGAACGCTCAGTTGATGGGACTAGTATTGGTATTGGCTGTTCAGTTCGTCGAATAGCAGTCGAACATAGAAGTTTAGACATTATGCAATGGGAAAAACTATATTACTGCCGTTATTATCCTCCTTTTAACCTAAAAATAAAAGAAAAAGAAGCTATCAGTTAATTTTTCTTCTTCCTTGGTGGGCAGCTAAAGCTTATCTCTGGTCATCGGATTAAAGCAGTCTAGGGATTAGACACCTTTAACAAAGTATAAGTGAACAGTGATAAAGTTAATCAATGGCTCACGTGCCTTTGTCCAGACCATATAATCGGCTAATTAGGAGATGTCGGATTCGTTCTTATTTATTTCGTAATGAAATTGCCAAAAAAATTTATGTAATCGGACCAGCTTTAAAAAAATTCACAAGGAGCTATAGATATAGGTTATTTAAGGCGGTTCATTGCCTCTTTTTCTAGATAAAATCTCATATTTGAATTTTATAAACAAAAAAAATTTATATTTTAAATTATTTTATTTCTTTATGAATCAATTCAATTTAAATATGGATTATTTTAAATCTATTGCATGTTTAGATATGCCACTGTTCAATTTGAAAAGAAAATTGCAAGAAACTTATTAATTTTAGGGATCGTCGGTCAAAGATACTCTCATTCAACTAGAGTGGGGGCAATCCTGAGATACAGAAACTGGATTGTTTAGTGAGAGAAGAAAACGATTGAGTATTATGTCTTTTTCTTTAATCTAAATAATTAATTAAGCACTGTTAAATTGCAAACAGTAAATCTTTGATTGGATTAGTAAGGCATTCCTTTTGTTAACTGTTGCAAGGTCACACTTGTAGTTTGAAATTCAACAGTGGTGCGGAAAGATAGTAACATCAGCAAAAGAGATAAGTAGTTTTAGAAAATGAAAAAAAAAGAAATAAAAGAGTATAAGAAATTTGACAGATAAGAATCGAAAGCGCATGGTGATGCAGGTTGCAACAACCTAGTATCACCATGCCGACAAAAGTCGATTATTGTCTGCAAATTTCACCAGTATTTCGATATTTTAATTGTATATTATGTAAATTGAAGTGATTATAATTATATTTAACTAAATTGTCTTATTCATCCCTTGTTATACAGATTTTTTGGATACGTTCACGTGTCCATGCAATGCGTTATCGTTTTGTTTCGAGTTACGACGATGGCTGATGCATCGATTAAAGGAATAGAAAGTTTCAATAACGAAAATCGAATCGGGGCAGCAAAAGGAGAGGCAGTACACCCATATGTATAAATGGAGCAATAACAAGGGAGAAGATGCACAGTCACAGACTAAAGGAAGACAATCCCCAGACAGGGAGGAGATAATATTGAGGGGAGATCTGGTAATTGAAACATTGGTTTAATTAAACACAGCAAACTTCATGCCTTTGACTGTTCCTTAAACTGCGTGCTTGCTCTGCTCCCTACAATAAAGACTGATTGATCGATATCTTCCTTTGACATTGTCTGACCAATCTAGAGCAGACTATTTTATATTAACACGGCTCATGAGTTGATTTGGATAGTTGGATGTCCTTTTCCGTAAATAAGATCTCAAATTCAAGTATAGATGGATTTAGAAGATTTGTTATACAAGGGGACAAAGTCCAATGGAAGAACAAAAGAATTTAACCAAAAATAGATCAAAAGAGACGGATGGGCATGCACACCTTCCTAAATCCATCACCGAATCCAAGTCTTGTCAAATCTATATTTGAATTATCAATTAACGAACTTAGCTAATTCAAACGTGAATTAGTTAAATCCTATTTAAATTCCAAATACTAAGTGATGTTGGAAAATGGCAAGTTAAATGGGTGTGAACGAGAAGTTACTTCTCTTGAATTGGAAGAAAATGGATGAGTCAAATATGAATTGATGAAAGTCCATTCTCGAATTGATTCAGTCCGATTATTTTATTTTATATTATTATATCTTATAACACAATTCTGTATCAACTGTCAAGAAATTTATTTCTCATTTATAATTGTGATCATATGAGAATTTTATTCCTATACTATTTAGATAACAGATAATACATTAAAAAAAGCTAGCATTGTTGCTCCCAATTGAATCATGTGATCCCCAATATTAATTACGCCGTACTATACATTTAAGAATCATTTGCCGCCCTGATTAATTTTTGTATAGGGAAAAATTTTAGATTTTTAACTTATAATAACGTAGTAAAGAATTACTAATAAAATTATTTTGATAAGCAATACTTGTAGTAAATATTTCGATTGTTAAAATTTATTTACTCTTTTACTGTAATTTGATTGATACTAATTACTCGCACTAAGTGGTATGATGGGATAATGAAGAAATTACGGAGGACACCAAAGTAATTCGAAAGCTTTTTAATTGAGTGATAAATGAATTTTATTTAAAAATAAAGCCGGATAACTTCTAAGAGTTAACTCAAATTGATATGACGTGCGTACGATTCGTGTGAAAATCCACGAGGTCGGAGGTTCGAGCTCCCATTGAACTAGCAGCGCCAACTACACATGTATTTTACACATGAAATGACCTGCAGTTACGTAAGTATTCATGTACTTATGAGAATAATCTCCTGATTATCGGAAAAAAAGAAGAAGCAGAGATTGGATTCTACCGAAGAATTGAACGGCTCTTAGTCGACCGCGATATTTCAAACCTCTCAAGTGATTTTGACATTTATTTTCATAGGGCATGATTGGTATATTCTACTCTACCTTTATAATAAGTAAATAGGTGTTATAATCTCTCTCTCTCTCTGTTTTTTTTTTTTTTGTCTTTTCTCATCCTTTATAAAATTATAAAACTCATAGTATAATGGTCCATTTTACTAGGGTCAAGACTTCCCTCAAACATCAGTCGCTCAACAGTTTTTCTATTTGACGAGCATTGAAGGGTCAAATTGAATCATAACCCTTGAGTTTGACTTTACTTTCTGTTTTCAGGTATCTTCATGGCAATTCTGTTTAGAATTGAAATCCCACATTTGATGGACGATATAAAAATTTTTTTTTTTGATACATGAGAAGGATTTGGGTGTTATCACTTATAAATTTAGGCTTTTAACCTCTCCCGGTAGAAATTCTACATGATATTAAAAATAGCTTATCGTGTGGGCTCGTATCTAGCCAGACTTGAGCGTGGAACTCGCAATCAGATAATTCTAAAACAGAAAGAAAAATGCATGGGTCATGATCCGTTTATTAAGTACAGACGAGAAAATATAATATGCATCAATTGTTTGCCAGAGAAAAAAATAAAAGAGCTCTCATCGTGGTAGTTTGTCTCTTTCTCCCCGGAACAAAAGAAAAATTGTCACGTGCGAGTGTTGAGATTATAGAGTCCTTGCGTATTGGAAAAATTGAATACCGTCATCTTTAAGTTTAGTATTTATATGGATATTAACCCGATTTCTTATAAACTGTGAAGAGTTTTACAAATCGGAGCAGTCAACCTGAACCCGTTTCCTGTAGCCTACTTAAGTCCTATCCATGCCGGTGGATCTCGCATCTCAACCATAATCCAAATGCACCTCAATACGCTTAAACTGTACTCTGCCTGACGGATGCTGGGGCTCATGCTGCATATAAGATTTATTTAATAAATAACAAGTCAATCTTTAATTTTTTTTTTAATCGTGATATTAGATGAAAAATTTTCCATTAGAAAAATATAAATGAATACGTAGGCGACACGTGGGCATATAAAACCATAAACTTGGATCAGTGAAAATGGATAAAAATATTTAAAAAAAAAAAGAGAGAATAATTGAGAGGGAAATTTTTAAGTGAGATGGAATTTTAAGAGGATATCCGTTCTTAGTATTTAAAGTTAAAATTAGAGTTATAAGTTTTTTTTCTTTTACTTCAAATAGTTCATTATTTTTAAAAGTTTTACAATAATAGTTTCATTTTAGTAATCCATCCATAACCTAAACAATTACTAAAAGATTTAAATTAGAAACTCTTCATCGATCAGACGAATCGATTTTTGGATGGAAAGATCATAAGGAACAAGAGATTTTTAGAGCGGAGCACTATTTCTTGAAATTCCCACCAATCAAATTAAAAAAATTTTACTTTTTTTTCCGAATTATTTTCCTTATTTTTCTCCAAATAATTTTTGTTTTTCATATTTCCCTCCGGTGAAACATGAACAAGGGTGCAAGATTTACTGATCCTAAGTGCGGGAAACCTAATTACTGACTTAGTAATCAGTGTACGAGACAATATTTAAGACCCAAATTTCAATTGTTTTATTTTATGAGTAATTTCATTGAATTTTTCACAGATTATTTCAGTAAATTAGCCAGTGGCACTGACCCATAGAGAAAGAGAAACCCGATGCGTGTGGGATTCAGCGAAAGCAATTAAGCTGAATTATCTGAAAATATTCCGGCCAATTAAATATATAAAATTAATTAATAAATACGGGGAGGTGTACGTCAGACGTCGTAATTGGTGAAAAACTCACATGCTACAAGCGCAGTATAACACTCAGTATTATTTCTGACCGGCTTATAAGAAGTTGAGTTCAACGTCAAATTTTATTTTCATTGCCTGACTTGAAGTGATAATATGACAAGCTTACCCTTCCAAATTAACCTCGAACCGGGCCTGATGATCATGAGTTTTTCACTTGAATCTAAGGATGTGTGAATGTACACGGTAGCTAGCTCTGATACGCTGTTGAGTTTCTCACCAAACTTATGAGATGGGTACGTGTCATCCTACATGGGAGTTTAAGGCGACTCGTAATGGTACTCGGCCTTTCGTATTTGTAGGATTTTCTTTCTATATTTCGATGCGGGATTCGATTATCAACGTGCAAAACCCAGAAATTCTACATAAATTCAATTAATACTCTTTAAGTTGTGAATTTTCTTTATTTATAATACCCAAACCGAGTTGTCAATAGAGGGAAATTTGTGATGAAACCCTAAGCCAACAGTGTTATTACAATCCCATGTATACATACACTTATGAATATGCCAAAGTGAATTGGTTAAGGTGGTAAAGTATTTTTCCACTTAAACAAAGTTTCATGTTTGAGTCTTGTGAATGAAAAATATTTATTTTATAATAATTTTACTCCCTAATGGGTCTTTCCAGCTCGAATTGAATCAGTTATGATCTACTGAACTTCTGGATACTTGTAGTTTGGACTGAAAAAAAAAACGGATTTACCTGGGTATAGACATATATGTACGTATTTGGTGCATGAGGGAACAAAATTAGGGTTTAGTGAAGGTTGGGGTTTGTGAAAAGGAAAGAGATGATTGTGGCAAAAAAAAAAAGGGAGGAAAGGGAACTGATCAGGAATCCAATGCACGAATGAAATTTAAAGAAGGGCTTCTCGATTAAATCAAAGGGAAGAAGCAAGCAAGCAAGCATTGGGCCAATCAACGGAATCCAATGAAAGGAAAGGAAAGGAAAAAGATCATTTGATTCCTTTTTTTTTTATAAAAAAAATTTTTCCCCCTTCCATCAAACGTTCGACTTTCCAACGTTCTTTTTTTGGGCCTTTCACGCGGTTTTTTGGCCCTCTCTGATTTTTTTAAAAAGAAAAGGGAAAGAAAATCGACCCGCCCTGGCTGCCCGTGAATTCCCTTGGCGGGAAAATCGTGAACCCTAGCAGCGGTAGCCTAATGAAGATTTTCGAATGAGGTTTTCGGTGACGCGAGTAAATAATAATCAAGTTTAGAAAGTGTGTACGTGTTAATCGCTTGAGTAATTACTCGTAATTATTGTTAATCGGCATATTTCTATTAATGATTCATCAACGCGTCATTCTGCGATTAAATTATCTGAGATTTTTCTCATGTCTTTGAGAATTTTGTTTGTAGATTTTTTCTTGGTGAAAGTCCGTAAGTTAAAAATGGAATTTGAGTTAGACTTGACAATTTTTGACACAATACGATAACGTGACAAAACATCACACAGAGTTAAATGGGTGACCCATATGATCCGTTTATATAAATAATTCATGTAACCCGATCAACACGATTAAACCTATTTTTAATTATGTTTCCACGTGCCAAACCCGTAACTCATTTAAATATATTAAATTATAATTACAGTTACATCACATATATTTAGTTATATGGATTAAACTTATCGTGTCGTGTCACGTCAATCCGATCTTAAATGGGTCACATTCATTTCTAAAATTTTTGACCCATTTATTAAACGGGTTTTGTTTATCTACGATATGAAACGTAATGCCAGGCTTAATCAGAGTAAGGGGAAAAATAAATGAGCTAGCTCCTTTGCTCCTGCTGGTGAAAATCAAATCCGGGGATAATTCCAAGCGTACCACGTTACTGCTTCTGTATCGGATTACCCAACTCTGTTATTTGCAGCTCTCATTTATGTCTTTATTTTCTTTTTTTGTTATCGAACAACGATATCCATATGTCTTATAGATCTTTGATTGATTAAGTTCCAATTGAATCGGTCCACTAAAGAGTAAAATTCTCGCAATATGAGTTTCATCCATTTAAAAAGATTTGAGTTCAAAACCCTTTACCTAAAAATGACCAAGTGCCGAGCCACTCGACCAAAGCTACCTTGATTTTATGTCTTTAGTCATTGTATGTTTATTCTTTCAGGAGATCAAAGGCCGTGAGAAGCGGGACACAGTCATCCTTCTTAATACATGTGTTTTCTCGCTTACTTATGTTTTTCTATATTCATTGCAATCATTTACAGATAAATTTCATGTCAGACGGTTAATAGATCGAAGTTTAAAACATAGGAGAATTGAGATATCACTGTAGAAAAAGCTTACGAACCCCGATCTCTTATAAGTTTGATGAAAATTTTGTATGGTTTAATCTCACACCATGACAACTTGAGACCAACAGAAAAATACCTGAATTTTGGCCTGTTATTAGCGTTTTGAGGACCGAAGTGGAATGCTACACGGTGATTAGTTGTGCCCCTCATCCAAGTACGGAAGGAATAATACCAACTTGATGCCATCTGTTGAGGGGTAGTTAAGATACGTGTTTAGTGTTAACATGGCGATAACTATTAAGAAATAAATTTTACATAAGACAATCAATGAACTCAAACCTGGAATATGGGATAATTGAGTTATCGCCGCTTATAAATTTAGTCTTTTACGCGGATGTGGACCTTCATGGATTCGATAGAGAATTTCGCAGTAACGTTAAATTTTCTCGAAAGATCCAAAAGCACAATCAGCACATTGACGGAGGCTGAAATCTCGCTCCAATTTCGACTTTCAAGTCCCTCTGTCAAGGTGAAGTCCGTCTACGTGAGTGTCCTGCCATGCAAAGATGCAAACGCGTTCTGTCTCTGGTCTTCTTGAATTTATGGGATAATTAATTACGATGTGAATCATATGTGTTTGATATTTTTGACGGTTAAGTCATATATATGTTTAAAAATAACTAATTCAATTACACAAAAATTAGTTACGCTACACATTTCAGTCCGCATCGTCATTGTTTCACCGGCGCGTATTTCACGCCATTAACGGAACTATCGGTAAAACACCGAACATTCGAACTGAAACATATAACCGGATGGGAGCCATCCCTGATCAGCGGAAGGGTCACTCGAAACCCGAGCAACAGTTTCACTTCCGACACTCGGGCTCAAGCCTAGGGTTACGGAAGTCTCAAACTGTAATATCAGTTCAAATGGTTATAATCAAATATAAATGATTTGCTACAGTTCGCTCAATCGGTTACAACTCTTTAAATAAAGTTTGTAGATGTTTTAAACTGAGGATAATTACGGTAAAAATTCTATATGTTTGTCATTTTTGACAGTTAAGTCCCATAGAATATCTTACGTGACACTTTTAGTCCGAATCGTTATTATTTTGCTGACGTGGACTTCACGCCGTTAACAGTCAACGGAGCAACGATGATTCCGACTGAAAGTGTAACGGAACTGATCTTACAGGATCGAAATAGTTATTTTCAAACTTATATGAATCAACTGTCAAAAACGATAAATGTATAAAAATTTTAGTATATTACAACTCTTTTAACTGAGAGTACAGCCGGTGTCGGTGTTTTAGGTTACAGAAAAGGGAGTAAATTTCACCTTCCCCCACCCGGGCAGAACTCATTGATGAGCAAAACCGCGTGAGACAGGTCAAAGCAGACACGGTGTTGTTGACCTTTTTAGGGTTCTTTGACCTCGGAAGCTTCTCTCAACCATCAATTAATGTTCCCCCACCGCCGGGACCCCCCCGACGATATTTTGAGTTCCCAGCACCATCGAAAGATGCTCAAGAAAGTTGGTGAATAATGAAACGATATGCAAAAGTCAATGAGGGATGGCCTTAGCTTGTAATTAAAACGCCCCACTTGAATCCTGCATGAATCACTCAATACTGTAATGGTTTAATCGTCTACGTGCTCGCTTTCTTCACCGGTTTCATAAAATAACAGAATCTGTGCGTAACATAAATGTCTCAAGTAACTTAATATTGCAACAGTTGAAAGGTTCATATCTAAACTAGCATCTTTCGAAAAATTCGATACATGTTTGTGGGAACATTATCGTTTAATTTGAAAGTATAAAATTGCGAGAAAAATGACTTTATACAGTTGGTACTGTAATAGTCCTGTAACTTAGATATTCTGAATTCGATCGTATTCAAGTGGGACTTCTCTTACCCCTTTTATTCCCTTTTCCTTCTACCCTTTTAAATTTACACCCATCCTTTTGTATATATGCTGCAAAAAATGTATAAAATGGCAGCAAATTTTCTCCGCCTCTTTATATCAATGGAGCAATTAGGGGTGCAGACGGGTACCGGTAGATCTGGAACCGATAATAACCTACTCAATATGATAGGATTTTTTTTATTAATTCTAATAAAATTTGTGTAAAGGTTCGGGTGCCAGTTCCGATTCCGATTCTAATTCCGATTCCAATAATAAGGTGCCCATAACTGATATCATAGCTTGACATGTTAAAAAAACTGGTTTGTGCGATAGACTTCAATTGACAATTACTTCCTCGTTTAAACTCTAATTTTCATGTTGTTTTACTGTCAGATTTATAACTCAGGCAATTTTCATTGATATAATAACCATACATATTTAATGAATTTATCATACTCATAACATGAATAGATCTTGATAATATTTAACGAACAATAGTAAAACAAACTAAAAATCTATATAAAATTAGCTCAAATCTTCTAAATTCGAATAATATAACTATGCTAAGCTAATAGAAAAAATATATCTATAACACGGTACGGTCCAATTCCTTAAATTTAAGGAGATAGTTTTTGAATCTAAGACATCGGAGTTAATTCCTCACCAAGACAGAAACATTCATCTGTACATCTGCTCATACATGGATAGTTGGATTCATACAATAGACTTGTCCTGTTGAGTTGTTCATAAGCCAGAAGTACAAAATCTCAAGACACGTTAGCGCACTCGGCAATGCCATTGCCAGCACCACGGGAGGAATTTCGGGCCTCTTTCCAATTCAACGGAGCGGCCCGTTTAAGAGAAGTGTAGAGCCGACCGCCTGAGAGGCCCAACTTCGACTGGTACGGAACAAGATTGTTGTTTCCGACCCAAAAGGAAAACACAGAATGAAAAGCCCTTTTCGATCCAGGGGGCAAAAACAGTATATCGGGAAAAATGGGTTTCTTCATCTTGCCTGAAGAAATTTTTCTTTTAATTTGTCACTTGTCGGGCTTGCCTTAAATGGAAAATTGTTTTCCATAACAAGATTTTATGTATCGAGTGAATCTTGCACGATCTCCCCGTCTCAAGATTGATGGTTTAGTGCATTAGAGATTTTTTTTTTTTTTTTATATTGGTGGTATTTGACACCATAACAATGGATTGATTTACCGGACAATATATTATACGGATTGGAACCCACCATCAATTCCCAAATACCGGCCTCCGCGGGGAGTCGAACCTTGACTTACCCTACTATATGTTGTTAGTTTACCAGCGGGTTCACTCCCACGAAACATTTAGCACTACAGATTTTATGATCGCTGCTGCTTATATTTTTCTGAGGAAAAACGAACAAACCCGACTCAGTGACTGAAAGTCCATGGCTGGCGCCTTCAGTTATCAAATTCCAAACGACAATTTATAAGAGATGGGCTCCGATCTCACTGAAACGTCGGGTTTGATGTAAAGGGCTGATCTTAATGGTTACAGGAGCCGAGCTCCTAATGACAACGTAGGATTTTCCGAAACTTGAATAACTTCTGCAGTGGTTTGCAGGGGTCCATCCCCTTCAAAATCCATCCTCCCTCGCATTTACCACATCAATACAGCCCTGGAACCTCAGATTCCTCATTTCGCAATGGTAAATAGCAAAAAAAGCCAGCCCCACTTGGAAGGGTTGAACCTGGGAGTGTTGCAGCTCGGATCAATTCAGCTTCGAATCAATATCCAAGTAGGAACCAGATCAAACCTGATAATCAAACCCATAACACCGATTTCTTGCAGCTCCCTTGGATTTTCTTGCTCAGCTAAGGTTTGAGAGATTTTGACTCGGTTCGGATTCTCAATCAGGGGTGGAAACCGGAACCTATACAAGCCGGTATCTTCTCCAGCTCTAGATTTCCAGTGGCAATAGGTTTCATATGTCTATTGCCTGCCTCTGTAGTCCCCAGTACCCAGACCTGGCTCCACCACATAAGAGAATGAATGGTTGCATTTCAGCATTGAAGCAGACACATTTACTCAAATAAATTTACCTCCTCAGTTATTTTACCATTGAATAGACAGACAAGAAAGATGAACAGCCATGAAGGAGCAACACAACTGTCAATCATCGCTTTTCCCCCTTTTGCTTTTCAGTTTTTGGCCGGGAAGACAACAACATTGGAACTGTTAGAATACCAATCTTTAATAAGTTCTCAATCCCAACAGCAACGGGAACAGGAGACGATGTATCCACTTCTTCGTGATGAAGCCATCAGGCAATAACGAATTACAGCACAACTCAGACTCACAGCAACAAATGAAGAATCACTTTCAACTTATGAATCCAATGCTCATTTATACATTACAGCATCCCAGAAGGATAATCGTTCACCGATGAAATCCAACCAAAGGCTCTGTTATTACAAGGACATATTTACAGCTTACCAGGAGAAGGCGGAGTTTCGAAATTATGTGTACCTGTTTCTTCAATGTGCAGCTTAAATTAACAGAAAGAAATACAGGACCTTATCATTGATCAGGCGAAAACCTCAATAAATTTCAATGCTGCCCAGTTCCTTGCAACCTCCGAAACCTTGCCCTCCTCGACCTGGACCCGCTTCAGCCTCGGCGAATTGAGAAGAAGTGACTCAACAGCCTTGGGCTCAACCCCGCAGCAGTGCACAATGTCAATACTCTCAAGGAGCCTGCAGCTCTTGGGGATGGAACTAATGGCCAAATTTCCCAGCCCCTGGCACCCTCTTAGCCTCAGATCGATCAGTTGACCACAAGAGGCGAGCATCGACATCACCTCCTTATCAGGCAGCATCTCATTGTATGAGAGGTCCAGTTTCCTCAGCTGTCTCAGGTGCTGCCCCAGCGTTGCCAGAAGCCCGGGCTCTCTTTCAACCACATCACAGTTGATCAGTGCTAGTTCCTGGAGCCAATTGCTGGTCGCAATCCCAAAGTTCCTCAGCCCATCACCGGTGACTAAGCAACAACTCTGAAGCCTGAGGCTAGATAACATTCGGAAATTCAAGGCAAGAGCAAACAGGTGATCATTCTTGAAGTCAAGAGGAAGCCGAAGGTCAAGACTTTGTAGGTTGCACCTACAAGAATTTATGAATTGAAGCAACCCATCCCTGCTTCCCCCATCGTAGACTAATAGAGAACTCAAAAACTCGCAATTTTCAGCCAATTTCAAGAGGACTCCATCAACGATGCTTCGGCAGGTCCTGAGCTGGACTTCCTCCAGTCCCTGTAGGCACTGCACGAAAGACGAATATGACGCGTCATCACCGATGCCTTCACAGCTCTTGAGCTGCAATTTTTTGAGCTTTCGGCAGTTCCTCCATAGCCAACAGATTCCCCAATCGTCACCACGAATCCCCGACAGAGAGAGACTCTCGAGCCCCAATTCAGCTGGGCAATCCCGATTCTCGAGAGGCCCGCTTAGAGGGTCTCCCCCAATATTGGCTTCGGGTCCATCGGAGAAGGCAACAGACACAGAGAGCTCCTTCAGTGAGGGGAAGCTGAGGACCCAAGCGAAAAGGAGAGGCCTCGAGAGGGAGACGGTGAGGGAGGTCAAGCAGGTAAATTTCCTTGACAGGGACGAGAGCCGAGATAGGTTCCTCAGAGGGCCGGTGAGGAACCGGAGGTGGGTGAGCCTGTCAGAGCAGTGAGCGGCAACGGCAGAGAGGAGGCGGTCGGATAAGGGGCCGGGGCCGTGGGGGCCGTTGGTGGGGTAGTCGGAGAGGAGGAGGGAGAGGGAGCAGAGGGAGGGGTGGTGGGAGAGGAGGGAGGAGAGGGCGGGGATCAGCGAGGAGGCGGAGACGGTGGGAAGGCGAAGGGAGAGGGAGGAGCGGGAGGAGCGGTAGAGGGAGAGCCACCGGCGGGAGACGAGAGTGACGGCGCGTGAGGAGGGCGCGGGGAGGCGCGTGAAGACCTCCTGGAGCAGCTCGTCGCAGAGGACTCCGTCCATATCGGACCCCAGCTCAAATCGCTCTCCCTGTCATGAGCTTGCTGCTGCTGCTAGGAAAAGGCTTCTCCAATGGAACTCGCCAAGTTCAGCTTTTTAGAGAGAGAGAGAGAGATGGAATTTCGATTCGGAGAGGGGGAGGGGGGAGAGGGGGGCATGGAAGGCACCTTCTGGTTGAAAGGGAGGCTAAGTCTGCCGCCATTAAAAAAAATATTAGACGCCGACTCTATTATGCAGAAAGAAATAAAAATAAATAAAAATAAAATATTATAATAAGTTTGTATAATTATATTATTTATTAACGATTTATTATCATTAAATTTTTTTAAAATTCGTCAACTTATAATAGTAAATAAAATATTTTTAATTTTTATCTGTATACTGTATTAATTTTATTTTTACAGTTTTAAATTATTCGTTCAAAAAAGTGATAAATTTTTACAACTAAAATTATAAATATGAAGTGAGATATTAGAATCTAATTAGTTAATAAAAGATCTTTGTTATTATAATCGTAGATACATGGTGATAGGAAAATGAATGAAATTATTATTTTTCTCTTAATCTGAAAATCATATGTTTATCATAAATTTTAATATGTAAATTATATTAAAGACGAATATGGAAAACGAAAAAGACACCAAACTTCTTATAAGTTTGCATATAATAGTAAGTATAGAAGAAGATAGACGATGAAACATTTTATTTCTATAGTTATTTCAGAGCCATAATGAAGAATTCTTTGAGGCATTTCACTCAAGATTACGTGTCATTTTATATTTTTAGAAATGTTAAATTAATAAGTGTAGTAAAATTATGATAAAAAAATTTAAATATGGTAAGAAATTTTTATGTGTAGGTTCAAACGTAAGTTTATTATAAGTGCATCGAATTTTTTTTTTAAAAATATGAATTTGATTATAAAATTTGATAGACAAAGTTCAAACAATTATAAAGATAGTTAGAATTATAATTAAAATTTTCCCATTTTTAGTCAAATACTTTGTATTTTTGTAACTATAATCGCTTTAAAAAGTTTTTTTGGTGAAAAAGGTGCCGAAATCCAAGTACATTAAAATAAATTAGATTATACAAAGACGAGGCATAGTGGCTCCAACCAACCAAATAATGGCGATTGCAGTTCTAGCAGACAAGAACTAAGTCGATGGACACTTAGAGTAAACGAAAATGTAAAATTAAATAATCGGTCCGTGTATCAGTTCGCTTCTCTATATGCATATTGCACCATGATAATCTAATCGTGACATAAGGAGTTTTGAATATCCCAACCAAAGCGTTGCTCCAACGCAGGACATGATGGTTGGTGGATCCTGTTCGAACCACAATATCTGAATCCACCTCAAGAACAATCTTGCGAAATCCCAAGTCCCAAGCTAGCTCAAGACCTATTTTGACCGCCCACAACTCCGTCTTGACCGAGGTTGCATCACAGAGAGAATGAACAAACCACCTAGCCATTGTCCTTGATTGCCTCTTAATAAGCTACGCACCTGCCGGACCCATACTTCCTTTTGCAGCTCCATCCATGTTACGCTTAACCCATCCCAGCACAAGCTTTCGCCTCCCTATGCCCTTCCATTCCTTAGCAATCCCCTTGACACCAATCCCACATTTGTGAGAGTCGTTCTCATACTGTTAGCTACGCAAAAGATCATGCGAGCACCATTCCTTGGCCATGAGAAATCTTGATCAAAGATAGCGCTATTCCTCCATTGCCACATGTACTAGTAGCCCACCCCAAAGATGAGAAACCAAGAGACTCCCTTGTGATCAGGGAACAGCCAAGATAGGTTGTCAATCGGCCATTTTTTGAATCCCGTGTAAAAGGCTCATTTAACCGCTCCCGTCCTATCATCTGCGACCAAATTCTTCTAACCCACAAACAATCTTGCAAGGGGACATATCTAAACCTCAGGTTGTTAGAGATAAGACGATCATATCTAGCAATTCATACAAAGTTTCTGACTCTCTATGTACTTGGAAATTTCAAAATAAGCTTCCAAAGCTTCTTCTCACTCGCCCAATGCCCATTCATCAATATGTCACAAGTAGAGCTCATAAAAAACACTCTCGAGCTTGTTAAATACCAAATATTTAATCGACATCTTCAAAGGGGCATAGAGCTATCAACCCTGCTATAGCCAATAGTGCCTGACTAAGGAGCATATCAGCAAACGACTCTCGATCCCACCCCCATTCGGTAAGACAAAACTACGAACTGACCTGTTAAGTTGATCTTCACAAATAGGCGACAACTTATAAGAGATTAGAGGGAGCTCGGTCGAGGCACAATTGTCAAGTCAAAAGCAAGCCTACTGACTAGGAATGAGAGGCCGTCATATCTGTGATGGACCTCGCTCCTTGCCATCTTCAATCAAAGGCCAAACCCGACATAGTGAATTCCATATCCAGGATGCCCACACATTATTCTTGAATGCAGGTATTATAGTCTCTGACTCATCATATTTATGATGGAGAACTTGCACCCAAAGCTTCTCTCTATGGGCTACAAACCCCTAGCAAAGCTTGCCCAAGAAAAGCCTCAGTCCACTCTAATAGTCGCTTGACTCCTAGGCCACCACGCGAGACTGGTTGCGTGACCACATCCCAGTGGACAAGGTGTAGTCTCCTTTTATCAACCGTCTCTCCCCAAATGAAGCTTTGACACAACCGCTCAATCTCATCAGTGACTCCCCTCTTTTTATAAAGCTCCAACTATGTAATTTGTGCTACAGTTAATTTTATAGTAAAATATTATGAATATAACGTAAAACTCTATTAAAAAAATATTATGATAGACACAAATGCTCTGTCCTTTGAAAAGTGGGTTAATATTCATTTCTAGATTAGTCCCCATCAAAAGAAATATATTTGAAGTCTTAATTTACGATTGAAGTCTTAATTTACTCAATCGTGAGGGATTCTTAGGTGAACTAAGTTTATGAATGACTTGACTCGAATAATGATTGTTTAACACATAAATAGAGAATGTCATATCATTTTTTTTAAAAGTTAATCTTTTTAATCGATAAGAAAATATGATGTAATTTTTTTTATTAATGTATCAAACAATTATTAATCGAGTTTATAAGTGAAATGACGAGAGTGACACCGAGTAAGAATGTCTCCTTAATCATTAAAAAGGACAATTAAGTAAATAAATGAGAGTTGACTTAAAAATGGCATTATTCTTGGCTAAGTGAGGAACACAAGCACATATAAATTATCTTCTTAACCTCGTCCAACGGTTCTCCTCTCACTTAACAAACTCTTAACTGATCCTTACCTATTTTAAGGCTTAATTAACTACATTTTTATCAGACAACACGGTAGTCCTCTCCATCTATCCCATTCCCTTGTGCGGGAAATTCTTAAATGATCCTACCTCACCGCACGGTATAAGAAAATACTAATTAAATCATGACAGACGAATAAATTTATATTAATTATTACCAATCAAAGTAATTTATTTGCGTTTTCCCCACCTCGTCACCGTGAGGATCGTCTAAGATTTCATTTAAAAATATCACGCGGACATGCTGGCTGTTGAGAAACGAATCTCACATCGGACAAATGATAAAAAGAAGTACGGTTTACAAGAAAATTGGGTACCACCACCCAATAGCTTAGGCTTTTTACGCGAATATGGGCTCGAGACTCTTGTATGCCCGGGTTTAAAATTTAATACCAGGAGCAGATATTCATGCACGACATCCACGTCGAATACCATGCCAATGTTAAATGAAGGACGTTAGTCAAAAGTTGATGTTTTGTACCAAAATGACACACATCATGCGTGAAATTCTACATTTTAGGTGAGGACTGTCTTACACATTTGATGTATACCCATTCTATAAATAAAAGTATTCTCTAAACTATTCGGTGCATGAGAACTTTTCTATAATGTCTTTAACCGGAGCAGATAGATGTTGATCACTTCAACCAAACATGAAAAAATAATTATAATTCTGTTAATTATAAATCAATTAAATTAAATATATGAAGTATAAATAATCTAATTAAGTGAAATGCAGAATTTTCCGCGACCAAAAAAGAAGAAAAAAAGAAAGAGATAATTAACGGACCGAAGGAGTTCCCCAGGGAACAAGGAACCCAACCACACCAAGGAAACAAGGTGAGGCTGGGATATCGACAGCTGGCTCGCGTGATTGCACGCTCTACAAGTGCGAGTGGGACTAACGCCCTTTATCTGGGGATCCCTCCGTCCAATATTAGCTGACACGGAATTTTTATTCTCTTTTTGCGGCTCGGCTACGCAGAAATTTCATCCTTTGAGGGGGACACGGTTTAATAAAAAGATAATGTTCAGAAACAGTTTCATTTTTAATTGGATAGATTAAAATTTCAAAAATTTTTATATCTTAAATGGCATATATTAACAAATAGTATAAATTGTTTTTTTTAATTTCCTTTTTTTTTTGGTTAAAATAACCATCTCGATCAATAAAATGTGGCTGCTAACCTACCGGGGAGCTGCCCTCTTCTTGCTCTCAATCTCTGATAGGCCTCTTTGCCTTTATATGTGCTAGCTAAAATTTCATGTTGCCATCGTATCGACATTTTACACGTGAGGCTGCTAAGCTTCTAACCCTTTTTTTTTAAAATAATTTGAATATTAAAATTCAAGTTATGTATAAATAAAATGGGGATAAAGTGACCCTGACAATATCTCCAAAATACAGCAAGTTCGACGTAGAAGGACGATCCTCATTCCCATGACACCGAGAGATAGACGCAAAGCATCGTCAACAAGCCAATTAGCATGATCGGTTCCTGCTCGATGCTTGTGGCGAGTATTTCGTGAATGGCAGCCCTTATCCATCTCCTGCCCTTCTTGACTACAGATTTGAAATAGTTATTGATTCAATTTCAAGGATAATCTTCCGCCATTTTTTTTTTGTAACAAGCCAAGACACTAAATATATATAACAATCCCATATTTTACCTTACAACTAAAAAAAAAAAACTTGTTTGTAACTAAATTTTATAGTGTGTTTTAACATTCCCGTAATTTAAAAGTACTCCAGCCGGATGCCTTCGGAGCGGTGAAATGCCCCTTTCGTACGAAAATATCCAAAATAAGAGAACCCTCCACCAATTATTTATTTATTTATTTCCCTTTTCTAATTACAGTTTTTATTGTGTTGGTTATATATTGGTTTTGATTTCTCCTCCTCCTCCCCTGTATGGGATTCTCTTTCCATATCCAATGCAAAATAACATAGCTAAACCATATTAATCTCAACCAGTAACTAGAAAATTCATTCAGATGAGCGAAATTCCATGTAAAAAATTAACATGATGAATTTATAGAAGTGAAATAGAATAATTTAATAAAAATTAGATGAAATTAAGTAAAATATGTAACCGTCCCCCAAGACAAGAGTCTCTTTAACTTATTGTTGCCTATCTCCTTTCAAAGCTGATGCCCCCGATATATTCTTGGAAAACTATACGACACAAACGTTTATCTTTGTCGGTATCTTTAATATTCCACTATGGTACATTGTTAAGACGCTAGAATGGGATGTAAGATCTTACTTTCACACACTTCAACCACATATTTGCAAAGTTGTTCCTTTGTGACTCTTTTAATAAAGATACTGCAATCAATTTTGGCAGGGACCATATGGATTTGTGGTATGAACATAAGGAACTTAAAAAGCAGTGGCCCATCAGGAAATGAATTGGACACATCAATCGCTTTCAGTAATAGAATGATTTGAAGGCCGAAAGAGTCGATTCCCATGGTGCCACTGAGGATGCTTCTACAAGGAATCCGTCCCCAACCCACTCTCACCATCCAACGGTGCTGCTACGGTGGTCCCTCTTAAGGACTTTAGAATTTTCAGTACAGGTCAGTGGGCATTTTATTGTTGAGACCTTTACTACTAATGTTCAGGAAAATTTTAAACAACAGAAGCTTGTCCCATGTAGCAAACACCCCATTCCCCATCCAAGGGGGGGTACAGCTGCTTTACTGCAGAAGCTCCCCTAATATTTAATCTACAGTGATAAGGTGCCTAGTCATGATCACCAATTTCATCTTGCAACAGTGGAACTTTTAATAGCAGTAAGAAGCAAAATTGTCACTTTCCAACGCAATATTTTCCAGTGTTTCCCTTTAATCCAAAGTAAAGACCAAAGTGCCCTACCTAACAGATCCACTTACAGCTTGACAGTGGCAGCGGCAGCTCAGCTTTCTGCAACTCCTCTGTACTGAGAAAAGGATAGTCAATCTTGACAGCGCAACTGCGGATGTGATGAGTGACACTAGACACGAAGAGCTGAAATGGCATGTCCTAACTAAGCACCTCGGATGTGCACGTTCCTGATTCAGCAGCAGTTCCAAAAAACCTAGTGCTCAGAAAGCTGGTTAAGCACTAGAATCAATGGCACTATTTTAGAAGTTTTAGGATATGGAACGCTACCTGATCCCACCCAACTCAGAGAGTCGGTCCCAAGCAGTATCTGGTACACTACTAGCTTTTATTAAGCAGTTCTTTTGGGAGTGTTTGGCAACAGGAAACACTCATGTCTAAGATAGATGAGACATGCCATTGAGCTGGCTCCACAATGGTGTTACTTCCTCGTGTTCAGGCCCGATAATTCTGGAAGTTCTCATTGCTCTGAAACAGAGGGCTACGCCATAGAAAGATATCCAACCAATACTGAGAATTAAGTGCAGTAAATATTCTGGAAAGATTATATCCAACTAATCAGTGTCTCAGAGGGAGAAGATCACGTGGACTGTAACTATCGAGTATGAAGTAGAATGTGAAGGCACAGGAACCAGCAAGGAAGGTGGATCATGGTGATGTAAAGGTATGTGGCACTATTCCAAGCCCAGAGCGACTCGACCCAGATCCAGAAATCACCAACATCGATGCCATGTAAACCATAAACCGCACCTTGCAGCAAGAAAAAGGCCACAGGAGGAAAGGCAATGAACACCAGAACCAAGTTTGAAGCCATCCTTGAGAAATTCATCAGACTCCCCATGGTCAGATCAGTTTTAAGAGGATGAATTATCAAGCACATAGGGACCAACAACAAAGCTCCAATTTCTGCAGTTGCAAAGTTCACAACTGACATGAGGCATAGACCGATGAAAACAGCTGAGAGAGTCACTGATTTTAGAATCACCCACTTTGCTTTTCCTGTTTGGGTGAACTGAAATCCCAGAATCAAGCACAGAAGTAAGAAGCAGAATGCTGAAAGCATACTCCAGACAGTGAGATTCATTGTTGGGGTACTAACACACATCTGACAGATCCAATATGGTAGTAATGATACGATGGCTCCCCAAAAATGAACAATCAGCACCTTTTTTGCAGCATCAAGCCATGTAAATGATCTTCGAGAGAAAGCAAGCTCATTAGTTTCTGCATTTGGACCCAAATCATTTGCCTTCAAGTATAGAGAAGCTGCCATGACTGGAAGTGGAGCAATTAGCAGAGCAAATGGAATCATGTAGACTCCCACTGACACGAATCTACCGGGAGATGTTAGAAGATAGAGAAAAAATGACTGATGAAACTTCTCCAGGAGGTTGTTTACTGAACGTACAACTCCTTCAATCAACCTGCATTAGGTGATAAATTCTCAATGCACATGACTATGATTGACACTATAAAAATAGTTTCAAACCCGACAACATCACAGCTGGCAGTGATAATAGTTGTCAAACGTAGAAAAAGTCTTAAACTAGTGACTGAGTACTATATGAATATATGGTTGGAGCCAGTCGCAAGAATCTCTTTGATACATAATCGAGCATAATATGTATAAAGTTTTTTAGCAGTACATGCAAACGATTTTTTCCAAAACAAAATTTAACCGAAGGGCATAAAACATATTCATAGCCAAACTTTAAGGCCTTCCAAAAGATGATAGTATTGGTTCTCAAACCACTGTCATTACTTTAAAAAAGAAAAACTAAATCATGTAAATAAGTCACTCAGATGGCCCTTTGGAATTGACAAGTGTTTGGTGAAGCAAGATGAGTCAATTATATACCTGCCCCCTCGCAGAAGAAATTCCTTATGCCTGCCATTACTCATGAAGTAAACTTTAGGTGAAAATTCCATGGTGATTGCATCAACTTGGTAATCGCGAAAGGCACCGTGGGGACCTGTTGGAACTCCCAATGCCTACAAATGTAGGATCAAATGAACAGTTATACATGCAGCTGACCAATTATCTATGACGTCTAGACAACAGATATATGGGCTGTCCCATAAGCAAGTAGGCATTTATCTGTGCCCCAATAACATCATGCAAAAAATAATCGCTTATCAAAAGAAAAACTGTAGAAATTGTCACATAAATGGGAGGTCAATACTGGATCCTAATAAAATACTGCAGAGAGGCAGGACCACATGGAGGTGGTGCCGACGAATCTTGAAAGGACAACGTTACATGCTAAAGGATGATTACCTGATGATAGAGGGAACTTGCTAGTGTGACAGTGCCATCAATATACTCAGCTGCAGGGATGCCAAATTTCCACTGAGGGTTTAATCTTCTAGCAATCACACCCATATATTCAAAAACATCAGCTAAGAAGCTGAGCCACTTGGTATTGAGCATGGGAATAAGCTTCTTAATCTTAACATCCAAACCCTGCCTGTGCACAGCCAAATAGTTCACGATATTTATGAGGTCAAGATTTGGCATCTGTCCATTGGATGCTTCAGCATAAAGATTTAGAGTGTCCTCAAATGGCTCACTTTTATCTGTCACCTTGACAACAAGAGCAGCTGCCATGGTTCCCGCACGTCTAAAATTGTGAGCTATCTTCCTCTCAATTACAGAACTGCCCAAATCATAAAGTGTGCTGCTGCTGTCACATGTATCAGAATTTAATGTTGAGGAAATACCAAAAACAGGTCTATGATAATCTCTCAACCACGCAGCAACTGCGGAATATTCTCCATATCGTGAATCAGCAACAAGCCATATGACATCTTTGGCCAACCATGTAACTTGAGTCAGCAAGGAAAACACTGAGTATGTGAGACCTAGAGATATGGCATCCGATAGACCGGCACTTTCAGAATTATAAGGTGTCACCAAAACAATTGCTTCTTTTCCATCTCCACGTGGAGCTCTTACAATTCCAATGACATTGACACCAAAAGAAGAACAGTTGACAATCTCTTGATGCGCGCCAGGATCAGGAAGTGAAAAGAAGTGCAATGGATGAAATTGATTAGATTGAGGGTAAAATTTGTGATAACCAACTTCAGCACCTAGCCCTGAGATGTACTCTGCTACAAGTGTCTGCACTCTTTCTGCAAATAATGCCAACTAAATAAACAATCGAGTTTAATAGAAACAAGCCCGTCGGCCTCCCCCACCCCACCCCACCCCATCCCCCTTCTATTCTCCTTTTCTCTCGGAAAAAGTCAAGAAATTTATAGATTTTCATGCAGATTCTGTAGTTATTAACCAGTTAATGAGAAGTTCCCATCATAGTCTGCAGATTGCCTTTTTTTGGTCAATTTTCGAGGCACGTGCAGTTGTACTGACCAATTACCTAATGATATAAAATGCAATTTGAGCTCCCACTTTATTCTTTTCATCAGCAATGGAAATAAGAGCCATCTTAAAAACACAAACAAAGAGGAATATTATAAGGATGTCCAAAATGCTATCCCAATGATTGAAGAATTATGCCTTCAATCCAATTCAACCATGAATCTTCATTAGCTGACTTACTTGCCTTTCAATAGAAATTCCTTAGCTTACCAAAGTAAGTTGGAGAGCAATATACTTACCTGAACTAGTTGACTCAGATTTCAGATCCAGTAGATCATTCACCAGTTTATTAGGCTCCACCACATCTTGACTAGAAAGCACTGGGTTGGCAGAACCTACGGAACAACAGCACAGTGAAGGAATGAAAAGAGAACACATAATTGCTGGAAAAATTCCTGCAGGCATCCTATGTGAGAGATATGTAAACTTAGACGAATGCAGCAGCAGGAAGATCCAAATCAAGTAAGCATCAATACTGATAATTTTCATGAAACTTGTCCCAAGATGAAACTATTACTATTTAAAACTATGTATCAATATTTAATACCCCCAGAATAAAGAAACTAGTTCACAAGAAGTAAAGAAAAGAACATGCAGAGTTATTTCCAAAAATTCTCCAAACAAACAGAGAACGGGCCAACACGTACAAGTAAATAAAATTAGTAAATAAAATTACATAACTCAAAGTTGGAATAGAAATCGTACCTGGCATGAGGGCATTCTCAGAAATATAAGTGTTCTTGGCTAGAATGGGCAGTAACAGCAGCGCTACTATTCCAGATATACAACAAATAACACTGACATGAATCAACAAGGGGAAAAAAGATGCATAATTAGCTCAACATTAAAGGCATAAACCTCAAGGGCACGAGCATATGAAAGTTATACAGTGGACGGTATCAAATTCAGCAAACTGCTAATATACATGGGTGAGCAGTTAAGCAAGGGTGCAGACGATATCCATGTACTAGCGAGAGAGAAAGATGAACGATGAAACCAAGATGTCACCCTATTTGCGAGAGAGATGCACAACGAATCCAAAACGCATCAGCAGTAAAAACAGAAAATTCAATTTAGGACTCTCAAAGTGGAAGAGCTCACGGAAATCATTAATTCAAACAAACGTGATATGATATGCTAGAATCTCAGGAGATCGAGCAGATTCGTTGACATCCTACAGGACAATACTTATGCACAAAGTGAACAAGCAATCGAGCTCACAGTAAAAATATCCCAAGATGAAGGAAACTCAGACGGTAAAAACTAGGAAGAAAACTCTGTAAATTGATTTCATGAAGCGAAATGTCAACCGCCGGTGAGCTCACTGTATCAGATATCTATGTAAACGCAGGGACAAAACGTAAGTTTTCGACAGAGAGAGAGTTAACGGAGAGAGATCGAAGGAACGAGAAATACCTGACAACAACGCTGTGAGAGATGAGGAGGATCCCAAGCCGTACGATTGGCCGTGGCTTCATCTTGGGAGTCTCCGTCGACGCCATATTCGACTGTGAGATCGGTTGATCTAAGCCAAAACAAGCTCCCGGTCTCGTCGGTGGACTCTCGGTGGCCTTTTGAGGCCGATGCAGACTTCAGCACTAGGAAAGTCAGATCCGAGCAGCTCCGGCCATGGAAGGAAGCCAGAGGCAGAGTGGCACCTAGGGAAGGGAGAGATTGGGGCGGACTTTGGACGGTCAAGATTATGGGCCGAACTTGACGAGCCTCTGGGGGCGTCAGTGGATTGGGCTCACTGATCAGGCCCTACTTATGTGATTTTTCTACTTTCTTTTCCTCCTTCTCGTGAGAAAGTTTTCGATCCAACATTCATATCGTATATGCGATACTGATATGATATATTAGTTTAATTATACGTTAATATATAATTAATAATTATAATATTATGATTATTAAGTTTTAAAAAAATTATTAAACAATAAAAAAGTTATAAATGAATAACGAATTCTAATTAAAAGAATATATAAATAATAAAAATATCAAAAAAATTTAATAAATAATTAATTCTAATTAAATAAAAATAAAAATAATAAATTTTAATTGAATAAACATATATCATATTAGACCATTATTTTCTCCCTCCTCTCTTTCAAAACTCTCTCTCTCTCTCTCTCACGTTTCTAAAATCATTCAAAGGCCATAAAAACCATAAAGGCCAAAAAGATCTTCCAATTTTTCTGGCTCCGCAACTCCGTCTCTGCTGTAGCGGTGATTCTGACGATAGCAGCTTCAACCGAGCCCTGGCTCGGCTCTGAAACGGATCAATGGCGATGGTGCTGAGCAATCTGGCCACCCACCACAAGGTGCGACATTTCTCAGTTCACGGAGGTTAAGAGAGTCTCCCCTTCAAATTCTGCTCGTTCGAATCCGAATTGCAGCTGAAAGTTTTTTTGGTTTTGCAATTGCTTCCGATTGCACAGGCGCAGGGGCTCCAAGTGATGTGCAGGAAGAAGGACAAGGACAGAGATAACCACGGTCACCTCCCCTACAAAGTCATCGAAATTACGCCTCCGCCTAAGTGCCTCGGCGTCCGCTGCTTTCCCTCCGTAAGTGGAACTTTCTTCTCTTCGTTGAAATTTCTTTTCCCTGAAATGTTCTGTTTTTGGATGATTTCGGTTTGATGAAGATGCCGTTGAAATCGTTCTGCCTGCCGTGCCGCAAAATTCACGCTGAAAAACATTTAGCTGTGGAGAATCATCTATAGGGTGTTTGAAACGTTGTAGCTGTCTTTTCTAGAGGAAAAGGATATAACTTTGATATTTCGAGAGAAGTGAGCATAATGCTAAATTGCAAGGTAACATCATCCTCTTTTGTATTATGGACCATACATTAAGAATGCCATAAACCTTCTGGCCTTCTGGCAGGACGGATCCAGAAAATTTGTAAGGGGGGCGAAACTCTATAGGGAATTAAGGTGAATAATTCAGGGGGCGAACTATATATTGTTCAATAGAAATTGGACAAAATCAAGCAAAATTTGCATAGAATTTCATGGAATTTCCCGAGTTCAGGGGAGCGATCGCCCCCCCCCCAAATCCGTCACTGCCTTCTGGGCTTGTTCATATCTTAGAGGGGGAGGAATAGGTGGAAAGCTGCTACGTGTAGCTCACCTAGGTGGCAATCTGGACAAGCTCAATGGGCGATCAGGAAAGCTGATGCGCTGGGACTGGGATGCGCCTAAGGACAGCCCAAGTGGTCAAGCCCATGTCATAAGTTTTGGCAGGTCAACTAGGTGGGAAATGGATATAAGGGGATTTTTTTGTCACGGTCCTGTTGAATGCACCAATTCATACTTCATAGTCGGCCCAAGCCCTGTAGTAGAAGTCCTGTATTTACTTTTATGTTCGTTGTTGTGGTTGTTTCAATGGTAAAGATGGCAATACAATTAAAAGCATAAGTTATTATCAAAAATGACTTTAGTAATCCACCCGTAGAAACATGTAGATTCCATGGACAGCTGTCCTCAAAGGAAAAACAGCATCAATTAGCCACTCGAGCAACATAAACAGGATGATTCTAAGACCAAGAAACTCCAGTGCTTTGCCTGCTGAGTGAAAAAATAAATCTGCCGGAACTTTCAAAAAACACTGCAGAAATGGACCATAGTTATTCATCGTATGCCCTAAGAGGTCTCTTGATCCTGAAGGTGAGGATGCTGTGAAATGCTCAACATGCCTAGCATCCTACCTCCTGAAATCTTCCTCATGTCTTATTTTCATGAATAGATCCTCCAATTAAGTTCAAATCCCTTGTCACAAAAATTTCCCCCCAATCATCAGGTTGGGTTTAGCCATTGTCTCAAGTGCTAAACTCATTCAATATGTATAGAAGCTAAGAACTCAGATAGAGCAGCTTTGATGGTGAGCAGGAAGATTGAAGAGAATATCAAAGCACGCTCACATGAAACCTCAAATTGCTTGGCGTCTGATTGAATAGATGATACAGTTTATGGTTGGGATAGTATAGGTATTTTGGTGCTTTCCTGCTTGGATAATAGATAGTCAATTGTTCATACATTTGTAAGAATGGTCTGACCCCATGGAGATTGTTGATGGTTAGCTCCGTATCATGAATGTGCAACCAATTATTTGCTTTTGCTTTCGGTGATGAGTGAACTATTTTTGTCTTTGGCCCTTGCAAATGATCCCTGCACACTAGTTCACAAATAAAGAATTAGAGTGGAACCGTTGTGTCACCTATAAATTTATTTTCACCTTTGGTCTCAGTCTCAGATTGGGCTCTCTACTTCGTTTCTGGATTCAGCCACAGAGAAACTTGAATTTAGTAAATTTATGGAGATTAGGTCAGCTAGAAACGGATGATTTACCAGGAAAAGTAGCATGATCAAGCCAGTCTGAGCCCAAATGATTCAGTTTAATGAGTTCACTTGCACGTCGTTGTTCCAACTGCCCTTTCTGGTTGGACCAGTGATGTCCGGCTTTCAACCCTAAGAGCGCATCTGCTTCTAACACAAAAACCGCTAAAATTAGAAATTGTTTTCCATAACCAAACGGATATCTGATTTTTACCATATTTTGTTTGCAGAATTTGCAGTGTGGGGAGAGCGTGATGATCGAAGGACAGGCATACACGATCTCGGCTGTGACCCATCGGTACCATCTCCGGAAGGGGAAGTATGAGCCTAGCGAGAAGAGGCTCGACGTATTGTCGACTGGAAGATACATCTTAAACCTGTATCTAGATAATTTATTTGAACAATCCTGACACCGCCCTCGAGTCTCGGAACCTCGAGCCATTGAGATGAATGTTACCTGGATCCTGTTGTGTACAAATAACTTAGGACTACGTTGATGTTCTGAACTTGATGGCCTCATCCCCCCACTTCCCGTGTTCTCTCATTTTCCATACCGTAGACAACCTTGAAGAAGCAGAGCATCCGGATCATCCCATCAGAATACCAGAACCATCCGGCACCGGAGTTGGGCTTTCCCTGACCGTAAGCATCCGAATACGCTGCAAGAGACTGAAGAATTGCTCCGGTTTGGTAAGGTGTGTGAGTTTTTGCAAGAGAGGCGTCCTCGATACTCTTGACTCATTTCTTGGGTTGTTCTGCAAGTTAATATTTGAAAATTATTTTTTAATTATCATCCTAGGTTGGCTTGTCACTACAATAAAATATCAAGTTCGGGCCATCAGCAGGGTTTTAATCCTTAGTGGCCCGATTCAAGATAGACTTGCATTAGTCTGATTCATTGGATTGTTAAATAGCAATAATGCACAAAAACAAAAAAAAAAAAAAAAAAAAGAAGAAAATTTTAGAGATTATTATTCCGCAAATCTCTTATGGGAGTGTTTGTTTCTATGTAAAGTGAACACTTTACATTGGAAAGCAGCTCTTTTACATTGTAGTTTCCATTGTTTGAGTGTAAAATGAAGGGGAAAATAAAATTCCCGGGCAACAATTCTATTGTCCGGCCTTCTCACTTTCCAAGTTAAAGGAATGTTAGCTCCAGGGGAAGTATTCTTGGATTTCATCATGAAAACACAGCTGCATGGGTGGGGCCGCCTCTAAAAAATTCAACAAAAATTAAATTACCCAATTTACCCTTTTTTAGTTCAAACTAAAGTAAGGGCATTATTGTAAAATTATATTCAATTCCAATCACATCAAATATTATAATATTATTTTTTCAACAACTTTTCCACCAACCTAAAATACCTACTAAACACAATAAATTTACAATTTCATGTAAAACATCAATTTTTCATGTAATCCAACTTTTTCACGCAATCTAAGATTACTTAAACCAAACAACCCTTATATGATAGAATAGATTAGGAAACCTATCTCAATGCCTCAGTTCCACGAGAAAGTCTTCAGTGGGACAATGTTGGTGTAAATTTAGTATGATGTCATATTTGACATTTAATCATGTATCACAAGGGTAGCTATTTGCACATACCAAAAACTAGCATGTGCGGTATATTGTAAGGGGATTACCTTTTTATCTTAGCGTACAGTTGTTGTATGCGAGGCTCCTCGTCCTTTAACTACAATTTAATGAAAATTACATGACAAATCCAAGTTTTTTCAAAGATATTTATTGTCATACTCCAAATTCATTTTATGACATAAAAGTATGCAAATTTTTTATTTTATATCAAATACATCCTGTTGTATCACACTAGTAATGTTTTATATTAATAATCAGTAAATGCACATATGTCACCACTTATTTAAGATTTCAAAGTAAAAATAAAAATTTAAAGTGAAAATTACAATAAAATCAAGGGAATTTTTTAAAAAATAATAAACATATATTAAAACCAAAAATTGAAAGATAAAAAATTTAAATTTATATAGCACCGCTCATCATATAAAAATTATTTTTTTAAAAAAAAGTAAAATAACTCAAAGATAGCTGGGAAAAATAAAAAAAAAAGTTAGAGAAAATATGAAAATTAGAAAATAATAAATAAAAGTAAAAATTATGATACACATTATATATTAAATTTTTTAATAAAATTAAAAATAATATATTTTTTAACTGAAAAAGGGTTTGCAGCTTTAATTATTAGAAATTGGAGGAGCAGCCTCCTGTTTGTTTGAATCACTATGTTAATGATGTGATTTAGTCTAATTCACAATATATCATGATGATATCAACATTGGAGAAGGCATCATTGTATGACTCAATCATTGGGTACTGGGAAACAAGTTATTTTGCGAGAAAGCTGGTGACATACTCTGTGCAGATTTAGAGAAAAAGATGTTTTCGACTTGCATCAAAAAAGAGTTAGAAAGTGTATCAGAACAGGAGAGTTAGATCAAGTCGTGGATCGGCAAATCAGTTTTCATCGAACTGGATCCTACAGAGTAATTGCGAATTTGCAAGGAGTTTGCAACCGCTGGGCGAGCCAAGTCATTCGTTTGCGATTTTGAAGATAGAAATGGCATATCGGTGTTCTGTGACGTCGAGTTGACACTTACCACAAAGGTGAAGCTGAGCTCTAAAGGTTCGATATGTTACATTACAATTGATATGATGGCCTTTTTCCTTATATATTGTTGTATGGGAGCTCCTCACCCTTTCATACAATAATGGAAATTATATGAAAAAGTTAAGATTTATGAATCCAAAATTTTATTTTGTAATATAACAATATAAAGGTTTTATTAAAAAAATTAATGTTATTCCAAATAGGCTCTTTATTTATATATATATATTTAATATATGTAATAGAGATAATTTTATCTTTTTATCTTTACGTACCCTATTACACTATTACATACCAATTTTATTCCTTCTAGTTAAATAAAAATATTTATTCCACATTTAACTTTATCATTCTTCTATTTTCATGTTTATTTTACTCTAGTGACCAAACCATCATGTGTTGTCCCAGTTCATCGTGGAGGGGACAAATGGAAGCTTTTCAAGTGGAAGGAAAAGAGGAAATGAGATTCTTGGGTTGACCTAATTCATCGTGAACTAGTGAAAGTACTATTATTTCATTCTCAAAATAGATATAAAATACTGATATTTTCTTCAACAGTTTACAGTAAATTACATTTACTTAAGAATTTTTTACTGTGAAATTCAGAAGAGTCAAATAAGTATTGCAATGATGCCCCTATTGGGGAGGAGGATGCTCTTATTCCTGGCTATTGTCAAGGTCTCGTGGGAATGAAATTGAAAGGAAAGAAGGGTCGAGCATATCGATTTTTGTAAGCACGGACATGTCCATATAGTTGAATAAAAAAAAGGGTGTGTACCCTTCTATTATGACTATGGACACAGGGCTGGCCATGGGCCGATTTGGGCCTCGAATGGTCAGGAACCAGCCTAGTCAAAGCCGGACCAAAGCCAGCCTTAAATTGTGAGGTTTAAGGTTCAGGGCCAGTCCCAGTAGCTCAAAAAAGGGGAACCGCTGGTTCCGAACCAGATCCTGAACTAGCACAGAACCGACCATTTCGAACCGGAACTGGCAGGAAACCTTTTTTTTTTTTAATTTCAATTCAAACTCCCTGTCACTATGACTGCAAGGCCGCCCCCTTATGATTTATATAACGAACTCGTTATATAAATCAAAATTTATTTAATTTTAGTAGAAATGGAACCAGTTGTTTTGGAACTGGAACTGTCCGGTTCTGAACCGTCCTGAACCGTCTAAGGGACGGTTTAAGGCAGGTTCTAAGGGACCACAGAACTAGAACCGTCTGGTTTAGGAACCGTGGCCAGGACTATATGGACAGATTTGAAATTAGTGCTCCTTCGGTGGCATTTTCCTACACTTGTTATATCATGGTGAAGATTATGTTTAGATTTCCATCCTGAAAACTAGTAAAATTTAGACCGGAAATGTAAATTCCACTAGATAGTTTGGGGTGCCCTTCTCAATTTTATCATAGATGCCTCTTTTCTAATAAATCGATTGATCTGCCTTCAAGTATTTGGGGAAAGTTTTTAGTGCGGTGGTTATATGACGTGTAAATATTGACATGATACATCCATCTAATCAAAATTTAACACACAATTAATAATTATGTATTTATAATTATTAAATTCTAAAAATATAAAAGATTAAAAAAATGTGAACCGTAATTGGACAAATATATAAACGGTGAATTCTAATTCGACGGATATGCCACGTTAATATCGCTTACGTGGTATGACCACTACAAAAATAATTAAATAAATTTCTCAAATTAAATCATATCAAATCAAATCTTTTAACTAAAATCCTTTTAGATATGATTGTTTTTATAAAATAAGATATATTAGAGCATGAAATTGCTTTCATCATCTCATTTTCATAAGCAAGACGTTAGGATACTACTAAATACAAGATTTTTGGTCTTATTTTTGTGACCCAGAAATTCCCTTCTTAAATTTAATTTATAATAGAATAATAGAATATATGAAAGGATGTTATTATCATTTTAAAATTTCAATATGTTATCCACATTTTTAATTTATTCTCTTAACCATTCCCATAATTTCGTAAATAATTCATACGATTTTCTTTACTATCTGATTCTCTCGTCCATTTTCGTGATTTTTTTTTATCCTTTACATCTCCTCTCACTCTTTTAAATTCCAATTCTCTCGGCCTACCATTTTTTTGGCTGATATTTTCGTACAAATAATTATAATTAAGATTTTATTTAAACATTCACATGTTGAATTTTTCATCAATTTTTTTAAATGATAAAAATTGTGAATATTATCTCCAGTAAGATATATATATATATATATATTCACAGTTCCATCAAAGCTTTTCCATTGTTTCGAAGCACAACTCGTCTGCACTCAGCTCTGAGGATTATCAATGGCGGATACGAGGTAATTGCCTTTCAACTGTGTTTGTGTATCATCTAAGAAGTTGCTTCCGCCGTCTCTGTTTCATACAGGACAATCTTAAAGTTAACAAATATATGTTACGGTTCTTTTCTACTGTTTCGAAGCAGAACTCCTCCGTACCCAGGACCATCAATGGCGGATACGAGGTACGAGAGTCAGATGTTGAATCTCGAGTGTGCACCGATGCCGCCCTCCTGCCCCTGCATCGACCATCACTGGACACTATCCATCTGCATAAACAAGATCGCGCGAGTGATTCTCAGATCCCCGGGTGGTGTTGAGACGGATCATCCCGGCGATCCGATCCACGATCGCGTTACCAGTTCCACCTTCGTTCCCGTCTCAGCCTTCCAAGCAGGACCCCCCTCGTGGGAGCGCCACCTCGAGCACGTCCTCAGCTCCTACGGGGTCCCATCGGAGCAGAGCCACGACTTCGCCGGCCAGATCATGAGGTGTGCCAGGGTCATGGACGGCCTCTTGCAGGGCCGGGGGAAGTTCTCCGTGGACGCCCACCTGGAGCTGGTCGTCACTTGGGTTTTCCCGGACGTGTACGATGGGAGCGGTTCCTCGCTTCGGGATTTCGAGATCGAGGAGCTCCTGTACGCTGAGGAGGAGGAGGAGGATGGGTCCGGGCTCGATTATGAGCCAGCCGTCCAGGGGGCGTCCTGCGACGCCATCTCTAGACTGGTGGAACAAGGCTTCAGCACTACTGCTCGGGGACAGTACGGTAATTGCACGATCTGCCTGGACGACATGGGCGGTTATGGGAAGCTGGCCAGGATGCCATGCAAGCATGTCTTCCATAGCCACTGCATTGTTCCATGGCTGGAGACGAGCAACTCCTGCCCAATCTGCCGCTACAGATTAGAGGAGGACACGTGACTGCATTTGTATTTTTATTTTTATTTTTTCTCTCGTCGAATAGAGGATCCGTGGCCAACCACGTAACAGTGTTTAGGTTGTTAATATTAATTTCATGAAATTTATTCATTTTAAAGATTTTTTAATTAAATCAAAAAAATAAAAATAATCCTAAAAATGGATTAATCCATTAATTATTTTTACCATATGAATAATATCATGTGGCTACAGCGACATGTACAAGACTTGCTCAGTGTTTAAAACTTTAAAAGGATCTGATTTTATTTCCACTTTTTTTTTCTAGATTTGATATCTAGTTTTTTCGGGAAGATTGTATTTGAGAATAAATTTTGTATACAGATAGAGTAGATATATTTGAAAATATCCGAGCAGGAGAGATTTCTTATGTTAGCTCAGCTCATCATATCATCCGTAAATTCTACTAATAAATATTTAATATATTTGCATGAAATATCAAATCACCTTTATTTATTTATTAATTATATTTATTTTTTAATCATGATTTAAAATGTTTACTTACGTATCAAATATTCATTGGCTAAATTCAAGTCATCTTTTATGAACTCAGCTCACTTGAGAATTTCTCAACAGTGTTTTATGATAGATGCGTTCTCTTCTCTATTTCCCCTTTTTTTTTGAATTCCTCGATAACGAAATATCGTCAAGGGTCGTTGTCCCGAACCATGTAGATTGTACGAAGGTAGATGAATAGAATGGGAGAGAGTCAAGTCAAAACCTCTCGATTTTAAATCGAGAATGATGCTATTGTATTTTTTTTTTCCACTTAACATAGATTATTATTACTATTTAAATTATTTTATTTTCTTCTATATTTGTATGAACTCTCTATTAAATTTTGCTCCCAATTGAAATTTCTGGATATGTCCCTAGTCGTACTCTCTAATAAATTATCGATTATTAAAAAATTACAGTATTTTTATTTTTAAATTACGAAAAAATTTTATATGATGGTTTCCAATCAACTTTTAATTTTCAGTAATATTTTAGAATTCACAGAAGTGTAATCATCAGTAAATCAAAACACATAATTAGATTAAACAATGGAAGAATATAACGGAACAATGGAAAAGATGTTATATTTTTTTATCTCAGGTGAATTTGAAGAGTTTGATTTGACAGTAAGAAGAAGTATCAATGTCAAATTTACCCTTATTCAAATCCACTTAAAATTAGTCAGTATTTTTAGATTTACTTTACTCCGTGTCTTTGTTAGTGCACATAACTGATTGTGGGAATTAATCAAAAGAAATTCAAATACTAGAAAAAGAGTATATCTTATGTGAAGTTATAATTTTTAGGTTATTTTTTATTAATTAAATCTATATTTATCGATGATATTTTTAAATCTTAAAAAATGAAATTAACTACTAATTCTTATGCCTTGACACCCTACATTTGGATTAAGGGATTGGAGAATCTCTCATTTAACTAATTATTTGTGTGGGAATTTGGAAGGATATTTTATCTTCCAAATGGTGTGAAAGGAATCAATTCTTACGGGGCATTTTTATCAAACAAAAAATTCCAATAAATTGATGACCAGAAGGTCCAGAGCAGTAATTCAATAAATTGATGGCCAAGAAAAGGAATAGGACAAAATAGAACAAAAATATATCGTAAGAACGTGCGTCATCAATAGGAATTATCCCCACCTGAATATAATAGACCGTGACCTGCACGCGCTTCACCGGCTGACTTTATATACACACATACATATATATGCTGGATTTCCTCCGGTGCGTTGAGTTTCATTGTTGTCGACCAAAAAAGGCATTCTCCACCTATTCACTGGCCTAAATCACACGATAAAAATAGTATAAATTATACTAAATTCTCTTTTTTGATTTAACTCTTACTTGTGTTTATTTTAGTAGATCAAGTCAGTGTATTGACGGGCTTTTCCTCGATTTTCCTGCCACACCCAGCTCCCTAAGCTGGGCCCATCGACGCCCTAAGTCGTTCCACAGCAACCTTGTTGTCCAAGCCCACGTCTAAAATATATAAAGGACTATACCACACTAGCCCGGACTTATCTCAGCACTCATGAGGATTAGAAACGAGAAATCGCTAATAAACCATAACATTTCCTTCTTCTCTTTTCTCATGCAGATCAGGACCCTTGACTTATATATCAAAGGCTCGACTCGAACTACAATACTGGATTCAGCATTCTTACAGGTACACGAAGAACCGAGCTCGAGTCGGAGACTAGCCACACTCTACTTATAAATTGATCATCCTTAACCTGGAGACCAAAGATGGGGTGGATAATCTGAATGACCCATCAGACGGATCCCATCAATCTAGAAATGCCTAGTCATCGCGATCACGCTTTATGATATAACTATGGGAAGGTCTTGTATCGTCTTTTTTCTAAAATCTTTTAATGAGTCTTGTACTGTACGATCAATTATATATGTATCAATTCCCAATTCTGCCCTTTCCGCAAGTCCGCGCGTGCAGAGCACCTCCCGATCTCTGTTTATTAAATCTTCCCAAATCTAACCGTATTTGTCCATTCCGTTCCGCCATCTGCCTATCCTTTGCCTTCTTCGAAACCCTTCTCTCATCGAATCTACCCTTTTGAAATCTGCTTGAGATCTAGCTCAGATGGCCGCTGCGGAGAATGGTTCTCCGATCACCGCCGCCGAGGAAGAGGCCGCGAAGTTCGGCTTCGAGCGTCCAGAGATGTACTCCGGCAACCTAGCCAACACCGTCGATGCCTATGACCGCCACGTCTTCCTCTGCTACAAGTGCCCCGAGGCCTGGCTCCCTCGCGTGGAGGACTCCGAGGCCGATCCACTCCCCAAGGTGCTCTCCGCCGCCGTCAAAGCTCGCAAAAATGACATCACTGTGAAGGTCAGATGAATCAGCTCGAGCTCTTGAGCTATTATTAATTTTACATGTTCGTTCTTCGTTATGGATGGACTGAATTCTATAGAAGTTAAGCTCGGTATTGCTGTTCGATCATAACTGATGAATATCCACGTGTAGAGTGAAATGAGGCAGATAGATTCATATTAGATTCAACTTTATTTTAAAAAAAATAGCACAGGTAATGGATGCGGCGTGGAGCTTTTAAAGAAGAAAATCATTATTCCGATATTGCATATGCTAAGTACTCATCACAATCTTTTTTCTTAAGAAAAATTTATAATGACAATAGGGAAAATGACAGGAATTAGCTTTGATTTGTGACTAATGTGAAATTTGGCTTGATAATTTTATACCGAATATGTCATTCTGATATTGTTCTGTGATTTCATAGACAAAAGTGACTATATGTGGTGGATGCACTGGTACCGACTGTTCAGACGGAGATGTATTGATTTTCCCGGACATGATAAAATACAAGTGAGTACAATTTGCTTTGGATCTTCACTTGCTGAGTCCTCAGCTCCTCCTTCTGTGTGGATTATCAATGCTTGCATGATGCATGTTCTTCAGCCTATATCATCCATGTATCTTTGATTTCTGATATCTCTTGTGTAATGACAGCTTGGTAACAATAAATTTGGATTTCCGAGTTTTTATTTACATGTCAACTGTAAGTTTGGAGTGTTTAATGCCTTTGTTTTTCTATTGAAGGGGCTTAACTGAGTCAAATGTGGATCAATTTGTTGAAGATGTTCTTGTGAATGGGAAACCATGGGATTCTGTGGCTCCAGCGGTATTGACTGGTTCCCATGTATTTGTGTGCGCTCATGGTAGCCGAGACAAGAGGTGTGGTGTATGTGGACCAGCTCTGATTGAAAAATTTAAGGAGGAGATAGAATTGCGTGGAATAAAGGGTGAGGTGTTTGTCAGCCCGTGCTCTCACATTGGCGGCCACAAATATGCTGGGAATCTAATTATCTATAGTCCTGATTCAGAGGGGAAAATTGCTGGCCACTGGTAAGAAGTGCTTATCAGTTATTGTTTCATATGTGGGGGAGAGTCTTCTGTTTGTAAAGCTAGCATTCTTATTATAGTTGACACATTGCAGGTATGGTTATGTTACTCCTGAGGACGTGCCTGAAGTGCTTGATCAGCACATCAGCAAGGGACAGATCATAGAACGACTTTGGAGGTGTGCCATTCTTTTTTTTTTTTTTTTTTCGTTTTTAAGTTGCTATGCTGCATACATCCGGTACTGGCTTTCAATGAGATTTTTAAAAATTGCATTTTTGTGCGAATCCTCAAATGATTGATCAGTTAATACAATGCCATGTTGAACAAATGATAGCATATATAACAAGTATTAACTGTTTTGTGACAAGGGTTCACTACAGGTGACGCTTGCCAATCATTTGATTCTGTTAGGGAGAGTGTGTGCACATATTAGGGTTCATGTGCATGCATTATTATGACCAAACTCCTAAAGTAGAAAGTGATATGATCTGGATATTAGAAATGCATTGTTTTTCAGTATACTAGTCTATGAAGGGAACTGGGCAAAACTTATTTTGTATTCTTGTGGTTATATCATCATTCAACTTTTGGAGATCAATGAGGTTCAAATTACTGACTGCATCTCTGTTTAACTCAGCTGCTATGTCCTAAATTTGGATCTGCACACATAAACATGAGGATTCTCTCTGACTTTATACCCGCTAAGGCGCAGAAAAATATGATTGATAAATGATTATATCGGATGGATTGATTAAAATGTGTTCTGTTGAGATGTTAGCATATGGGTTAAGTTGCCAGTTTGAACAAGTTGTGGTGTCCTTCTAAGGACTATCCTGTGCATTTCTACGTAGCCATTCAATAATTGATTTGAGGTTCAACTGCAACCTACTTCATTGTGCATATGACTTTTGGGCTCTCATCTTTTTGTTTATCACATTTACAGTTAAGGGAATTCTGCTCTAGATCTAAGATGTCAGTAGAATCCGCTTCAGTTATGTCTCTCTCTTCCCCTCTGTTCTTGAGATAACTGTTAATGAAATGCAGGGGGCAGATGGGAGCTCCGTCAGTGGAAGGTGAGAACACAGATGCAAAGCGTCCGAATGGAAAGGAGAAGAAGCACAAGAAGCACCGTGGCGAAGCCCCTGTTGAGGATAAGAAGGAGGAAGCTCCTGCCTCTGGTTGTTGCCAAGGTGCGAAGGGCTTTTCGTGTTGCAGAGATGGGAACTTCCAGGAGACCTCCGAACCAAAAGCAAGCAAGGGCCACTGCAACCTCTCGTGCTGGGTCGGGAAATGGGAGCAGCACGAACTCCTCACAGCTGCTGCTGTTGTTGGAGCTGTTGCGACCGTTGCTGTGGCATATAGCTTCTACAAGAGGTCACATTAAAATAAAGCATTTGTTTGTTTGTGTCCGAAAGTTTGTTTTCGGGAGTTTTATCTTTTCAAGGTGGTTTAAGAATAAGATTCCGAACCCGGATTTCCTCCCAATCCTTGGGAGGCTGACCCGCGTATGTTCATGTTAGCTCGGGCATGTCTGTCCAGTTTAGTAAAACAAGAATGCATACTTCTGTCCACTTTTATTATGGGCAGCTCTATAGTTTGTCGTCTGGAACGCTATTCATTGGCATTATTTTGATCATTCTCCTACACCCAATTCTACTTGCTGTCCCATGATGTATTTTTCTGGTCATGGTCCATGAAATATCCACACCAACTGGTAGTTTTAGAAACCCATGGTTTCTAGCAAATCCAGATTCAAGTCGGGTTTTCCCGGCTCTATGAGGAATGAAACTCTCTTAAGTGTGAATTTTCTATATCTACGAGACTTAGGATTCAGAGATTTGGATGCCCTTCATCTTTTCAATTTAAGCGTTCAATGGAAGTTAGTGTTATCAGAGGCTTTAATTTACCTTGTCAGCAACAATTTGGGGAAATGACTTTCTACTTATTTAATCACAAACATATGAGCACTGTTCCATAAGAATCAGTAAAGCTGATGGTTTGGCTCCTCCCCCAATGCAATCGCCTTTAACCTCATCAGCTGCTTCGTCTGGGCCGAACTGAAAGGTAACCTGCAAGCTTTTCGGCAGAGCCAAGCCAGTGATGGTTCAACCTCGCTACCATGACTCTCAATGTCGCCGCTGCCGCTGCCCTATCGGCGTGTATCTCGCTCATCATTTCCTCCACGGCGTTTGACAACTTCACACCAGCAACCATGAACCCAACCAGAGCAAAAACTCCTCCATGAGCTACAATGAGGGATTGTTTGTCCACGACAAGAGACAATACCCTCATTGTAGGGATTTCTGTCGCTGACTTTGCGAGGTTCTGAAACCGAAAGCGGATACCTGCAAGAGCAGGTGCTAATTGATGTCTGTAGCCTTGGGCTGAGAGGGTTCCTTTTTCCTTCACCAGTAATCCCTGCAAGAGCACTCCCCACGCTCAAAGTGATGAAACCTATGCATATCCCTCACAATGATAGTCCGATCCTCGATCTTCGAGATCAATTTAATTGCATTGTGGCAGTCACCACATATTCTTAGATTCTTCGTGACCCGAACTGTGGTCCCGGGAAGAGTACTTATCAGCCCGAAGGCGATCGCAAGCTTTTCGCTGTGGAACAGGAGTGCCTCCTCCTTTGCCTCTTCTTCGATATCATGAAGCACAAAGTCGGTGGCGGGGACATGTCCTAGCCGTTTCATTGAAACCCCGAGCTCCTTGAGCTTGGAATAAATCTCAGCTGATCGTGGAATCGATCTGTCTCCAACTCTGAACTTGTACACCATGCTGTTAAACTCGATCAGGCTGAAGCCCTGAATCTTATTTGCGCCTTTCTCGATCATCATTTTCCTGATCTTCTCAACTTCCTTCCATCGAGATTTTGCAGCATAGATGTTGGACAGCAAGACGTGGTACCCACCTTGAAATGGGTCGAGCTCGAATACCCGGTCTGCAATCGTCTCGGCCAAGTCCAAGTCCCCGTGGATCCGGCATGCCCCGAGCAAAGATCCCCACACACCTACATCGGGTCCCATCGGCATCTCCTCAACCAATCTCTGAGCCTCGGTGAGTCGCCCTAGACGGCCCAGAAGGTCCACCATACACGCGTAATTGTTCAATCTCGGCTGGAGACCGAACTCTCTAGTCATCATCTCAAAGTACATCTTCCCTTCGTCCAGTAAACCGGCATGGCTACAAGCAGAGAGTACACAAGTGAAGGTCACATGATTCGGACTCATCCCCAAACCGACCATTTCATTGAAGAGATTGAGAGCTTCCTTAGCGTCTCCATGGGTTCCATAGCTTGCGATCATTGCGCTCCAACAGACAACATCCTTCCCCTCTGCCTCATTGAACTTATTTCGCGCTGAATCAATATTACCACACTTTGTGTACATATCCGTCAGTGCAGTCACAACCAAAATATCGGATATGAAACCCGTCCTTATTGCATGACCATGGAACCACCCCCCTTTCTTCAGGGCCCCTAGGTTGCCGCAGGCAAGCAAACCGCTCAAGATACCGACCCGGTTAGGGCGAATCCCAGATTCACGCATCAGATTGAAGAACTCCAGAGTCTCCTCACTGTATCCATTGTGGGCATAACCCGAAATCATTGAAGTCCAAGAAACCAAATCCCTCACTGGCATTTTATCGAACAGGAGACGGGCTGTCTCGACTTCCCCACACTTGGCATACATATTAACCAGGGCAGCATTCACGAACAGATCGCTCCCACAACCGAAGCCGATGGAGTGCTGATGAATCAACTTCCCAATTCTCAGATCACATAGCCCGGCACAAGAATTCAAGGCGAAGGGGAATGTGTACTTATCGGCCACAAGACCACCCTTCCGGGACATCATCGTCAGGTACAGTCCAAGCGACTCTCCATGGTTTTCCGTCTTGGAGTATGCCCTGATGAGTACGTTGCACAGGAAGCTACATGGGTTCGGTGTAGAATCGAAGACCCTTCTCGCAGAGTCGATTTCATCGAGTGATATGTATAGGTTAGAGATTTTCGAGGAGAGCGCACTCTGAGCCTGGAGGCCATAAAGCAGGAGCTTTGCGTGGATTTTCCTGAGACCGGGGAGGGATATGGCAGGATCTTGTAGAGCAGAAGAGAGGAGGCGGGGAATCCCGTTATTGGAGGAGTCTGTCGTTCTTGATTTGATGAGGGAAGGTGTGCGGTGTCCCGGGAGGGGTTTCATTCAAGACAAAGCTTCTCCTGCTGTTTTCTCCAACGGTACGAATCGATTGCTTGCTTACAGTTGCCATCCCGCTGAATCCCTGTTACTCATATATTACATTTCGAGACCTGTACTAATTATATTAAATTTTTTTATTAAAAAAATCTTATATATAATAGTACGTGAGTCGATGTAATTCAACAATTTTTAAGATTTTTAATAAAACTTAAAAATGAAAAAAAATAATTATAAAAATAACTTAATTTAATTTATTTATAATATTATATCAGTATTATTATATGGTATATTTGTTACATACAAGACTCTCTCATGTTTTCCAAACATATAACAATTTAGTGGTATGAAGTCACTAACTAGACATCATGTTAAAAAAAAAAAGAAGAAGAGAAAAATACTTATATTTTTCCAATTAACTATTAAATTTTAAGTTTGTAATTGTATAAATTACATTACCTGCTTCCACGTGATTCAGTTCCTGCAAATTTCGACAATTAATTTTGAAGAATATTATGCAAATATTTCTTAGATGTATTATATTTCTAGTCGTTACATCTAGTGGCCCCATAACTCAACAAATGGGCAAACATCCATATGACCAAGTCAGCGTAGGAGAATATTGGCAAAAAAAAAAAAAGGATTCCATGAATTTTTTTTCCAAAAAAAATCTTAGATTCGAATTATGTGAATTAAAAAAATCATGATTGGAACATATTATTTACAGTAAATCATTGACCACTTTGACGTCTGAATTAATTAGAGTCTATCGAATGTTACCCACCAAAAGAGTAAATCGTAAACTCAGATTTCAATAATAAATTAAGCATTTGATATGACAAATTATAGTAATAATATGACATCGAAAAGTCAACAAACTTGTAAGCTCCGACAACGATCGAATTCAAATGATTTGAAAGGTTTCGACATTTCTCGGCTCCATTCATCTATGCTCAATAATTCTGGTCAAAACTGTAATTTTTTTAGTCAGTAAAAAAAAGAGTAATAATATTAACGATCAAACCAGTCGATTATGTAGTATTTGTAAATTGAATTTAAGCTATGGGGGTGTTTGGATATATGAAAAGATTCAACTTTAACCTTATAAATTTTGCCACTCTTTTTTTTTAAGGAGAAAGTATTCAGTTAAGTTGTTATATTGTGTGTCAATGATAACGAGAAATATTTATCAAATCAGAATTTGATACATAATTAATAATTATACATATATAATTCCTAAATTCTAAATTTTTTTTTTATAAAATATAGAAATCCTAATAATTAGTGAACTCTGATCGAACAAGTATATATATATGTATAGTAAATTATAATCGAATAGATGTATCTTGTTAGCATTGCCTAAATAGTATTGCGAGTGATTATAGAGGTGAACTATACAGTGTTATAATCCGGATGAAAATTTATACAATAAACTCCTTATATAAATATTTACTTGCTTGGACTAAATATTTATTATCCATTTGCCTTTATTTTCCTTTAACTTCATCCTTTTTTTTTTTAAGTTTTTTAGGTGCATATGATTAGGTATTTAAATTTCAATGAGCTAGGACTAATTTAGAATCAAGATGGGTTAGTCCACTAAAGAGTAAATCTTTTCTAACATAAATTTTTTCTATTAATAAAATTCGAACGAGGACTTTACTAAAAGGAAAAAAATGTATCATCATCTCACCACACTCATGTTAATCGCCTTTTTATTTTTAAATAAAAAGATTCACACCAATGTTTTCTAATTAAAAAAAATAATGAGGACCAAAATCAACTAGCCAGAAAATGTTTTAAGATGAAGACGAACAATGAAGCATTGCAACGTTTGTGATCGAGATTCGAAACGTCCCAAAGTCGTTATTTTCCAGGACACGGCAGGGGCTTCATCGGCGTCGGGTCCGGGTTCTTTAGTTGAGCTTCAGTGTGCTCTCATGGGCCATTGGCATGGCGCCGTCGTGCTCTCTGATCTCCCTCATTCTCATCTCTCTTCCGCTGTAAATTATTCTCTCTTTCTATGTTTCGCACCTTGGCTTCTTCAATGGTCAAAATTTTACTGCTTTCACTTGGAACTACGAGAAAGAAAGAGAAGACGCAAGCACACGGTTTTCTGCGCAGACAGCGACGGAATTCCTTCCATGGCTTTATCCGGAACATTTTCAAACAGGGAGCCCAGCGTGTCAATACGCGTAATGCCATCAATTCCTCTCGTCTCTTCTTTGCCGTGCCTTGCTCACCATATCTCTCCCCCTTGCTTTCGTCCTTCTCTATGCGCGTCCATTTTGGTTCTTCCATTGAATTCTCAATCCCTCAGCAGCTGCTGCTGCTGCTCTGATCTCTCTCCTCCTGCACCGCTCAGTCTCTTCTGTAAAAAACTTGTGCTTTGTTTTCGTGATTTGATGACTTGCTCTATCTGGGTGGTATCGCCCTGGTAATGCTTTTCCATGTAGGCGGCCTTTCAGTCTTTGAGAAAAAGAATAACGAAATGAACATTAAGATAGATTGACTGCCTCTGGATCTGCCAAGCCGTGATTCTTGGGTTTGAGAGTCTTCTAGGGGAAGTTTCCCGCTGCTTGCTATTATTGTCAATTGTGTGAATTATAGATTATTCTTGCTGGGTCAAATTCAGCCATTCTGTACCGAGTCATATCCTCAATATTACTGTATTGTCTAAAATTGTGAGCTTGGTTAAGTTTCTCTTGTGCTTAGAGGAAGTTATGCTGAAGAGCTAATTTGTTAGCCGTTGAGTTGAATTAGCTCCCTAGGTGGCTGTAGTTTTTAAGAGAATGGGATCAGAGAATGTGTTCTACACGGGGAGAGAGTTCAATTTGGATGCCAAGTGGCTGATTGATCCTAAGCATCTCTTTGTTGGGCCGAAAATTGGAGAAGGTGCCCATGCTAAGGTTTATGAGGGAAAGTAAGTCTGAACTTTTCTTGAAGTTCACTTGAGATAGATTAAAGGGTCTCAGTTCTTGAAGTTTGTTTATCCCAATTTTAGCGGGTCTCATTTCTTGGAGATTGCTCTTTGAAAGGGTCATGCATATTGAAGTTGAAATCTTCTTTGACCCTGAAATTTGTGGATTTTCAGGTACAGGAATCAGAATGTTGCTGTCAAGGTTGTTCAGAGGGGGGAGACCCCAGAGGAAATTGCCAAGATAGAAGCAAGGTTTGCTAGAGAGGTTGCAATGTTGTCTAGAGTTCAACATAAGAATTTAGTGAAGGTAGTTCTCTTCACCTGTAACCAGCAGCCCAAATATTCATTTGTGAGTAAAGTTAGCAAACAGATGCATTGCTAAGCTGCAGCAGTGAGGTCAGGATTTAATGTTTAGATGCAAGTTATTCTAAGTGGAGAGCATAAGGTAAAACTAATTAAAACAGTTGGAAATTAGACAGGTTAAGGGCTTGTATTAGAATGTTTTCAGAAATTTCAAAATTAAACCTGCGATATACCCCCACTTTACTAGGGGGTCCAAAAATTTGAGTCTGGAAGGGGTAACGACTACGCGAACTAAGTAAACACATTTATCAACCAACCAATGTTATAGTCAGTAGCTACTCTTCAAGTCTTTGTTCCTTCCGGTATTAGATTTAGACTATACAAAGCTCAAACTAACCTATGTAACAGAATCTCTTCATCCTTCACTTTTACCAGTTCATTGGCGCTTGCAAGGAGCCAGTAATGGTGATAGTGACTGAGCTCCTGTTGGGGGGAACTTTACGTAAATATTTGCTCAATGCACGGCCTCAGTGCTTGGACAAGAGGGTGGCTGTTGGTTTCGCACTTGATATTGCTCGTGCTATGGAGTGCTTACACTCTCATGGGATCATTCACAGGGACTTGAAACCTGGTATGCTGTTACTGACAATAACTTTGTTATGGATAATGTTTCTTCTCATGTCCTGTTGTATTATACAGTAGTCTAAGTAGATATGCCTTTCAAGATTGAGAGTTTAATGGCTGTGATAACCAGTTAGAGATCAAAACATCGCGCTCAATAGTATAGCTTTCATTTGGCAGTGGAAAAGGCTTCTGGTGTTTTCTCATTCAAGCAATAGGAAACAGGATAAGTGTTAGGCTTTACATCCAGTATGAGGTTTTTTGGGATGAAAAATGCACTGTTTCAACCTGGAAAAAGAATTCTGCATTTGGCAAGAAACTTGGATAAGGCTGTGTTATGAATATATTTGGCATGGAATTTGGAATTTCACACAGTCTCTTCCTTTTTTCCCCAGAGAATCTTATCTTGACCACGGACCAAAAAACAGTGAAACTTGCTGATTTTGGGTTAGCCAGAGAAGAATCTTTGACTGAAATGATGACTGCTGAAACAGGAACATATCGTTGGATGGCCCCAGAAGTGAGTCCTAAATTTCTTGAATTACAGTTAATGTCCTTAACTTGTCTGTTCTTCTCCTCGTGGTTCTGTAAATTCATCATTTCTTGCATTCTCCCCAACAGCTCTATAGCACTGTCACACTGAGGTGTGGGGAGAAGAAGCATTACAATCACAAGGTAGACACATACAGCTTTGCTATTGTTTTATGGGAGCTCATCCACAATAAGCTGCCCTTTGAAGGCATGTCAAACCTTCAGGCAGCCTATGCCGCTGCATTTAAGGTATTTTTCTATTCTTCAGCGCTGTACAATTATGATCTCCTCTGTAAAATAATTCCTAAGGTGGACGAAGTATTGCTTAGTTCCAGGCAGGGGTTGTGGGGAAAGGGATCTAATCATTTGACATGGCGTAAGAGCTGTGATTTTAAGCGTGAATTTGGAATCAAACTGGTGATTAAACAAGCGAACTATGTGATGTTCATTTGTCATAGTAACACATGATAATGAATTTAAGGAAAAGGCCACCATTGAGCCTACACTAAAATAAGTCCTTTTCAATAGGTCCAGTTGCAGATTTGATTGCTCAGACCGTTGGACAGGCTAGTAGTTCTAGCAGTTCCCACCAGCTAATTTATTATAGTCAAGACCGTATCTGGGCTTTAGAATTCATGATCTGAATCGTTCCTATTTCTATCAGTAAATGCTAACCTGGTTTATTGGTTAGTACTAGTTTATGCTAAAAGGCCCTTTTGGTCACTAAACTGTTACTGTGCCCCAGAATTTCAGGCCGAGCACTGAGTATCTCCCAGAGGATCTTGCATTGATCATGACCGCTTGCTGGAAGGAGGACCCGAACGACCGGCCCAACTTTTCCCAGATAATCCGCATGCTTTTCCACTACCTCTCAACCATCTCGCCTCTGGAGCCTCTGATCCATCCCCGTATCTTCCCTTCCGAGAACACTGTGTTTCCGCCTGAATCTCCGGGGACCAGATCACTGATGTCTGCAAGGCATAGTTCCATTGAGACCCCCTCGACCCAGGTGTTGATGGACCAACCGCAGCCCAGAGGCTTCTTCTTCTGCTTCAACTGGTGCTACTGATATGTGCATCAAGGCGAGGTTCCTGTCAAAACCGTCGTGGGTAGCCCAGCAAGGCAATAACATAAAGGAAATGTAATGTAGACTGACTTAGGTTTGTCACTGACACGAGATTGGTAATTGGCAAGTTCGAAGAACAAATGAGTTGGGGCTTGCTGTGATGTGCTGTCATTGTAAAGTTCAAAAGTGCATCGTCCAAATGCCTCCACTCTGTTCCAATATAAGAATGTTTGAGATTTGAATGCAATACAGCTTCTGTCTGGTTCTGTTTTGCGAGATGGTTTTTTTTTTTTTTTTCCTGTGGTTGATGCCGCCATTTGCATCAATTACTTTCACAATTCTCACAAAACCCACTGCTCTAATTCAAGGGCCATTTGTGGCAATAACTAGTTGAATAATACTACGACAACAGTGCAAAAAGAATAAGGTGCCATGCAGCTTTCATTTGAATTTTCACTGGCTGGAGCCATGCCTCTGCCGCCTCCCGGCGGCAAGTCATGTGATGTCTGGGTGAGAGAGTATCCAGGAAGAGGTGGCGGGATGGCGGGACGGGGATCCATGGGGGAAGGACATGGAGGAACTGGAAGAACTAGAAGAAATAGTAACGCATCGCCAAGCCTATGTTTGAGGTTGTGATACGGTACAACGGATTGTTAATGCTTGTCATTCCAGCTCACTGATAAATAAGATGATAAAGTTGGAGTTTCCGGATGCTCGATCCATAGTGAACTGGCCGGTGAACGAAGCAGAAGCCGGAGGAAAATCCACGAGCAGAACATGAGCTTGTCGATGGTGAGCATATCGAGCTTTTCCAGTCCTTGTATCAATGCAACGCATGGAAGCCAAAATTAAAGAAGCAGACTCAGCTGAGCTACGATAAACTTCAATTCTTTATCATTTTGGTGCAAGTTTAAAAGGAAATTAAAAAAAAAAAAATATATATATATATATATATATATATATTTCACATACACATTGAAATAATGTGATTCCCAATATCTTTTCGTACGGCACCTCGATGTGGAATTGTCATGCTAAAAGAACTTGTTCGCTATTTATCGACATGTCCTAGCCATCCGTTGGGTGTGAAACGAGTAAGACACGGAAGGAGCAGTAGCAAGCACTGGGGGAAATTCTTGGATGAGTGTGTGTAACCCAGCAAACCTCTCTTCAATAATAAAGTCTTACATACAGTGGTACAGAACGTGACAGTGTTGACGTAATGTTACAAACCAACGAAATTCAATTATTTTTTGGGTTGTGATATCACATGAATACTATTATATGACATGCTTTTACACGCAGGACTCTCCCCTCTTCAATTTGGACTCACATATATAGAAGCTTCTCTTAAATATACCTTGAAGTTTCTCTAAGGACTAGATTGGAAAACACCTGAAAACTTCCATGGAAGCAAGTTAATATTGCAAGACCAACTCCTCGAAGGTGAAGTAATTGATAAAATTTGTAGGTGATTCGAGTTTACCGATAAAACATGGTGAATTTAAATAATGAATATTTGACATGTTAGTAAATACTACAAATTATGTTTAAAAAATAAATATTATTAATGAAAAAAAGAAGTGATGCGACGCCTACTAATCTTGCAGTAAACATTTGTTCATTAGTGGAGTTGACGGATGATTTGTTGAATTGAATTTACTCGAAATAATTGGGCAGAGAAACAGCTCTCTCTGTACATCGTTTCCCAAGCACTCTTGTTTCTTTAACAGAAGTTGTCGACTCCGCTCTATTTCATCGGCCGGAAACACCAGAAAGGCATCTACGTCAAAGGTATCCGATTGGGCATCTTCATGCTCCTCCGGTATCAGCCCATGAACCACACTGGCTAGAGCCACATCTTCATTACCGGGAAGAGGCAGCTGGTCACGTGGCTGAACCGTAGCAACACATCCACTGCCGCCGGGAGGTGGCAGCAGGTCATGTCATCCTTGTCCGGCACAGAATATCCGGCAAGAGGCTGCAGCACGGCCGAACTAGGGAACAGAAGCGGCAGTGCTTTGCCATCCTCATCCATGAGAGCAGTGTCGTGTGAATGCTTTACCTCTTCTTTCTCGGCGTCTTCCCTGACGAATCCTTGTAGCGGTCCTGGTACTTATGAGCATGGCTACATATCTGATACTGATACTGACCTCTTGTCGTGACATATTTCTCAGCAATGAGTTTCCATCTGCTCAGTTCCATCCACAGTCGTTCACTCCTCGCAGAAAATTCCTAAAAGGAATAAAACAGTAAATTTAAATTCCATGAAATAAAATTTCCCAGTAGGTTGAATCATTAAAAGATTACTGTTTAGAGTTATATCTCACATCTACTAGGTTGAGAAAAAAATTGGGTTTATAAGAAAATTAGATACTATCACCTAATAGTTTAAGTTTTTAAGTGGAAGCAGGCCTAAACTCTTATCGGCATATATGAATATTTTATATAGTATTAGAGCACGAGTGTCAATCTTGAATTCACACCATGCCAAGTCCAATAGCAGAACTTGTAGCCTATTAAGCCCGAGTCCGGAAAAAAATACCCCGCTTGTGGTCAGTTTATCTAATATGGAAAAAGTTCAACTTGTATGTTAGCCCAAAGATGGAAAAGAAAACCTGCCTCATGCTAGGTTTTTTCCCTCACCCCATACCAAAAGAAAAATGCACATGTTGTCACCTGAGAGCAATTTGAGTTTATAAAAGTTTAAGCTATTATACTTTTAGATAGAAACCGGTTTAAAACTCTTGTAGGCAAATGTACATATTTTACAATTACAAACACCAACATCATCGTACGCGTGTGTATGTTTACGTACCTATGCTCTTGTTCATCCCATGATCCTTGCCTCTTGGCCTGTGCCATACAGATTTGAGTAGGATTCAACTCCTGCGGGACTAGGTTCTTGTTCATGTCGATCACGGGAGGGTACACCTTGAGAGTGCTCCGCACGGTAACTCGGCCATGATCAGTGCTTTGAATGTTGTCGGTTGACATTGTCTAGAAGCCGGTTGTGTTGTTCACGTTGCCATAATTCGGGATTGGGGTAACTCGATACCAGAACCGGCCAAGAAAGTATTGCTATTTGAGTGCTAAGTTGTGGAACTGCTAAGAGAGGCGATTCTTGGGAAACTGATCGCCGAGCCGTTCAAGTAGGGCTATTGCTCGACGAATCCAGCCCCGGCCTCCTCATTGAGTTGCTTGTCATTGCCGGCAGTCTGCCGTGTCAGCCATCGAAGATCACCTGCTGCAGAGGCCAGCATGGAATCCTTTTCGCCATATTCAAAACATTCTGAAAAGTAGTCCTCGTCTTATAACTTAGATGTCCCAGGTTTGATCTCACCGGTTTGACTTCTCGTACTATTTTATCACATCTTTCCTCTCTGTTTCTTCATTCTTCTTCCTCCTCTGCAATTCTTGGCTCTATTCCTCCCTCGATTAATCTTCTTCCTCCTCTTAGTTCGAATCATATCACCCGCTGCTTGCACTTATTGCCAATTGTGTGAATTATAGATTATTCTTGCTGGGACATATTCAGCCATTCTCTAACGAGTCATATCCTCAATATCACTGTATGGTCTCAGATTGTGAGCTTGATAAAGTTCTCAGCTGTGCTTCGAGTGAATTGTGCTGAAGAGCTGATTTGTTATCCGCTCAGTTGAATTAGTTCCTTACGTGACTGTAATTTTGGAGAGAATGGGATCGGAGAATGGGTTTTACACAGGGAGAGGGTTCAATTTGGACTCCAAGTGGCTGATTGATCCTAAGCATCTCTCTGTCGGGCCCAAAAGTGGAGAAGGTGCCCATGCTAAGGTTTACGAGGGAAAGTAAGTCCGAACTTTTGTTGAAGTTCACTTGAGATAGATTAAAGGGTCTCAGTTCTTGAAGATTGTTTATCCCAATTTTAGCTAGAAGGTTCTCATTTCTTGGAGATTGCTCTTTGAAAGGGTCGTGCATATTGAATTTGAATTTTTTTTTTGATCCTGGAATTTGTGGATTTTCAGGTATAGGAATCAGAATGCTGCTGTCAAGGTTATTTATAGTGGGGAGACCCCAGAGGAAATTGCCAAGAGAGAAGCAAGGTTTGCTGGGGAGGTTGCAATGCTGTCTAGAGTTCAACACAAGAATTTAGTTAAGGTAGTTCTCTTCACCTGTAACCAGTAAGCCCAGATACTCGTTTATGAGTAAAGCTAACAAACAGATGCATTGCTAAGCTGCAGCAGTGAGGTCTGGATTTCATGATTGAGTCTGGAAGGGTAGGATGACTACACCAACTGACTAAACAAATTTATCAACCAAACAATGTTATAGTCGGCGGCTACTCTTTTAAGTCTTTCTTCCTTCTGAGATTGGATTTAGACTATACTTCTTCTCCCCACGCCTCAGCGTGACAGTGCTATAGAGCTGTCAGGGAGTACTCAACAAATGATGAATATACAGAACCACGAGGAGAAGAACAGATAAGTTAGGGACATTAGCTGTAATTCAAGAAATTTGGGACTCACTTTTGAGGCCATCCAACGATATGTTCCTGTTTCAGCAGTCATCATTTCAGTCAAAGACTCTCCTCTGGCTAACCCAAAATTGGCAAGTTTGACTGTTTTTTGGTCCGTGGTCAAGATAAGATTCTCTGGGGGAAAAAGGAAGAGACACTGAAATTCCAAAATCCCTGCTAAATATATTCATAACACAGACTTATCCAAGTTTCTTGCCAAATGCAGAATTGTTTTTCCTAGTCGAAATGGTGCTATTTTCATCCCAAAAAACCTCACAGTGGATTTAAAACCTAACAGTTATCCTGTTTCCTATTGTCTTGAAGGAGAAAACACCAGAAGCCTTTTCCACTACCAGATGAAGGCTATACTATTGAGCGAGATCAAGTGCGAAACCAACAGCCACCCTCTTGTCCAGGCACTGAGGCCATGTATTGAGCAAATATTTGCTATCTTTTTCTGGGAGCTCATCCACAATAAGTTGCCCTTTGAAGGCACGTCAAACCTTCAGGCAGCCTATGCCGCTGCCTTTAAGGTATTTTTCTACTCTTACTTAACCACTCTGAGATTATTATTACAATCGTGAGATCGTCCGTAAAACAGTCTAAGGTGGACAAAGTAGTATTGCTTAGTTCCAGGCATTGGCTGTGAGGAAAGGGATCTGATCATTTGACATGGCAGAAGAGCTGTGATTTTAAGCATGAATTTGGAATCAAACTGGGCACTAAACGGGCAAACTATGTGATGTTAATTTGTCACAGTAACACATAATAATGAATTTAAGGACACTGTTGATCCTCTGCTAAAGTGAATATCCCATTTACGATTACAAACACAAACATCATCGTATGCGCGTACGTGTTTACGTACCTGTGCTCTTGTTCATCCCATGATCCCTGCCTCTTGGCCTGTGGCTGAGGATTCGAGGAGGATTTTAACTCCTGCGGGACTAGATTCTTGCGCATGTCAATCACGGGAGGGTACACCTCGAGAGTGTTCAGCACGGTAACTCGGTTTGGATAACTAGTGCTCTGAATATTATCTGTTTTCATAATCCGGAAGCCAGTCGTGTCGTTCATGGTACCGTAATTCGGGATGGGGTATTATTAGTATGGTCAACGACGTTGTAACTCCATACCGGAACCACACTGCTGGAGCTGCCCGAGAAATTATTGCTATTTGAATGCGAAGTTGTCGAGCCGCTGAGAGAGGCGACTCCCGGGAAACTGATCGCTCCACTGTTCGAGTAGGGCTGTTGCTCGATGAATCTAGCCCCGGACTCCTCCTCCTTGAGTTGCTTGCCACCGCCAGCAATCCACCGGGTCATCCGTTGAAAATCATTGGCTGCAAAGGGCCATCACGGAATCCTTTTCGCCATATTCAAATGTTCTGAAAAGTTATATGATGATACCAACTCCGAGGAAGAGAAGATCGGTACAGCTCTTGTCTTGCAACTCAGAGGCCCGCAGAGGGCCAGCATGGAATCCTTTTCGCCATATTCAAATGTTCTGAAAAGTTATAAGATGACACCAACTCCAAGGAAGAGAAGATCGATACAGCTCTTATCTTGCGACTCAGAGGTCTGTAGTTCGATCTCACCAATAAGACTTGTATTATATATGCTAGGGAAAGTCAAATTTGATTAGGGTTAGTTCTTTGATATCATAAGATTCACGGGATATTAGAAAAATGAATCTTTAAAAAAAATTATAACTACAAACAGATTTTCTTCAAGAACTGTGCCTATTTCTCCTTTCTTCTGCATTATATAACAGTGAATGATATATTTTGCCCTCAGTATGGCTGTTTAATAATAAATATTTTCGATAAATCTTCTCAGGTACAAATAGATGCTTCTGGAGAGGGAGAAAGTCTTGTACGTATGAATGATCCTGAAATACATCAAATATTGTAATGTAATAATAATTTAAACAATTTGATCGATCACTGCAAAACATTGAAACCCGGCATATTCACTGCTACGTGACAGTGTTAATGCGATAAAACTAATCAATAAAATTTATTTATTTTTAAGATTTTTTTAAAATTCTAAAAACATAGAAAAATAATACTTCCTCATTCATACTCCAATTCTCAAATGAAATCAATAGACCAATAACGAATAATAATGATACATATTTGAAATTTGTAAAAAATTAAGTGGATAGACTAAAATTTAATAATACGAGTATGCTAAACTAACGAATATTAAATTATTCACCGAAAAACAAATAATAAATTACTTGATAGCTCTTGAGGATGTTCAAATATATATATATATATATATATATATTCATAGAATTTTTTGATAAGTAAAATGAAGGCAGTAGCAGGGCCTTGGTATTCAATCACAAGCATATCAAATGAACTGACAACTAGTACTAACATTAGCTTCATTAATGGAACACCATAAAAAATTTAATATAGTGTAAAAAGTCGGTATTAGCCAATGTACAAGTTAAAGAGTCTTTTATAACAGTGAGTTTTAAACTATTAGACCACCATATTTGATGATTATATGTTCATAAAGTTATTGTTGTGATGAGAAGGAAAAAAAATCAAATTCAGCAAGTTATATGAAACATATCATATATTACAAGTTCTAGACATTATCCATTTTCCAATTTAACATGGTGAGGCTCATATCAAAATTTAGGAACCAATTTTTTTAAATCTAAAAAATTATACTAAGAATCATTTATACTAATCAGAAATAGGTTCACAATGATTTTTTTTTTCCAATGAGAGATTCTTACCTAAACTTAACTCACTGCATTACTTATGAACTCTATTAATAAATATTTAACATATCATTATTGAGTACAACATCACCTTTTTTATCCATTGCTAATATTCATTTTTTTTAAACATCATTTAGATACTTGCTGATATGTCAAATGCTCACTAATTAAATTTATCACGTCATTCATGAATTCAATTCACCTAAAAATTTCTCCTTTATTTCTATTCCTTCTATATATATTTTTTTTCGGTAGTGCCTCCTCTATTTTTTTTAGGATAATGATATTTATAGCTTTTTGCAATAAATTGATTCCTAGATAATCGCATCCAATAATTTTGTTAGCTGACGATAAAAAAGGAAAAAAAATCATTTTTAGGTCTATATACCTCTTATCTTAAAAAAAAAAAAAAAGAAAAACAGACAAGTAAATTATTGGAGGACAACATTTGAATGGTCGTGCTGTCCAGGGAATTTATAGAGCAGCTTATAGATTCCTAAGCTGCTGCTCCGACGTCGACATGTCAGCCTTAAAATTACTTAACTCACCGGAGCTAATTACCTGCTTAATCTTACTTGATACTGGAAGAGGTAGAAGCAAAACCGTGGAATGAGTAGATCGGCTTAACATGAACGAATAATCTGGGTAAATCGTCCATGTTGTAAAAACGCCGAAACCATATGAAATACAGGCAAGCTTAAACTTCTGGATCATTGATTAATTCAGTTTAAGTCTGATCGGTCCATTAAGGCTCTCTTCCCAGTATGACTTTTATCCATCCATAAAAACTCATGTTAGAGATCGAATTTAGTTAACGGGAAAAAGTTGTAGAGAAAGGTGACATATTTTTATAGATAATGCAAAGGGAAACTATTCATTTCATACTAAATAAACTACTGATACATTGAAATTATTGGACGCCTGATATCCATTGATATATGTATAATATTATATATGGTCATCGGATATGCAGTGTCCTAATGAAGCATGGAATGGCTGGTTGAGTTATTAAACGGAAGAGGTAAGCTATTGATTTAACATGTCATCCGGATTCCGGACTATCCAATAGATATTTCCTTATATTGAAGGTATCTGATGATCGAGTTTCGTCATCCGTATCTCCTCCTCTTCCGGGAGGCGGCAGCTGTGGCAGGTCCAGTGGTAGTGGCATCCAGCCACCAAGAGAATCCTCCGGAAGAGGCGGCGGGACTGGAAGTGGCCGAGCTTTGCCGGACTCGTCTTTGAGAGTGACGTCGTGAATGCTTTGCCTCTTCTTTCTCGGCATTTTCCCCAATGTGGACAAAACATTATAGAAGTGGAAACGATACTTCTGGGCGTGGCTATGGATCTCTTGTCGTAACATAGTTCTCAGTGATGAGTTTCCATTTGTGCCATCCATACCTGATCACGCCTCGCAAGAAATTCCTGGACGGGTATAGATAAAATTTAAAAAGACGAGAGTTTTATCAAAGAAAATTACGTACATCCAATCAAGAGAAAATTACAAACACAAACATCATTATACGTGTATGTGTATATGTATATGTATATGCACCTGTGCTCTTCTTCATCCCAATGTCCGTCTTTGTTGCCCATGTTTGTCCCAGAAGTGTACGCATTGAAGGGTCTGTATTTATAAACACTGCCTGTAGGTAGATATGACAAATTTTTTTTTTTTGTAGTGACGTTTACGGTTTTTTTCCCCCTAATTGGTCCGTTAAAACGTTTTCTCGATTTAATTTAGCAGTTCCACCCAAGATAATTTCATCATAATTCTTAAATATTGATCAATAAGCTAAAATAATGCGATTAAAAATGCTTGTCTTATCTGCCTTTCGCCAATAACGCTTGATTACCAGTGGGAAAAAAAAAAAAAAAAGGTTTCTCTCGGCATAGCTGCAAGAAAAAAATTGCTGGAAATATTTAGTATAGTTAAAAAAAAATCGAATTCATATTTTAATCGTGAATTAAAGGAGGAAACTTTCTATTGTGTGTGTGTGTGTAGCATAGATTTCTTTGTCTTCGTTGCAGAAGATCATGTCCAAGATATAAAGTAGCTACTGTGTGTATTGCATATATCTTATTGTGATGCACACGTGTGTGAGGAAGGCAACTAATTGGTAATGTTATTTTCAACGCACGTGTGAGTGAGACAACTAATTCACAATTTCTCAACCTAAAAAGTGAGTATGTTTAATTGAATATTGTAAATATTCCAGAAGCTAAAGTTGTTCTCAATTCATCCAATTTCTATTTTCTTATATTATAATCAAAAGACCACTTCTAAAAAATAATTTCTTGTCTTCAAATTTTATTACGTAGCTGAAATTTAAACTTTATTTTCAATATAAAAGAGAGAAACGATATAATTAACTTAAATTCATGATAATTATAAATACAAAATCACGATATGGAATTAAAACACCAATTAAACTCTCGTGCGGAAAGATGGATGGATACAAAATATTAATTAATTGGTCTGTACTTTTTAGTATACACTATCTATCTTATGTTGACTTTATTATTTTATTCTAAAGAATAACAAAGTGAACATAAGATAGATTTTGTTTGGCGGAGACAGCTGACCCGTGACTTTGGGTTTGCTACGGGCACATTAATTAGCCAATAATTTTGTAAGTAGAATTGTGGGGCAGATTGTAAATAGTCAGTATATGAGTATGAAAAGTAATTTGTCAAAAACGGTTTGATGGAAAATAATTACAGAAGTACCTGTAGTTTCCTTTTAATGAATTGTATCCGGTTCACTTTTTTTTTTTTTCAATAAGAACTGGTTCAGGATGGGATTTTAGTGTGTGATACGTAACGAGTTCATTTTATAAATCTCTTTTAGATTTTTTACTTGTATAAAACATTTATAAATTTTTGAGAATAAATTTTACAAGTGTCAATACTTGAACAGTAATTTATGCAACGAATTTTTATATAGCATACGTTGAATATTTGCTCCTAAAAATTTTGGTTTATTAATATTCAGTGTACTCAATGTATGCTAAATAAGAATGTGTTAACACTTGTAAAATTTCTCTTAAAAAATTTGCAAAAATTTTACTATCCGTAAATATTTACTCATGATATAAAGATACGAAGTACGAGCAAACTGTTTCTATTTAAGGATTAATATCTCACCCAGAATTGAGAAAAATGGTCTGATGGTTTGATCCTCAGGCGTCCATTTATTAAAGATTTCACACAAAATCAATTAAAGAAAAGAGTCAACTAAAGAAATTGTGTCTCGTGTACTTTAAATGAATGGTCCGATATTTTTCTCCATGATACTCCTGCTCTCCCCCCACCCCGCCCACGCCGTCATCCACTCCCGCCCCGTCCTGGAGCGCTCTTTGTCGGATCCGATCTCTGATGGAGTCGATGTCGGCTCGGGCGAGCCCGGGGCATGCCATACCTTCTCCTCCCGAGGAGTTTCTACGCCTCGTCTGACTCCTGCGAGCAGACTTACGGGTTCGTGCTGGGCACGTCCACCTGGATCGGCAACCTGTTCCTGATCCTCGTCTACGGGTACCTTATGTACTTGGCCGCGACGTTCCTGTCGAGCTGTTATCGGAGATTCTGGGGCCAGGACTCATCGGGGGATTGTTCCTTCCCATGCTCGGCGCTCTCCCTGACGCCTTGCTCACCCTTGGTAAGTCATCGTGTTGGCTTCCCGTGAATCTATTTGACCGTTGTCACCGGCCGTTTTGGTTGTTAAAGATTTTTACCTCTTTTCTTCCGCACAATAATTTTTCTGGAAGAGGCATTTCTGTTCGAAAATGACTACTAGACTGCTGGAAATGATGGTTCTGAGGAAATCTGGCATTCCTAATGCGTAGAAATATTTCGTATTATGTCAAATGAGGATCGAAGCTGAGCACTTTGGATCCGATTTGATGCATAGTTCATTTGTCCGGATTCCTCTCACTCTTGGCCACGCCGGTAAGTCAGGAATAGTTGAAATGGGGTCCGCGGACTGAGGAGTTGCTTATAGCGGGCAAGTGAAAATGATTTCCCCGCGGAACTGAAGATGTACAAAATTAGTGTTGAGCATTCGGTTGCCGACGTTTTCAGGCTTAATCCCATGTCGATCTTGACCCTTTTCTCCATTTTTCTCCATTTTCCCTTCATATGTTTATTTTCTCGAGAATTTTTCTGTGACGGAGCTACTTTCCGAAGGTCATGTTTCTTTTTTGGTTTTTATCTGGAAGTTAGGTGCAGTGAAACTGGATAAATTTGATACTGTATGATCCTGGGGTTCAATTGTTACTGTTGGCTGACTCATGGTTGAGTTTGTTTTGTACTTTAGCCATGCTTCCTAAAAGCAAGTATCTTGCTTTTATCATCGTCTCTTCTCGATTTGATAAAAATGGAACAGCTAATGACTGATATGCATCCTTTACGACAGTTTCTGGGCTCTCTGGGACCGCAGCAACTGCACAGAATCAGGTTTCTGTTGGAATGGGATTACTGGCGGGATCAACTGTCATGCTTCTTACAGTTATCTGGGGGTCCTGTATTTTTGTTGGCAAATGTGACCTGCATCATGGCGACCATGGTATAGTTGCAGTAGATAAAGTTGATACAAAAAGATCAGTCTGACAGGTTGGCATTCTCACATTTTCTTGTTCCTTGTTCCGCTAGTAATTTAAATTCTGTCCTTAATTTGCTAGCTCCATAATTTTGGTCTCTCCATGCGTAAAATTCTTGCTTTAAGCGAAAACCGGCATGTTGCTCAGTCTTTTTGAGTTTTTCTTCTACGAGCATCCACTACAGCATCTAATATAGATAGCCCCTATGAACAGTTATGAATATAAGGTCTGGGTTGCAGGAAGCACGAATGCAGAATTGGCAGTAAAAAGAACATTTTGGAGATGATAGACTTCTTACACGCTTTAATTTTATACATGAATTACTTGCTTGTATGCTGACAGAGGTTAATGGCAGAGGCCCCGAGACTGTTTCATTTTACTGGTTATGTGTCAGCTTTGTGATCTAAATGATATGGTTAGCAGGAAAAAGTATTTTGAGAAACGGTGTCACCACATGGTGACACTCTGACACAAGACACCTTCTTGGTTAGCAAGCGACTGATTGGTCAGTTCTCTTGGCAGGTTCTGGTGTTAGCACCGAAGATGAGACGAGCTATCCTGCTAGGATAATGGTCGTATCGGTTGTACCGTTTCTTATTGTTCAAATTCCTCAAATTATGAGTTCCACTTCAGGGAGGCACTTCGCAGTATTGTTTGCTCTTGTGGTCTACTTGGCACTATTGGTTGCATATTGCCTTTATCAGGTAGCCATATTATTCGTTTAGCTTGAATTCAGTTTCCTCTCAACCTTTTTTTCCACTTACAAGTAATTCCTACTGGCCTAACAAAAAAGGAAAAAGGAATAAAGGTAACTGTAGCTCATAGGCCTTTTGAGGCTATCTCATCGCACATTTCGTAGGCAGGCAGAGCTGGTGGTTAAGAGATCGCATGGATTGTGGTTTTTGAGATTTACATGAATATGAAGTATAACTGTTCTTTGTAGCTAGTTTTCATGGTTTTGCTTGTCTAATAAGTATTTCTTTGCTGATGAAATTTCTTATTCTACTCTGTTTCAAGAGCATGAAATCTTTTTCACTGCCCGGATCCTTCTTTCTGAATACCTCTGTACGAGATAGGTGGCTGAAGAAATTTTGACAATGAAATGCAGGTCTTTCAGCTTTGGGTCCAGAAGAGAAGACTTGAGTATCTCCGTCTCAGGCATGTCATAATTGGATTTCTGAGGAATATAAAAAGGTGTTCTCTCGGGAAGCTTCTCACTGCAGATGGTGAAATAAATGAAGAAGTGATGAAAAAGTTAGTCTTTTTTGTTAATCATACACATGTATAAAGTGAATTCCTCCTTTGAATAATTTTAATTGATGATCTTCTAATGATGTCAGGTTCTTCTTAACAATTGATGAGGATAAGGATGGATCTCTTTTTGCTGCCGAACTAAAAGCACTGCTTGTCGAAATGAACGTTGACAAGATAGATTTCGATGGAGATGATGCTGTAAATAAGATCATGACTAATTTTAATACAAGTAATAACCCAAAGCTTGAATTGGGTGAGTTTGTCAATGGCATCAAGAGGTGGCTCGCTAGAGCAACCTGTTCGAGGGATGGTTCTGCTGCCACGGATTTTGGCACAATGAGGCTTCTCGATGATGCACACCATGTAAGTTGAAGATTGATGCCATTGCTTCAGAAGTTATTTGTCTAATGGGGACATAGTCCCAAGACTCACAGAGCTTCACAATTGGTATTTCTCATGCAGCAAACTAAGCAAGAGCTCGCTCGAATTGCTGCCGGGGGCCAAGGCGATGAGGCTGCTGAGGGACTCGACAATCCCAAGTGGGTCTCTCTAAAAGCAATGCTGCTGTTGATTTTGGGAACAGTTATCTCTGCTATATTTGCCGATCCCTTTGTAGATGCAGTGGATAATTTCCCGAACGCAACTATTATCCCGACCTTCTTCACCTCCTTCATCGCCCTGCCCTTGGCCACCAGCTCAAGCGAGGCTGTGTCGGCCATTGTCTTTGCAAGCCGCAAAAAGCTGAAAACAGCCTCCCTGACATTCTCAGAGGTGCATATCCTTGCTTGTCCCCTTCTATCACGATTAGTTCTTCAATGTCCATATAACTTTCTACTGACAGGCTCGTGTCAAATATCTTAAAATTCACAAATTTGCTATCTTATGCAGTTGTATGGGGCGGTGACTATGAGCAACACGCTTTGCCTGTCAGTCTTCTAGGCCCTTGTCTATGTGAGGGGACTGACATGGGACTTCACGTCCGAGGTGCTGATCATCCTTATAGTCTGCATCCTGATGGGTCTGTTTGTGTGTTTCCGGAAGACCATCCCCCTCTGGACATCCTCCATTGCCTTCATGCTCTATTCATTCTCGCTGGCACCAGTTTATGCCCTTGATTACGTGGTTGGATGGTCACAGATCCACTCCGGAGGTTTGAGCAAATAATATTTTTCTAACTTTTTGTCGTTCTTTTCTACAGATCTTGTTTGATGATTGAGACCGAGTCAGTGTCAAAATTTTCATCATCGAGCGCGTTCTTATTGTGGTTGGAGAGGTGACAGTTTGCATTAAATAAATAAGCTAACTGTTCTTGGAGTATTGAAATGCCTCCTTACCTTTGAAGTGCTCTTTTACTCACTGCTTCTCAAGATCAAATGGTCAGTCTTATCCACATCACTAGTGCTCTTGTTGATGGTTGAGCTCAAGCTTCAATGTTTGACTGAGTGGTGTTTTGTGGGTGATATATCCCAAATGGGAGGGAAATATGGCCTTGAGCTCTTTATATGAGTCATGTCCACAATAGACAATACCTTTTGCCGGCCCTTCATATCGACAACTCTAGTCCCATCAATGTTGAATTTTCATCACATCCCTTGAATCCCTTCTGCTTTTAACTGCTTAGGGTTAAGTTAGTCGGCTCGCACAAAACATACTCGGAAAATATCAGTACACTGTACCCAACGGCTAGTCTAGAAAAGATCAGCCTTCTCCCCGTCTCTGCTTAGATAATTTATTTACGAGTAACATAGGGAAAAAAAAAAGCAGAATAATAAACTACTAAACGAGGTCTTAATATAAAATCCACTCTAATTTTAATTTATTAATCCCCGAAAGCAGAGCTCTTGCAATGATATTTGTGTAACCCAGCAAGGCGGTGGCCTTTCTCGATAAAATTTTTTAAAAAATACTGTTTAGCATTTTCACAAAATACTTTTTTGCAGTGTCGTCATCACCATCATTCTCAATATTACGAATATGAAATCCTGTATTTAATTTAGTGCGCTCTTCAGATCCATTTATTTCGAACGCATGTAATGTAAGCCTTTAAAAAGCATGTAAAACACAAACATCGGACGCTACAATCTTTATAAAATACGAACAAGCAGTTATGACGTTGGACAACAAAGTAGCAGAAAAAACTAAAACAAAAAGCCAGGCCTTCACAATCCCTCCCTCCCTCTCCTCTTGTCCTAATAATACATATATACTGCATTAACAAATTTGAGGGGATTAAGACAGGCCATTTTTGGATCTTTCATAAGGTCATTTTTTGATATAGTTAATGATGAACATAAGAACTAATTAAATAAATGAAGTGTTAGGTACATTTTACATTAGTACAGAAATTAAAAGGAATTGAGAATATTTTCTAAAGCGTGCTTATAGCAATCTACAAACCTCAAAACAAAAGTTACATTTCCAACCAATGCAAACATGAACATCAAAAGACTCATCACCTGTTATAAAGCCTTCCACAATTTTCAACCTAGATAGGTGGAGAATGGCATGGAGAAAGCACTGTACATGTCCGAGTGGGTAGGTAAAAGAGAAGGATATTTACGGAAAAAAAAAAAGGACAGGTCATGAACATTTGATTTCCCAATGAACTCAACCTAGATATTACAAAACTGAAATTAAACGTCAAAATAACATTTACAAAAATAGTTTAAAAAATTTAACCTTCCAACGCATGATTTTAATAAAAATTAACCTTTCAACGCTCCAAATTATGAGGAATCGACATTTGAGAATCTCAATAAATTTTTTCTAATAACCTCACTCCCAACTTTTGTTCGGCTTGGCGCATAGTTCGTTCATTTGTGTTTCTTCGCCGAAATTGATCGTATGTAGTAATAAAGCCTTCAAGAAATTTAATGAAGAAAAATAGACCACGGAGCTAAATCTTAGATAAAATGGAAGTTGGGGACACGAGATCATCGGTCCCTCCATTAAATTCTTTCAAATCGGAGGGCAAAAAAATTAATCCATTAAGATTTATCCTTCAACACCCGTTCTCACTTATCACGTGTCCTTCAACACTCGCACTCAACATCGATTTTTTTCTTCCGATCTTGAACAAGGGGACAAGCCACCACGATGCGAGCTTTTTTACTTTCGTCATCACCTCATCGGGCTGGCAACTGTACAGGCCGTTCTTTCTCTTCCATATTCATAAGCTTGGCCGCGGACACTACTACGCCTTTTTCCTGCAACTTACCCTTTTTTTCCAATTCATTTAATATCTTCTGCCAAATATTTGACGTATTTATCTTATCATATTTTATTTATTATATTATTTGTTTGACTAAAAGTTTGAAATTAATCTCTTATTCGATAAAAATTTCTTTAATGATATATGATATAAGTATTAGTAATCAGAAATATATTACCAATTGGGTTTGTTCTAAACAGAGCCTAGGTGCTTCATTTTATTGGTCCAACCAAACTGTTGATATAAATTTATTAACCATATTTTCAAGCTGTAATTGTTCAATATATGAAAAGAGTGAGCTTGAACTTCGTCTCTTTATAAATATATATTTATCTTGTAATATGCATCAAGCTCATTTTGTATATACCTCTAAGATTTTTATACATATAAAATTTATTAACTGCTTCTTCAAGCTACGGTTGTTCAGTATATAAAAAGAGAGTTAGCTCGGACTCTGTCTCTTTATATCATGAGTAAATATTTAGTTTGTGATATATAATAAGCTCGTTATATATATATTTCAGATCTTTATATGTGTAAAATTTATTAATTCTTCTTCAAGCTACGGTTATTCAATATATAAAAAGAGTTAGCTCGCACTTCATTTCTTTACAACGAGCGCGTAACTGAGCCGCGTGAGAGAGGTTCGTGCAATGAAAATGATCATCTGGGTATCATATCACCCGCTGCTTGCAATTATTGCCAATTGTGTGAATCATAGATTATTCTTGCTGGGTCATATTCAGCCATTCTTTACCGAGTCATATCCTGAATATCACTGTATTGTCTCAGATTGTGAGCTTGATTAAGTTATCAGCTGTGCTTCGAGTGAGTTATGCTGAAGAGCTGACTTGTTATCCGCTGAGTTGAATTAGTTCCTTAAGTGACTGTAATTTTGGAGAGAATGGGATCGGAGAATGGGTTTTACACAGGGTGGGAGTTCAATTTGGACTCCAAGTGGCCAATTGATCCTAAGCATCTCCTCGTCGGGCCCAAAATTGGAGAAGGTGCCCATGGTAAGGTTTATGAGGGAAAGTAAGTCTGGAACTTTTGTTGAAGTTCACTTGAGATAGATTACATGGTCTAATTTCTTGAAGTTTGTTTATCCCAATTTTAGCAAGAAGGGTCTCATTCCTTGGAGATTTCTCTTTGAAAGGGTCATGCAGATTGAAGTTAAAATCTTCTTTGACCCTGAAATTCTGTGGATTTTCAGGTACAGGAATCAGAATGATGCTGTCAAGGTTGTTCAGAGGGGGAGACCCCAGAGGAAATTGCCAAGAGAGAAGCAAGGTTTGCTAGGGAGGTTGCAACATTGTCTAGAGTTCAGCATAGGAATTTAGTGAAGGTAGTTCTTTTCACCTGTAACCAGCAAGCCCGGATATTCATTTGTGAGTAAAGTTAACTAACAGATGCATTGCGAAGCTGCAGCTGTGAGGTCTGGATTTCATGTTTGAGTCTGGAGGGGCAGGATGAGTACGCCAACTGACTAAACAAATTTATCAACCAAACAATATTATAGTCGGTGGCTACTCTTTAAGCTTTTTTTCCTTCTGGGATTAGATTTAGACTATACAAAGCTCCCTTACTTTTACCAGTTCATTGGTGTTTGCAAGGAGCCGGTAATGGTGATAGTGACTGAACTCCTGTTTTCAGGGGGGCATTACGTAAATATTTGCTCGATATACGGCCTCAATGCCTGGACAAGAGGGTGGCTGTTACTTGATATTGCTCGTGCTATGGAGTGCTTACACTCTCATGGCATGATTCACCGGGACTTGAAACCTGGTACGCTGTTCGTGACAATAACTTTCTTATAGATAATGTTTCTTCTCATGTCCTGCTGTATCATAGAATAGGCTAAGTAGATATGCCTTTCAAGATTGAGAGTTTAACTGCTGTGATAACCAGTTATAGATGATGTGATGAATTTAGTTAATGAATGTTTAACACGCTAAAAAATATTCCAAATTATATTTAAAAAATAAATATTATTAATGAATAAAAGAAAGTGATACCATATTTAATAACTAGGTGTTAAATATTTATTTATTAATGAAGTTGACGGATGACACAATGAGCTGAATTTACTCCAAATAATCGGTCAGAGAAACAGCTCTCTCTGTACATCGTTTCCCAGGCACTCTTGTTTCTTCAACCGAAGTTGTCGACTCTGCTATATTTCATCGGCCGGAAACCCCAGGAAGGCATCTACGTCAAAGGTATCTGATTGAGCATCTTCATGCTTCTCCGGTATCAGCCTATGAACGACGACACCAGCTAGAGTCACAGCTTCATTACTGGAAAGAGGCGGCTGGTCACGTGGCTGAACCGTAGCAGCAACACATCCACTGCTGCCGGGAGGTGGCAGCAGGTTATGTGATCCTTGTCCGGCACAGAATATCTGGCAAGAGGCTGCGGCACGGCCGAACTAGGAGCCGGAAGTGGCAGTGCTTTGCCATTCTCATCCATGAGAGCAGTGTCGTGAATGCTTCGCCTCTTCTTTCTCCGCGTCGTCCCGGACAAATCCTTGCAGCGGTCCTGGTACTTCTGGGCGTGGCTACAGATCTGATATTGATCTCTTGCCGTGACATATTTCTCAACGATGCGTTTCCACCTGCTCTACTCCATCCATACTCGTTCACTTCCTTCAGAAAATTTCTAAAACGGTATAAAACAGTAAAATTAGATTCTATCAAATAAAATTTCGTAGTAGGTTGAATCATTAAAAGATTACTGCTTAGAGCTATATCTCACATCGACTAGGTTGAAAAAAATTTAGATTTATAAAAAAAATTAGATATTGCCACGTAATAATTTAGATTTTTAAGGGGAAACTAAATGGATTCAAACTCTTGTAGGCAGATATGGATTTCTTACATAGTATGAGATCGCGCGGATCAATCTTCAATTCATACCTCGCTAAGTTTGATAGTAAAGCTTGTAGCCCACTAAGTCCGAGACCAGAAAAAAATGTCTTGCTTGTGGTCAATTTATATAGTGCGGAAAAGTCCGACTTGTATGTTAGTTTAAGGATGGAAGAGAAGACCCGGCTCATACTAGTTTGTCTCCCTCACTCGACACCGGAAGAAAAATGCATATGTTGCCACATGAGAGCAGCTTGAGTTTATTTTAAAAAAAAAAGGATACTGCTATATATAATAATTTAAACTTTTAAATGAAATGAGTTTAAAACTTTTGTAGGTGCACGGATATATTTTACAACTACAAACAGTAACATCATCGTATGCGTGTGCATGTTTGCGCACCTATGCTCTTGTTCATCCCATGATTCTTGCCCCTTGGGCAGCGTCGTACGGATTCGAGGAGGATTCAACTCCTGCGGGACTAGGTTCTCATCGATCACGGAAAGGTACACCTTGAGAGCGTTCCGCACGGTAACTTGGCTATGACAAGTGCTTTGAATGTTGTTGGTTGGCATTGTCTGGAAGCTGGTCGTGTTGTTCATGTTGCAATAATTCAGGATCGGGGTTTTGGTATAGTCGACGACGTCATTACTTGATGCCAGAGCCACCCAAGAAAGTATTGCTATTTGGGTGCTTCGTTGTCGAACTGCTAAGAGAGGCGATTCATGGAAACTGATCGCCGAACCTTTCAAGTAGGGCTATTGCTCGACGAATCCAGCCCCGGCCTCCTCACGGAGTTGCTTGTCATTGGCGGCAGGTCTCAGCCTTCGAAAATCACCTGCTGCAGAGGCCAGCATGGAATCCTTCTCGCCATATTCAAACATTCTAAAAAGTAGCGGTCATCTTATAACTAAGATATTCCAGGTTTAATCCCACCGATAAAACTTCTCATACTATTTTATCACATATTTCTTCTACCTAAGAGTTTATGTGTCCTTTGTATATTGAAAATTAAAAAAAAAAAAAGGATAGTCAAACTCCTAATTGGATTATCAAGGAATGCCATGCTCGTTTTATGTTATATAGGCGAGTGAAATTCAAGTTTAATTAAGATGAGTTGTAGTTTGATATTATTAGATTTGCGGAAACTTAGAAAAATGAATCTTTAAGAAGAATAGTAATTACAAATAAATTTTCTTGAAGAACTGTTTATATTTAATCATTTTTCTGCATCACATAAAAGTAAATTGACTATTTTGCCCTCAACAAGCTGTTTAATAAGAAATATTTTCCATAAATCTTCTCAGGTACAAATTAATGCTTCCAGAAAGGAAGAATTAATTGATCATGTGATACAATAAATATCATAATATACTAATTTAAACAATTTGATCAATCACTACAACACATTGAAACCCAGCACAGTACTCACGTGGACATGGTAAAATCAATCAATAAAATCTATTTATTTTTATATTTTTAAATAAAATTCTAAAAAATATGGAAAAATAATATAGAAATAAATAAATTTTATTGGTCGGTAAAAAAGATGACCAAACTCCTGAATGGGTTATTGAGGAATGCCACGGTCGTCTTATGTTATATATGCAAGTGAAATTAAAGTTTGATTAGGATGAGTTGTTCTTTGATATTACAAGATTCACATGATATTAGAAAAATGAATTTTTAAGAAAAACTGTAACTGTAAATAGATTTTCTTCCAGAAATATTCCTATTTCTTCATATTTCTGCATGATATAATAGTAAATTAACTATTTTGCCTTCATAAGGATTGTTTAATAATAAATATTTTCCATAGATCTTCTCAGGTACAAATTAATGCTTTTTATTTATTTAAAGATTTTTTAATAAAATTCTAAGAATATAGAAAATTTAATCTTAGAAAAAAATAAATTTTACTGGTTGGTGAAAAAAATGACCAAACTCTTGAACGGGTTATCGAAACAGTCGTCTTATGTTACATAGGTGAGTGAAATTCATTTTTTACTAGGATGAGTTATTTTTTGATATTATAAGATTCACGAGATATTAAAAAACGAATTTTTAAGAAAAATTGTAACTATAAATAGGTTTTCTTCAAGAATTGATCCTATTTCTTCACTCTTGTACATGATATAACAATAAAGTGACTATTTTACCCTCAACAGGGCTGTTTAATAATAAATATTTTTCATAGATCTTCTCAGGTACAAATTAATCCTATAGAGAGGCGGAATTGATCGTGAGATACAATAAATATCGTAGTGTACTAATTTAAACAATTCGATCAGTCACTACAACACATTGAACCCAAGCACACTCACAGGATCGTGGTAAAACCAATCAATAAAATCTATTTATTTTCAAGATTTTTAAATAAAATTCTAAAAATATAGAAAAATAACCTTAGAAATAAATAAATTTTACTAGTTGGTAAAAAAGATAACCAAACTCTTGAATGGGTTAGCGAGGAATGCCATCGTTGTCATATGTTATATAGGTGAGTGAAATTTAAATTTGATTAGGATGACTTATTTTTTTATATTATTAGATTCATGCAATATTAGAAAAACGAATCTTTAAGAAAAATTGTAACTATAAATAGATTTTCCTTAAGAACTGTTCCTATTTCTTCATTCTTCTACATCATATAACAGTAAATTGTCTATTTTACCCTCAGCAGGGGTGTTTAATAATAAATATTTTTCACCGATCCTCTCAGGTAAAAATAAATGCTTGTAGAGAGGAGGAAATGATTGTGAAATATAGGAAATATCATAATATATTAATTTAAACAATTTGATCAGTCACTACAACACACTAAAACCCAGCGCAATTATTGCACGTGACAGTATTGACGTGATTAAATCGATCAATAAAATCTATTTATTTTTAAAATATTTTATAAAATTCTAAAAATAGAGAAAAAAAACCTTAGAAATAAATAAATTTTACTGGTCGGTATTATCACGTCAGCACGACACACAATGATAGCATTACATGCAAAACCTTGTCCCACCATGCTGCCTTTGGGATAGGAGGAAGAGAGAAAATGGAAACTTGGAAATTTGGGGGCGTAAACTAAATATCGAGAATCATCGAAACTAGTTGTACAAGTTTAAGACAAGTTTTAATGAAATTTAGGTAGGTCCAGAGGTAATGATTTAAGAAATTAGTTCGGATTCTTTTCGTAATCATAGGATACTTAGAATCGTTGCCAAAATCATGTATATAAAGAAAAACCGGTTGGTGCCATTTTCTTTGATTGGTTATTACTTTGTCTTTCGTATCCTGAATCTCGAATTAACTTAATAGACCAATAAGAAATAACAATGAAACATATTCAAAATTTGTACAAAATTAATGAATCTACTAAAATTTAATAATACAATTATGGTAAACTATTGATTATTAAATTATTAACTGAAAAAATAAATAATAAATTACTTGATAGCTCTTAAGGATGTTCACAAATCTATATGTTCATAGAATTTTTTGATAAGTAAAAGGAAGACAACAACAATGGTCAACCAACCACCGCTGTTACATAATATTCGTGTTTTCACATACAATTGCGAATATATCAATGTACTGATAACTAATACTAACACTGGCATGTTAATGTAATATTAATAAAGGCATAATATAATTTAAGAAGTCGGTATCTGCCAATGTATAAGCTCAAAAATTTTTTTTAGGAGTGAGTTTTAAACCATTAGATAACCACCGCCTCTGATGGTTATATGTTTATAGAGTTATTGATGTGGTGAGAAGGGAAAAATCGGTTTCAAAAAGTTAGAAGAAACCCATGATATATTACAGGTTTTAGATATTATTCATTTTCCAATTTAATAGGGTAATATCTATATTTTTAATAGAGTAAAAGAGGGTTAGAGCCCTCTTAAGTTGCCACGTGGCGACATCCTAAAATTTTATTTTATTTTTTATTTTTTAAAATTTTTCCTATGCGGTGGAGCCATACAATCCTCCGAGCCGTCGTCCTTCGCTTTCGCTTCTCGTGAAATTTTCTTTTGTCACTTTTTAAATTTTTCGATGGGTCCCAATGTCACATAACTCTCGACTCTATCTTCTTTTACTTTTATCTGTCTTTCTTTTTCTTTATTTTCCATTTTTATTTTTTTGCACGAGGAGATCGAATAAGTTTTTTTACTTTTTGCAAAATCCTAAAAAGTAATTTATATTCTCATAGTGTACGATTTATGCTAGAAGTATATATACTCTTCACGTTATTATATATTCTCTTCACCATCATTTTATTTTAACAAGTCATAAATATTTACATTCTTAATAATTTATATTCATTGTGAAACGTGAATTTTACACTAATATATATATATATATATATATATATATGCGCTTGAGCTCTACGATGGTATAAACAGATTTTGTTATTTAATATAATTAGCTAATAAAAAAATACGTAAACAATTAAATGGAGTCATAATTGCATTAATCTGAAAATATGTGACTTTTAGATAAAACAAATTAACGAACAGTGGTAAATTTTGGGGAAAAAATGTCGAGTGATATGTATGAAAATGGTAGAGAAAGAAGGAGGCATGCGAAATAAGAGAGAGAAAATTCTTGTAGATATATTAGTGAATTTACCATCGACTCGTATTTTTATGTTAGTCCTATGACTATTAAAAATTACATTTTACATATTAATGATAATTAAAAAAATAAACAAAGACACTAAACTCTCATGGATTTATATACATATATAAATTCTTATGCCAATTAAGTCTGCTGTAAAATATTAGAAAAATATACTGATATATATACTTTTATTTAAACATGAGAACGTAATATTACCAATATTTTCTTCAAATAATTTACAGTATGTATAAACTCACTCAATCACGTTTTTCAGGTCCGAAAACTTGTGTTTTCCATGGCATTTATCCCACGAATGTGAAGCATATACACATGGTCCCAGGGCATGCATCCCCGTGACCTGTATCCTTTACTTTTTGATGTTGATGCTCTCTCATGTAGGGACATCAAAACATGGCACCAAATCATGAGGTTCACGTTCACATTACATCGGTTTAGCCAGACGTGACGTGTGACTCGTGAAATAATTTTTTATACGAGATGATTCGAGAAACCTAAGTCTAGCTAGCTCTACATTATGCTTCGTTTCGTTTGAAACTAAAACACACGCAAAAAAGGAAAAAAGAGAGCAGCCTTAATTATCGGAAAAATTCATCGGTGGACACATTTTTCAAAAGAAAATCTCGTTGTCTATCTACCATTTAAGTTATTACGTGGGAGCCATTCCGCCCGACATAGAATGGTTCACAACAGTGCTATTTAATCCCTTACACACTGGTGCGAAGGTATTTAGTTTGAGTATTATTAGATTACATGGAAAATATTAAAATTATAATAGAATTATTAGCTAAAATTATCTTAATTAGTTATGATTTATCGGACTTCTAAAATTAGATCGTAAATATCGGAAAAAGAATTTCACATCCAACCATTAATAGATTGAAATTGGGAATACAAGAGGAACCGAGATACCGCTACTTATAAATTTAGAATTTTAAGGGAATGTGGGTACAATCTCTTATAGGTCGACCGTGTGGAAATCTTACATGGTAATATTATAGCGAGTTATCATGTGGGCTCGCACCAAACCACTTCAAGATTGGAAAAAAAGTTATCATGTGATTAGTTATACAGCCCAGAGACGAAGATAAGTTGTTTATGCGAGGAGGCGCAAGTCCAGAAGTTACCACGAGGGTACAAGTTAAAATTTTATACAGTCCAAAAGTTACATGAATTTCAAAACTAACTATTTAACCGATCACAAAATAAAATTTAACCCGTGTTTCTTATATTGAAAGAGACTCTATAATTAAATATTATAATTAATCTATTAAAATCATGTACTTTGTCTATTTAAAAGATATATATCTGATACTTTTCTTCTAAAAAAGATGTATTGATCTATATTAATTAACTTGAATGGATTGAATTTGTAATTTTCAAAAGAGAAATTATTACCTGGAAGCATTTTTTTTCCACGTTATGGAGAATGAAACGATATTAATCGACCGCTCAGAAGACTCTAAAGAAAGACGTCTGAATCTTCAAACCCAGAGAATCCAACAAGAGCACTTGTCAGGGCACACACGTCACATTGCGTCGCTCGTGTACGCAATGTTGCTGGCGTCATGATGATGACGGGGATGTATTAGTAATTTCGTGAACTATCAGGGGCACGCGCTGAGCACTTCTTCCTTGACTACGAATTGAGAAGATGTCGAGAAAGTGTTTTGACTGACTTCATTCTCTAGTTTATATCTAAATTTAGGAACCAAGTTTTATCAAATCTAAAAAATTATATTGAGAATTATTTATAATGATAAAAAAACTAATTCACAGTAATATTTTTATGAGAGATTCTTATATGAGCTTAACTTATTATATCATTCATGAACTTAACTAATAAATATTTAATACGTTATGACAAAGTGTCACATGATATTTTTTCTATCCATTAATAGTATTCATTTTTTAAACATAATTTAAAATACTTACTTACTTATCAAATATTTATTAGTTAAGTTCATCACATTATTTATAAACTCAATTCACCTAAAAATTTCTCCTTTATTTCCGGTAGTACCTCTTATTTTCTTTAGGATCATGATTTTTATAGCTTTTTTGCAATATTGATTCCTTTGATAATCGTGGCTGATAATTTTGTCAGCTGATGACAAAAAAGTAAAAAAAAGAAAAAGTAAAAAAAGACAAGTAATTTATTCGAGGACACCATTTGAAATGATGGTGCTGTCCAGGGAGTTTATGTATAGAACGGCTTGCAGATTCCTAGGCTCTGCTGCTCCGACGTCAACATGCAAGCCTTAGAATTGCTAACTCATAGGAACTCATCTACCTGCTTAATCTTACTCGATATTAGCAGTGGAAGAAGCAAACTGGGGAACGAGTAGATCTGTTGAAGAACACAAATGGTTAATCCAGGTACATTATACCGATGTTGTTAACACGCCAAAACCGTCAAAAGTATAGACAAGCTTAAGGTTGTGGGGCATATCAATTGCTGTATGGGTGGTTGGGATGGAGATGGCCAGGAACAGAAAGCTCAGGGCTGTGACACAATGCATACGATGAATTGTTAATGCTTGTCTTTCGTGCTCGCTGATAAATAAGATGATAAAGTTGGAGGTTCCAAACACTCGATCGATGTATTATTATTATTATTATTGTTCCATGAGGAGTTGCTCAAAATTTGCAGACATAGACTGCCCCCTAGCTGTACTACAACTTATTATTTCTTTTTGGGTCGGTATAATCCAATAGGAGGTCATTTATATCGATGGAAACAGACTGAGTATCGCCATCCTCCTCTAGCATCGGCTCATGATCGACGCTAGGTGGAGCCATGTCTCAACTTCCAGGAGGTAGCTGCCCGTCTGGTGGCTGAACTGAAGCCACAACTCCACCCCCAAGGGGTGGCGGTGTGGCTGAACGGTGATCCGTGGCGGAAGTAGGCCTGGCAAACTGTGTCGTGTCGTGTTTAAACGTGTCGTGTCTAAACGTGTCCGGGTTAAAAACTCCAATGATCTGGATATGACACATTTATTTTTCGTGTTTAAACGGGTTCGTGTCTAAACGGTCGTGTCTAAATCGTGTCTAAACCGGGTTGACCCATTTAATGTAAAATATCGATCATATATAATTATACTCTAATAATATATGATGCAATTACTAAAATAATAATATTTATTGATAATTAGTACAATAAATAAGTAAGATTAATCAATTATTAATCATGTAATGCATGTAATATTTTATATATCATAAAATTTTCATATATAAATGTATTAAATGAGTCAATATATGTATAAAAATAGTTAATACATTTAATAAACGTGTTTAATCGTGTCGTGTCGTGTTATACAGGTTCAAACACAGTTAAACACGTTTATTTATCGTGTCTGTACAGGTTCGTGTCTAAACGGGTTCGTGTCTAAATAGGCTTGACCCAAACCCGCCTAACTCCGTGTCGTGTCGTGTCGGGTTACCGTGTCGTGTCAATAATTGCCAGGCCTAGGCGGAAGAACACGGATGGACTGGAAGCAGCAGCGCATTGCTAAACTCATCTTCGAGAGTGGTGCTGTGAATTCTCGGCCGGTTCTTTCTCGACGAAGTCGCTCTGGACGAGCCATGGGAGATGGGATTGATACTTCTCGGTATGATGAGATTATATTTTTTTCCTCATCTGCACAACTGGTATCTAAAAGTCCTTTGAATTAATGATTAATTTCAGTTCGAGCCGGATCGGTCTATTAAGAGGTGAAACTCTCCTCCCAACACAAGTTTTCTCCATCCATAGAAAACTCAAACCCAAGACATTCACTTGAGTGGAGCAAGTTTCTGAGAAAGGTTACACATTTTTATAGAGAAAAAGCAAAGAGAGAGCATTCATTTCATACTAAAAAAAAAATACTGATACCTTGAAATTATTTGATTATTCCTGATATCCATTGATTGATGTGGTAATCGGACATGGAGTGTTCTGATGGTGCATGGAATGGTTGGTTGAAGAAACAGCATCTCCAATTCATTCACCCGCGTCCATTGAACAAAGAGTTATTAATTAAAGGGAAGAAGAAAGCTACTGTTCTATATCTCATCCGGACTATCCAACAGAAAGATCCCTATATCGAAGGAATCTGATGATTGAGTTTTGTCATTCTCCTCCGACATCAGCTCATGGAGGAATATACTAGTCGGATCCGTATCTCCTTCTCTTCCAGGAGGCATCGGCAGCGGCGGCGGCGGCGGCGGCGGCGGCAGGTCCAGTAGCAGTGGCATCCGGCCACCATGAGAATCCTCTGGAAGAGGCAGCGGCGGCCGCAGGTCCAGTAGTGGTGGCATCCGGCCACCATGAGAATCCTCTGGAAGAGGCGGCGGCGGCGGCAGCAGGTCCAGTAGTGGTGGCATCCGGCCACCATGAGAGTCCTCTGGAAGAGGCTGCGGCGGCGGCAGGTCCAGTAGTGGTGGCATTCGGCCATGAGAATCCTCCGGAAGAGGCGGCGGCGGCGGCTGCATGGCTGGACCGTAGCCCTTGTCGCGTGGAGGGACCGGAAGTGGCAGCGCTTTGCGGAACTTGTCTTCCAGAGTGGTGTCGTGAATGCTTCGCCTCTTCTTCTTCGCCGTCTTCCCTGACGGGGACGAATCATTGAAGTGGGACCGATACTTCTGGGCGTGACTACAAATCTGATATTCATCTCTCGTGGGGACATGTTTCTCAGCGATGAGTTTCCATTTGCTCCATCCACACACGCTCACTCCTCGCAAAAAGTTCCTACACGGTTATAAATAAAAGTTAAAAAAAAATCCACAAAGAGCATAACCTTTTGTTACTATACGTGAGGACGAAATGCTGGTTTCACTTTTGAATTTTCAATTTTTTTAATATACGTACAAGTTGATAGTTATTAATGATATTTACATAAATAATATGGTTATATGCACATAATAGTAAATTTGATATCCGGATGGATTCATGCTCCAGCTTTTTCTTCTTTTCACATTTATGCATAATTTTCACTGTTCCTTGGCTTTCTCATTTGTCAATCACTTGCGCACTCAATTTAGGTATCAAATTTAATTTATTATAATATTATTTTATAATTATATAACTCATAAATGTAAATGAATCACTCGCTTGGGGAATTAATTATAGTAATTTTCTTGAAATACCTACAGGTTTGTTTTTTCAATCGGTTTTTATGTGTATGTACCTAACCAAGAGTAGTGGTCTAATAGCCTAAAACTCGCTCCCCTGCGATTTGATGAGGTTGATGTCACATGTTCGGGTATTGTTTTGAGCAATATTGCCAGAAGAGACTAACTTGTATCTTGGCGGACACCGATTTCTCATACTTTCCTAGACCTCTGGTGCTGCTGCATTGACAGGACAAGTATTATTACTGATTGTTCCGTTCGTTTAATATGTTAGATGTTGAACATGAAAACGGAAAATATTAAATAACGAGACAGCTGGGTCGTTATTACTATTGCCCTCCTTGGAGAAAAAGAAAGAACTTTCTTTTAAAAAAGTGCACGTACCTGTGTTCTTCTTCATCCCATGGTCCCTGTCTCCGCGCCTGTGGCACATAATGATTCAACTCAGATGCAACCGGATTCTTGCCCATGTTTGTCCCAGAAGTGTACACATCGAGTGTGTCTGGCACGGTAGCTCTGCCCGGATAAGCCCTTCGAACATTATCAGCTGTCACGGTGGGGAAGCTGGTCATCTTTTGCACGGGGAAGCGGTTCGCGATTGAAGTGTCAGTATGGTCGGCAACATTTGATACCGGAACTAGCCCTGATCCGGTGCCGTGAAAACCGACGGAGAAAGGATTGGCGCTCGAAAGAGAGGTCGTCGAACTGTGGAGGGAGGCAATCCCGGGGAGGCTGGCGGTGTCGTTGGGGTAAGGAGGGTGCGGGAACTCAGGAGGAGATATCTTGGCGAATTCATGATCAGTCTGCTGGAGACGGCGGCGCTTGTCCTCGAAGGGAGTCGACCGTGCCACACGTGGCCAGCTTCGCGTCCTTCTCGGCATTCTGCCACCCGATGATCTGCTGAAGGGTAAGGCCACCCCACCGGTAAATATACGATTCGGATGATAGAGACGCTGTATTAAAAAGCAATAAAAATAATAAAACTACTTATTTGCAATTTATTTTTTTAAAAAAATATCATTTGGAGTATCAAGAAAGACTTTTTCAATGACGGTCTATTTGTACGATGAAAGTGTTAGTTAAATATTGTAAATATTTAAAATTCTCCTCAATTTGTCTAATTTCTATTTTCTTATATTACAATCAAAAGATTAATCCTCAAAAATAGTTTTCCCTTCCCCCAAATTTATCACGTGATTGAAAAGCAGACCTTATTTTCATTATAAAAAAAGAGAAAATATATAATTAACTTAAATTAACGATAACGAATTAACACCATTGTATATGTGTGCGTATGTTTACGTACCTGTGCTCTTGCTCATCCCATGATCCTTGCCCCTCGGCCCGCGGCGTACTGACTCGAGGAGGATTCAACTCCTGCGGGATGAGGTTCTCGCGCATGTCGATCACGGGAGGGTACACCTTGAGAGTGTTTGGCAGAGTAACTCGGCTCGGATAATTAGTGCTCTGAATATTATCAGTTATTGTCGTCCAGAAGTTGGTCGTGTTATGGTGCCATAATTCGGGATCGGGGTATCGGTATGGTCGACGATGTTGTAACTCGATATGGGAACTATATTGCCGAAAGTGGCCGAGGAAGTAATGTTATTCGGATGAGAAGTTGTTGTTGAACCATTGAGAGAGGCGATTCTGGGGAAATTGATCTCCGACTCCGAGCCGTGCGAGTAGGGCTGTTGCTCGACAAATCCAACCCCGCCCTCCTCCTCCTCGAGTTGCTGGCCACCGCCGGCAGTCCGCCGGGTCATCTGTCGAAAATCACCTGCCGAAGAGGGCCAGCATGGATTCCTTTTCACCATATTCAAATGTTTGAAAAGCTAAAGATGATATCCACTCCGAGAAATTGAAAGTTTTGTATAACTCTCGTCCTACGACTTAGAGATCTCGGGTTCGATCTCACTGACGGGACTTATGTTATATAGGCGAGGGAGACTCAAATTTGATTTGGATGAGTTCTTTGATATTATAAGATTCACAAGATATTAGAAAAATGAATCTTTAAAAAAAACTATAACTACAAATAGATTTTCTTCAAACTATTCCTATTCTTCCTTTCTTCTCCATAATATAACAGTAAATTTACTATTTTGCCCTCATTAGGGCTCTTTAATAATAAATATTTTCCATAGATCTTCTCAAGTACAAATTAATGCTTCTAGAGAGGAGGAAATGATCGTGAAATACAACAAATATCGCAGTGTATTAATTTAAACAATGTGATTAATCATGACAACACATTGATACCAAGCACACTCAATACCACGCGATAAAGACTAACGAATATATTACATAACAGTGTTGATGTGATAAAAATAATTAATAAAATCTAACTATTGTTAAAATTTTTTATAAAATTCTAAAAATATAGAAAAATTACCCTAGAAAAATAATACTTCCTTATTCATATTCCGAATCTCTAATTAAGTTAATAGACCAACGACAGATAATAATAATAATAAAACATATTCAAAATTCGTATAAAGTATGTTAATCGACTAAAATTTAATAATACGAGGATACTAAACTAATTAATATTAAATTATTCACCGAAAAATAAATAACAAATTACTTGATAGCTCTTAAGGATGTTCAAAAATCTATATGTTCATGGAATTTTATTATAAGTAAAATGAGGACAGTAGCAGTAGTCACTCAGTCAGCACTGTTAAGTAATGTTTGAGCTCTCATATTTAATAGCGAACATATCAGACGAACTGACAACCAATACTAACACTAGCCCCGTTAATTTAGTACCATTAAAGGTCTAATATAATCTAAAAAGCTGATATCTACCAAGGTATAAGCTCAAGAATCTCTCCGGGGAGTGAGTTTTAGATAATTAAACCACCACCATTGATGGTTATATGTTCATAGTGTTATTGATGCGATGAGAAGGAAAAAAATTGGTTTCAACAAGTTATATGAAACTTGTGATATATTACAGGTTCTAGATATTATTCATTTTTTAATTTAATAGGATAAGGTTGATATCCAAAATTTAGGAGTCAATTTCTTGCAAGTCTAAAAAATCATGCTGAAAATCATTTCTAGTAATAAAAAACCAATTCACAATGATGTTGTCTTTTTTTTTTTTTTTTTTCTGACGAGAGATTCTTACACAAGCTTAACTTATCACTTTCTCTGTAAAATTTAATGGTGAATATTTAATAAGTTATCATAAAGTGGCACATTAACCTTTTTTGCCCATTAATAACATTCATTTTTTAAACATCATTTAAATTACTTGCTGATGTGTCAAATATTTATTAATTAAGTTTACTATTTTATCCATCAGCTTAACTCACCTAAAGATTTCTCCATAAAAATTTTCATCTAGCTCCTATATATATATATATATATATATATTTCCCGGTAGTGCCTCCTATAGCTTTTTTTGCAATAAATTGATTCCTGATTAATCACAAAAAGTAAAATAGAACAAAGACAGACAAGTAATTATTCGAGGACAATATTTCAAAATTGTCGTGCTGCTCGAGGAATTTATAGAACAAACAGCTGACAGATTCCTAAGCTCTGATGCTACGACGTCAACATGTAAGCCTTCAAATTACTAACTCATTGGAACTAATCTACCGGCTTAATCTTACTCGATCTTAGAAGTGGAAGAAGCAAACCGGGGATAACGAGTAGATCGGCTTAACACCAACGGTTAATCTGGGTAAATCACCTATGCTTGTTAACTGCTGTATGGACGGCAGGGATTGAGGTGGCCAGGAACAGAAAGCTCAAGGCTGTGATACAATATATACAACGAATTGTTAATGCGTGTCATTCCGGTTCGCTGATAAATAAGGTGATAAATTTGGAGGTTCCGGATACTCGATCGATGCCGTCAGTCATATCATTATTATTGTTCCATGAGGAGTTGCTCAAAATTTGCAGACAGAGAGTTCCCCCTAGCTGTGCTACAACTGATCCTGTCTTTTCGGGGTCGGTAAGCCAATGATATTTTCTTCTTATGAGAGATTCTTACGTGAGCTTGGCTTACAACATCATCTGAACTCTACTATTGAATATTTACGTGTTATCATAAAGTATCATATCACCTTTTTATATCAATTAACAACATTTACTTTTTAAGTATAATTTAAAATATTGACTGGTGTATCAAACATTCATTAGTTAATTTTACCAAATCATACATGAGCTCAACCCACCTAAAAATTTATCCCTTATTTCCATCTTCCTCCCATGTATATTTTTTATTTTGGTAGTGCCTCCTATAATTTTTTAGGATTCATGCAATAAATTGATTTCTACATAATCGCAGCTGATAATTTTGTCAGATGATGACACAAAACAAAACGCAGAAAGAAAAAAGGGAAAAAAAAAAAAGACGAGCAAATTATTCGAGGACAACAACATTTGAGCCTTAAAATTACTAACTCATGGGAACTAATCTGCCTGCTTGATCTTACTCGATATTAGAAGAGGAAGAAGCAAAACCAAGGAAAACGTAGATCGGCTTAACACGAACGATACGTCTGGGTAAATCACGGATGTTGTAAACATGCCGAAACCGTTAAAAGTATAGACAAGCTTAAGGCTGTGGTTCTTGCCAATTAACTACATGGATGGTACGGATCGAGGTGGCCGGGAACAGAAAGAAAGCTCAAGGCTGTGATACGACGTATGCACTGAATTGTTAATGCTTGTCGTTCCAGCTCGTTGATAACTATGGTGATAAAGTTAGAGGTTCCGAATACTCCATCGATGCCTTTAGTATTATTATGATTCTTGTTGTTGCTGTTGTTGTTCCATGAGGAGCTGCTCAGAATTTGGAGGCATGATCTTTCTTTACGTGTTAATATGATGCAGCAGATCCTGAGATGTGTGGATAATCCACTAGAAGATCATCTATATCAATGGCAACCGACTGAGTATGGCCATCCTCCTCTAGCATCGGCTCATGATAGATGCCAGGTAGAGCCATGTCTCTACTTCCGGAGCCAGCTGCACGTCCAGTGGCTGAATTGCAGCCACGCCTCCACCACCAAGAGGCGGCAGTGCGGCTGGACAGTGATCTGTGGCAGAAGAGCATGGAGGGACCGGAAGCGGCAGGGAATTGCCAAACTCATCTTCGAGAGTGGTGTTGTGAATGCACCGCCGCTTCTTTCTCGACGTCGTTCTTCTGGACGAACGAAGAAGACTCGATCAAGGTAACTGGCCAGAAACCAAGAAAGGAAATGAAATGAAGAACGAAGTTGGAGTTTCCGGTTCGTGAATTAGGGAGTTTAAACAAGTAAGATACGAACGGTTAAAGTTAATCACGTGAATTAATTAAGTGCTTCAAGTTCCGATTTTGGATACTATGTGTGTTGGAACTGGAACAAGAACCCGGAATAAGAAACGACCGATTTCTTCGTTCGTTACCCTGAATTTATCTTTATTTTTATTGAAATCAACTTGGATCTACCAAAAATAGGTTACTCCGCGTGACGAGCCTGCTTTGTAGCTTGAGGTTCCCGCGACGTCATCCTCATTCCTTATATTCTGATATTGACGCTTCCATCGTTCAAATTAGCTTCAGATTGGTCTGTTAGAACCACATGCAGACGAGACTGTATGTGCACACTATGGGTATCCAGAAATTACTTATATTACAAATTAATTTACTTCGAGTCTGATCTAAAACTCAATACTTAAATTTTTTCCATTTATGAAAACTTGAACATGAGACTTTTACTTGAAGGGAATAAATCACAGATGAAGGTGACACATTTTTACAGAGAGCATTCATTTAATACTAAATAAACTACAGAAGCAGCATACTATCTCCAATTCATTCACCCACGTGCATTGAACAAAGAGTTATTAAAGGGAAGAAGAAAGTTCCTGATCTAATATCTCATCCGGACAATCCAATAGAAAGATCCCGATATCGAAGGAATCTGATGATTTAGTTTCGTCATTCTCCTCCGACATCAGCTCATGGAGGATACTGGCAGGATCCGTATCTCCTCCTCTTCCAGGAGACGGTGGCAGGTCCAGTAGTGGTGGCATCTGGCCACGAGAATCCTCCGGAAGAGACGGCAGCGGCAGCTGCATGGCTGGGCCGTCATCCTTGTCGCACGGAGGGACAGGAAGCGGCAGCACTTTGCCGAACCCGTCATCAAGAGTGGTGTCGTGAATGCTTCGCCTCTTCTTTCTCGGCGTCTTCCCGGACGAATCCTTGCAGCGGTCCTGGTACTTCTGGGCGTGACTACAGATCTGATATTGATCTCTTGTCTTGACATATTTCTCAGCGATCAGTTTCCATCTGCCCCAGCCACATTCCTTCACTCCTCGCAAGAAATTCCTACACGGGCGGAGAAATAATTTTTAAAAAAAAATCAGATGTATGAAAGAAAATTAAGTATATTCAATCAAGAAATGATTATAGACACCGTATATGTATATGTTATGCACCTGTGCTCCTCTTCATCCCATGGTCCCTGTCTCTGCGCCTCTGGCGACGGGGTTCCTTGGTTCAACTCAGATGCAACTGGATTCTTGCCCGTGTTTGTCCCAGATGTGTACACACTGAGGGCATTTGGCACGGTAACTCGGCTCGGATAAGTGCTTTGAACATTATCGGTCATCTTGGCGCTGAAGCCGGTCATGCTTTGCATGGGGCAACGGTTCGGGATTGGAGTGCTAGTATAGTCGGTGGCAACGTCTGGCAGTGGCCTCTTCTTCTTCAGCGTCTCCCCGGACGAGGACGAATCATTGAAGTAGGACCGATACTTCTGGGCGTGGCTACAAATCTGATATTCATCCCTTGTCGTGACATATTTCTGAGCGATGAGTTTCCATCTGCTCCATCCACACTCATTCACTCCTCGCAAAAAATTCCTACACGGGGTGTAAATAAAATTGAAAAAAATCCACAAAGAGAATTATCTTCTACTACTACGATTTTTCGATTTTACTAATATACATAGAAGTGGATAGTTATTAATAAAATTTATAGCAATAATATGATAGGGACGTAATAGTAAATTTAATGCATTCTCCACTCTTTTTTTTTTTACTCTCGTTGCTCACTCCGCTATCCCGCCCTAGTCTCTGCCAGCTTTTCCTTCTTTTTTACATTTATGCATAATTTTCAGTTTTCCTGACTTTCTCATTTGTTAACCATGCAGACACTCAATTTAAGTATCCAATTTTATTTATTATAATTGTATTTTATAATTATATAACTCGTAAATGCAAATAAATCAACTTACTCGGGAACTAATCATAGTAATTTTCTTGAAATATCTACAAGCTTGTATTTTTAATAGGCTTTTACGTGTATGTACCAACCACCAAGAGTGATTGTCTAATAGTCAAACTCATTTTTGTGTAATTTGGTGAGGTCCAGATCACATATTCGAGTCTCGTTATAAGAAATATTGTTAGAAGAGACTAGTTTGTGCCTTGGTGAATGCCTATTTCTTAGTCTCCACTAGACTTTTTAGAGCTGCTACATTGACGGGGCAAGTATTAGTACCGAATGTTTACTCGTCTAATATATTCGAGGTTGAACATAAAAATATAAAATATTACTTAGTGGGATGACTAAATCATGACTACTACTACTACCATTCTTAAAGAAAAACAAAGAACTTTCTTTAAAAAGTGTATGTACCTGTGTTCTTCTTCATCCCATGGTCCCTGTCTCCGCGCCGGTGGCATATAATGATTCAACTCGGACGCGACCGGATTCTTGCCCATGTTTGTCCCAGAAGCGTACACATCGAGTGCATTTGGCATGGTAGCTCGGCCCGGATAAGCGCTTTGAACATTATCAGCTGTCATGGTGCGGAAGCCGGTCATCTCTTGCATGGGGCAACGGTTCGTGATTGAAGTGTCAGTATGGTCAGGGACATTCGATACCGGAACTAGCCCTGATCCGGTACCGTGAAAACCAACCGAGAAAGGATTGGCATTTGAAATAGAAGTCGTCGAACTGTCGAGGGAGGCAATCCCGTGGAGGCTGGCGGTGTCGTTAGGGTAAGGAGGGTGCGGGAACTCAGAGGGAGATATCTTGGCGCATTCATGATCAGTCTCCTGGAGACGGCGGCGCTTGTCCTCGAAGGGAGTCGACCGTCCCGGCCGCTGAAAATCACTGGCCACACGTGGCCAGCTTCGCGTCCTTCTCGGCATTCTGCCACCCGATGATCTGCGGAAGGGCAAGGCCACCCCACTGGTAAATATCCGATTCAGATGAAAGAGACGGGGTATTATAATGAGCCATATATAAGATTTCATGATATTATCACCCCAAAATTTCTTAAGATTTGGTGTTAATTCAATTAGGATTAGGATTCATTTCAATTTTATAATGTTTGACCCTGTAAAATAAACATACAAGTATTTAATGTAAACACATATAATCCATCTAAATAAGCGTGTTAAACGAGATTAAATCCATATAACCCAATAAAATAAGATAATACCTTGTTTAATTTATGTATCTAGCATTTTAATTATGTCGCTAAGATATAAATTTAAAGAAATGTGTCAATCGGGTAAGCATGCATGTGTATGTTTTTTTTTTTTTATGTCATGTACCATCTGAATTTCTATCAACTAATTCCCATTGTCACATTACACACGCCTACAAGCAAATATGATAGGAGTAAACTCATGGGTGCAAGTTAATCTCGAGGACTTCAAACTTTGGATAAGAAGAACAATTCAGGCCAACCTTCTCAGAATTGCACGTGTACGCATTTAATTATGCATGCTAAATTTACGGTGTCCCCGAGTCAACCCGGTATTAGATGAGTTGTGTTCATGTTTAACAATTTTCCTATAATAAATTGGCCGTGTACGGAGTCGGAGCCTTTTTACAGGTTTAAACAAGAGACTTTCCCCGCACATGTTTAAATAAGATACTTTGTCCACGAGGGGCAGCCGGGGTGGGAAGGTTTTGCGAGGTCTCCCAAAACCTCCCGAGTTCAAGTCTCCGGGGTATATCTCCTCCTAGGTGGGGACTTTATAACTTTCGAGTCCGTCAGGTTCGCATGACTAACCTGGCACACGTGGTCTGTGGACTATTGCATGTTCCCTGAGAAGAGGTATCACAACCTACTCGTCGGATTCGAAAGACGCCCAGATAAAAAAAATTGCTTTAGAAAGGAATAAGACCGCCTAATTGATGTGAGTTTGAGAAAGAATAGCTTTAAAAAGGAATAAAAATAATAAAACTACTTATTTTTTTAAAAAAAAGGATTATTGGAGTTTCAAGAAAGACTTTTTCAATAACGGTCTATTTGTACGATGAACATGTTAGTTAAATATCTTAAATATTTAAAAGTCTCCACAATTCGTCTAATTTCTATTTTCTAATATTATAATCAAAAGACCACTTCTCAAAAATAATTTTCCCTTCCCCAAATTTTATCACGTGATTGAAAAGCAGACTTTATTTTCGTTATAAAAAAGAGAAAAATGCATAATTAACTAAAATTCACGATAACGAATTAACATCATCGTACATGTGTGCGTATGTTTACGTACCTGTGCTCTTGTTCATCCCATGATCCTTGCCTATTGACCTGCCGCGTACGGATTCGAGGAGGACTCAACTCCTGCGGGGCGAGGTTCTCGCGCATGTCGATCATGGGAGGGTACACCTTGAGATTGTTCGGCACAGTAACTCGGCTCGGATAATCAGTGCTTTGAATATTGTCAGTTATTGTCGTCCAGAAGCTGGTCGTGTTCATGGTGCCGTGATTTGGGATCGGGCAATCGGTATGGTCGATGATGTTGTAACTCGATAGCGGGACCAGATTGCCGAAACTGTCCGAGAAAGTACGGTTATTTGGATGAGAAGTTGCTATTGAACCATTGAGAGAGGCGATTTCGGGGAAATTGATCTCCGACTCCGAACCGTTCGAGAAGGGCTGTTGCTCGATAAGTCCAACCCCGCCCTCCTCCTCCTTGAGTTGCTGGCCACCGCCGGCAGTCCGCTGGGTCATCTGTCGGAAATCACCTGCCGAAGAGGGCCAGCATGAAATCCTTTTCTCCATATTCAAATGCTCTGAAAAGTTAAAGATGATACCACCTCCGAGAAATTGAAAGTTAGGTATAACTCTTGTCCTATAACTTGGAGATCTCACGTTCGACCTCACTGATGAGACTTATGTTATATAGGCGAGGGAAACTCAAATTTGATTTGGATGAGTTCTTTGATATTATAAGATTCACAGGATATTAGAAAAAATAAATCTTTAAAAAAAAATTATAACTACAAGTAGATTTTCTTCAAACTATTCCTATTCTTCCTTTCTTCTCCATAATATAACAGTAAATTTACTATCTTGCCCTCATTAGGGCTCTTTAATAATAAATATTTTCCATAGATCTTCCCAGATACAAATGGATGCTTCTAGAGAGGAGGAATTGATCGTGAAATGCAACAAATATCTCAGTGTATTAATTTAAACAATTTGATCAATCACGACAACACATTGATACCCAGCACACTCACTGCCACGCGACAAAGAATAACGATTATATTACACGATAGTATTGACGTAGTAAAATCAATCAATAAAATCCAGTTATTTTTAAGATTTTTTTTATAAAATTCTAAAACATAGAAAAATAACCTTAGAAAAAATAATACTTCCTTATTCATATTCCGATTCTCTAATTAAGTTAATAGACTAATAATAAATAATAATGAAACATATTCAAAATTCGTATAAAGTAAGTGAATTGACTAAAATTTACTAATACGGTAATGCTAAACTAAATATTAAATTATTCACTCACCGAAAAATAAATAGTGAATTACTTGATAGCCCTTGATGTTGATAGAATTTTACTATAAGTAAAATGACGACAGTAGTTTGACTTGATTGACTAGTAATGTTTGACTCAGTAAGATAAGTATACATGTGTAACCAATTTAAAGAAGCATAGTAAGCGACATTAAACCTATTTAACCTGATAAGATACGATAATATCTCCTTTAAAGTATGTATCAAGCATTTTAATTGTGTCGCTGAAATGTAAATTTAAAGAAATGTGTCAATTGCCAAGTGTGCATTATATATCTTTTTTTATTTGATGTCACGTGCTATCTATATTTCGCGCCACTAATTCCCACTGCCACATTATACACACCAATAAACAAATATTGCAGAGTAAATTCAAAGGTACAAATAAGTCTCAAGGAATTTTAACTTTAAATAGGAAGAATATTTCACCGTCTCCTTACTGATACGTAAAGCCCTGGGATTGCACGCGTATGCATTTAATTATACATGTTAAATGTGTCGTGTCTATGTCAACCCAGTATTAGATGGACCATGTTCATATTTGACCATTTTGACCGTATAATAAATTGGTCATGTATGAGATTGGAGCTTTTTTACATGTTTAAATACGACGCTTTTCGTTAGTCCTAGATTGCAAGATGTGTACTGCCCAATTAATCCGAGTTTTGAAAAGAATAATAAAACTAATTATTTGCAATTTATTTGAAAAAATTATTGAGGTTCCAACAGATACTATTTGCTGGTCAATGAATATGTTGGTTGAATATTATAAATATACGAGAATTTTCGAGTTGAAATTCTCCTCAATTCATCCAATTTATATTTTCTTATACCATAATCAACAGATCATTTCTCAAAAATAATTTTCTTTTCTTCAAATTTTATCACGTGACTGAAAATCAGACTTTATTTTCAATAAAAAAAATCCGTGGTTATTGACTCCCGCTCGAATGATTTAAGTCATGTCAGAACGAAAGTTTCCTTCTCCACCAATAAAAGCATTTTCTTAAAAGTAGATATTCTCCTCGTTTGACAAAATGAACCAGAAATAGTAAGACAAACCCGACCACAATTTAAAAAAAAAAAAAAAAAAAAAGAAAGAAAGAAAGAAAGCTTAACCGTACAATGTCACGCGACCAAACTGTCAAAGCCTCGGTTCCTCACCTCATGAACAGCCCTAATTTCTCTCCCACCACAAACCCTATAAATCATTCTCACCTCTCCATGCCTTCTCCTTCCCTCATTCTTATTGCTGTGCAGTGCTTCTCTACATTATATAGAGAAAGCATTGCTCCTTTGAGAATCATATATTCGGAGCCTACAACATATCAATCGATTCGAGGACAAAAAAAAAACTAACCCAGAAAAATGGCACGTGAAGTCGTCGTCCTAGCGCTCGTCGCCCTGGTGGTTGTTGGATCCGTATCCGCCGCCTCCTTACCTGCTGAAGCCCCTACGCCCAAGGCGGCAGCTTCGGCCCCCAAGGCTGCTGCAGCACCCAAGACCCCGTCCCCGGCCGCCACCCCTAAGGCCTCAGCCGCTCCGACCCCTTCTGCAGCCTCCCCGAAGGCATCCGCCTCTGCACCAGCTCCTCAGCACGCCTCTTCGCCCAAAACCTCGACTCCAGCCTTGTCCCCGGCCGACTCCGAGTCCCCGGCGTTGTCCCCTGAGGCTGATGTCTCCTCCCCACCCTCCCCGGGAAGTCTGGCCTCCGAGGGACCTGCCGCCGCCGATGATGCCTCCCCGTCACCCGCTGCTGCTTCTCCCAAAAGTGGTGCCTCCGGCCTCAAGCTCTCAGCTGCTGCCGGTGCGGCTGCCGTGGCTGGCTACTTCCTCTTCTTCTGAGGCTCAAAATGTCTCGACTAAATCAATTACACAGATGTACGATTTTGCATTGGCTGTGAGGGGAAGCCACTGATATCGTTCTACTAGGAATTCCAGCATTTACTTTTAGCGTCCACAGAGCTTTGTATTTTTGTTAACTGAAGAAATCGTGATCAATGTCCAGCATTTTATAATTTGGGTGAGCATGCCAATATATTTCACATTATATGAGCTCATAATAGGATTAAATAATTTAAAAATAAAAAAATAATTATAAAATCATACGAAACTAAGATTCCATGGCTTATTAATTTAATTTTTTGTCCTGAAAATTTATAGGCTGATTGTAAAAACGAAAGTGCGTCTTATGGTCGGTCATTTTTCTCACATAAACACAGAAGAAAAATATCCTGCTCAAACTTAGTTATTGAGTACGGGTGCTCCCGTGAGTATGACAAATGCAGGTCATGTTACGATATAAGAGCAAGAGTTGAAAATACAATTTTGCATCAGAAGAATAAAATAAAAATATGAGAATGTAGTAAACGCCCGTTCCCCCCACCGATTAGCTTAATTTTATTTTTTCTAATTGGACACGAGTTCGGGGCTCCAACAAAAATTTAACAACATGAAAAGCGGTCTGCTCATATGATTAAAGAATATTTAAAACACGTGCTAAATTCTCGTAAAAGGCCACTAGAAGCCGTTAACATATACAAATGTAATATCTCATTTTCATGATTAAGATGGTCGATATATTAAGAAACAACAGTGCCTCCCGATCATCGATTAAGACAGTTAACATTACGCGTATAAATTCCTGCAGTGGTTATCAAGATCGTAATCCTACATATCGTACATGGGTCCAAAGATCGGGACTTGGGCTTGGGTCGAGGATCTTAGATCCTTCCCGTAATTGAAAATGTATATGCTAATATATATATATATATATATATTATCACATGCATTTGCCACTCACGGTTACGACCTTTGTGTACTACGAGAATACTTCCGATTTCCTAATTTTAGCAACCAACAATAGTACACAGGGGTAAGGAAGTCGTGACCCGTGAAGTCGGTCGAATCGATTGGATTTGGGATCGATATTGGGGTGTTGGGGTTAGTTGAACAAAATAGTTAAGAAGCGGAGAGAGATCGACAGGGAAGGGGAAGGGGAGGAGTAAATTGGGGTCCGGGTTCGGGTAGATCGAGAGAAGACAAGTGATGAATGTTTATCTCAAGTGAGGGAGCGCAATGTTTTACTTGCTGGAGGGAGTGGATTGTGAGATCGTTCAGAGTCGTTCCATCGGACGATATTACTCGCTATCTTATATCGATCTCGTCTTTCAAATCCTAGACTCATTGTTTGAATTTGTTAAATGGTTCCAAACTCACTCTAAGGTACTAGATTTAAACTCTTTCAATGCATTTGCGTCAAAATATTTGCTAAAAGCATGTTTGGACTGTGTTTGGTTGACACGACTTCTTGAAATACATTAGGTCTTTAGTATTGTTATCCTGTCGCGAGCCTGTACTTAGCAATGATTGTTAAGTACATTTGATTTATTTGTGATTGAATACGAAAATTCAAATATTACTTGGTGGGTGTAACTGAATTATTATTGCTTCTACCCTCTTTTTCCTCATAGAAAAATATCGATAGAAATCAAATCCACATGGTAACTTTTTTCAGTATGTACCACCTGATATTCATAAATCAAATGAACTCCAACTAATTCATGTTTGAGATAGTTCTATCCACTATGGGCAAAACTTTCTCAACGTAAATTTTTTCTATTTATAAGACATAAATCCAAGATTTTACTTAAAGAGAAGAGATGTCACCTTACTATTTAAATCAGCTTATGTTGATTCCATACAACAACCTTTATAACCGCCAAATTAGACATATAGCAATCTAAAGTCACATAAGAAAACTTGATGCAATAGTATCGTTCCCAGTTTAAAATTAAAAGATTTAACTAAACTCTCTGTGCCCATTAATTTCTTTCTTTTTCTCGTCCTTAAATGCGTTGTGCTCTGAGCAAGTAAATGAGTTGTCTGAGTCTTCAACAACAAAGCTGTCCAAAAATATACAAGTTGCAATACGCTCAGCGACCAGCTACAATTATTTAGCAACTAAAGAGTTCTGTTGCTAAAAAGCATATTTCTTTTGTGTGTCATACGGGAGGGATTTGAGGTATCGACGGACCTAGGGCTGATCCCGGCTGCTGCTGCTGCCGCTGCCGCCCGGCGAGATCATCAATGGAGTTAGAGGTCCGGTCCATATTGGCAGCACCAGCCACTCTCAGCGCATTCCAAAGTAGTGTTATGAGTAGCGTCGGCCCACTATGGATAGATATTTGTCCTGCACATCTCGTGTTATCTTGCAATGGAGGGAGAGGGATGGTGGTGGGCCCACTGCCGACCACTATCGTTCAAATCCAGATCGCTGTCAACTCTGCCCCAATTGGGATCACTAGTAATTAGGTTGTTCAAAAAAACTAAAAAACTGAACCAAACTGTCAAACCATGTTGAACCGAATAAAAATGGAACCATTCAGACCGGTTCATTAATAGTTCGATTTTTTAGCCAAGAACAGGCTCGGTTAATTGCAGTTAACGGAACCTAACCATTTTCTGATTAACAATTAAATAAAATAAAAAATATACAAATTTAAACTAAATTATATATTTCAATTAGATTTTTACAGTTCAGTTTGGTTTATTTCGAACAAAACCGAACCGATTGCTTTTTATATATTGAATTTTATTTATTTGCATAGAAAATTGGTTAACCGATTGATCAAATCATTCGAATTGATTTTAAATAATTCGATTTTTTCCCAAAGTGGTTACAATTCAGCTTTTACACCGCCAAACTGAAAAATATGGTTCAATTTGGTCCGAAATGATTTGTTGAATCAAACTGAACCCTGAACAACCGTCGTGGTAACCTCCGGTGTGGTTGGTTGGTCGCCTCCGAGGCTGCTAGCGATGTTGAATTAACCTTAGCAATGATTGGCCCTTTTTCCTTCTCATATCGGATATTTACTAGTAAAATTTTTAATTTTATAAAAAAAAAATGGGATACTACTATTTCAAGCTTTAATGACAATCCCTTATGTCACAACTTGTCTACAGGGACAAGTTGGGAAATTAAATATGAAATGTTGCCATGACCAACTAGAGTTGATGATGATGCTGGCAACCAGTGGTGCGTTCAAGTAGCCATCTTGTCCGTAAGAACAACAGACCAGAAAAGGGCCCCTTCCAATTGACCCCATCTCTGTCCTCCTCTGAAAGAAACCAAAATTTCTTTTTTTGACATACAGAGTAGGCGAGATGGAAGGAAGAGAGAATAAAAGGATACGGAGAGTTTTAAGTGTGAGAACTGATTCTGGATCTCTCGATCACAGATCGAGGGCGATACCACTGTATGAATTCACCTTTCTGTAAAGGAAGCAAAATTCAAACTATTCGTCTTCTACTTAACTCCTTCCTGTTCATTTTTTTCCCTAATTATGAACGGTATTCTACTTAACTAACTTGACTTGCATTGCCATTTGAGATTGAGAAACCGAAGGCACCGATAGATATGTTGTTCTTTCAAGCGATTATCGATTGTTGTGGACCCGATCAGGACAACAACGATCATTAATTTGAAAGCATGTTGTGGAGTAAGAAAAATAGCATTTTCAGTCTTCAAGTGTCTAGTATCAATTGGACTTTCTTACGGAAAATTAAGACTGAACATCGGTTGCATGTTCATAATAACATATTTAAACAAAGTTAATATATATATAATTATCATAATTTCAAAAAATAAAGCAAACATTGTCCAATTTACGGAGATATAAGTCCTCAAAATTCAAATAAAATTTAACCATAAAATATAGTTATATAACAAAATAGGATGGAATGGGATCAGATCGGGCCAGGTTAGGCGACAGGTTCGGGCCCGACGTGGCCTTGCACGTGTCGGGTCACCCTCCTCCACCTAATCCCCCGTTGTAGCACGGGTGGTCCGGCCACGACTTGCCTGAACTGGTTCGGGTCAGTTCCGGCCAGCCGTTAGGGTACAAAATTACCAACCTGTACCTACTTATTCCCCTCTAAGATTTCCAATCCTATCCCGTATTCATTTATTTCTCTCTAAACCCGAAAAACTGTATCGTATCGTGTTTAAGCGTGTCCTATCTACACATGCTCGAGTTAGAAATCCCGATAACCTGGGCATGACACATTTAATTTTTGTATTTAAACGGATTCATATCTAAACGAACGTGTTTATCTACATCAGATTGACTCATTTATTATAGAATGTCTTCAAAGTATAATTATACTCTAATAATAAATTATACAACTACTAAAATAATTATATTTATAGATAATTATTATAATAATAAGTCAGATTAATTACATAATATTAAACGATAATTAAACATGCAACGTATGTAATATTTTACATATCCTAAAATTTATATATATAAATATATTAAATAGCTTCAATATTTATATAATAATAGTGAAATACATTTAATAAATGTGTATTATTGGGTTACACAGGTTCAACTCACTTAAACACATTTATATATCATATCTAAACATTAATGTCTTGATAGGTTTGACCCGAACTCGTCTATCCCCGTGTCGTATCGGGAGTTACCATATCGTATCAAAAATTACCAAGCTTTTTTCTCTCTTCTTTTATACCAGTGTTCTTTCTAATCAGTTTATAAGCACATTGCATCATTCGAATTGGAAAAAGTTATGCATGATTTCTAAGTCCAAAACTAATGGTTATGTAAGGCAGCGATCCTATTGATCGGCGACAACTCATACGTAACCTCATATTTTAATGGTCGCGTCCTGCTTTGGAAGATTACATATATATACATATATATATGTTGTTTTATTATAAAATAAGTACATAAATCTAAAAGGAATAGAAGAAATATGAAATTAAAGAGTATGGAAAGTTCCACTAATGAAAATTGAATATACATGTCTGCGGATGGTCTCACCAAGGACCATGCGATTAGGAGGAATCGAACATCTAACATCAAGGACTTTTTCACTATGTAAATGCACGTTTTATCTACATAGATAACCTCTGGAATTTATGATTATCAATTTTCTCATTCTGGTCTTTCTGTAGCAGAAGTAAACACAATCCCTTCGAGATTTCCGGACCGTCTGAGATGCAATCACTCGAATACCAACCTCTTAATAATCATAGATGATGATTAGCTTTCAACTGCACTTGCTATCATTTCAATGGCAACAGCCAATCCGATTCACGTAGAGCTTAAGCATTCCTTAAAACGGGGAAATCGTCACATTTTATAGCTTCATCTTCTTTGTTTGGTGGTCCGAATGGATACCGATCGATTACATATTATGCGATTGAATTAACTTTTTAGATCTGACTCAAACGGTGTGAAACATTTAAAAAACTTCCATTCTAATTTTTCCATGAATTAAACTATCCTTAACTTCACATCTCTTTTATATCAATTTCTTATTAAATTTTCGCTTAATTTATCATAGATTGGAGCTCACATGCACCTAAAACTCTATTCCAAGTAGCATTGCACGGGTTTTGCCTGATCGCCACAGCAATGCCTCGCTCGATCATCACCGTGCTTTGGTCGAGCAGTTTTTGACCACATCATGGTACTGGCTTTCTGGGCATGTGCTCGACCAAATTACTGTGCTGCTTAAGCGGTACGTACTCGAGTTAGCAGACATCCAAAACTCAAGACGCATGGAAAGATGCATTCTACTAGACATGTAAAGAGGTTCGGATCCATATTAATTTAAAATTGTAAACCGATAATGTGCTGATTCTCATATCACTTACGTACCCAAAATTTTTAAAATATTTTTCGATGTGACACTGACTTCCTTTTTCTTTCCAATTATACAAGTATCCTGTGCACGCATGGAACTGCAATGAGAATTACAATTCAAAACAAGAACAAGAAAAAACCAATTACAGCACAAGAGGACAGAGAGCAAGTTGCTGCTGTCCTTTGGAACCAACATTTCTTCAAACCAATTACATTACATTACATTAATGTACCACCCATACGTTTCATTAAACTATTCAAGACGATGACGCAGCTTCGCATCGACTTACACCTTATAATAACAACAATATTCCTGTCGCAGCTGGCAACGAGAAAACAATACTCTCAATCCGGTGTTCCTAAATTAATCGGCCCGATTTAACAAATCGACCCCCCATCTTTGATCCTTTCTTCTTTTTTCTAAAGGGTTAGTGAGGGATATAATATTGCAAACTCCTCCTTTTTCCTGGCTATAAAAAAGGGTTAAGTGATGAGTAATCAATTCGATTAATCGGATATATCAGACGCTGATGGTATGGAACGGGTTGCCCATGGGCTGACCCGACCCGGATAGGGCATGGAGCAGCCTCTTCCTCTCCTTGATGGCTGGGTCTTCTAAGAGGAGCACTTTGTCCCCGTCCCCAACACCAGTCATGTGTAGATGTTCCGTGTCTTCCCTCTCTTTTCCTCTGAACAGTAGCCTTTGCTCTCTTGGTTCCAGGCTTGTCACTATGGACAATATCATCTTCAGTTCCCCTGATGGATCAGGCAAATATTCAGTGAGTATCACTGATCAGACAGAATTCGATAAAGCTAAACTTAGAGCGTTGAAATTATTGATATGACCCAACACAAATCATCGCCTGACACGAGTGGAAGAGTAGGAGAATGAGTTCAACGAGGTAAAATAAGATAACTTGGTAAAAATGGAGAAAGTCGGGTGAAATTTAATGGTTTTCTTAAGTTCAAGGGTGATCATCCTCCCATACACCTCTACATCCATCCCTGATTTTGATCGATCCTAGTTCAAGCTAAGTCGGTTTATAAAGGTTAAATATCTCTTGACATGAATTTTTTCTATTCACAATACTTAAATACAAAATTTTATTCAAAAGAAAGAGGGACTGAATGCTTTTAGATAAATGCGGTTTTGTACATGAGATCTTGCTCCAAGGCTCACCGAAAGTCGAGGTTGGTTCGATGGGAATGTCGTGCCACTGGGCCCTGTATGAGACCCTAACCTTGATGGAGCCCTCCCTGGGCTCGCGGCTCTCACGCTTCTGGACGAGCATCCCGCCGGGCCTTAGCTCCCATTGAATCTCCGCCATCGCCGCCCCGCTATAATACCCCTTCTCCATGGATGGGGATGATGCTGACCCCTTGAGGTTGCTGCCATTGTTGCCACCATTCCCAACCTTGGCGCTGCCCTTGGATGACTTCTTCGACCTCAGCTTGATCATCATCCTCCTCCTCTCTCTAGCCTCAGTCAGCTGTCGCACTCTTCTTTGGCTGAGTCTCTTTCTTGGGACTTCAGAGGTGATTGGGGGGGCAGGAAGAGGTTGCTGGTGGGGTCTTTTTATATACCAAAGGGAAGCTTGGATGTGGACAAAAGAAGACATGAAAAAAATAATGTACCGGCCGCCTTGTGCTCTGTTCATAAAAATCAAAGGTAGGAGAAGAGAATTACCGAAATGGGTTAATTGAGATGATTCGATTGTTCTTATATTTACATTTTATAAATAGACAAAATCCTTTGTTTGATGAGTTCCACCTTCTAGTGAGTCAATCTATCCAAATATGGATCGGTCAATCGGACTCATTAAATTTCTTAGCAACTTTTTACGCGGGGTGGAAAATAGCAGGAGAATTACATTTCAGTCCCTTGTGAGCGTATAGTTCAACTGAACAATAATTAATCTTTCAACATTTCAGATTAGTTACATGTTTTGTTTTCCCTTACCTACATCAATTTGGTCGAAAGGAGTCACTATGCAATCAGAATTACGATCGATGAAGTTTTCGTGTACATTGATTTCAGATCGTCCGATGCAGTGAGTCGAGTTAAAGAGCCGCCAAGACGAACGAGACTGCTTTCCGGACAATACAGTATGCAACGACATGAACGGCTTTCTTTAACTACGGTGATTTTTTTTGGGCAATTATTTTGAGAATGCACATGGGCACAAATGTAATTTTACGACTAGTATTGCTAAAGTTTGTGTATTTAGTGGTGATCTAGGGGTAATTTGGACCATGACACGCAAGCTATAAGAATTTAATAAAATGGAATAAAATAAAATAAAAAATAATGGGGAAATTGGTTTTATTAGTCTCTGCTACTGATTTTACGGGGGGACTGGGGCACATGGGGGGTGGGGTTGTGTGCGTAGGAACGACAGCGCTTTTGCTCGATCGGCGGGCCCTTACGAAATCCCATCAAAATTGGTCGGCCGGGTCTTTTAATACTAATGGAATTTTCTCATCATCTTGTTGGAAGATTTCTTTTTGCTCGACCATCCTCGATATTTCAAAACTCAATGAATATTGACTAATTTAAGTTAAATGTCTATTAATGGGTAATTCCCTCCTTACACGGATTTTTTTTCCCATTTGTAAGAATCAAACCCGACATCTTATTTAAAAGAAAGATATACTGAACCGTCTCAATCAATTCATATTGATTCCTCTTGCTTTAAAATTGTATATGTACTACCGGTCCGGCTTGCTTCACGTGTTTCAGTACCTCCTTTCCTGAAATAAGATTTTTAAATTCGAATCTCGTGGACAGAAAAAATTCACGACCCGAAGACTCTTGACATGTCAATTCGGCTCCAATGTGAATTCAATCATGTTAGTGGACTCTAAAATATGTTCAACAGGTTCAGGAAATAGCGGCTTTAAAAAAGAATGAAATTTGTAGGCATAGACCCGTTAGAAAAAAACAAAAGAAGGAAATGAAGAAATGTGAGAAGCTTCATTAAAAAAACCGAACCCAAAATTCATTACTTTCATATCCAAGATAATATCATTATATCAAAGTCTCTCACTATACATGTCATTTTAATTTTAAAATAAATAAATAGACATATATGTGTGTGTATATATATATATAGGTAAATGACATTTTTAATCATCAACATTTCGCACTTTTACCATTCACGTCCTAATATTTACTTTTTATCATTCACGTCCTTAACCTTTTGAGTTTTTATTACATTAGTCATACCGTTACTTTTTCTATCCAAAAAAGCATATTGCATCCGAAAAAAGAATATTTCATTCAAAAATTATTTTTTCACAGAAAACATTTTTCAAAAAATAAAGTGCAAAAAAATAAAAATGAAAAGGATGGGTACTGATGATCACATCTCCTTCAAAATTAATACACATTCTTGATTCAAAATTGATTTATGATTATTATCATTATAAAATCGTGACTCATTCTAAGAAAAATTAGTTCTAATTTTCGAAAGGGTACCTAATAGTAACCAATATTTTATTAATCATGGACGAAATATACCTTTTTGAATAATATTTTTGTTGAAACATGATTTTTGAATGCAATATTGTTTTTTAGACGGAAAAAGTAACAGTGGGATCAATGTGGTAAATATACAAAAGTTGAGGGCACGAATGATAAAAAAAATAAAGATTTATGATAAAAGTGATAAAAATATAGAAGATTGAGGAACAAAAATATCTTTCTTTATATATATATATATATATATATAGACATATTGCCATGGTGTGTTGTGAGCAAGCAAGCGTGGGAAAAAGGGACAGAAAAAGAGGCAAAGCTCGAGAAAATTTAGCTTTGTTGGAGCCTTTGGTTGTGTCCTTCCCCTGTCATTTTCTCCTATTTTAATCAACGGCTTTTTTTTAAAGCAACCCCTTACCCATTCCGCGCTTGCCTTGCTTTACAGCCTCAGGATTTTCGCCCATGTCGTGGGAATATTTCTGTGAAAATTATGAGTCCCCAGCCCTTTTGTACCGGCCGTTAAATTATTTGTTGTGAACAGACCGTCGGCTCGGATTTATCCCAAGTTGCTGGGGTCAAATCACATCTCACTTGAGATGTATGTCGATCCCTTCATCGACCCCGTGCCATTAAGGTCGGTGCTTCTGCATGACCTCGACCACCTTTATCAGACCAAGGCCAAGAAAGTCCGTTTGGTCATTTTTCGGTATACAGAGGAGACGCATGGACTGATAAGGAGATCGAAAAAATAGAGCATAAAATTGTACAGAGAGTCCCGCCGGTGAGAATCGAACCCGGAACCTCTTAGTACTATGTGGAGGAGATACGAGTTGTACCAAACCCCTTTTTCAAGCACATACGGTCTTAGTCGAACCATATATTGGCATAGGTCGGCAATATATGTTATCAATACAGAAACTGTCCAAGAAATACATGACGATGTCTCAACTTTAGATCTTTAGTTTTTATTTTTTAACTCTTTTTATCACTCATAATTAGTTTAATTAATAAATAATAAGCTTAATGGTTATTTTATTTTATCGTAAAGATGCCCAATTAGAAAACTGTTTCAGGTGGTTAACTAATTATTTTCCTCGGTTTGTGGTCGGTTCTTATAGCCATAGGGTGGTTGGGTTGGCCCCTTCCATAGGGTATCAAACCATGTGGGATATTGATTGGAGGTTGGGATCCTGCCGCCATATGTTTTCTTCTCCTTCTTCTCATCTCCCCGTTGAGAGATCTAATTTCCACTTCGAAATTTTTAAAAAGAAAATCCTGAAATATATTTTAAAAATTAAGATATTACAATGGTGTAAAATTTTTACCCGGCCCGTAGGCGGAACAATTCAAATTCCCTTATAAACCAAATTTCAATGTATTACTTGTTTCGCTTGGGATTTTATTCATCATCATCAGTCCTCGCCAGCAACATTTTTATACTTAACACTTTCCTTGAATGCTCGCTCTCAACACCTGACCTTGAGCCAGACTCTCTTCCATGCTCAGAACTGTATAATTGACCACGAATTGAATGTTTTTCTTTAGGTATTGTCTGGCAGCGTGGGGTGAACCCGCATATAACCGGCTCTGTTATCATTTGAAATTTTTAACTGAGCATACAAGAGGTTGGAACTATACTCACCTGAAAACTTAAGCTTGTGGATGGTGGAATCGAAATTCTCTTAGTAATAATATTTCAATCATTTATTTATTTGATGTGGATTTTATTCCTTAACAGGAAATTTATCTACGAGAAATTCTCACATAATAAACAATGTAGATAATCTTTTTTTTTTATGTACTGAGGAGGCATATAAGCCTAAAAATGATAGAAAGAAGATGAAACAAAAGGGGTACAGGAAGTCCTACAAGTGAGATCGAACTGAGGACCTCTAGGTCACAGGGTGAGAACAGTAAGTACTAATGCCATTTTTTTCTCAGAATCCTTTTATTTTATAGGGAGATTATATATATGAAATATATCTTGTTTATCTAAAATACATTACCAGATAGAAGATCTCCCGAGACCTCTTTGATCGTATTAAAGCTCTGAACATCTATAAATCATATATTCTCTTTAAATTGATATCATCAACTGTTAACTTAAAGTTTGATTCGAAACACATTACACAATCTCTTCTAAATCCTATGAAAAGTATTCTGATAATTGTTCCCGTAAACTTTTCTTTTTCTTTGCTTTTATTTGGATATTCCATTTTCTATGAGCGGATGAACCTGTCGACTCACTTTGGAGATTCAAGTGGCTCCTCCACTAATGATGCAAGAGTCGCCGGTCTCACTGATACCAAGAAAGTCTTGCATATAAAAGTATTACCGCATAGCAATATTTTTACAGTAAAATCAGTCGATAAAATTAATATATTTTTATGATTACTTTTTAATACTATGAGTCTCGCTCTTAGCGTAAAATTAAGAGATCCAATACTTCGATTTTTACCTCCAAAACTCTATACATCCTATTTTTTCTATCTTACTCATATGATTCTTATTTATAATCGAAAAAATTCACATTTTAGATTTACACTTACAAAAAAAAAAGGTATAATTGTTTACTTCTAATTAAAAGAAATAAATGTTAAATAAACCCTGATGGTTAAATGAAGCAAGTAGACCGGACATCCATCTCGTGAGAAGTTCATGGGGTTAATAGTTCGATTCTCCTTGACCACGTAGCTCTTTGTGGGCCACTCACACAAGTTATTTATGTATGAATCTATATGAATTTATGAGTTTACAGGGCGTTTGTAAGTATGGTAAAAATAAATTATTTGCTATTAAAAATAAAATACTAAGGACATTACAGAATGTGTCAGCAGACATGGAATAACTTCTCATAACCGTCGATTGGCGAAGACATGATACCGCATCCCTATAAAGGTGGTAGGCCTTGCTCGGCACTCCTTCTTGCTTGGAAGAATGTGAATAAAGGTACATGCTCATGCCCTTTTTTTTAAGGTGGAGAAAAAGAAGGAAGTAGGGTAACGGTAATCGCATTTTTTTTTTTTTTGGTTTCCCACCAGGTGTCCGGTACCCGAAGGCTGGCCGACTAATCCGGATTCGGGGTACTGTCGGGCGGTTTCCCGGGGACCCCTCCCAAGAAGGTCTGCTGCGTTCACAGGGGCTCGAACCCGGCACCTCTGCTTAAGCGACACAAGCCCCTTCCACTTGCGCCAACCTTCGTTGGTACGGTAATCGCATTTCAATCACTTATTGTTTAATGTTTGCACATTTGTATTTAATCTCGAACATTTCACACGTACTGAATAATTACCGTCATGTATCGGTTACATCAGTATAGTACCACTAAAAACCTAGTATAATTTAATAAGTCAATGTTGTGCAAACTCATGACCAAAGTGCATACTTCCGATAGATATTTTGAGACGAATATATAAAAGAGATTCACACTATAACCTCTGACTTATCAGATTGCATGATAATGAGTTTTGAATTACTAGACCACTAGTTTTAGTGTAGTGATTCTTGCGCATGCACATTGAAGAATATGTTTCGGTCTACATCAGCATATTATTCAAAATCTCGATAAAATCTCTACGTATTTAAACTCGAAATGAATCGATCTACTGATAGGTGAAATTCTATCAACCGTGAATTGCCCTAGATTGTTTTTAAAAAGAAAGATGTGTCAAACTACTGGCATGTATAAGTATAATAACCACGAGTAGAATTTACACAATGATCAAGACAAGGACTGACAAAAACACAGGCACAGACACACGAACATATATTCTCCCGATTATTCACAGGATCTGCTGCTCTGGCAAAGATCCAAAAGGGTGACAGCAGGTTGAACTTACTCATGAGGGAATCTCAATCCCAGGAGAATGCTTCGCAGCAGATTTCGACAGACATGGTCGTCTCTCTGGATCATCATGCGATACATTAGATTATTAATTTGGTTGCAGCAGGACTCCTCGGAATCTCAATCTATTTTTGTCCTTGAAAAATGACAAAAAATATGGACATGTGAGCCTGCCAACACAGCTCCTTCTTGAGTTCTGGTGTTTGTTTTCTTTCCCTTTCTTTTTCCCTTCTCTTTTCTATGCAATTTCCAGCTTTCCAGGCTTTTGACCCATTGCTTTGTCGCGGATGATTAAGAAAATGAGAAAGAAACGTCAAGCATACCTGGACTTTTTCCGTTTAAAAATGGATAGATAAAAAAAAGAGAGAGAGAATAATAGAGCATGAAGAATTCTCCCATGGAAATCAAATTTAGGACTTCCAAGTCTTAGATCAAAGAGTCTTGTGGAACGGGTATACAATATGATATTTGTCATAAGTTAATAGGTATTAAACATGACAGATTACATGTATAATCTGTTAGATATTTGTAACTATTTTTTCTAATGCATTTAACAACTATTGACTTGTTATATATAACAACACGTGGTATATCAGTTATATATAAGACTTTTACCAGAGACAAAATTGTTGTATTAAAATGTCTTTCTTGCCCACGTGGTATTTTATAGATTTTTTTCCTAATAAAAGGAGCAGCAACAGTTACAATCTTGTGACTCTCGTTATATCAATTCGTTTTCGACCGTGAATAATACGAAGAATTGAACAACCAGAGCTAGTAAAAGTTATGCAAGCATAACACCACTGAAAAGTTAATATTGTTCACAGAGACCAGTATTCTTTAAGTTCAGGTTCAAGGAGAGCACTTTTAACAAACATTAGAGGATTCCAATCCAGGATTTGAACTTACTAAATCAGTGGAAGTGAGATACTTCGTTTCATGGTATGTGGCATTTTAGAATACACCTATGAAACAGTGTGTTATGACACGACTCGTGCAGGTTAATCAAAATTGAAAATGCTTGCTTATAATAAGAGAAGAAAAACAAAGGTAAATGAGAAAATTGCATAGGTTAGATCGGATCTGGATCTCACTTTATGAGGATACCCAGACTTGGTGCAGCCTATTCGGGCTGAGTTCGACCCAACACTTAGCACGGGTCAAGTCGAATTCGGATCTCACTTCTGAGCTGCCCTAACCTAACTCAACCTATTCACGTATATTAATATATATATATATATATATATTATCGTTTTAACCAAAAACGATCTTATAACTTGACTGAACCAATATCTATTCAAAATTAGAAAGTTCAACTCGTCCATTGAATCTCTTCTCTCTATCAATCTGATAAATTCCTTCCAAAAAAGTTTCATGGATCGGGTCGGGTCCAACCCGGCCTGCCCTGGCCGTACCATCCCTTATGAGAGATAGGGGCAGTAATTTGTGCCGGACTAGTCAAGCCGTTAACACGATAATTATATTTTTTATTTGATTTAATATTTTTTTATCTAGGGGATTATTTTTTATATTACCGTTATCACTATTTATTTTCATGTTATCTGGATACTGGCCTGGCCAGTCGAAGTTCATAGGGTACGGACACAACACGATAAGATTTTGGCGTAGCCTAGCCCAATAAGAATGTGACCCGATAACCTTTGGCCCAGGCACTATCTTAGAGTGCGGGGCTATCGGCCCCCACTGGTGAGAGACCAATCTAGTGGTCATTTGATAGTCCATCCTAAAAGAAGCCTATCAAGTGGCACGATAGATAAGGCATGGGCATGGGTTCGCTATGCACTTGAAGTGTTGCAATTTGTGGGAAAATTGCACCAATGGTGCAAAATGTTTTTGCCCCTGTTTCTTTTTTATACAAAAAGAATTTTTTTTTCTGTTGGTATAAAATTTTTTAAAATTGTTCCCTCTTGATATAATCTGTTAATTTATCCTAAAAATGTTAAATTTAAAACTGACATAACACTCAATTGAATTTAAAAACTGATGTGAAACCTGCCTATTATCTTACTCGATCAAACCAAAAAAAAAATTTACGAAATATAGTTTCACCCGACCCAATTCCTTTATTTTTCTGCTTTTCATTTTTCTTTCATTTATGGTTTTAACGAAGAAGCATAGCAGAAAATACCTGTCAGGTCGGATTAAGTAAAATATGAGGCATATTTTACATCGATTTTTAAATTCAATTGGATGTTATGTCAGTTTTAAATTTAACACTGTTAAGATAAATTAACTGATTGTATCAAGAAAGAACAAATTTTAAAAAATTTTGTACTAATGAGAAACAAAAAATTCTTTTTGTACCATAAGGACACAATGACAAAACATTTTGCACCATCGGTGCAATTTACCCGCAATTTGTAGAATTGGGTTGGTTTTCTAACTATGTGAGCCTGATCAGTAATCGAGCCCATCGGTCTATTAAGGTTAGATTAATATGCTCTTAATATAACAGGATGGTCTCTGAATCTTAGACTTTTCCCCGCCTCTCTCTCTTTTTGTCCTCCAATCTCTTGTAGTCTTGCCAGTCTGTTTTGTAATAAAAAAAAAAGTTATTATGCTTAATAATGAAAATGAAAAAAAAAAAATGGATATGAGATTAGAGAGGGAGATCAATCCATGTACTAGACCATGACTTGTAATATGTACGGAATTATTAATCATATAAGTTGCTGTAAAGAAATTTGTATATTAACTTTATTTTTTAGACAATATTCTACATATTTTTTAACCACCAAAAAATTCTAAATATTTTTATCTTGGTGTCAACTTTAATGAGTAATTATAATTTTAAGACAGATTTTGTGACTTAACATTTTCATCAATCCTTATCTGGTAGTTAATATATTAGGATAAGTTATATAAATAGTAAATTAACTTTATCAAAAGTTTCATATCGGTACAATAACTTTTATGTTACATGTGACAACACTATTTTTCGAAAAGGTTTTAGGAAATGATAAAATGTGATGGAACAGTTAATGATATTAATATTTTGATGATGTGGCAAATGACGCAGAAGTCATGTGTGGCACATTCATGCCAGATCTTGTTAATTAGAAAAAATTTTAAAAATTAGAAAAATTGTTAAAAAATTGAAACTAATTTCACAAACATGTATTAAAAATCAAATATTTCAAAAAATTTTAGAATTCAAAAAATTAATAATTGTCCTAGCCAAGTGATCTAATTATATTTATTTAATAAGACTTCATATTTGAGTATTATAAATATAAAAAAATTTATATTGAGAGAATTACCGACCTACCACTTAGTGGATTAGTTAGCCCACTGGACTTCGATATCAGATGTTATTAAAAAAAAAAAAAAATCCCAACTGTATTATCCATTAACAAACTTGCTTACTGTTTCCTTGCAACGAATGGCTGCGAGGAGGCCACCTCCTCCGAGCAGTGCCACTGAGCAACAGCCAGAGCTCCACATCGCTATCTGTGGAATTTCCCGACTCTCTCCCTCCCCATCCATCTCTGTTCGTGAACTCGACTCCCCTTACGATTCACAATCACCAGGTATATTCGCGCCATCTCCTTGCTTCCGACCTCTAATCTTCAAATTTGGGACCGTTGGACGATAGGATGCAGTTATCCCTCTGGATTGAGCTTCTCCCCCCTGCCCGGTAGCTCTCCCTTTTACAAGAGATGCTGTCTTTGAGCAGTTGCCCTGTAAAGGGCGATTCTTGGGCGATACCCAGGAAGAAACGGCCCAAGAGAAGGGCACCCATGAATGGTAGGCACGGTAGAAGTAATTGCGTATTGAAGGGTTTATGCAATTCAACGAGAATCACTAGTATCAATACTGTCAGTTGGGGTTGTTCTAGAAGCTGGGAAGTCAATACCATGTTTGGGCTTTTCATTCCCAGAGAATGTTCTCGGGATCCTCTGGGCACTATGTTTGCATTGGCCTGGGCAATGGAGGAACAAGAATCCATTGGTAGTGAATTTGGGGGCTCTGATGGTTGCAGCGGAGCTGATTTAGTATCTGTGCAGGCAGAGGTCGTAGATGATGGGTGTGGAGAAGGGAAGGTTGTCGATAGCCTGAGTGACGAAGAGGAAAATGGTAGGATTGATGTCCGTGCATTGGCAGAGAGTTTGTGTTCTGCTAGGTCTGCAGATGATGTAGAAGAGGTTCTCAAGGACAGGGGTGAATTGCCCCTCCAGGTCTTCTCGTCGATGATCAAAGGTTTTGGTCGAGACAACTGTATGGAATCTGCTATGGCAGTTGTCGCATGGCTTAAGAGGAAGAAGGATGAAACCGATGGCTTAATCAGCCCAAACCTTTTCATTTACAACAGTCTCTTGGGTGCGATAAAACTTTCTAGGCAATTTGATTATCTGGATATGGTCATGGAAGCTATGGGAAACGAAGGCTTGGCTCCTAATGTTGTAACCTATAACACATTGATGGTAATTTATATTGAGCAAGGGCAAGCTAAGAAAGCACTAGACATTCTCGAGGAATTTCCAAAGGCAGGCTTTGTTCCAACCCCCGTGTCTTATTCAACTGCGCTGATGGCTTATCGGAGAATGGAGGATGGAAACGGGGCTTTAATGTTCTTTGTTGAATTCCGTGAGAAGTTTAGAAACGGTGACATAGTGAAAGGAGAGGAGGATTGGGAGACAGAGATTGTGAAGCTCGAGAATTTCACAATTCGTATCTGCTACCAAGTTATGAGAAGGTGGCTTATTAAAGACGGAAACTTGAGCAAAGTTGTACTTAAGCTTCTAACTGATATGGACAAGGCTGGGCTCACGCCCAGTAGGGCTGACCTCGAGCGGCTTGTATGGGCTTGTACACATGAGGAGCATTACATCGTTGCAAAGGAGCTTTACGCTCGAATAAGGGAGAGATACCCTGAGATTAGCTTGTCTGTCTGCAACCATGTGATTTGGCTCATGGGCAAGGCCAAGAAATGGTGGGCGGCCTTGGAGGTTTACGAGGACTTGTTGGATAAGGGTCCGAAGCCCAATAATATGTCAAATGAAATTATCATCTCTCACTTCAACGTTCTCTTGTCTGCAGCGAGAAAGAAAGGCATTTGGAGGTGGGGAGTGAGATTGCTAGATAAGATGGAGGAAAAGGGTCTAAAGCCTGGTAGCAGGGAATGGAATTCTGTCCTCATTGCCTGCTCTAAGGCCTCCGAAACTTCTGCTGCTATAGAGATATTCAAACGAATGGTGGAAAAGGGGAAAAAGCCGACTATCATCTCTTATGGAGCTCTGCTTAGTGCCCTTGAGAAAGGCCAACTCTATGATGAGGCCCTCAAGGTGTGGGACCACATGATCAAAGTCGGTATGGAACCTAACTTGTACGCGTACACAACAATGGCCTCAATACTTACGGGCCAGGGTAATTTCCGGAGACTTGATGCTCTGATCCGCGAAATGGTCTCTTTAGGCATCGATCCAACGGTTGTTACGTATAATGCAATCATAAGTGGGTGTGCAAAAAGCGGCTCAGGAAGCTTGGCATATGAGTGGTTCCACAGGATGAAAGTTCAGGGCATTTCCCCAAATGAGGTTACTTATGAGATGCTTATAGACGCTCTTTCCAAAGATAGAAAACCGAGGCTCGCCTATGATCTTTATCTGAGGGCCCACAATGAGGGGCTTAGTTTATCACTCAAGGCGTATGATGCTGTTTCGAGGTCAGCAAAAGTCTTTGGAGCTAGTGTGGACTTGAGCGCCCTTGGCCCTCGGCCTCCTGATGCTATGAACCAGAAACTACTCAATGTTGAAAGAGGAATAACACACTTTGTGAAGTGAAATTGAGAGAGCCTGTTAATTGCAACAGAGTATGAAGGGCTTTCTAGACTTCTGTAAAATTGTACATTCTGCTGGTTACTGCACGCCCTTGAATGTGTTATAACAGGATGCAGCTCTTGTTCCCTTTACAGCTGAGTGATGATAAGGATTCTTAGTTCGTTGTCAACGTATCTCTCAATGGAATTCGAATTTCTTATTAGTTCTTGGAAGAAGTGATATGATTTCATATGCCTACAAGAGCCCTTTGTTCACTATACTTCCATGTCTCGCTGATCAGCTTGAGCATTTTTGGCTCTTCTCTCATCTTGTAAATTGTAACGCCAGGACGAGGAAAGCAAGACATGCCTGGTTCTGAGAGTGCTGATAGATGTCTTTGTAATTAAAATCCAAGCTTTACGTTTGCAATTGTTGTTGCTTCCGAAAATCTCGAACTTTGGAGATAAACCATACCTGTTGATTCTTGACATTGATTCTAATGTGGTTTTTTTGGTTAGATCACAAATGAAACAGTTTGCCGTTATGCTTCTGAGAGCAGATCTAAGAACAGAAGAAGAGTTACACTAGCTTCATCTCAGTAGTTTGTTACCTTTGCACAGGGCAGGTAACTATCAAGGGCTAATTTAACAGAGTTTCAGTATTGCCCCGCCAATTTCTAGTCACTTACAAGACAGTCCCACGGTACTTTCATGACATCTGTAAATGTTCCTTTGAGGATCTACTGAAAGTTCAAGGTACGAGGACTGAGGAAATAGGCTTCAAAGTGATATTGCTATCTTCTGGTGTAATATTTTGCCCTTTAATGTGCTCAATCATAACAATCGGCATTTCTGTGACCCATCGGGTTTGTAGTCCAATCGCTGCTTCTGGACATATTTTCTGCTCTAAGGCGCTTACCGAACTTCAACCTTTCAATCACTTCCTTCTCTAATGTACCGAGATCTGAACGTATATCAAATCAATTTCTGAGCCTTTTGTTTCCTGAATTTCAACAGAGCAAAGGCACTAGGCCCAGCTCTTGAATATGGATGATATCTGACTGAATACCCGACTGAAAATGCCAGGAGAATGTTTGGTGTCTTGATATCAAACCTAGTCATTCCTCAAAGACTTAAAAGAAACACAGAATCTTTCTGGGTCACAAACAAACACAGAGAGAAAATGTGATGGCTGTGCACCTTCAGAAAGTTTTCTCAAGAAACCGTTTTCAAGAAAAACAGAGCAACTAATCTCGGGCAGCGATCAAGAGCCACAGCAGCCTGTTTGTAAATACTGATAACAGACAGTGAGCAGTGTTGCAGCTAAGATTTTGATCGAACGAGGAATTCGAGTTCACATGAGATTAAAGGCTGAAGATTGTCTACAAGCCTCGAGCTCCATCCTCCACTTTCAATAACCATGAATTCACGTCTCATCCATTGAAACTTCATCGAATGGGTTAGGATTCAAAGATACTATATGGAGAATGCGATCTGTACATGTGAGAGACAGTTCTTCTCCCCTTCACAACTGCTACATATGGTTACCTAAAGTTATGCAGGAAAATACCGGGTCTCGATCAAAACCCAACTCGCCTATTCAAGTGTATGACTGTCAGCACGAAGCTTCTCCATCTCACTGGCCGGCCTTACAAGGCAAAAGTCACAAAGACAATACCTTCACAGCAGCAAGACAGCAGCGGATCTCAGAAGCAGCACCACCATTTCTTCTGCAATTCAAGAACCAATCATCTGAGAAATATAATCTTTTACAGCAAATGATTATGGAAACATCAAATTCTATTAGGTATCATGGCACAGGATCGAGTCATTTCCCACTCAGTCGCTCTCCATTTAACTAACTCCACGCAATGGATATTCAAAACTCTCGTTATTTAACAAGTTTATACTTTTAGAGAAGACGGTCATGACAACATCGAATTCTATAAAGAAAGTTTACGGTCGTTTGAGTGGATGAATGCAAAAACCATCATTCGATCACTGTAATTTGGACCGGTGCACAAATGGAACGGGCTAAAGTCGTGGTGAGGACATACCATGACGGGGTCTTGATAATTCTGTGTGGGTTTTGTCGGGATCTGGTGGGATGTTGATTTTGCTGAGGATCCTGCTCCTGCTCCGTTGGACTTCTTCTCATCCCTCGCCTTGGTGAAGATCACGGTGAAGCCCTCGGCAGAAGACGGGTTGTTAACGTCCCACTCGCCGAACTTTGGCAGAGGCCGCCCCTTTTCCTGCTGTCCATGATCATTTACATAAGGGTGCGTCTGGAAATGATTCCAAAAATAGAAAACGGAAAACAACTCCGGCAAAAACGATTGGAAAACATTCTAGTTTTTAAACAGGAAACATATGCATGAAATTTCCGGAAAAAAAAAAAAAAACTCTTCTTTTTCCTCAAAAACTAGCATGAACATTGTTGTCAGACAATCCGAGCAGTGTTAGAAAGACATAATCAGACAAATGACACACCGAAGACAATTGATCGGAAACAGGTTTCGCGATTGACGCTGGAAACAAGGGCTGAGAACAAATATTAACATTAAGACAATTTATTCTATACCGGCATCGATGTTCTCAGGACAATGCCGTGGAGTTCTTACAACGAGACGATAAACCGAACAGTCACAGAAGACAGCATTTTGATCTTACCGTGGACATTGTAATATGTTGCAGGAGCTTTGCGGGTAGAGAAATGGCTGATCTCTGGAGGGAGGAGAACGGAGATCAAGAGAGACGGAAGAACAGAGGAGAGAGAATGACGGGAGAATGGAGGACGAAGAACAGGGGAGCTGAATACCAGGAAACTGAGGATCTGGGGCCGATTGAGTAGGCTCCATAAATGGACAGGGTCACACATAAAAAAGGATCGGATTTGGGTCTCTCGGCAATTCTCAACTGCATGGAGTTATTACCTTTGCATGCAAAACCAATTTAAGCGTGTACATTTTTAATTGAGAAAATTTGAGAAAGATGACTTTTACGCTCATTATATGACATAAAGATTCTAGATTCGATCTCAGAAGTGAGATTTCCTGTATCATTTTTTTAATTATTTTTAAACTTATATGCCCATTTTATATTAAAAAAAAGTAGAAATATAATTGCCGTCAATGGAAAAAACGTGTGTTAATGAGTGTCGTAATTTGAACTAATTTGAAGTGTTAACGGTCTTCTTTTTAGCAGCACACTGTTTGAAAGGAACATTTTGGGTTTTCTGCTGTAACAGCCTCTCAACTGAAAAAAACTAACATATGACACCTGTTCATAAACTCTTTTTTTTTTCCCACAATGCAATATCCCGGACCGGCCGAAACGCACCTCGAGACTCATCTGTGATCGGGTTGGGATCCCTCAAGAAATTCTCGTCGACCTTCCCAACCTGAAGAATCGATCCTGGGATTAGTCTTGGCCACGGTTCCGGTTCCATGGCCCCTCAGAACCGGCCCTGAACCTTCCCTTAGACGGTTAAAGGGCAGTTTGCAACCACGATTCCATCTGATTTCAAATCAACCGGTTCCATTTCTACTGAAATTAAATAAAATTTGATTTATATAACTAGTTCATTGTGTAAATCACAATTAAATTCTTGATACGTGTAAAATTTTTAGAATTGTTGACGGTCAACTCTATAAGTGTCGAGATTTAAATAGTGATTTACACGACAAACTTATTTATATTTTATATTACACAATAAATATTTACTCTAGTTTAAAAAAAAACTGAAAAGTCAAAGCTAGTCAGCCTAGGCCTGCGGGTGGCAGCCTCCACCCAGGGAGGTGGTGGCGCTCGCAATACAGACTTGCAGTGACAGTGTAGACTTGCAGTAACAGTGACAGGGAGTTTGAATTGAAATTTTTTTTTTAAATCTTTCCCGCCAATTTCAGCTCGGAACCGGCAGTTCCGGTTTTTGGGACTACTAAAACCGACCTTGAACCTTAAGTCTCATGGTTCAAGACTGGTTCAGTCCAGTTTTGACCGGGCCGGTTCCGGGCCCAAATCGGCCCATGGCTAGCCCTGCATGGGAGCACTCATTTTGGGATGGAGGCCACCAATCAATCCTCCAATACGAATGAGTCCTTATTTTCGAGAGAAAATATTGTGTATAACGGGTATATTACGTAACAGTACTGGTGCAGTATCACAAACTAATAACATTCAGCCATTTCAAGATTTTTTATAATGAAATCTTAAAAATTAAAAAACTAAAAATAACTTAATTCTATTAGTTTGTTACATCACGTCAGTAGTACATTCATTACGTACAAGATTTTCTCCAATTTTTGAGAGGGTGTGGCTGCCGACCACACTTCACCACCATTTTTCCTTTTCATTTACTGTTTTTTTCCTTGTTTTCTTAAATTATTAAATCAATTTTATTAAAAAAATTATTTTTAGATGGAATATATTTTTATTATTATAAAATAACGGTAGTATTAAAATGATAAAAATTCAAAAAAGTTGAGGACTAAAGTTTCATAATCCCAATAATCACCAACTCTGAATTGATTTAGCGGTTCCATCACTAGATCTCAAATGGGTGATTTTAGGATTGAATCCCAGATTGGAATGGTCGATGAGAATTTTTTTAGAGATCCTAGTCCAACAGCAGATTAGTCTCAATGTGTGCTTTGGTTGGTACAGGATATTGCATGGTGTAAAAAAAAAATATGGTGCAAAAAAAATCCCAATAATCTTCTGTTCCTTTGATGACCTAAGCTGTGACACTCGGACGCATAGTAGTTGGAAAGATCTTAAGAACACATTTTCTTTTGTCTTTTCCACCGAGTTTTCTAATTTGTCTTTGAAAGGTGAGAGGGAAAAGGAAAATTGATGGTTCTCACTGACATTTCTAAGGGAAAAGAGGTAAGGGCTGACGCCGATTTCTACGAAGCAATGGGAGAACAAACACACAAATGGTGCTACGCACGAAATTATTAAATATACAGTTGACTAGTAAATTATATTTTTTATTTTACATATATTTTTTTTATATTTTTGGATTGTCGTGAATAAAAAATAAAATGTATAGTCAGAAAAAATTAGAGAATAATTAGTAGTAGTTATAGTTTTAAAAGTGATTTTACTATTTCACTAATTTATCATTGTTATTAAATTATTTATTATGGGTATTTTTAGAATTTCAAAATGAGATCAATTACTTTTATTCTCACATATATTAATTATTTTATGGTATAGTAAAATACTAAACATCTATTATTTTAAGGCATTAGGAGACAGTTTAAGTCTCTTTTTCTATTACCAAAATTGCCCCTAAAGCCAATTTACTTCATAAATAATTTATAAGATGAATAAGGTTATTATTGTCTTTTTGAATACTATAAACGGTTACTGTAGAGCAGTTACTATAGGGTGGATATCTTCCCACTCAATGTAATAGTTCTTAATTCTTCTCATCCACTATTCCAATTCAGGTTTGCTATTTGTTTATTCTTTCAAGAGTGATTGTATATACAAATGATTGATACTTTTTCAAGCACTCTATCAATCATTCCAAATTCTTCTTTTCCACTATCAACTTTTCAAATTTCTCTTTTAATTTTAATCATTTATCTCACAATAACTCCAAGAAACTCATAATAAGTAATCTCAGGTGTCCTGCAACTGTAAACACTGTTGGTCTCTCTTTGCTTCTTCAGCTTTTGCTTCCTCCACCATTTCTGCAGTTTCTCATAGAAGACCAAGCATTTATGTTCAATTGTAGTCGAAGATACTTATCATACGTAGCACGGTTCCGTTCGCTAGTATTTTTTTCAAGAGAAAAGGGACAAACTGGAGCTGAAATTAAGAAGTATTAGAGTCAAATCTTACCACTACATGCCGGATGATTGAATCACAACCGTTGCTGCTAATTTTTTTAAATCCAATTTTGTCCAGTTTTCAATTTGTTAATCTGAAACAATAAAACGACCAGGTTCAACCGAAGCTTGAAGTCTGACACTTCCGGCGCTCTGTTCCTCTCCTCTTCTTCATTTTTATAGAACCCACCGGGGGGGCATTTGTAGCAGCTGTTGCTTCCCTATTCTTTCTCCTCTCCATCTCCCCGCTGAACGTGGAACCAGCGAACGGGTGAAAAGGCGGGAGATGGCTTCTTGGAACTCTCCTCCATTGGAGATCGCGTACCAAGTTCTGGGATGGACCGCTTTCGTCTCCTGGTCCATCAGCTCCTATCCTCAACTCATCCTCAATTTCCGTCGCAAAAGGTCTGAATCATTTTGTTGTGAGTAAAATCCCATGTTGTAGGAAAAACTTGGGTTTGCAACAGAATCAGATATGGCCACTCGGGTTCATCTTGAACTTATACCATGCCATGCTCGAGCGTGGATCTCGTGGTTCGTTAAGTACAAAACTGAAAGAAAAACTCACAGACAGTTTATCTAGTACAGAGAAAAAGTCTGGCAACTTAGGATTTTAGATGGATATGGCATGCTAGGCATCAGTGTGGACCTCGTAGTCCGTTAAGTCCGAGATTAAAAGAAAATGCCTTGTTCATAGTCGGTTTATCGAGTATAGAGAACAAGTCTGACTCGCATGTTAAGAGTTTAGAATTTTAGATGGATATGGTTTCGAGACTGGAAATTTAATACATTTTCATATCTTGTACTCAAGTTGATTTCTGAGAAATGAAGTGACCATCATCCGCCTATTAAATTCCATGCTGTCAAAGGAGCGCTAAACACTTTGAGATTCTGACTCTTATACGTGTTCTGAGCAGCGTTGTGGGATTGAATTTCGATTTCGTGTTGCTCAATCTGACGAAGCACAGCTCCTATTTGATCTACAATGCCACACTCTACTTCAGCGCTGCTGTACAGAGGCAGTATTATGAGAAGTACGGCTTTGGGCAGGTTTGGTTATGACATCACTCTGATTTTCTTATCAATTAGTTGCTGATGGTTGATGTCTGCTTCCGCTTATAGTAGTTTAATTCACATTTTCCATGTTGGGCTTGATACAATCTGTGAACGCAAATATGATGGCTCAGTTGAGATTCTGAGGTTAATATGTCGCATTTTGCCGTGAGATGTTCTACCCTGAAAACAAATTCACAACTCTTATTAAGAATTACAGCTTCATTTGCCAACAAATGTTCTTAAAACAAAAGGAGTTTATTGATAGCTCAGCTGTTGTGAGGTTTATTTTTCAGTTAAAAACATAAGTTAAAGAATACTGCTGGGGAATTTTGTTGAAATTGATAGGTTTAAACAACAGTCACATCAAATTCCACTCTTGCACTTAATAAGTACCTTAAAATGATCCGGTTCTGTTTCTTGCTTAATGTGATTCAGCACTGATGATATAGACCTGAAATTGTTTGGAAGTAATTCATCAAAAAAGAGAAAAAGGAAGTGCAACTGTTAGAAGCATGTGAATAATGCGGACAATTTTTCTTCTTCTTCTTTTTTTTCTGGGGTATCTTGTTGGTTCATAAATTGATTGTTCATCTTTTTAATGATTTTCAATGTTTCGTATCCTTGCAGATGATACCTGTGGCTGCAAATGATGTGGCATTCTCCATATATGCTGTCCTGCTAACAGCTATAACCCTGTTCCAGATTATGATCTATGAGGTTTGCAGATTTTTCAGTTTACAAGCATGTTCTGTTTTGCTCTTGATGCATCTTATATTTCAAAGTACTTGTTCCTCAAAGTTAATTTAAATCTGAGCAGCGGGGTGGTCAGAAAATCTCAAAGGTGTCCATGGCAATTGTCTCTGCAGTTTGGTTGGGTGCAGCAGTTTGCCTTTTCATAGCTCTACCGAGCCATTCTTGGCTATGGCTCATTTCTGCTTTCAAGTAAGTTGCTGTGCACTGTGTCTACAGTTTGCTAATCTTATCATCATATGGAAGTTAAAGTCAATATATTTTCGGAAAATTTTTCTTCTCTAGGATTTACATGGAGGTCTACTCTCTCGAATGGGAGATTCTGCGAATGTCAGTGTGTAGTAGTAGCAGTTCAAATGTGAAATTATTATTTTCAATCACCCATCTTTAGACAATTTTTTATCCGTTAGTAGCACTAGAAAAATCGAAATATTTGGTGACTACTAGAGGCAAATTAATTGCCTAAAAACATCAGTTACTTGAGAACTTGTCTTTGGGTAACTTCTTCTGTTTTTTTTTCCTCCCCTTAATTTCAACTTATTCAGTTGAATAATGTTTATTGTTCTGCTATCTCGACTTGTTTATCTCATATATATGCCGAAGATAACTCATAATTAATACAAGACCCCTTCGTAAATCGCTGCCTCATCTGGGTCTATGATGATTCTCATTCGGTGTCATCTACAGTGCTTAGAGCGTTAATAATTCCAATCCTTTTTGCAGCTCAATACAAGTGTTCATGACCATGATTAAATACATACCGCAGGTTAGTCATTTTCTCATTCCTCCTGCCTTTTCTTGTTCACGCTAAAAGAAAGCATTTATTCAGTGGCTGGTGTTCAAACAATAATAGTCATGAAAAGTGGATGTGGATTATTTGTTGTGCTACTGTAGAATATGATTTTGTTTTGCTCTTGATTCTCATTTAACTCTTAAAGGGTGGGGTAAATCGAGTGCAGGCATGGATGAATTTTGCAAGGAAGAGCACAGATGGGTTCAGCATTGGAAATGTTTTCCTCGATTTTCTTGGAGGCTGCGCAAACTGTGGGCAGGTGGCCGTTCAGTCTATCGATCAGAGTACGTGACATGTTACTACTAGACAGCCCTTTACAAGTGAGCTGCTACTGAGATTATATTGTTAAACACCAACATTTGCAGATTCATGGGTCAACTTCTACGGAAATATTGGGAAGACTTTACTGTCTTTGGTAAGAGCATCCTGCCAGTCTCTGTCCGTAACTCATTCATACTGCCTACGGCATTTGACGATACTGTTTCCATCTTTTAAGCATCACCTGTTGTAGTGTTAGTCAAGAGGAAATTAGGCAGAACGCATGGATATCAAGCTCTGATTGTCTTCTTTGATGCAGATATCGATGTTCTTCGATTTACTCTTCATGTTCCAGCATTTTGTACTGTACCGCTCCAAGAAAGTGTCAGTTACCCTTAAAGCCGTAGAGGAGGAGCAAGAGCCACTCCTGAAGACTTCGGTTTCTACGTTCTACCCCTCCACAGTTGGAGAATGTCTGAATCACGGCTGGTCCATTGGGTACCATGATATCCATGGAAACAACATAGAAGCAGAAGCTGTAAATGGATGAATCTCTTATCAACACATTCATTTTCGTCACTTTAGGCTCTGTAGAATTATCGAATAATCTGGAACCAAATCTTTCCTCATAGATTTATACTTGTACAATTGTTCACTATACTGAGAACTGAAACCGGGATTGGCAGGCTGTAATCCCAATGATGTGGGATTGTTGTTGAGTCGGTTGAAGAAGGTGAAGGCTGGCGTCACTGTTGAATTATTGTTGATTTTTCCATGTAAACAATGCAATGTCAACGCTGTAATTATTTCTTGCCTTCCTACATTGAATACTTATTGATCTTGAGAAGGATGGATCATCGCTTTCGTAATGGCCTGCTGATTGAAAGAATGCATTGAATGTTCTTAAAGTGGCACAATGCTGACATTATGAGATGATCAATCAGAATTCTGCCTAGGTTTACCAGATGAGTACAGAGATCTCTATTGAACAAGATAACTCTCTCTCTATATCAAATTAGTCCAATATGATCCCAGCACTATGAATAAATTCTCTGAACATTGGGAGATTCGTTCTCTGCAGTTGCTGGGTAAGATCTCGAAGTCCAGCAACCGGCTGCGGTTAGATAACTTTTGCCTTGAATTTGCTTGGATTGATGGCTGCTCCTAATAGGTCTTTGAGTAGCAGGTCCGGAATCTTCGGTTCTCTGGATGGCAGCAAGGCCAGGCTTTCTTCCAGACTGAGGCCAAACAGACGGTGCCTGCGGCGTGAAAGATGACAATGAATACCTCAAATTACCTGAAACAGACAGAGCTGATGTCAAACAAAGCAAGTACCTTGGTGGTCTGCTTGTTTGCAGTTCCCTTGTCTTTGTAAAAGCTGGGCAGTGGCCTGGCCTTGAAACACAAAGTCTGTCTGAACTTTTTCAGCTCGAGTTCAGCATTATCCTGTTCAGAGAAGATGAGAACAGTGGCCCGAAGAAATAACTGTGTTAGCAGTTTTGCATGTTAGTTTTTGCATTATTGGGGTGAAAACCACCGAACTTTTATGTGTCGCAAAAAAAAAAAGGAAAACTGAAAACTGATTTTGTCAGGAAACATTGAGAAAAGGAAAAGGAGATTGGTCGAGAGAGGAAAGAAACCTTCACGTTTGCTTGTTGCTGCACTTTCTGGGCCTCATCGGCATTGAATTTCTCTTCGAGCTTCTGCAAATATATGTCAAAAGAAGCAACAAAGATGTCACCATTTGTCTTGTTTTGATTGATACAAGGGGTTGGAAGAAAAGGGGAGAAGCTTGAAGCTGGATGTTAGAGATGCTTCCTTGCCTCTTTCGTCCTGGCAGCTCTTTCTATTGTCCTCAGTTTAAACGGAGTCAACATACTTGGTGATTGTAATTTGCTCTTGCCGGCACTCATTAACTTTGAATAGCTGCCAGAAAGAAGACAGAGAATTCGGTACAAAGGCGTCCTCTCAGTCTTTCTTACAGGAGAAAACAGAACATAGAGAACAGTTTTGTGAAAAAGATAGATAATACTATGTGTGCTGCTGATGGTGTTTCGAGCTTCAAGTGGGCTCGTGTGTAATCAGATTCGATGCCTTGTACCATCAAGCAAATGATCACTAAGGATGGGAATACTTCATCAGACGATTTCTTACTCATTTGCCACAGATTGACCTCTGGGGCCAGCACTCTTGCTCCCGACAGCTGCGCGAACATCGGGTGTTCTGGATGATCGGGGGGTGGCCACGAGGTTTCTCAACACCCCACCTGGAGGTCCCGTCAGCTAACAAATTCAATTCATCAGTTCTCGACAAAACAGCCGGAAATCTCAATCCGAGTGTCCAATTTGTATCTTCTCAGTCCAAGACATGCAAAGAATGCCTTTCAGCCTCTAATTTTAAAGAACTCTGTTTTCCATTGTTCTTTCTGAGTAAACAAAATGAATAACTTTCCAAACACTTTCACAGAACCAAACAGATGAGCATTACGCCTTGAAGCAAAAGAGTATGAGACATAAGAAATCACCCGAGTCGGAGTCATGCAATTCCTAGAGACTGAAGAATATCCGACAACTCTCGAGCTTTCAATCTTGCGAGCAGTTGTCCTATTGATAGGTGTGGTACTGGATGAATAGACCTGTTTGGGAGTTGTTCTCCTTTTATCGCCAAAATCTATGGTTGACTTCTTATTACTTCCTGGAGTCATGTAAACTTCTTTCCTTGAATTAACTGCCGGGGTTGAAGGATTCACCGGTAGTGAAGGATGCTGCCTACTCGCTTTATCCTTTCGTAACGACTTTGAGGGAACAACTGCCAGTTTTTTCTTCCCGGAATGAACTGAAGCTTCTTTAGTCACCATATCCTTCTGCAAATCCTGCAAATCGAGCTGTTCAGATTTTTTCTAGAACAACATTAGAAAATGAGTAATATTAAGTAATAAGTAACAAACCATATCATTATCAAACAAGCAGTGGCGACTTCGAATTCTAATACAGTATCAGAGTTTAGATTTGTCTGAAGCAGGAGCATTATGGCTCTACCTTTGATAGAGGTTTTGCCATTTCTAGTCTCCCGCTTTGCTCAGCTTCACCAACGCCATTTTGCCCATTCAGGTCACTGCGATTCAAAGCCAAGGAATGATTGCCAGTTTCATTTTCAGCTCCCAACGAGTTTTGGGCCACATCCGAGACAGCATTCATCTGCTCAGCTGCAGCTGCTGCTGCTGCAGCTTTCCTGGCAGCCATTTCCTTGTAATGGGCCTCAAAGAAAGCCCTCTTCTGAGCAACGGACCCGGGTCGAGCAAACCTCTCTGCCTCCTCGACATAGCGGTTGTGGGAGAAGACTGACCACTTCTCCCACGAAATGGAGTCTGAGACAAACCTCCCGAACGAGATCGATTGCCCCAGTGAATGGATGGGGTTTCGGTTTCCCTGCAAATTGGAGAAACTGATGTATTCACATGATATTATGGAAGAAACGGCTCTCCTAAAACCTCACAGTTCTTCATTTTCTACTTCCTGGAAAACTAAGGCAGAAAATGTCTTCTGCAGTACAGTGTGTAACCTTTTCTCAGACGACAACATAGGGACGAGGAAATGAAACATCTTGGTGAGAATTGAAAAGAAAAAATAACTGAAACTGTTTTGAGACCAAACATCAACCAACTCTTCCCAGAAAAAGGCAAATTCCCTCTGCAGGAACTGGATAAATGAAACTGTTTCCTAACCAAACATCAAATACACTCATCCAGAACAATACCAGGTAGTTTTCCACGAACTCCTGGCACGAATAAGACACCCGGTGAGACCCTTTTAGAAGCTAAACATAAACTAGAATTTGGCAGACTGAAAGAACATCCATCGAGAAATGGGCATTAACCAAAAGGCGGAGAGCTCAGACCTCTGTGGGATCAAAATTTGGGAGCCCTGAGACATAAGAGAAGGGCTGCATCATCAGGCAACCTGAGTCTCCCATCCTTAGCAGTTCTTTCTCCAGGATGCTGTGTTGCCCAACAAAGCCCAGAACTTTGGGATACGGTTCTTATGCTCGAAGGCTTTGTCCGTTGTCTTGTCTCTGTCTTCAACCATTTGAGTTTAAAAATTGAAATTCAAAACGGGAAAAGTTAAAGGGAAAAGTGTTGCAGCGGAGAGTAGCATATCGGAGATGCCAAGGGGGAAATCTTCCTTTACCCGAAAAGCTGTGCAGGTGGGGACAGCGGGTGATGGACTTCGGATTTGGAAGGAACAGCCGGGCTCTTATCAATCTTCAGGAGAAATACTCAAAAGTGATCCTACCGTGGTGTGAAAAAAGATTAATTAAAATATAATAAATAAAAAAATTGTGTTAATCAACCTAACAAATTGTCATAATTAATACTAATTAAAGTAATTTAATTAATTTTATCTCACTATATCATTATGAGGTAAAATTATCTAAAATTATTCCCATCTTTAGCCTCTCTATCTCTGGTAGGAACTAGAAAATTGCACAATAGTACAAAAATTCTCTTTTTTAAAAAAATTAAGATTAAAATGGCAATTTATTATAAAATTTTAAGAAAATTATAATTTTCTTCCCAACATTTTCTTCCAATTTAATATTGCAGTGCAAATCACCAATTTTTTTGTTGATTATAATATCGCCACTGTACTTTTTATATGGTGAAGACTTTTCTGCGCAAATAATATAAGAACAAGATGTGTTAAGACTTTCGCACCTCGGGCACATGGCCTCACCCGGTCTCTATTTGCCACAGTTGACAGAACTGTGCACGGCCCTCAAAGAGAAGATGAATAATCTCGACTCCCCTGAGAGCTGCTAGGCTAGGGGCGCTAAGTGAAACAACTACAACTTCAGTGATCATATTGACGCAAGTAGCAAAGTTTATGGGCCAGAATGAGATTTTTTTCAAGAATAAAATCTTCTCAGGTCCTAGAGCCCCACGCTGTTGCCACTTGCCAGCTTCCAATGAGCTAGCTAATGGTAATTGAAATCTCCTTCGTTCAAGCCTCCTTGCTTGTGCTGCCTAATTCTCTGTAATTCAAACCAAGGTTAGTGGTCTCGCATGTTAAGAGATCCATATCGGTCGGTTTTCCCGAGCCTAGGCCGACTTAAGCTTACTACAGACTGATCCGCAATAGGCAGCCCAAGTAAAGCTGGTAGAGAGTGGACGATGGCGTACAGGATTCGCCGGTAGAAGCCGTGTGCTTCCAGTATTTACAGAGTTATGGGCTCTTCGAGATGGCTTACTTATAGCTGCTGATCTGCAGATAGCCGATTTCAAAGTCGAACTCAATGCTTGATGCCACATCTGTATCTGACTTGGTTTCAGAAAAGTACATCAAGAAGACACTGCACTTTATTATCAGATGAATAGACAGAATATCTCCTGAACCAAAACAAAGAACAATCTCAAATCTATAACGTTTAATTTCATATCGCGATTCTCCATGTAGTATCCAACTTTTTTCACAGATACCATCATGCGTGATATGGGAGGGAAAACAGAAGAAATGACCTCTTCGTTCAAATAATACATCCTTCACAGTTCTGGCCGAATTCTCGTCTGAACATACATCAGTCACCAAAACTTCGGGTTTCTCGGCAAATTCCTATCAGCACAAGCAGTTACTTGGTCAGAAGTGAACTGGGTTTCTTCACTTGTCGAAGTCAGGGACTATCTCTGTTTTGACATTCTGAATGGCACAACTCTTCTTGATAGTTCGGGCTCGAAATGATTAGTCTGACCCTCGGAGACGTCTATCATCTCCATAGGATGATCTCCTCTTACTTCTATATCCTTTACCCCTTGCCTTCTTCCCTTTGCGCCCTGAGAAGATCACGGATGCCACTGTCAAGAACCCTAACCCGAAAAATATCCACAGAGCGATCAGCCAAAGCTTCCAAGTGGAAGACTTTCCATCTTCAGAAGAAGCCTCATCAGGATTTTTCCTAAAACCGAGAGAGCTCTTGAGCCCCCCAAACTTTCTTGTAACTGTGGCCTCTTTGGGTTCGTCTCGCCCATTCAAGGCGCCGTGCACAGGACAGTTCCGCCTGATGTGATGCAACCGCAGGGCCTCGTTTAGGGTTTTGGCACATTCAATGCTGAGGAGGTCCCGGTTTAGGAAGTTATTGTCAGTGTGGTGGAGGGTTGATGGGTCAGGTGGTCCTGGGAACTCGGCCCAGCAGGTGTTGACTAAATCAACTTCTCTCCAGTTGGCCTTGTCGAAGCTCCAATTCCCGACTTTGAATTCGAGGCCATAATGGAAAACTCGGTACTTGACCCCTGGTTCGGGGACATACCCAGGATATATGAGAATCTCTCTGTTTATCAGATGCCTCAGTTCAAGCTGCAAGGAGAATAACAAAGCGTAAACCTAGGGAAACGACAATAGCATCTTCTCAAAGACACCAGCAGAGTAGGATTAGCTCATCTCAGAAATCCTGTTTGGCTTTGGAAGATTAGGAGAAATCTTTATAGCTTTCCATTTTTTGTTTCTTGAAAAGCAAACAGACAGAACAGAAGTCCAGTTCGTTTTCAGAGAACTGGGAGAAGTTTCTGGCTTTCCATTTTTGCCATCTTGAAAGGCAAACAAACAGAACAAGGGAAAACCGCAGTGGAGATCATAAGAAGTTGTATAAAGTGCCATCCAACACGTCTGTGCTTAATTTGTTTGCTCTTCAAGATGAGGAACTGGAAATCGCATTTGGCTGTGCATAGGTTTTTCAATTTCTAGTATTGTTGGAAAAGAAAGTTTTGAGGGACATTGCCTTCAGTATCATTCTCTTTATTTTACTTTTATATCATGTAATTTCAGTTAGGGAAAAAAATTCAGATTTTATGAGTTTTAAAGACACATTCATACAGCTACTTATGTATTCTTGAAAGACGAAACTCAAGTACCAAGAAATATTTTTCCTGAAACCGAGGCCCTAAAAATTGTGTTATTTCTTTGACCAAAAATTGGAAAAGTTGAAATTTAAAAAAAACAAAGATGAGATTGTATACCTCAGCTGCACCAAATGAATACCCGTACATCTCACTGATCCACCCTGATTCATAAACATCTCCGGTGATATTCTTTGCATAGTGAGCTCTATCTGCCCGAACCTCCTCAGTCTTGTGCAACCACAGCATAGCAAATACTCTCAAATCATCAATATGCATGATTATTACACCTCCAACCTTGTCACAGTCCTCAGGGTGACGGGTGTGAAGTTTAGCGAGCTCATTGTCACACCCAATGAGATAGCTAGCATTCAAAGAGACCAACAAGTGCTCATTAGTTATAGCAGTACATGCTTAGGTCCAGGAGATTAAAGTGATGAGAAAGCAACAGAGGGAAATAACAATTTGGAGTAGAAAGCGAATGAAAATTTTATATTTCACAATAAGAGGTGCTAAGTGACAGCAGTACTGAGTTGCCTCAATGGTGTACAATTTAAGTGGAGAGTCAATAAAGTTAACTAGATTAATCAATGTAAAATATCATTTTAAAAATTATAAATTTAATATGCATAAAGGTGGTCTGGTTCAAAGCAAGTGAGAGAGGCAGGTTCATTATCATATGGAAAAGTTCGTCTTACTCATATGGAGTTGAAACTGGGCGGCCACGAGCAGCACCAAACTCCCATGGAGTGATTGGCCCTCTTAGGATCATATCAGCATCCAAAATCACAATAAACTCAGCATCAATAGTTGCATGATTAAGCCAGTGGAGAACAGCTGCTGGTTTATTGATGGCAGGGTACCTATGACAGCAGAAAATGAAACATATCTAATCATCCAAAATATTTATGGGTTCTGTAATCAATTGAAGAAACAGTCATTAAATCAAGCCAAAGAACAATAACCATGAAACATGTCAGATTACAATCTCTTCCAGAAAAATGATTAGCAGAACTCAGAGCCACAATTTATCTTCTGGAACATCATAAGTTTTCCCAGTTGATTAAAGACGATTTCCTACAATTTAATAGCTCATAAATGTGATGCAAGGACATGAAGAAATGAGTTAAATACAAATTACAAATATCGTGGAATCTTATCTCTCTAATCCAGTGAATCAAGCAGGCAATAGAAGTTTCTGAGGACTGGTGAAAAAACTTTCACAAAAACCAAGTTCCTCAAATTAAATGGAGCCCCAGCTTTTAAGCATATTAAATTTTCTTACCATTGTGTCCCCATAGAAAAAATGCAATAGCCAAAGGTGGTCACTTGTCAAACCAAATATATTAGCGCATGCCTACACAAAAGTAAGACAGAATATGGGAATTACCAATCCCCTGTTAACGGATGACGACTCATGGAAGGAACATAATGGGTAGGAGCAAGATCGTGGCCTTTGTACTTCTTCAGGTCATCATCTGTACAGCTGAGAAGCCTTGTGATATTCCCGGGCTGACCACTCAAACCAAAGCTATGCATGAGCCCCACTGTTTGCCAATCAAAATAGGGCGTACATTCAGTGGAAAAGACTGTATGAATTTTTGGATGAGCCCCTTCAGGTTCATTTGGTGTTTCCGGTTCTTGTGTTTCCTTATCCTCCTCCTTACTTTTTGTACCATTATGTTCTAAATATTTTGGTGACGTAAGCTCTGCAAAAGTTTTGCTCTTAAGGAAGCTCAGATACTTCGACCACTTTGGCTTCGGGCACCCACTTGCTGCATGATGAATCAAAAGGCCCTCGTTTAAAGTGTTAATGCATTCTAGGTTGAGAAATAGAGCTCTCAATTTGTTTGGATCAGGCTCCATTTGTTTTACCTGAGAAATAGAGAGATGTTAAAGATTAAATTAGAAAGTGAAAGGGAAAGGGATCGTCACTTGGGCTCAGTCCACATCCACCATTTTCAACACATCAGAGGAATCAAAGTAAGAAAAGAATTTCAGTTATATTATTTATCATATATAATACACTTTTTAATGGTTTTGAACAATTTATTCATAGCATTCACGGAGTCCCATTTGCTGTACGCAACATTTGCTCTATTTAGTTCCAGAAAACTGGAGCATCCTGCAAGTTTTCCAGGAGACGAAACATTTCTTTTCCTTTTCAAAGGCCTATGGTCAGGAAAAAGGAGAAAAATGTGCAGATCACAATTTACAAGATATGTTGGTTCATAAAGCATCTTCTGAAGTGGAGATAGACAAATTTTTTGCTTATTTCATCCATCTCAAAGGAGAGAACAATGGAAATCTGGAAAAAAAAAAACAAAATGGGCTCTACAACTAGTCAATGATTCATCACTAGTTATGAAACACAAACAAGGGAGAGAAGCAAAGACCCAGGTCTAATGATAATTTCATGCACTTTCATATATTTTCTCATTCATGTACCTGTCTAGGATAAGGGGGCTCAGGAAAAAGCCGGCCACAGTCATAAACGATACCATCTTCATGGCGATCCAATTTACTAAACGACCAGTTCCCAACAGTAAATGGGAGGCCATAGTGAAGAAGAATGGGTTCCTTCCCAGGTCGTGGAATATATCCCGGATAAATCATCAAGTCATCATTTATTTTGTGCTGGAGTCCAACCTGAAGGTGCAAAATACCCAAATCAAACATAGATTATACTGAGAGAGAATAATTAAAGGGGGAAAAAGATCATTAGTGCCATGAAATGTAAGAACAAACTACTCACTTCTGCAGCACCGAATGAATATCCGTACATCTCACTAATCCATCCTTTCCCATAAATATCGCCAGTTATGTTAGTAGCCCAGTGTGCTCTATCTTCTCGAACTTCCTCTGTTTTTGAGAGCCACACTGGTGCGAGTTTCCGAAGGTCATCTATGTGCATTGCTAGAAGCCCCCCGACCTTATCACAAAGTTCAGGATGATGCGTGTGCAATTTTGCAAGAATATTATCACACCCAACAAGGTACCTGAAAACATTTGTTTTAACCATGGATACCAACAATTACTGTAAAGGCAATAGAAAGTGCATGTGTAATATTGTCAATTTTTTTATAAAAGAAAAGCTTGTTGCCCTTTTTGCTGTAAAGGTTCAGTTTGTCAAATTGTTCTCAGATAACTTTAGGAATTTTGACTACTAAACAAGAAGAGGAGGAAAAAGAAAAATGCACTGTCACAGCCCTACCGTACTTTCGAGAATACATTCAGAGGATTTTCATAACAAATTCCAGAGAGCAATTTCAGAAACAACCTCCCAAATAAGTTCTGATGCATTTTCCTGATTTATAAGCAGAAAGCAATTCTCAAAAACAGTTCTAAGCAAGCCTTTTTTTTTTTTTTTTCTGCAGGACTCCTCGTTACAATACAGCCATTTTCCTAGTATCTTATGTTTTTTTTCCCTTCTTTCAACTCTACTTCTTTGACATTGAGCTCCAACAATTATACATGACTTAACACATATAATACCCGTAAAATGCTGCAACTGGTCTGCCTTTCTCCGCACCAAGCTCCCACGGTATGATTGGGCCTCGGATTATCATGTCTGCATCTAGAATCACAACCCAGTCCACGTTATCCGCATCTTTGCTGTGCTTAAGCCAGTGGACTATCCCGGCAGGTTTGTTGATTGCAGGATACCTGCAACTCCACAACCGTTGAGTGAGGGAAGCAGTAACTTCCTAGGACCCTTAAATGACAGGAAAAAAGGCTAATTTCATCAACTGAACTCCAAGAGATCCAACATCAAGGATCACAAGTTCTATCCCTTATTTTATTACACTGGCAATTGCAAGGCGCACGATTCCATCACCTGTCATCATCACCGTTAAAAGAAATATGTCTCAACGTGACATCAATTATCCTCCCATCACAAGAAACCGTAGAGAACCCAACGCAGAAAACACTACCAAGATGATGCAGCCGGGAGAGATGCAAACAATTAAGAGCCAACAAATATAATGATTGTGAATTCATGATTACCAATCACCAGTCTTCGGATGCCTGCTCATGGAGGGGACCGCCATGGTCGGGGCTAAGCCCATCCCTCTGTAGCCCTTGAGTTCATCGTCCGTGCAGCTCAGAAGCCGGGTCAATGGCCCGGGCTGCCGGGCCTTCTTGAAGCTGTGGACGAGTCCCACCGTCTGCCAGTCGAAGTAGTTCTGACACTCCACTGAGAACAACGTGTGGATCCTGTACGGCGCCTCACCGATCGTCACCGCCGCACCATATCCCGTGGTCAACAGCAGCAGCACTGCCGTCAAGATCGAGACTTTCCCCATCGGAACTCGGCCTCGGGGCCAGCAATGAAATGGGTAGTGGCGAAATCAACAGCTCAAGGTGAAAGTCAAAGGAGCAGATCTTAATTAGTGACGTGAAATGAGTCGAATAAACAATTCACACATATCTGTCATCATATTTGGAAGGATTGAACATGCAATGAGGTTGACATTTGGATTGAATAATAAATTGGAATAAATTTTGGTAGCAGCAGTTTCTTTAGCTTGGATGTGACTTAGTTGAGATCCCCCCACTTCGACGAGCCGGTCGAATGATGGCGCCGGTTAGCCTACTCAGACGCGGGAGGAGCTGCTGCCGGGAAAGCTCGAGGAGGAGGAGGAGGAGGACGAGGAGGAGGTCCCGGCAGGCTAACAGGACACGACGGTCTCTCTATGGAAAACGACGCAATTGATGAGGTTCTCTCGAGCTTTGTGCAAAAATACTATTTTTTCCAAAAATAACTTTTAAAAATTCGTGGCTTTCAACCTAATTCTAAATCTATTGTTATTAGATCGTAAGTTAAAGTCGCGATCTACTATCTTTAATAGATCATGGACTAAAACTGTGATATACTGGGGTAGATCACGACTTCAACCCGCCATCTACTACCTTAACACTGCATTCGCTTGGAGAGTAAGATTAGCAATAGTTTAACAAAAGTCTACCAGTAGTTTAAGGCAAAGGAGCAGCAGGTCTCCACCGTATAAGGCTCGAGCTTAGCGGCCTGGGAAGCTGCAGTCGCCATGCAAGCTGCCATCTCCATCACACCCAATTATTGGGACTCGAGCTCAGTTGCCACGGAAGCTGTTATTTCCATCGCGTCCGGTTGCGGCTCAGACGGCCTCCTACCTCTCCTTCCACGGTCGAGCTTCAATAAAGCGATGGACGACTTTTCTTGAAGGCTTCGAAGAGTGCCCGGGGGCTGCTTGTAGGCAGCAATTTCAAACCGCGTCCTATGGACCATACAACGCAATTTCAACCCATAATCTATTAAAGATGATAGATCTCGACTTCAATCCGTGATCCAGCAATGATATATTTGAAATTAATTTCAATGTACAATTTTTTTAAAAATTACATTTCAAAAAATAGTATTTTTACACGAAGCTCAAGTCCTCTCTTTTTTTGGATGAGTCGCTTGAAAAGTTCTCTCTTTTTTTCCAGTTCCCGAAAATTTAAATTTTAATACTAGATTAAGAAAATAGGAATATTTTGACAAATCTACTAACATATAAACATTTTCCCTCATTTTATACAGATTTTATATAACTATCTCTTCAGTAGCTTTATTATATGTAAAATTAATCTATTTTATTATATAATTTCATATTTAATTGATCAAAAATTACGCTTTAAAAATCAATTATTTATTTTCATTTTTTATACATAGTATGGGTCCTCGTTAATAATAATTTTATGTAAAAAAAAAAGTGAGATTTAACTCTCTAGTCTTACTCCACGTTCGAATTTGCTCACGGTCGGTTCGACTCGCGCTTCCATCGCTATTTGGCGCATCTAGATTTTGCCATCAGCGAGCCATCAGATTTTGATTGCTGGGGTGAATCTGTAAAATAGTGATAATTTCAGGTAGATTTTGCAATTATTTTCACAATGTCATTTGGAGTTAGTGCCGACGCCCGAAGTCGAGACTGGCCGGCCCCCTGTATCTGGGCTATCATGGACCCGACGCATGTACGTGTCACCACTGTTCTGCAAGGAAAAAGAATTTGTGAAAAAGATATTGCGAGTTTTATATATCTATTAATTTTTATAAGTGAGTTATAATTATTTTAAAATAATAAATTAAATTTTATCTGTTATCTTTGTTATAATATCATGTTCTTTCCCTTATTTACTGTTACTTTAAGCTAATATGATAGTGATATGACATTAAAATACGTCAATATAAAGTAATTGTAGGAATTAAAATGAGTTGATACCGTAACGTAAATAATATGTAAAATTTAATTAATTATTTTAAAATATTTAAAATTTACTAAACAGAACTCCCACAACTTTTTCTCAAAAAAATTCGGTCAAAAAGAACCCATTAGATGACTTGTCAAACCCTGATTGGACTCCATCTCGCCCCGGTATGAACCTGCGCCTTCTAGGATTTCCCTCCGACGGAAACGCCATTGATGATGGCGAGCTCATCGAACCACCTACCCTTTCTCTTCCTCTGTTGTTTATCACTCTCTCTGCAGTTTACGGTGATCTCCTCGTCATCATCTTCACAGGTAACGCGTCTGTTCTTGTAACCATCCGCATCTAAGCTAATCAGCTGTCTTCTTTCATTTGATAAGGTGCCACCTCCTCGACCCGTCTCTGGATCTCGTGTTTTAGGAACTGGGTAGTTGTTTATTCAGTTGAAATTTTCATTTTGGGAGCTGGGCGGCCCTTGATTTTCGTATTCTTTCCATATGATTCATCGATTGGACTCTACGGGGAAACTTTGACTGAACAGTGTGGAGCAGAACAATCTAGTTGGCATCCGTTTAAAATTCAGGATTCAAGCAACCCAGGAGTTCTAGGAAAGCAGACGTGTCCCGAGTCCGGGAGCACAGAGTGGCTCCTCGAATCCATTTCTGCAGACCGTTGATATGCATCTATCTCCTGTTCGATAAAATGCCTCAATAATCTCTGTGATTTGTTTACTGCCATACAAAAATTGTGGCACGGCGTAGCAGACTAGTAGTTTCCCTGTATGGTTTATAAAAACTGATCCGCCTTTCAGTTTTGTTAATTCATGATTCTACGTCAGCTGCCTTACTATGTAGTCGAACTTTGTTTTCATCCTGTTAATTCACTTAATTCCTATCAAGATAATGCTATGGCGTGCTCATTACCTTACTGCTCTCATTGATACTCTTTTCCTATCTCACAATCAATGCATTTCACATGACAAGAGGTTTCTTTTGTTCCTCATAGCAGTATAGTATTTTCACCTGGAACAATGTTGGTTTTGATCTTAGTACTAACACATCATCTTTTGCTGTTTTGGTTGTTTCAGGCTTCTAACGCAGCTGCAGGTTCAAGGTATGGTCACTGACTTTGTCAGTCACACTTGTACAAAATGTTGTTGAGTACAGGCTTGTGCTTCCACTCCGTTTACACCAATAGATTTCACATGAAATGGCTATTGGCTGAATATGGATTCTCTTGGGTAAAAGCAAGTGATTAGTTAATGCAATTTAAACATTTATAACCCTGCCCTTCCTCTCTCTGTTATACAGTTTTGAAATTATTTACAAGTTATTGACTCTGTACTATGTGCTGATACATTATATGCACCTGAAAATCATCAATTTTTGAATCCTCAGAAACTTCGTGCTAGATCTGGGTGGTTCACATGAAGTTCATTGTTCAAGGGAAAGGAGCAGGGCTGCTTCAAAAATTATAGATGAGGTGGATTTAGAATACATTTTCTATATTCAAACATTTCACTTTAATTAATTGACCAGAATCAAATAAGAGGTTCACATCTTTTGCAGTATCTTACCCCCTTCCTAGAAAAGGAGAGATATCAACTGTCGACAAATTGTAGGCTCCACCATGAAAATAACCTGTACAGGGATCAGGAAGAGCACAAGATCCACGTCGACATAAACGAATGGAAATGTGGATACTGTAGAAAGAGATTCTATGAAGAGAAATATGTTGATAAGCATTTTGACAACAGGCACTATGATATGTTAAATACGGTATGTGGTAGATTCAGGGTTATTTCATGTACTTTCACATTGTGAAGATTTTTTTATGGTTTTTCTTTGACTCTGCACTTATTTACCAAAATCTATCCAGTCGCCTCAAGCGAATTTCGCTTGGTCGATACTGTCTACTCATGGAAGTCTGCATTCATGCAAGTTTCTATTGTAATGATCTCTGTATCAGTCCCATTTAGGATTTCACCAAATCAAACTAAGCATCAAAGTTAATTGCTTAGATGTTTTGCTGACTTTATCTATCTGTGATGTTTGTGTCTTCGATTTAACACTCACTGATCTAGTCAACCCCAATTGCGCATGACTTAATTCTCTGTAATTAGATTTTGTTGTGTGCATAATCAATGATGGAATCTGCCCTGGTTTGCCTTATTAATGAGTTTACTCAGTTAAAGCCTTATATTGCAAATGTAAAACAAAAGAGAGTGCAGTGTAGTTTCACAGCATTTGAAATTCATTAATTAGGACATCATTCCATGCCTATCCTTGTAATTTAATCATACCAAATGGGCCTTTGGTAGTGAAAATTAATGAACTTTGCTATCATTCCAGAGCCATGGAAGGTGTTTAGCGGATTTATGCGGAGCATTACACTGTGATGCTGTGATGGACTCCTCACAACAGAAGTCCAAATGCAATCCCGCTGCTGCAGCAAGGAATCGACATTTGTGTGAGGTGCAAAGCAAGGACCAGCTTATTAATTTTCCCCGAAAAGTTTCATGGTTGATGTGTATTGTCTTCTGCAGAGTCTAGCAGATAAATGTTTCCCTGTTAATCAAGGCCCTTCGGCAAGCCGTCTTCATGGTATGATCAAAGTACTCTTTCAACTAGCTCAATTTGTTGGTCTAAACTACGTTTTACTACTTTCTTCAGTCTATAAACTTTGCGATATTACTGATATTATCGACAGAATTTTTCTTGCGCCAATTCTGCGACGCTCACACCTGCACAGGAGGTCAAAAGCCCTTCTCAAGGGGTCACAGGGTAAACTGATCGCAATTGCCTTCAATTCTTCCTTTAATTCCATGCCATCTAGAAGCAGAAAATAGAGTATCTGGAATTGTAGATTCTATCTTGCGCATTAAGTGACTTTTTTTTTTTGTTGACTGGTTCGTTTTAAAATGATGAATTTACAGAAGAGGAGAAGCGTATTCTATCTTATCATCTCCATTTTGGTTCTTTTGCTGCTTCCAGTGCTCTATCTCTTTATCTACTTGTACCAAAGGTATGTGTAATCTCTGTTTCTCTTTTGTTTTCTCTAGTAAAGGACCTTTGGAAATGGATTTTGGATCTCACAAGAGCAAAACTCTCTGTGACAGGGGGATCAGAAGGGGCTCGCAAGACCTTAAGCGCATCTCCCGGACTCCACGGAAGAAGAAGCCCTCGTAGATTCTAGAAGTGAGTTCAGATTTTACATTTTGTTGTAGAGAACATGCCTGTAGTGCAAAGTAAAAGCTGCTGAAAATGCTGCAAATGGATCCTTTGAGTAAATGTTTGATATTCATTTGATTGAACTTTTTCAATAAAGTGCCAAAAGCTTTATCAGGTGACTTGTAGAATTTATCATTGTGCTTCTGGATTCTTGGGTAATGCCACAAGACCTGGAAAGGTTTCATATTTGCACTAGTTATGCAAAATCCCCCACATTGTATCCGAACACCAGTTAAATACCAGAAAATTCGTCTGCCCTTGGATTTGTATCATGTCTATACGAACAATTTACTTGTCCAACAATGAATATTCCCTTTTGGGTTTCCAATCTAACAGCAGAATTCTTATTTGTTCTTATTTTTTTGATAAGTAATTCATCCATGTTCTTGGTAAGTGAGATGCTGCAAAGTCCACCATTGCACAGCCAGATCGTAGCTGCTCATGGGCTCAGCGGCCGATAACTTCGGATGGCTTGGGCTGAATCACAGGCTCTTGTAGGCAGGGCCTGGGCCCTGAGGACTGTGCTTGTTCTGGGGCAAACAAGTGACCCGTTGATATTAATGATGGAGTAATTATTTACCGCTCTTGTCCGGTAATCTGAAGGTTTTGAATTCGATCTCATTAGTGAAATTTCTTGTATTCTTTTACCCTTCTTCCTTCTAGAATTACACGTGTAGGTTTGAACAACCAAACTACTCTTTTCCCCCTACCTCCTACAATTCGCCGTTGTCGTTCTCCTGTTCCCCTGCAAATGTAGCTAGCCATTTCCGAAGATTCCTCCTCCTCCTACCTCGCTCTCACTGATCACAAATTCCTTCGTAGCCTATCGATTCTCCTCGATTTGCGTACGACTCCACTGACCTTCTTTCTGCAATTTGAATCCCTGATTCAAGTCATTAACCAACGTTTGGTTCATAGGAATAAAATAAAATGAAATGGAATGGAATGAAAAAATGAATAGACAGGAATAAATGAAATAATACATGTGAATTTTGTTATTTGATTGAAGGAAATAAAGTAACATACGTTTTTTAATATAAAATGATAAAATTGCCCTTACTATATGTATTTTAAAAATATACCCAAAAAAAAATATTAAAAGCCTAAAAAATTTAGGAAAAAAAAAAACGCAAAACACCTATCCTCTATCCTCTTCCCTGCCTGCCCCCCAGCACCGTCCCCACCCCAGCGAGCCAACCTGAAACCACCATAAGTCACCACCCAAGTTCCCGAGCCATCTCGAGCTCCAGAGCTACCCCTTCCTTCTTCCTCCATTCCTCCACTTGAGCAATCAATAGTCAAGTCCTTGACGAGTCGAAGGGGCACGGGAAGGCTTGAGAGGTTTGGGGAAGGAACGGGGCGGTACAGGAAGGCTCGAGGGAGACATGGGGCAGCATGGGAGGGTAGATGAATCGGCACGGGAAGGCTCGAGGGAGACATGGGGCAGCATGGGAGGGTAGATGAATTGGCATGGGAAGGCTTGGGCGAGCACGGGAAGGCTTTGTCCAGCACGGGGAGGCTCGGAAAGGTTCGGGGAGTCTTCGGTATGTCGGCGACAGCGGGTGGTCGGTGTAGCAACGGAGACGAGTAGATGAGATGATGGCACAAAATGAAAATTTGATGAATAGATTGAGGGCATATATGTAATTTAACCTCCTATTTCGGGTAGGAATTCCTATTTTGGGTGGGAATTCCTATTCCCGGCTGAGGTAAGAGAAATGACTTAACCTCCCCTGTTCATCTTCTGTTCCCATTCAAAAATTTTATTATGTGTAACCAGCGAACCAAACATAACATTACTTCTGTTGCCTTAAGTTGAAGGACATGTAGTGTTAAATCAATGTGAAGCATGGCAAAGTTACTAGGTACTGCTTCCAGTGATTAATGCTAATTTGCTCAGTTATTATATTTTAATCTATGATTTCTCACGTTATATGACAAAGTAGAATCGCCTGAGAATTTCTTATAGTTGCTCGAATATATACATGAAATTATTCCAGTAACTGACATTTTAGATTTTTTTGTTGGAAGTCCCTATTTTTTGATTTTTTTTCATAGTTATTCGAATTTTACAACTTATTATAATTAGTAATAATTATAGTAATTGATCTGATGATCAAAATCTATTTACTTATATTTTTATAATTTGACCAACATTTTCCTACGTCATATAGCAACTTGTGAACCAAAACAAAATTATCCATTGGTGAAAGAACCCTATCGTTATTTGATCGAACCGGCTCAAATCTAGATTAACAGGAATGGATTGGACTTCTAGATACTACACAGTGAACGTGAAAAAAAAAAAAGCCATTACAATCTAATTGGACACGGAATTTTAGATAAAAGTGAGGGGAAACAAGGACCGACCAAATTAATGTATTTGGTTGTTCCTTTTGCTCTTTTTAAGCATGACATCCATAATTAACGTTATCATCATCTGCGTATGCCCTCACACGTTTAAAATATTTTTCCAATGATTAAATCTTTTTAGGGTTTGATTAAAAAAAAGGGCACACAGTTATGTTCATATAAGATTAATCCCCTTATTAATTTTTAATTCCCCTTCACTATGAACAACTGATAAGGTAAATTAATTAATAACCCTCTGAACACATAAGATAATCTGCACTTGCTTTTATTTTTTCCCTTTTTTCGATCAGAGAGGAGGCTTGCCAGTCTCAAATAATATAGAAGGAAAGGAAAATAACAAGGGGTGCAAGATCCGTCGAGAGCAGTAACTTAACGGTTCAAAACTCACTATTCTCGAGCAATTTGGTGAGGTTGGGCTTCCCTCCGAGTAGAATTGCTCGAAGGAGCGCTCTTGGAATCTGATTCTGAGCAGACACCGGCTTCTTGAACTGTATTGGACTTTTAGGGTTGTTGCATTGACATGATCAGTTTCAGTACTGATTGTTCAGTTCTTCTGATATGTTTGCGGTCGAGGATGAAAGCCTGAACATGAAGTAGCGATTATGGTCAGGTCGTTACCACTGTTTTCCCCTTTTCCCAAGCAAAAAAAAAGGGTAAACAAATCCATTAATGATAATTAAATCAAGACCTTTCAAATCAAAATCGAGAATAATACCATTGCATCGAACTCTTTTTTCGAACACTTGGGAAGATTTATGATAACACGATGACGACGATGACGGTGTGGATAATTTTATGGATGACGCCAGCCACATGGATGCACGCCAACGGATGAGACCAATACTTAATTAGTCAAGACTAAAGCCACTAATTGCACCAATTGATGTTGATTAATTTAATTTGCTCCAATTTTTCTAGGCACCAACTTGATTTCGATGTCCAAGTGGTCGTGTCAACCGCGTACAACACATACACATTTCATAGAACTTAAATATTCTGGTAGAGCTGAGTGCTAAACTTTGAGCGTATTGAATGATCAGATCATTTGATCCAAGCACTGTTAAATTATACATGAAATGTTAGACCACGACAAGAGTAAGTGCTAACTAGAAAATGAGTTTCATGGGATTGCTGATTGGGATGTCTTATATATTGTTATGTTCAAGTATGCAACTTATTTTTTTATCGGTAAAATGATAACAGCAGTAGTAGCGACTCGATCACTCCCGATACATAATATTTGGACTTTCATGTTTAACTGCGAATGCCTCAGATCAAAAGTCGACGTAACACCACCAAAGGTTCAGCACGTAACTGTACAATTAATATGTGTGTGTATGGCTGTATATATGTAAGTGTCTCTTGGTGTCCTGATAGGGACGTCACGAGTCTACAATATTTTGAGATATCTATAACCCTTTTCTTTTCTTTTTCTTAAAAGAGGATAACCAATCCCACTTGTCGTGCCATGTTTGAGATCTCGTATTTAATCATGAATATATCAAACGTACTGAATAATTAACATTTAGCAGTGACCGTGTAGTGTAGTTCTACCAAGAGCCTAATATAGTTTAAGAAGTTGGTGTCCTCCAAAGTCCAAACTTAAAGATCGCATCTGTAGTGGATATCTTGACATAAATGTACTATAAGAAATTCGAATACGAAATTTTAGACTTATAAAATTACACGGGAGTGGGTTTTAAAACGGTACATTCTGGTTGAAGATATATTATCTATAATTCACTAGTTATGCCTAACTGATTTAAGAAAAAAAGAGATGCAGCCCACTTGTGTTTCAAATCAAATTAAAAAAAAAAAACCAATTTTGTTTATCTCAATTTGATCTTTTTTTTTGAAGTCTATGTCAATTTGATCAATTTCAAATTGCTGGATTTCTACCTTAAATATATATATATATATATATATGTATTCATTGGGGAAAAATATTAAATAATTCTATTTAACACAGTAATATAGTGAGAGATAGTCAATTGAATTGCTCTGATTAAGGATTTATCAAAAAAATTACTCCGACTAAGACGACTGTTTGAGTGATTAATAAAATATTTTACTCGTTTGTTATAATTTAATTAATATTTTATTACGTTAAATGGTGAGGTGTGATGGTTTAAGAATCTTGATGGGTCGGGATATAATTTATTGAGCTATGAACAATCTGTGGCAAAAACTACAGGGGCAGTCCAAGTAATTTGTAAAAGTTTAAAATTTAAATTTTTAAATGATTTAGTTTGACTCTATTAATCTTAAAATATCTTGTCTATTAGCAGATACAGCCCAATATGTTGAATTCTCAAGAAACAACAAATAAAGAGTCTTGTTTTCCTGAGTATCTCAATTTTATTTTGTAACGTAACAATACACGTGTTAATTTTTTTTCTTATAAATGTTTTATCTAGGCCCGGCCACGGTTCCAGAACCGGACGATTTCGATTCCGTGGCCTCTTGAAACTGGTCCTGAACCTTCCCTTGGATGGTTCTGGTTCGTAACCATGGTTTCGTCCGGTTCCGAACTGATTTAGGTTAAAATTTAAATATTCAGGGCTGGTTTAGGGTCCCAATAGGGCTGGTTCAGGGCCCCAACCGGCCGGTGGCTAGGGCTAGTTTCATCGTCCAACGCCGTTAACATTTTTTGTTTATTTACAGACATGGATTTGGTGGCCGTTAAATAGGAGTATGGGACCTATAAATGAATATGTGACACCAAATATTCCCATAAATTTTTTAAGTAGGTACAATATATATGAGGGTAATTTTGGAAAAAAAATATAAAAACTATTCTCTAGAGTTATATAGTAATAAAAGAAATTTTTTTAAAAAAATAAATATTTGAAAAATTCTTGAAACATTAGAAATTTGCCGCAATTTTTCTTTATTGTTTTACGAACTTTTATGAATTCTTGGCATTTTATTTTTTTATATTTTCTTATTTTTAAATTACTTACATTTTCAAATAATTTCATTGATTGGTTCTTCAATTTTTTCTTTCCCGTTTCAGCCCTCGCGATAGGTATTTTATTATTGATTTGCACCTTTGGTTCATACTGTGAGACTTTTGGCTGGCTAATACGCGTAGTTGAAGTTGACAATAACCACTAAAAGGGGGGAAATTTTATATGATCTCACCTCATCATATGATATAAAAAATACTAATTAGATTTTAACTAACAAGAAAATTGATATTAATCACCTAAATAATTATTTTAATTATTACAATCAGAATAATTTAATTGATTCTTCCCTGTAATCACCGTGAAGTAGAATTATCTAAGATTTTTTTCCCTAAAAATGGATTTTTTTATTTTTATTTTTATTTTTTGCTGGGCTGGCTTATAATATCGCTTTTCCTGTCAAGTTGGTACGAACATATGATCAAATTATTTCCTAATTAACAATTAGGTTTAATTTCATATTTTGTTCATGAGTTGCACATGAATCAATATTTATTTCCCAAATGTCAAATATATTGTTTGACTACTTCCATATTATAGATTAAATATCATTGCAATCATCAAATTTTTTCTAATTTGGTGGTTATCTGAAGACTGACCCTCATATATACATACATATGTATATATGTATATATATTATGTAATTTGAGGTGGTTCCACGTCTCTCCCTTAAATAAGATTATGGATTCGAGTCCTGCAAATAGAGGTATTCGTGATTTAAAAGGTTTTTAGCACTTAATAAGTCGATCTAATTTGAATTTGAATTTGTCATAGTTCATTAACGAATTGATATTCTAAATATAAAATGATACAGAAAATACGCAGTAGCTTTTCCATAGGACTTTTCACTCTGCATTTGTAACTATTTGTGGTATGTATCATGTAAATTATACAAAAAACAAAAAGTTTAGGAAAGCATCCGGTGAATCCATGTTGGTCATGCGGGACGTGTACCGGACTGTATCGATCGATCACAGTTACCGACAAGGCAAACATCTTATTGAATCCAATTAGAGGATATATATATATATATATATATGTAGACACACACACATATATAAGATGTATAAATTCTTGATTGATCACACAAAGAAAAATAGGTGTTGTGGTAATAGATAGCAATACCATTTGGCAGGGATTAATTTGACAATTCAACTCAGTGGGAGAATCTAATATAAAATTCCTATGAGATTTGCATCTTCATCACTTCATCTTTCAATGCTTTGCACGACCCCACAACTCCAATCGTTGTCCAGGGCCCCATCAACTATTTTTATGCATAAAATATCACACTAAATTTTGTAAAAGCTTCGATGGCTCACTTAATATAAGCTGACACTTGGAGTCGATGAGAATTAAATTCAGGACATCACGACCTCATATAAAAAATGATATCACCGTATCAAACCTTTTTTAATGCAACGTATTCAGGTGTAAATGAGTATATCATTGCTTGGAAGTAATATAGAGAACTCAATCGATATCAAAAAGATCAACCCAATCACATTAATACATCAATATATATAATAATAATTTATATTTAGTTAACACTTTTTTATGGTATATAAAAGAGGTGAACAAGCCTGCAATGTGTTAGAAAGAGAGATAAATGGGTACAGAGAGTTTTACATGTAAGAATTAAGCTCATAATCTCTTGATTTTGAGAGGATCTTGTGTGTAATGGGTATATCACGTGGCACGGCTGACGTAGTATCACGAACTAATATGATTTATTTATTTTTAGAATTTTTTAAAAGAAACTTAAAAAAAATACAATCTTAAAAATTGTTTGATTTTATTAGTTGATAACACCATATCGGTACTATCAAATGGTATATTTGTTACATATAGGACTTTCTCCTTGATTTTAGGTTGAGAGTAGTGCTAATTGTACATTTCTCAGTTTGCGCTGTTTACATCTATCATATTGCATACGAATTTTTCATAAAGAAGGGGAGAATTTCAATGACTAATTTGACTAATATTTTTCGGCATTGATAAAAATAGACTAATATTTTTCCGGTTATAAAGTATGGACGAATGAAACCAAAATTTCGGTCGTTTCATGCAGCCGATCACAATTATGATCTCTGATAAACTTGATTATTCAGCGATAAATACACGTTTCTTCGATGACAAGAAAGACCCGAAAAAGGGCAGGACCGAACAAAGTAATCAAAATCATCCCAATCGAACATCTCTAAGTAATTTTTCACAGAGTACTAGAAACAATTTTACGCGGAGCTATGTACTCTAGAAGAAGGAGAAATCCACCTGCTGGTCTAGGTAATCGAAGTCATCCCAATTGAACATCGAGTCGACCGAAACCTCGACTGGCAACTCTTGCAGACTGTTACGGTTAGGGTTACAATGGCTGTCGTCTAGGATGGACTGTATGGACTCGCACCCGGACGCTGTGACGGAATTGTTGTTGGAATCTCCGGCCGAAACCGAATATCCCCGGGACGTCGATGGATTAGTGTAGTTCGTGCCCTGAAGTAGTCCCTCGCTGAGCAACGAGCCGTCATTCCCGCATAACTCAGCATAGCTGTTCAGCAGGTCGGTCGTCACCTCATCCAATGACAGCTCGACCTCATCGGCTCTCGTTATATGTTCGACTTCCAGTGGAGCCACAGTTGGTATCTTCTTCTCCGAGCTTCCTTCTTCGAGGGCAAGTGATGGCAACCCCGATATCGACGTCTGATTCTTCTGGGCAGGACTTGGCTCGCTCTCTTCCCTGTCCTTGGTTGGCTTGTGCATAAGAGGGTCGATCCCGAGTAGCTTCAGTCTCTTCTTGATCCTCGTGTTCCAGTGGTTCTTGATCTCGTTGTCCGTCCGGCCGGGAAAATGTGAAGCTATCTTCGACCACCTGCACGACCGACTTAACCTGTCATTGCCTTTGTTTTCAAACCAAGCTAATGAGAGAGGGATTAGCCTCTCATTAACATCAGTTTAAAAAGTTGTAATTCCAGTTCAAAGAGATGTGAAGTAGATCAGGAAACGATAACTCCCTGCAGATTGCAGACTGTACTTGAAGATGAAAAACCGAAAAACTTCAGCAAGTGCTTTCTTTCGCATACCGGTTGCCAAGACGAGAATGGAGCTGAATTATCTGATCCTCTTCGGCCTCTGAGAAGTTGCCTCGCTTCAGGTCCGGCCTCAGATAATTAATCCATCTTAACCGGCAACTTTTCCCGCACCTCAGCAGACCTTCATCACCAACGACACCCGAGGGATGCCCATGATAAGTTAGCACTATGGTAGTGTATACAACGACGAAATGTGCCTGTTTGTGTGCACACACACACACACATATATATATGTATATGTATATGTAATGTGTATTATTACCTGCAAGCTTAGGGACAGCTCGCCAGCAGTGGATGCCATTGTTGAGGATGAAGTTCATGAGCTTGTGGTCTTCGTCGATGGTCCACGGACCACGTTTCAGTCCGACCTTGTCACAACAAGGCTGTCTTCCCATGGTTCGGTTTCGATGTTGACGATCTTCGTCAGGCTCCACCGCCACCACGGCCACACAGAAAGTGATGGAAAGGATACAGACGATTATAAAAGAAAGGAACCGGCCACCATTGGAAAGGATCGGAAGAGCTAAGGCTTATAGGTCCCCACACAGCAAAGATTCTCTTGCCAGTTCAGCTAAGCCATTAATTAGTGAGGGTGTTGTTCAGGGAAGGGGAGATTGCATGATTGATGATCAGTGCTAGCAAAAGAAAAGAGAAAACCGTGGTGAGTTCTACTTATTAACTCCCCACTCTTTTTTCAGACCCACAAGGAAAAGAAAGTCTTATATGTAACGATAGTATCATGTGACAGTACTTAAATGATAATAGTAATTAATAAAATTTAATTATTTTTTAAGTTATTTCTTTATATTTTTAGATTTCATAAAGAAAATATTAAAATAACTTAACTTTATCAATTGGTGTCATCACGTAAGTATTGATAAATACCTCGTACTATGATAAAAAAGTTATGGGTCCAATTTTCGTTAGTGTAATAAATTTAAAGGGACACGGAGTCCAGTTGTCCTCCTGACCCGGATGAACTGCAACATAATGTATAGCTTTCATTGATTTCTCTTTTTTTTTTTAAAAAATAAGTTATCTTATATTGTCTAACTTACCATTCGTTTCTTTTATTCTTCTATAGACAAAGGGTGACAACAATAGTGCATCGACTTGGCCGCCTCCGCTATATAATGTTCGAGTTTTTGCCTTCAGTTACGAATATGTTAAACTAGCTAAATAACCAGTACTAATATTGGCCTAATTGGTGTTGATTTAAGTAATGGTACCTATGAAATTATAACGAGATCAACCTTTCTCCAAAATTAATTTACGATTGAGTATTAATCATCTATAATGAACGAGCGATACCTCATCTAATACGTATGCTCGAGGGAAAAGAAGGATGCTAAGAGACGTGGGTATCTCTCTAGTTGACAAATCGAATTCATATTTAATCAGCCAAAGTCTTCTCCTACAACTGGCTCTTCCATGGTTAGGTAGGTAAATAAATAAACTAAGACAATGCAATGTTGTTTTTATCAGTAGACAGTGATAATGTATTAATTTATTTAGTTTCCGTTTTGGTGATTAAAAAATATATTATTTATTTGGAAATTATTAAAAAAATAATTTTTTAAATTTGGAAAAAAAAAATAAAGAAGATGATTCCTCTGGCCTCCCAAAGCCGGCCAGCTTTGTCGTTAGGAGGCAACTTCTCATCAACTTCTGATCGATTCCCATTATTAGGATCTGCACACGGGAGAAAAATAGAGATGCCTCCAATGATTGACGGGTTGAAAGAAAAGATTTTTTTTGAGAAATTATTAGACAAACTCAATTGATCGTAAATTTTTATTTCTTTTTTTACATATGAATGGTAAAATACCAATATTTTTTTTTAATGATTCACACACCTAAAGATCTGTGATGTTTCAATTACTGGTCGGTGGATCAATGTGTTTCACGTTATGAAGAACTCTGTTGAGTAGCATGGCATATTTTGTCCTGGAGTAAAATAGGGAAGTGAAGTACAAATGCATCAAATGAAATTAAAGAATGCAAAGATGAGGTAGGATGGTTCCAATAATATCACCCTGAAAAAGAATATGAAGTCTTATTAGGGTTTGGTGAGTGTTGGGATAAAGTTCACCTGCCAATCTGCTCGAGGGAGGATTTGAACTCGAGAGGATGTCACGCATGATCGATCGATGATCTATTAACTTAATTTACGTGAAGTACGTGCACTTTTCCCCGGAAAAAACCATGTTTTTCTCAACTTGTGGACCGTTCATTTGACGTTGATTAGAATTGCCGAAGAGTAGACGAATTTCGACAAACAGATATATATATAAACTTGTGGGAGCTAGCTAGTACACATAAAGTTTGATTGGTGACATCGAGAAAAGAAAGTAGAGATTCCAAGTGGAAAAAGGGTACATTGAGTATTTGGATCTATTGATATTGGTGTTACGCATGGAACATGTGATTTTCATGCTGTCCTTACCCGAGAAAGCAAATGGGCAAAAAGACAACCGCCAAGACACGGGAAGTCAATTTTTATTGTATGCAAAGATTCAGCCGAAGTAAAATTACTGAAAGAGATCAAAGAAATTAACTCTTTTTTTATTTTTATTATCAAACATCTAATATTATAAAAAATTACACGAATCGTGATTAATTTAAACTCGAGTTAAATCAGAACTCATGATGGGTTCACGTGATTTTAACAGAGAGATCACAAACAGGTATTTTTGACAAACCTCAGTAAGGAATGAGCATATGATGTGTTAGGATTCCCTATCAACCATCTGTTTTCAATAGCAGCGAGCAACCCTTTGGACCCAGTTATGATGAGCTGGTAAATCTGAAATTATGCCAAGCATATCCATACCGAAAAAGTATAAGCAAAAGTCCGAGAATACATATTTAGGGTTCCACTTTTCATAAGTTTTAGATTTTGAGTTGACATTAGTTTAAGTTGTTATAATTTCAGTAAGAAAAGTGTGCGGAAACTGTCCAATGAATACCATCTGAAATGAAAATAGAATTGTAACTATTGATCCTCGCATCGATTCCACATTTTCGTCGGTGGTACTGTCGATGGATGTCTAATATGAAACTTCTATCAGGTCGGCCATCGAACTTTTTCAAAGGTTCTACATGGAAAAGGCAGACTATCATATATTTTGGTGTACATGATTACCATATTATCAAAAGATACAATGGGTTAGCAAAGTAAGTTAGTTGAGATGGTTTAACGTCTCTTCTTTATAAACAAAGGTATGGGATTTGAGTCTATATGAATAGAGAGAGTTCGCTTTTTAAGAGTTTTACTATTTATTGAGCTTATTCGACACAAATTATATTAGTCAGGACCTATTGGGTATATGAATACCAGTGATATAACAAAAAAAAAAAAGAGAGAGAGAATGGATTTGGCCATGTTTCAAACTAAGACTACTCACTATGGCTATGACTCTCATGATAAACAATTTTTTTTCAATAATAAAATTTGAAGTCGAGATTTTGCTTAAGAGCAAATATCTAGTCATCTCAGTCAATTTATACCAAAAACTCAAATTCGAGTCGTTATTTAAAGGGATCATCTCAACCAACTCAAATAATAAGAATCTTTTATATGAACATCAAAGAAAACCGCAGCCGGAAAATTTTTTTAAAAAAAATCAATAAGACAAGCAAATTAAGAGCTAAAGGAAAACAAACAAATAAAAAGGGAAGAGAGGTTGGTTCATGCATGGTTAGTTGCATCCATGTAGGCCACCAATTCAATGGGATTATTGAAGTTGCATTATGAGGTATATTACACTCACCAACTTTGATCAAAGACATTGCATACCTATATGAAAAACTAGGTACATGTATACATACACCCATCTTCTTACATATTATGAAATTTCATATAATATATTTAAAAAAAGCATGTATTTTATCGTACTAAAGAATTGTCCTTTTGTTCACGTTACAAAGCTTGCACTTTATGAGTGCATAAAATCATGGAATAGAAGATAATATGATCGTGACGAGAGTAGGAATTTGGTATAACTTTATCCTTCCTTCCATTCAGAACGTGTGTTACGTTTAATATGCTTGAATCGAAAGGGAATGAAATAAAGAATTTTCGACCTTTCAATTAGCATCTTTTACTTGATTGTTTTATTAAGAGTACATTGAGTATTAAGTTTTTAATAAATTAGCAGAATGATGATTCCTTCAAAAAAAAGTTATGTGATCTATATTCCATCATGTTCTTAAAATAAACTAAAACATTATTAATTTTCTTATGTACTATTACATTTTTTTTATAAAACTTATTTTATTTCATTTCATTCCTTCGCATCCAATGTAAATACTGAAGTTTCTGAAAGTGGTATCTCCCTTATTGTTTCATATAATTTCCTCTTCCTACTCACCATGTCTAGGGGTGTAAATAAGCTAAGTTGAATCCAAATTTACTAGGTTCAAGCTCGACTTGTTTAATGATTTGTAAGTTTGATTATGGGCTCAAGCTTGGGTGAGCCTTCCAAGCTCAGGATCAACTTGTTATGACAAACGAAGGCTCAACGAGCTGAGCAGAGGAGGAGGAGGATATAGTGTGAGTTTGTCAATTGCCGAAGGTGAGGAGGACTAGGGAGGAGAAAAACTAGTTACGATGTGAGTGAGACAGAATAATGAGAAATAAGTCAACGAGAACCGAGAAAGATACTAGGGTTTGATTTTTTTTCTCTTTTCTTATAAATGAATAAATAAATATTGTTACTATATAAACAAAAAGCTTGTTTACATCTGTGAGTTTCTCAAACCGAATATTATTGGATTCAACTCGATTCATTTTACTGGTGAGCTTCAGATTTGCTCAAGTAAGACTTGCTAAGATTCAGTTGAATTCGAGTTTTCGCAAAGTAAAGTGCAAACTGTTTGTAAATCATTTCATATCATTTACATCATATAAAGGTCCACAAGTCTCCCTTACAACCCAAACATAAGCTAAATAGGGGTCAGAAAATAGAGGTTGCGTGCCTGAATTCTGTCGATGAGAGTTAAATGTGCCCTGTTGTTATTTCTAATTATCCTCTTTTTCTTCTCTATAAACTCCACAATCCTCTTTTGTAATTTTAAAAAAAAAAGTGATAAATGAAACGACCGGGGCATGCTTTGGAGGAATAAATCATTCTTCAAGCAACAAACGTTGTCAAGAGAAACCTTATTATGAGAGAGAAAGTTTTGTACAGTTAGTACTTCTTACACTCTGTGACCTAGAGGTTGTGGATTTGATATCATCGGTAGGACTTCTGATACCCCTTGTATCCCCTCTTCTCTCTACTATTCTTTATATATAAAAGAAACCCTAATTATTAACCCTTGTTGAATCCATCAAAGACCCAGACAGCATCAGCACACAGGCCAGAACTCATTCTGATACCAAAACTCCAAAACCCAATGTCAGACCATTCTGAATGACACTTTTTGAGTGAAAACGTGTTGACGGGTCATTTTGTGCCGTGTTACTTGCGTTCGACCAGAGTTCAAGATCTTCGAATCCGATTCTGGTGCCAAGACAATTTCTATGTAGCCTGTGGGAGAGGACAAATCGAAGCATGTTTTGGTTGGCAATCGAGCAAGCAATGATCAACCAATCGTCAAAGTTGACGAAAGAGTCCTTATCCAATTTTTCTGTTACCACTTGCTCTGGATGAGAAAGTCCCAGATGTAATTTGTATGCAACTGTAAGTTTTTAGTGCGCGCCACCTTATATATAGGAGCGGGTCTTGCATGTAACGGTTATATCACATGACAGTATTGTCGTTGTGTCACAAATTAACAGAAATTCAATCATTAAATAAACTCCATGTACAAAAGCTTTTGACAAACTCTAACTATAATTCATGTTTGATTTAAGTCTCATTTTAAAAGATAAAATTTATAAATTTTCTTTTATCATGAGACTCACTATTTTTACCCTTTTTTCCTAAATAGAAGAGGAGGGTGAAAGTAATGATGAACTTGTTGTCATGTTACATAATGTTCAGGACTAATGTATGCAATTATGAATATATCAGACAAACTGAACGACAAATGCTAGCACAAACATTCAAGATCAAGTTTTACCTCATCTTGCTCATGCTGGTTTGCAACTACTTGTTTTCGATGAAAAGCAATAAGCCATTACATTACGAGATTATGAAAAAGAATCTCCGGTCCCCTTTACGAAATGGATCCGGATAATTCGATTCAACGAATGGAGGACCATTAAACTCTCTGTTCTATTCGAATGCAAATCATACAGAATCGTCTCTTAAAGGGAAAGGTTCTCGCTGTCCGCTGTAGCTCCATGGGCAGCATATTTGATTTTGGACCTGCCGCTCTAAGCATCTACTTGCGGTTGAGAGTAGTTGGGAGAATCATCAGAGAAAAACAGGACAGGATCCGGTGTTTCGAATCTCTTTGTTCATTGATGTCTGCTAATAGTAAAATGAATATTCCTTTTTTTTATATTTCAGTTGGTCAAGCTTAAATTATAAATTTTAGGTCTTTCTTTTTCAAAAGAAATATTTACAATACAGTTTTTCAATTGAATTTAGCCTCGTTTTCTTCTTCTATTTTATTTGGTTGGTAGGTTTTATTTATTTTTCTCCTCCCAGTTCCAGGAAGGTCGGACCTATCGACATCCATCACATCAACTTGGCCTTGAGATTCGATAAATAAATGAAGTTGAACGACAGTCTCGTAAATTTATCACGTAATCTGAAATATAACGTGCGGTAAGTATTTTATTTAGACGACCTTTTTTACATTGGTTATGCGAAGTTTATGTCGTTTCTCTTCGCGATCGAGTCAGTGTAACTTGGTTCTTTCGATGAGTTTTTCTAAATATTTGATCAAGCCCCTTTTAATAACATTACATCAGGAAGGTTTTAGGGTTCAGTTACTTGACCATTCAACAGTTTAATCCAACGGTTCATAATCAATTATTCAAGTTAAAAGAGAATCTAATGGCTGAAAATCATTTTCTTCACCTAGTCAACCGTCTCATAGAATTTCCCCATAATGTCGGAAAAGCAGAACCTTGCCAAGATACGAGTCTTATATGTTATAAGTTAATAAATATTATATAAATGAAAATAATTATAAATATACGATATATTACTATAAACAGTATTTTGAATCTGAATTATTTGGAGTCTATAGACTCGGCTCGGTTGATGAGCCCCCGAAGCCCAATGCATCTAGGCCCAACAGGATTTCTTGAAGCCCGGAAAACCGGGCCCATAAGAATACAGCCGTTACGCTGTCAAACGATTCAAAAAATTTGACCGTTGCGATAATCTATGACTTTCCATGTGTAAGCCCTTCCTGCATGCGTAAATAGGAACGGTACCCTTTCTTCCTTCTCTCTTCCGAGCCCAGAGAGACGGAACCCTTCTGCAAGATATGGTGACAGCAGAAGGGCCCCGTAAGAGCCCCAGGGACCCGAGTTTCTCACAGAGATCGCCTAATCCGATCTCGGGCAATGTCAGGAACGGAGAAAATGGTAACAATATCTTCAGCCCGAGGTTCAAATCCATCGCTGCGATGGCAGGATGGGACGAGGAGACCCTTTTGATTGCCAGCTTGATCGTCGATGACACGCCTGACCGGGCGTTTAAGCAAAGGAAACGGTCTGATCTGGCCTTCAAGACTCCTCCTTCCAATTCAAGAAGGTAACGCGGATTTTCGCCCACTCGATAGATTTCTTGCTCCGGGATTGTAAAATTTTGTCGATCGGGTGAATTCAGCAAATGAGTTTTATTGCTTGAGCTGATAAGATCACAGACTGTTTCAGGGGATTTCGAGGATCAAGAACTAGGAGAACCTAATTGGTCTTTTCTTTTTTGTTTCTTCTGCAGAAAACGGAGAGATCAGAGGCGAAGTCCTGCTCCGGTTCTGGCAACAGTTCTTAACCTCGATGAAGAAGAGCCTCAAGAGACCACTGGGAAAGGTAAGATGTTTATTGGCTTTCAGATTTTCTCTTTTTTTTTTTTTTTGGTTTGGGGGGGTTGTGTTGGGTGGGGGGCGCTGAAACATTGTTTCTTAGTGTTGGGTCTGTTTTATCAGTTTGTTGACGTGTTGTGTGTGTTTCTTCTTTGCCCAAACAAGCAGCAAGTGACAACATTAAGAAACAGGAGACTGAAAATCAAAATGAAGAAATCAAAACCGAGGGAAACAAGCTGCCTGCGAGCAGGCCAGCTGAAACGATGCCTGCTGCTGCTTCGCTTCCTTGCCTGGATAGGCTCAGAGAAGAACTTTCCTGTGCTGTAAGATTTTGCTCACATTGATACAGCTGATCAAACATTGTTCAGTCGTTTAACTTCCGTTTAAAGTTTTTCTTTTCTTTTTTGTTGATGTCTCTTGTGTTCATTTGACAGATCTGCTTAGAGATATGCTATGAGCCCAGTACCACAGCTTGTGGACACAGGTTTCAAACCCAACCATATACTCGGATATTCCTCCTATCTCATAGTAATCTCATACTTTGAAGAGTCTTTTGCTGATTCTTACTGTTTGCTAAATGAATGCAGTTTCTGTAAGAAATGTCTTTCGTCAGCAGCTGAAAAGTGTGGGAAACGCTGCCCAAAGTGCAGGCAGCTAATCAGGTAATTTTCTGGACATCTCCCGCCCTACTGTAACCAAATTCACACCCTAATAAAAATCGAACTCTGCATTGAACTTATCGAGTGGCTTGTTGAGCATATCTTCGAATCCTGGTTTATTAATCTGTAGATTGCCAGTTTCCATACAATGTTTTGGGATAACAGTCTTGACTGAAAATTGCAGCAGTGGGAGAAGCTGCACTGTGAACACAGTCCTCTGGAACACCATACAGCTTCTGTTCCCAAAAGAGATTGAGTCAAGAAAGGCAAGCAGCAGATCCTCCTCAGAATCAGATTCTGGAGCAATAGAACCTGACAGGCAGGATCAAAGAGATACTAGAACCACCCGGCAAAGTACCCGAAGAAGAACTCAGCCATCTGCTACATTCAGCAGCAGTGAAGATGACATGGAACTGCTGAGGAGACGGCGAGCTCCACCGAGCCAAGATGAGGACGCTGCCTTGGCCTTGAGGTTGCAGAGGGAAGAGTTTATGGAGGTTGTAAGGAGAGGAGAGCGAGGAGGAGGGATGAGAAGAAGAAGTGGGCATGACCGAGACCATGACCGTGTCCGTGATGGTGACAATACTAGAATCTCGCTTTCTCTGGCAAGAGAGAACTTGAGGGCTATGGCTTCTCGAGCCATAAGCCTTCGGGTTCGAAGCAGACCATGACCTTTGAGAGCTGATGGCTTCCATCAGGTTTGAATCTGACACGTGAAATTCCATGTGATTGGTGTCTGTTTTGTTGTTTGCATGTATCATTCCACAGCAGAAGTTGGTGCAGCCTAAATATAAAAACATGTAAGCTCAGTGTTATTTACTAATACATGATCATAAGCATGTATTAGACTTCATATGCCAATGTTTAAGAGTGATTTGCTTCAACTTGGGATGGAAAAAGGTCATAATGAGGCACAATTTGCAGAAAAAGGTTGAAGTTGGTGCAGCCTAACTATAAAAACATGTAAGCTCAGTGTTATTTACTAATACATGATCATAAGCATGTATTAGACTTCATATGCCAATGTTTAAGAGTGATTTGCTTTAACTTGGGATGGAAAAAGGTCATAATGAGGCACAATTTGCAGAAAAAGGTTGAAGTTGGTGCAGCCTAACTATAAAAACATGTAAGCTCAGTGTTATTTACTAATACATGATCATAAGCATGTATTAGACTTCATATGCCAATGTTTAAGAGTGATTTGCTTTAACTTGGGATGGAAAAAGGTCATAATGAGGCACAATTTGCAGAAAAAGGTTGAAGTTGGTGCAGCCTAACTATAAAAACATGTAAGCTCAGTGTTATTTACTAATACATGATCATAAGCATGTATTAGACTTCAAATGCCAATGTTTAAGAGTGATTTGCTTCAACTTGGGATGGAAAAAGGTCATAATGAGGCACAATTTGCAGAAAAAGGTTGAAGTTGGTGCAGCCTAACTATAAAAACATATAAGCTCAGTGTTATTTACTAATACATGATCATAAGCATGTATTAGACTTCACATGCCAATGTTTAAAAGTGATTTGCTTCAACTTGGGATGGAAAAAGGTCATAATGAGGCACAATTTGCAGAAAAAGGTTGAATTGAAGATCTGTAGATTCTGGAAGAACAGGTGGGTCAATTATGAATGTTGCCAAGAACCCAGCTGGAATAGATTCTCAGTTAGAATGAGTTGGTATCACTTGACATTAGTCCATCGAATAAATAGTCGGGTCGACTGAATGGTTAGTAGTAAGCATATGCTGTGCAAATAGACCATCAAAAAGCCAAATGATGATAACTCCACAGTACAATTTGTTAAACTGAAATATCATTTACTTGGGGATCAAGTGATTATTTTTCAACCCATTATATGAGAGGTTATGCCAAAAGTGCATCTGATACATGTGGCTTTACAAAAGCTCCCCTACCCGGGAAGAAGAGACTAGGTTACTAGGAGGGATCTTGTGCCTAATGCTTGGGAGAGTGACTTAGTTAAGTTTGACCATCCTGAGTATTTTTTCTCTAATTTCAAAAATATTGGTTCTTTTGGCTTGAAGAACTCTCATATTCCTCTCAGTCAACACACAGTATAGATAGCTAGTAAAAGTCAGCTTGCAGTTGGTTTCCGTTCCAGGTGTGGATAGCTTCCTCAACCTCCTGATTCCAGGGGTCAATATTTCTGGTGATCTGCAAGAGAAGCAGCAGCTCCCTCCCTCCATAGCTCTTTTGTTGTCCGGCATTAGAAGAAAAGGTAATCTCTTGTTTCAAGGCGATGGCCACAGAATTCGGACTAAGAGGAGATCTGAGAGTTCCATGTTGAGATCATGTCCTTAGTAGCTAATCAGTTCAGAAAGACGAGCCAACAAATGGTTGATAGCTTTGGAATATGACCCTTTAACCACAACAGTGCAGACCATCGAACTGGGAAACTTCTTTGTCTAACATCGTCCCAAACTTTCGAAATACCGAAGGTGAGAGACCCTGCCCTACAGTGTTTATCCATCTCCAAGAAAGCAACCGAGTTCTGGATATGTTGCATACCGGCTTTGATATCTAGCAGAGCTCGAGTCGAGGTCTATCGTCTGTCATGCAGGACTTTGCAGCAAGTTTTGCATTCAAGCTACCGGATGACCAACATTCAGAGTCTATCATGCCAAAAATACAGTCCTCCACCTGATCCAATCTGACAGGATATGTGAGGTCTCGATGTATTTCGTAACTTTAAAAGCTTCGTAACACAATATATTTTGGTTGCCTTATCAAATTATCATCATAATTCCACGGAATGGCCCCGCCCTAGATGAAGGTTTGTGATAAAGTTGAGCTTAGTTTCCTTAGGAAAATGTTGTAGGACTCGTACCACCCATAGAGCTTTATGTCTGCAACCCTCTTAGAAACCTTGAATTGCAGACAGATGATGCTATGATGTGTGGTTATTGAGCTTCTGAGGAGAGGATGCCTGCGGTACCGCTAACACTTTCCCTAGCAATCTCTTCCGCAGTCTCAGCCAGTAAGCCCTTAACGCCTTCACAATAATGAAACACCTCAAGTGTAGGGAGCTGCGATCAGCTTGGCTCGGAAAGTAAGATCATCGTGACAATGAGAAATGAATGTTTGCTTGTTAAGCTAAAGGGAGAAGCTGGGATGACAGAATAATTACGCTCTTCTAACTTCTCAGTCGGATCAATTTCGGGGTTCTCTATTGCCTGAAAGATTATTTACAAGATAAATTATGCCAAAGTCGGTTTCGACCGGCTCATCTGAGAATGAAAAGGCTATATTCCTTCACATACTTCTTTCTTTGAACGGGTATGAGCTGGCCATGCGGTGAAGGTGCTTAATAGTTGTGAATCCCGGAGCTTTTATGTGGACAAGTGCAAGTAGCTGAAAAAAATCCCAGAGCTCCCACTGGACTCGACATGCATATCTTGAAACGATGGACTGGTTGCAAGTCGCCAAGTCCGTGTCCTTGGAGATGGAGAGCCCGCTACCGGCAATGGCAATCAAAACTGACTTCTGCAATTGTCACAAACTGGGCGAGTGTGCCAAAGATTATGCAGGTTGGCTCTCTCAGCTGCTTTCAGCAGAGCTTTAGGCTTGGAAAGGGTAAGCTAAGGGATACACCGGTTAGTGTCAGTAAACGGTGACGCAGTGGATTCACCTGCAATGCAACATCCAACTGGGTTGTGTATGGATAGGATATCTTCCATTTATGTTAGCAGTTGGGAGGAGAAGATGCAAGATGACAGGGAGCAGTTGAAAGTAGGAGAAAGAGCTTCGGCTCCCATTCAACATAAAGATCATGCATCGAAGACAATATTTAACCTTTAGATCATGTGGAAAGATGTTAAGTATCTAGGATATGAAAAGAAACCACAACAGACATAATTTTAGAAGAGATCACGAATTTCCATTTCCAGACCCCGAATTGAGTAAGCACACTCAAAGATTTATCTTTATCTGAAATGGAATCTGTACTTTTATCAAAGGAAAAGGAATGAGAAGGATCAAAATAAATGGAGATTGGATAACCAAATCATGCAAATGCTTAATCTGATTACTACTCAGCCTTATCCATGAAAAATACAAGCAGTTGGCGTTCCTGTTAAAAGCAGCGAAAACACATCAAAGAAGAAGAGGAGAGAGTGCTATGAAGCTCCCTGCGATTCATGCTTTACTTCTCCGATGAGTTGGGTCCCCGTTTCTTGCCGAATCCAACAACTGCCACAAGAAATTTCACAAGGATGAGTGTTTCCACTCAAAAGAAGCGGTCAACTGCAGATCCATACAGTTCAAGGGAAAGGGCAGGAGAAGAGCGAGCATTTTCGTCTCATCAGATATCACACAGCGATAGTTAAACATGTACAGCAGTGCCATCGACAAACTTAAAAGCCTACTTGAAATCCAAGATCCGCGTTGAGTAATGCAACTCAAACGGTTAAAATGCCAGATGAACTATTGAGACATTCACAGGACTGAGCATGCCAGTCAGGGATGGTGATAACGAGACAGGAAAATTTACGAAAGATTCGATTTTTCGATGGGCCGTATATATAATGGTTAATAAGTTGGAACAATCACTCAGCAATTTCAACTAAAGAAGATTCAAGCCTCGTCCTTTCATACAAAATTCTCAGACATCCACCAAATGACCAAACTGGCAGGTCTCATCCTAGGTCATTACGAAGAGGCAAAGCAAACCTAAACCAGATCACTCACCGGCGGTGACGAAGCGGCGATTGTACTGCATGCGCTTGTGGGCGCGGCCTCGGGGCTTCTTCTTCTTGTCCTGCTTGGCCACCTTGGGCGTCTGTCCCCTCACCTTCCCCGCACGCGCCAGCGAACCGTGAACCTTGCCTGCAAAACCACAGCCGGGGTCAGTCGCACCTCAAGATCGAGCGCCGTGCTCTGCCCAAGTATCGTATCCACAGAAGGCAAATTTTTCGGTTACCCATAGCTGAGTTGCTCGGCGCTTTCGATCTGCCTCTGAATATTGTGAGAGATCTTCCTCTTCGTCGTCTGCTTCGGGTTTGAGCACTGTTCTTCCTTTATCATCAGTAGGGTTAGGGTTCTATGAAGAGTGCCGGCTAATGAATGGGCTTCATGAAGGGAAGAAGTAAATGGGCCTAAATGTGGGCCAGCAAGTTTCCATGGTAGGAAAATGTGCAATCCTCTGATTTTATTTTACTTAATAAAAAGAGGGAGCATTTTCATCTCGCTACCTAAAATTTAGGTTTTTTTATTCAATCGTAAATATATTAGAAAAATTGAACAATAGTGTACTAACACTAGTCCCATTAATACAGTACCACGACCGGCCCAGTATAATAAAAGAAATTAGTGTCCACCAAGACCCAACTTTTAGAGCCTCTTTTAGTTCCAGCGATATTGCATAGAGCAAGACTTCAACTTGCCATCAAACAACATGGGAGTGAGCTCTGAACTGTTCGACCCCCGTCATTGGTGATGGCAGATGACAAGTATCCAAAAATTCGATAAATCCTCTTCGAGAATTGGATGTCATGTTGTTGATCAAGTAAAGATCAAATACGCAACCCGGTCCAACACAGTGGCAACGAGGATGAATAGGAAGGGGGTAGTGCATCCAGCTTCCCTGTGGCGCTGGAGGCCGAGGCCGAGCAGTACAAGCATTTTAGCCCCACAACTCTTCGATAAGCACGTATTGAGCTGAGGGCTGTCGGACGATCCATAAACCTTGTCGCTCAAGTGCTTGCACATGTGGAAGCACCAAGGATCGATAACCGATCTTAGAAGTTGAGCAGCTAAAAGCTCCACATGCCAAGAGCAGTATAATGACCTTCACCAGTTTTCGAGCTCCCGTGACATCCATGGCAGTGTCTCTCAGGTCACATGCATTGGTAGACATATACGAACCTGAAAGCCATTCCTTAGGCTAATTCATTGACACCAAGTTATTCTTAATAATTGTAAAAATTAGCATCCGCCGGTTTAATTCTTTAAATCATAACTCATTTAAGGGAGAGAAGTGTTGAACCATTTCAGCCAAATCGTGTTAATTTTAATGGATAGATATAATCCGATCAACTATAACCAACAATACATCATCGTAACACATCATCGTAATGGGCTAAAATGGCAAAAAAATAAACGTCAATGATCGAATCCGAATGCTGAAGATTGCATTCTCTTGTTCACCATGCTCAAGTTTACCTTTCAAAATGTCCCGACAGCACAGAGCGACAGCATAGCATTGCTTTTTCTTACTTAAGATAACATGTAAATTGCAAACCACACGTATCAATAATACAACAGTAGCCTTCACCGCCTTCGCCGTGGTTGAGTCCTGATCCAAACCCATGGTGATAGCACCGGTCTTCTTCCGATCTTTCTTTGTAAAGAGACTGCATGCTCAGGCCTATATTGGAACTCACGAAAACACCTCAACAAAATCAGGTCCTCTCCTATGGTACAATGTTGTCGTGGAATTTCAGCCAGAACCTTCAAATAAACAGCACTGATGGACCAACTTATCCCCGTGTTGCTTTCACCATTTCAATAGTATTACAACTCCTATTCACAGACAATCTCTTCCTGAACTAGCACAAGCTCTTGCATGCCCCCTATGTTAGGGCACGGCAAAAACCGTGAAAGCTGAAGCAAGAAATGGGACTCACTCATCGGTGTTGTTGAGAATGCTTTTCGCTACACAACGTGAGCCTCTTCCTTCTCTCGGCTCCTCTTCTGGCAGATGCTTGACAGGAAAGAGAGAAATCCGATTGCAGCCAAGGGGTAGAAAACTTGGTAAGGAGCCAATGCCAAACCTGAGAGGAAACAGCAGTACCCAGCAAAAAGGTACAAGTAGTACATTATCACCGCCTTGCTCCCTACACCGGGGAATGACAACAGGAAGGCATTGGATTCGGGATTCTGATTGCAAACACTGTGGAGGATGACGCCGACACAGAGAACCGAGTCTATGAACCATGGAAAGCTCTGCCCAACACCTATACTCTGCAAATAAAACGGGACAGAGAATGTGCCAAAATGGAGCTTTAATCAGGAAACATAGTAGTACACAGATATTCAGAGCACTATTTTGACTGCAGTGTCAACAACAATCTCCAGCACTGCATCCAGTCAGGGTGGAAAGCCAACATAATTGGTCACTGTAGGCAAGATCCATCTATTTGTACATAATCATATGCACCTTCATGGTCTTTCATTAATAAAATTCTTTATTTACCAATTAAAAAGAGGCATTTTGAAGTCCAGAAGAGATTAATAAAGTAGTCAATACCTGCCACCAAGCCATAAGAGAAGGAACAAACATGAGCGTCAAGAAGAAGTTCAGAATCAACAAGCTATGCCGGTGGTGGAAGATCTCTATTTTTGTGCCAGCAGAGCTTCCGGTGAATTCTGGACCACTGGAGTAGCTCTCTTCCAATCGCAGGTCGACATTGAATTCACCAGAAGAATTGAATGTGGAATGCTGAAACCCACTGCTGGCTTCTCTGCTGAATTCTGAGATATCTCTTTGCCGTATATGGCTGTGGAAGAAATCCATAAGAAAGAAGAACTATGACTGACAGAAAGCAAAATCTGTATACATTAGTCAACAGAACGATAATGACTAATTATGATAAATATAGAACATTTCAGCTGATCTTCATTCACCATGGATGATTCAAGTGTCTTGAACCACAATCTTAGCTACCAAAAACTGTCCTCAATGTCCTGAATAACTAACATTCTAAACACTGATTTCCTTTGACCATGGATTTATATCAGAGATTATTGTGATCAAACATTCATATATTGTATTATTATTAGTGGGCCTAACAAAAGGCGGAGCCCCTTTCCATCTAAGAGCCTAAGTTATCACCACCTAGTGTTACTTGGTTATCTTATAAACCCATGATTTATTTCTTTTGTGGCCAATGTGGATTTAACATAGGGAATCCTGATCATCAAGCAATAAGGAGCATTCTCATTTTCATTTGCACAAATGAACCCAATACCAGAAAAAATCAACCACATAATGTAAGAGAATTGTTTGCTCCAGTACCTGCATAAAGCAAAAAGGCAGCATAGAGCATCTGATGAAACAATAATGAACAATCCCAACGCAGGATGAAGAAAGCACACCAAGATAATTGCAACCAAGGCCACAACAAGGGGAAGGTTTGCTCTGACAAGCTTAACCACCTGTTGCATCAGCAAGATGAGTGCACGGGGAACACTTCATGAAAGAAAGAAAATTCAACCTTCCTAGTCCTTTATATTCAGCTTAATAAAATATAGGATTTCAATAAAACCGCAGAAGTTTCAAAATACTTGCTGGAGCAGAAATAAGAATTTACCTTTAATGAGAAGGAACCAGATGAGAGGTTCAGAAACGAATGGAACATCAAAACACGATGATATAATCCCCATGCATGCCACCTGCAGTTCACAGATTCTGTCATTAAGCAATCCAGTTTCTCCTATAACACTCATAGAGTTAAGCAGGATTCTTTTGTATAGAATAATAAGGAATGAACAAATCTGAAGAATTCAAAGGAAAAGAGAGAGCACAAATGACTAAAACTGAGTTTATTGTGAAGTACTGAACACTAGCCAGTCCATAAATATCCAATGATGTCATAAATGTGTATGGGCAAGCGAACAAGTGATGAACCTTGTGCTGACGAACACTTGCACAATCGCAGCCACATAGAAAACCAACTGAGAGATCCATATCAAAATTAACATGACCCCATTGCTGAGTAGGTAGCAAATAGTTGACATGACAGTAAAACTTGCGAGTGGAGGGAGCAGCTGATCCGCAAGCAAAGAAAATAACAAAGAAACAAACATGGGCACCATAACTAGTAGCAGAAATGGGGATGGCATCCTTAAATTCAATTGAACTGCAGTCAGCATTGGAGGTATTGGCAAGTCTCCATCCCAAAACCATGTTTGACGCATTAATGCAAAAAAAATAACAGCAACAGAGAGCGTAGCTATCTGCATGGAAAACCAATGCCATGCACGATAAGCAAATGGTTAATGAGAGCTATAGAAAGCACAGCAGGATATACTCTATCCAATCTGCAAGTAGGAAATGATATTTGATATGAAAATAACCACAGTGACATCACAAAATGCCCTTTTAATCATCTCTCATTGGAGAAATGCCAAAATGGAAGTGTTCCAGGTTCTTGCGGATCTTAATTTGACAAACGTATTAACTACAAAAATAACTATTTTGAATATTAGATATCAGCCAAGGATCACAACAGAAAATCCCCTTGGAAGCAAGAAGACCAACTCTGCTTAGATGATCAAAGCATATTGAAATTATGGAACTGAAAGAATTTTCAGCTTCAACCTTATACTTAATATGCCAGTAAGTCTGACAAAGGATTCATAGTAAACATAGAATAACAGCTTAGTTTAGATTTACAGAATCGTAGTGAGAATTTACTAACGCTGCCTTTGACATAACTCACTCTGTAAAATGAAGAACTTTCATGTATATATAACTCAGTTGCATAATAATACTTGCAATATGATAGAAGCCAAGAACAACATCAAATTGAACTCAGGTTGGTTGTGATTCGAGAGGCATCTGTCTCTCCCAAAGAAAGCAAAGCAATGGGAATAAATGATCCGTCGATCACCACTAAATACAGAAAACCAACAATTAAATTAGGAAATAAACTCTAGAAACAGATTAGGAAATATCCTTCTCAGATTAGTTGCCTTTTGTGCCCCTTAGATGATGACATAAATAGGTCTCCACAATCTTATCACAATTCCATGTTAATAAAGGCCTAGAATGCCAAACGTGGGTAGCAAGAAAATAGCAAAGCCCAACATCGTCAGGTTGGAATTGCAAGTATAATGCGCTAAGAAATGATTTTACAATATGTATTAAACAATTTGTACAATTAAAAACTATGAGCAACATGAAGCTATACCTGTGGACTGTATAAAAGCATAAATCTGCTGGCTGCAGCAGTGAAAGACAGAGAAATGCTGCTTTTGTATGAACAATGGGGATCCATCTACAGCAGAATTCAGTAATAAAATGTTTAGTGGCTAAACCTGAATCACTTGAATGTAATAAGAGAGGTCTTATTTCAAAATCACAATCTTGATGGCAGTGCTTTCAAAGTTGCTACACTCTCTTAAGGTGCCAAGAGCCTCTAATGTCCAAAGCATTGGGCACCAAGAAAGGCACTCGCCTGAGCAAAGTAAGGCACTAGGACGAAATTATAACTTCCAAATCTAAAATAAAAGCAAAAAGAAATATAAAAGTAAGAAAGTTCTCGTTCTCCATATTCAGAAACACAAAAATTACAGATTTAGGCTTCACCATACAATAAATGTGTGAAGTGTAGGCGGATCAGACAGAAAAGGAACGATTGAAGGAGACCTTTTTTCTCCGAAAAATTGCTTTCTAGGATTGTTTTTCTCCAAACATTTTATGGTAATGCCTTACATTGGGAGTTTTTGAGGAATTTTAATGAAATTTTGGTTTTACAAATTATTCATCGTTTCTGTAACAAGAACAGCCAAAAGGCTCCGAAGGAGTTGGCCTCGTGGTTGAAAGGAAGAGACCAGGGCCATTACACTGTTTGACTCTCCCATTACCATGTGGGAGGTACGCCCTTCCGAGGCACTGGTCTAGACTGTGTCTAAACCAAGCATTATAAGGCATGTGAGGGGCACGTGGGGGTCAATTAGGTCAAACCCAGATACCCACATAATTTTTTTAAAGCCAAAACCCCTGGAAGAGGTTAGTGCCTCGCACCTCATTGCCTGAAACACAGACCTGCCCGCCATCTATGCAGGCGGTGGAATGAGTCTGCTGGCACCTGAGGTGAGTGCCTCACCACTTATCAAAGCACTACTTGAAGCACAGGTACCCAAGTACTCAGTCAAAATAATACATTAGGTAGACTCTATACCAGTAGCAAAACAGTTGTTCTATCTGACTCAGGAGTTGAACCCAAAAGTGCTGCTGGTGAATCAACAACAATTGTCTCGGTAAATAAATTAGGAATCACATGTAATTCTGACATAGTATCCCAAGCAAGCACCACAGGAGGAAAACAGCGAAGTTTGCAAAGTCCTGCAGTACCATAAAGAACGTAACTTAGTTGATGAATGTAAAAAATGAGAGAAGCATGATATAGGCCAAGATTATAAACCAAGTGACAACCAAGGATTCAGTACCAAAGAGAAAGCACACTGCTTACTATTATATCCAGCATCTCCGGCCTCTTCAAGAGGAAGCCCAGATTGTTTTATACCACAACCTGTGGTTTTCAATGACAATGTAACAGGTAAAAGCCCTAAACTAATTCCAAATGACAGATTGAAAGCAATGGGATGATCCTCCTCAAAGAACGCATCCTGCAAAATACGGTATCATGCAAAGTCAAAAGCCAGTCATTCAAGTGATCAAACCAAATTATTACTAGAGATTATATTTTTCAACTTGTTACCCCAAATGTACAAAACCTTTTCAGAATACATAGAAGAGAGAATAGTCAAAGGAGACAATTCTCGTTCCCCTTCCCTCGGATTAAAGAACTGCCCCACTGCCATGGACGCTGCAGGGGGAGGTTTGCCTGAGATACTCTGAGAATATAAAAAATATGGATAATGTCTCATTATTGAAGAGAAACCATCTAATAAGACAATTACAAACTAAAAGAGGTAGATAAAATAGAGGAGAGATTGTGTATGAAGGAGAGATCGTATATGCTCTTCTTAGACAGATAAAATGGAGGCAACTGCTCAAGATGCTTGGCCACTTGAAGCGACATCTGGCATTCAAACTGAGATATACTACAGAAGATCTATACAACCGAAAATACTGAATAAAGGCTTATTTACTGCCTTACTCAAGCAAAAGAACCATCAGTAATAAGGAAAAGGCAAAGATGACAGAAAGCTGTGTCCAAGTTCAACGTCATGGTTAGATTCATGAATAAATAACATCCTTAAGAATGCAATATGCATTATGGCTGGTTCCTGGTCATTTAACCTCATGCAGAAGTTCACAGCCATATCTACCCACTTTAGTACCACCAGACTAGCAATCAAAATTCGTTACATCTTATCCCAATTCATTCTACATCAAAAAATAGTGACATGTTACAGCACAAATATTAATATTTATGTAAATTCCACATATCATAGCCACATTCAAATTTCCCAAGCAAAGAACTGCGTGCCCCCTTGCTCGGTCAACCCATGGCTTCTTTCCTCTTTCCTTTTGTCCCCTCTAAAAAGCTTGAACCAAAATTCTTTTGCATATTAAATAAGAACCAAATTTAATATTAATTTCACCAAAATTACATCAGTTTTGGAAATTAAATGTATAAGACAGTTGAAGAGTATTTCTACTATGCGCAGTATGGGAGAACTCTAATATAACACTTAAGAAGAAATCACAAGATAAAGATAAGCACCAGAAAATGTTAAATAGTTGGTAATGCAATTGAAAGAAGTTCATGAACAAGCTGTACCGGGCGAGGTGCAACAGATACAGTCAAAAATTTGAAACCGAGCATATCCTCAGGACCCAATAGAAAAACAGCAGATGGAGGCGGTTGCTCAGTCTGACTTCCTGGTTCGATCTATAAGACAAATAAAATACACAAAATTAGCATACCACAATATCCTCTCTACTCAGATCTTCACCCATCGACCGAACCCTCAAAATAGTAAAAAGCCTCATGGTATATTACCAGGATAATCCTCCCAGAATTCTTTGCCAGATAAAATGTCACCAGATGGAAAGTGGAAAAGAGAGAAGGCAATATACCATTTGAGTCAGCAAGAAACTGAAGACCCACCAAAATATAGCTTAGTACCTGTGTGGGTGTAGGCCCTGAAGGAATATTCACCATCTTTGTGGTCACCTCTACAACCCTTGTAGCCAGAGGTTTTGAGGCTGATTTTCCCTTTTCAGGCCAAAGATGAAGTCTTACACCAAAACATGGAGCAAGGTTCGTAACAAGTATGAAATGATTTTTCCCATTAGAACCCTGAGGACAAAATCAACAGTTCCTCGCTTTATCAAAAACTGATTTAAGTCTCCCATGAAGCGTACAGAGTCCAATAAGGCATGCACACGAACTTTCGGACTGCAGAATAAATTAAATATACAGTAATATGAAGCAGAAGTATGGGTAAATTGCTGTGTTTAAGAATCAATCATTTGAGGAAATTGAAGTGAAATGCTCGGTTACTTGGATTCAATCCTTTCCCAAGTTTGAGGAATTTGAAAAATGAAATTTCAATCATCACAAACATAAGCAGTGTAAATGTGACACCTAGTAACCAAGATGAAGCAACAATTTTTACGACAAGAAGTTAGGAGATCTACAAAATCTTGGACCAAGCTCACCAGCTTTTTTATGTCCAACCACCGCCTTCTCCCATCCATGGCTAATATGGTGACCGTGGTTGTTTCAATATACAAGTCCCTCTCGAGGCCACCATTACTCCAAAGGATATTGCTTGGACAAGCAGGTAAAGTGCTTACTGGAGATCCTGCAATCAATCCTGCAGATAGATTAACCATCACCCCTATGCCATGCAAAAATTAAAGTGTAAAATATTTTCTAAAAATTAATATATATATATATATATATATTGAAGATATGTTGCGAACTTCCACCTATATCATGAAAATAGAGCAAAGCAACATTCCAAAAGCTGGAAATTTTAGGAACTCCAAAGGTTAAAGGTAGAATTCAGAACCTAAAGGTTCTTCCTGGCTTGTGATTTCAAAATATGAGATGGACATGGTCTGTAGTGAAGAGACAGTAGGTCGTATGATTTCAGATCTGTATGGCCAAGAAACTCCATAATTATACAAACATTGTCTTCATTTGATTGGCAGATTCCTGAAGCCCTTTCTTTCTAGTCAATTGTTTCTATTTCCTATTATATGGTCACATAGGTACTATTTGCATGTCAAAGAGTCACCCATAATGTTCAAAGTCAATAAGTCAGCATATATGATTACAAAATTGTAATGCAGATTAATCCCAAACTGTTCAAGAACTTTCAACCACATCATAACTACCTCTCATGCTCTTTAGATAGTTATTAGGAGTTAGTTCTTTGTCTATATTTCTCATTCATCACCTGCTGAAAATAAAATCAACAGCAGGTGTTTTTGGCACCCATAATAGAAATTTTCAACAATTTAATCATTTCTCACCTCCATCAACAATTTTTTTTTAACTTTAAACAAAACGTTTTATGGATTTACACCATGTAGCTGCAAAAATACATGAAATAGAACTGGATATAATCGATTCTTCAAAGATTTTCTTTGAAAGCTGGAAGTGGCATTGCAAGCTACGATAATCCTTCGGTGCAGAACAGATATTAAAGACTTGAATAAACTAATTGCACCTCTTTCACCATCAACCAAAGAGTGAGCAGAATGCTGCAATGAATGTGAATGCCCCATCCAGTTGAAACTCTGCATGATCCCACTTCGAAGCATTTTTGCAAAAATTGCTAATCTCTTTTGTGTGTCAGGATACGTCTGGCCTGTTTTTGAGTCCACCAAACTAAGGAGAGTATGTGACACCTAAATAAAAGCAAACAAACTCAGAACTTTTCAGCACAGAATCCATCATGGACATTAAAGGAGATATTTAACTCACTTGAACAACTAGTTGATTGCACCATAGAGTAGCTTGATGTTCCATTGACAGCCACACATTTTTCACTGCTGTAGTACTGACAGTGAGGCCATGATGAGGAGGAACGATACCTTCAAGAGATTCTAACTTTGTGCGAACCTAGAAAGGGAGTTCAGTTCTAGAGAAGGTAATACATACAAGCCTTCAACGCATGCTTGAACCTATGCAAATCAATATACATGACCAGGCACATCAAGACGGTAGACACTTCCACAAGTAAAGAAAAGAATACCAGCTTGCATTCATCAATTTGCATGTAAAGTCATAGGCCTGGCAATTACTGACACGACACGGTAACCCGACACGACACGACACGGAGTTAGGCGGGTTTGGGTCAAGCCTATTTAGACACGAACCCGTTTAGACACGAACCTGTACAGACACGATAAATAAACGTGTTTAACTGGGTTTGAACCTGTATAACACGACACGACACGATTAAACACGTTTATTAAATGTATTAACTATTTTTATACATATATTGACTCATTTAATATATTTATATGAAAATTTTATGATATATAAAATATTACATGCATTACATGATCAATAATCAATTAATCTTACTTATTGTACTAATTATCAATAAATATTATTATTTTAGTAATTACATCATATATTATTAGAGTATAATTATATATTATCGATATTTTACATTAAATGGGTCAACCCGGTTTAGACACGGTTTAGACACGACCGTTTAGACACGAACCCGTTTAAACACGAAAAATAAATGTGTCATATCCAGATCATTGGAGTTTCTAACCCGGACACGTTTAGACACGATACGTTTAAACACGACACGACACAGTTTGCCAGGCCTATAAAGTCATACTTTTGCATCTTCATCTCAAGCATCACTGCTGGAACACAGAAAGGAAAACTACTCCTGATACCCTAAACTATGGGGCCAACAACAATTTACCCCCAGAACTTTATTTTGGAAAAAAAATTACCCCATAAAATTCAATCAAGAGACAATTTCCACCCCGCTGTCCAATGCTCCATCCACATTAACGGACTTAAAATGAAAAATTTATTATGAAATAACAATACTAATTATAACATATATAACAATAACATAAAAATAATAACAGCTAGAAGTGCATTCACTTTTTGTAAATCATTCAGCAGAAAAACTTTTTGCAAATCAGCGTCATCGGATCTCTAATCAAATCATAACTGCTACAGCATCATGACTGGATTGGCTTTCATTCACAAGCTCCAAGAAGGTTACTAAGCTTCTTGACCTTGCCTGATCTTAGCGAGGCTAGATATTAGCCTCCTTGAGGCCTGCCTACTAATGTTGAAAAGGTCTAATAGAAGCCGTATTTGAACTGCAAGACATATTTTGCCTCAAAATCCCTGAAGTTAGCCTCCCTTCTAAAAAGTTTGTTATTGTGCAACAGGCTTGAGCTGGTTAAGGGCAAAACACCGTTGACAATAAATATGGAAAATTGGTTAGTTTTGCAGTTTTTATTTTCAATATGTTAGGTTTCATAGAGAATTGGATCATGTGGAGAACATTGTCCCTTGTTGGGAGTTTATATAGTAAATTTATGCATTGCAGATTTGATGGATAAATTAACCTCAAAACAAAGAAATGCACCTGTCTATGTGAATTGAATCATAGAAAATGCCCATAAAACTCCATTAAAATCTTCTGGACCTGTTAATAATTTGCCTAACACTCATTTAGTCAACCATCTACAATGCAGAGCAGTGCGAACAACCTCCCATGACATGACTTCATATAAAGGGACGGGATATTAACTCTCCTGATTTTTTTTAGAACAATAAGTTTGGACTGCATAATTTTGGCAAATGGCAAATGCGGAGGTCCAGATAGAGATTTACATTCTTTTTTCAGGCATGATTTATTCTTTTCCATGTTCATGATTCTCTTTCTACATTTTAGGTTAAACTTTGCCCATGAAATTTTATATGCATACTGCATCCTCCTGGGCCTTTTAATAAAGTTCACTTACCATTAAAAACATATATTTAAACAATTAATTCACGATTCTCACCATTCACCCTGTTTACATAAGCATATCGGCATGCAGGCTAACGATCAATATCAATGATCACATACATACTCTTCCTCTTCTCCCTTCTCCTTAATATTTATAGAGATGCTTTTTCAATGAATATACAAACTGCAAGAAGCAACCTACACTTGTGCTTGAACTAGTAATTTTTGCTTCCAAACAATTCAGTTTTACCTTTCTTCTTCCTTAAAAAGACAAGATGTAAGGTTCACTTATGAAGGACTGTTTCTCAATGGAAGCACTAAAAACTTTGTTTTTGCTTTCTAAAGAAATAGAATAAAGTGTGGAGTTTTAGTATATTTCTATGCAAGAAAAATGGAACCTACCTCAAAGCCTATTAGGGAGCATACACAAACAAAAGTATCACAAGATATCTAAAATCTTTTTAATTGCACAATGAGGTTTATTTGTATTTGTTAAAGCAAATGAAATGCAGCTTTGATGGAATAAAGGCTGAACAATTTACCTGATAATCATTAACACCTCCAGTAATTGAGACCGCAACAACATGAGACAATGGTGGAGCAGGCACATGATGTCCTGTTTGAGTGGTTTGAACCTGAAACCCCTTTCTCCATTCATCATTTACCCATGCATAGTAGTGGCCAAGTGATGGCTGCAATGCCAAAGGAGGGGACCTGAATAACATAATCATCCTTTAGAAACTGCTGGCATGTAAAATTTATTAACCTAGATTACACCTTAGGAAGCAAGATATCTCACTGATGTGGGCTTGAAAGTGTCAAAACAGTTTCAACAGCTGACATTCTAAGATGTGGATGAATAACAGCAACTCTAGCAACAAATCCACCCATAGAATGGCCAACCAATATTACACTTGTAGGTAAACTCCCAATAGCAGCAGCACCTTCCCTTGCTCGAGCATCTCTAGACTCCTTATACTGATCCAATATCTGAAAACAGAAAGTACACATAACTGTTAAAGTGTAGTCTAAAGAACTTTAACAGAAGATTCAAGTCCTATGTAGGATAGTTGAATTAAGTTCACCATATTCTATTTCAGATACAATTTCTCCTGTCGGACCACATGTAGAACTGTCCAATAGTAGCATTAACACTAGATGCATAAAGAAAAATAACTAGAGAAAGTCCAACAAGGGTTCTCGAGAAATTTTATCAGCTTCCTTGTTTTCTATTCTCTATATTTGAAATAAGTAATGAACAACTCTACAGAGAACTCATAGCAAGCTTTCTTTCATTTTTTTTCCCCTGACTAGGGAAGGAGAAAATCAGCAATCGCCAAATATTTCACTTACTGGATAGTAGGTGGATGGTGGAACCTTTAAGTGCCCCTAATAATTCACTCAACTATGAAATTAAAGATAATAAACATTTTGTTAGTAGTTCATTTCTGAAAGTAACAGAACAAATGATGATTTACAATGGATATTTAGCACCACCACAGACAACAATAACTGATAGCCAAAAAAACTAATAGCTGATTAACTTTGAGAGAATCATTTCTCAATTTCCTTCTACACATTTATTTTCCTTTTCAAAATTTAATGAAAGTGCAATAACATGCTCACGAATGTCTTAAATTAGAAATTTTGTACTGTATGACAAAAAATAAAATTATAAATATAACATAGAAAATGAAATGATTTTAGTTATAGAATAGCTTGCATATATTAAAAAGGAATCGTCATAAACTAAAGCTAAATGACACCAAATATGCAAGATTTCTCTGTTCTACCTAGAACTATTTTTTTATTAGAATGATCAGCAATTTTCATTTTTCTTCACGTCTACCATACCTGATGTTTTCTGCTAAAAAAAAAATCAGAACAGTTGACATCCATTAATTTGAGTAAAATATCCCTTTTCACCCTCCCATCCTCAATAAAATGCCAATTTTGCCACTTAGAAATCATACATTTCAATTAAAACTTCGAGGTGGTCACAATTGGACTCTAGCACCGACTTTCCTAAGGAAGGTCATTGACAATTACTAATGTCCGGAGACCTTGGGGCAATGCGGCTGAAATCAAGTCCCACAGCACCCAATTCAGCCTATTCATCTCTCTTATTGATTCAAGACAAATTTGCCAAATTGGTGGTGGCAGGAGCCTTGATTCCAACCCCAGTTTTTCTTAAATCAGCTACATTGTACCCTATACGGCCAATTTGTGTAAGATCAATATGAGACAATTACACTGAACTTGGGCGATGGGGCTCTTGATTCCAAACACCACTGCTCTTGGAGGTCACTGGCCATCGAGGCCTATCGACAACCTCCCTTGTACGAGTGGGTGTAGGAGACAAGGTCAACACCATCTTTTTTCAGTTGAAAATAACATCTTTGGGTGCAAAAATGTCATTTCACTGATGATGGGAGAACCAAATGCACATTTTAACTCAAATTAATAGCCATTAATGATTCTGACATTTTTTTCAATGGAAAACGCCTAATATGATTGGAGAAAAAAAAGTTACTGACCACTCTAATAAAAAATAGGTTATGGTAGAACATAGAATTCTGTCACAGTTGTGTATAAGAATATCGTTTATCCAAATTAAAAGTTACTACAATGGAAATAACAAATGGAAAAAGGGTGGAGAAGTAAAAACCAGTTCACCCATATGCTTGTGGAGATTTTCCCATATTTTAGAAAATATTTTTAAAAATGGAGAACTGCAAAAAAAAAAAAAAAACCTTCACTTATTTAGAAATTAAATTTTTTTTCCAAAAAAGTCTATTCTCCACTTTTCACATTTTTTCCAATCACTCTACGATCAAAAAAAATATTTTTTCCAATCACTTCTTGACCAAATTTATTATATATAAAATCACTTTATTTTTCCTAAATTTATTAAATTTAATATTTAATTTACTGAAAAATCACACACTCTAAACAGTAATTATAATTAAAACCTTATAAGTTCACTTTTATTTAATCAATTTCATTAGCAAACAAAACTAGTGCATAGCACTGGCGACATCTAATTTCTAAATAAGCAAACTCCTTTCTTACAGTTCTCCACCTTTTAGAAAATTTTCCAGATCACAAGTACACAAGCTTTCTTTTATTTTTTTAATTTTCCATTTTTCTGTTAGTTACTTGTTTCCTTTTTCTTAACTTTTAATTTATTTACCTTTTTGCCATATATACAGATTCTTCTATAAAAAAATCATTTCATTCCTATTTTAATTTATAACCACTCATTTTTGTCATCAAATGGAAAAATCTTAACGATCCTACCTCACAAACAGAAATTTCCAATTTAGCACGTTAGTAAACTATAAAATTAAATTGTGAAAAAGAGAAATATCAATCCAAATATACATCTGAAAAGTGATGATATAATATTCCTAGAAAATAATAAGCAAACCATTTTTTCAGTTATCTGCATTTTCCTAAAAAACTGGAAAATTCTTCACAAGTAAACAGACCCTAATATTTGAGAGAGTCTTGTGTGAAATCTATATATCACGTAACAGTGCTTACGTGATATTATAAACCAATTAAATTCAATTATTTACATATTTTTTTGCTTTTAGGTTTCTATAAAAAAGACTGAATTTTATTAATTTGTGATATTACTTAAGCATTGCCACGTGATTTACTCATTACACAAAAGACTCTCTCCTAATATTTTAGGGGTAGAGCATATTGTGAAAGTCAATATTATTGTTTACTTGTCCATAAGCGATTGAAATATCCTGTGCACAACTTCATACTAAGAATCATGTTCTCAAAATTTTACTGTCCAAGAATGTGCAAAATACAGAAGAATAGCATCCTTTAGCTGCCAGAATGCTAAATTTCTCATATATGAATCTTATAATTTGCACCAAAGATAACATAAGAGATACCCTGTGAATGGCATAAACAACATATTCAGCGTGCTCTTCAATTATGCGTCCATCCATCGCCGAAGGTTCACCTTCAAGATCGACAGTGAACCAGTCTAGCCTGTGAGAATATCGATTGGGTAACTGTATGCCACCCAAGCCTGCATCCATCTCCACTCCTCCCTCTTCAGGAGTTAGAGAAGCTTCCCGATAATACGAACGTTCAAGGGGACCTGCTTGATATGCCCTATTAGACCCTGCTGCCAGAGATCGTACCTGTAAATATCACAAAACAACACAGGATCAGGAATGTTACAGCTAAAAATGCATTAAATTTCAGTGAGTAGAAAAGGGAAAGGCATTCTTGACAACTTTTGCTGATATGGAAAGCAACAGGGCACCTGTTTATAGCTGCCACGATTGCCTGGAATGAAGAGAACGGGAACACCACTGAGCATCTTAAGGTGCTCATTAAAGTCGATCTTCTTCCACCCATCATGATACAAATAGAGTCCATATTTCCCAGGCGATGTGCTATCAGGGGTGGAAATGGGTACATAAGTAGGATACATATATGTCATAATACATCCATCAGAAACGGGCTTTATCAAACTATACAGCCCAACAAGGCCAACAAATACAGTTGACAGGACAAGGATAGACGCTCCACATTTGTCCCTTACACCTAGCATAGCTTCGCATTATCCCCCCAGGACGACTCCACCCTTTCACAAGATAACAGGCAAATAGATCAGAAGCCAGCCTAATGCCTACCAAAGAGAATGAAAGAAATTATATTGATGAATCCTCTGCCCAGAGAACATGTCCGGCAGCGTAATTGCCGGCTGGACGAAGATAGTGTGGGGTCATTGTACTCATAAGTGGGAGGCCTCTGGAAGTCAAATGATGCATGTTTTAGAACGAAATCAGCTGCCACCATTCAAATCAGAAAAATGGCAAGGAACCCTCACCTGCTTGGAGTAACGGAAGCAAATCAATCCACTCGCAAACTAGACCACAGATGTATACCCGGCAAAGCAGAAAGAGGGGGGCAAGTGTCTGTGTCAACTGTTTAGCTTCACCATGAGGCCGCTGGAGGGGTGGAAGAAGGCCGCCGTCGCAGATCGGAGATCTTCCGGGAAGGACAAGAGGCAAAGCTTTTCAAGGTTCGGGATGACTGACCTCCGAGCAGCAATGGTCGAGAATTCAGGGCGACCAACTCTGACCGAGCCGAGAAGAGAGGAGAAAAGAGCTGTGTGCAAAAATACCGCTTTGTTTTTAAAGCAATTTTTAAAAAATGTTTGCTCGAAAACAAATTTCTAAAATACTATTATTAGATTGCATCTTCAATTCACAATCTATCTTAACTAATTGTCTGCAACTTCTACATGCAATCTATGTAAGATAGATCGCGGGTAAAACCGGCAATCTACTTGACTTTTGTCTTCGCCCACTCCACTTCTCCAAAACTGACCAACAAGTAAATATTTAGTGTATAAAATATAATGAGGTTATTATGTAAATAACCGTTCGGATCTTAATGTATGTAAAGTCGATTCTAAAATATTATAAAAATTTAACACGTGTCAAAATCTGAGAAAAATTTACACAACGAACTCATTATATAATACGCACTAAATATTTACCCGTTCATCAGCTGTGGTGAAAGAGAGCAAAAAAAATTTGATAAGTATTTGGTATAATACATAATGAGTTCATTGTGTAAATCTCTTTTAAATTTTGATACATGTAAAATTTTTATAATTTTCGATAGTCAACTTTACATATGTTAAGATGTAAACGGTGATTTATATAATAAACTCATTATATTTTATACAATGAATATTTACTTGTTGATCAACTGGGTGAAGGAGACAAAAAGAAAAATTGATAAATATGCATCATGTAATATATAACGAGTTTTTTTATGTAAATTTCTCTCAAATTTTGACATATGTAAAATTTTTATAGTCTCTGAGATTCAATTTTTCATATATTAAGATTTTAATATTTATACAATGAGCTCGTTATATTTTATATACTAATTATTTACTCGATCATATTTGGAGAAGTGGGGAGAAAGAGAAATGTAAGTAAATCGCTGGTTTTACCCTCATTCTATCTTACATAAATAGCATATAGAAACTACATTCTATCACCGTTAGCATAATACTTCTAGAAACTGTGATCTATTGGCGGGATTAGAGGAAATAGTTTACAACTAACGGGTTTTTAATAATTTCTTTCAAAAAGAACGGTATTTCTGCACAATCCTCAAGGAGAAAGGGCCTTGAAATTTCAAGTTTGGGTCTGAATGCCGACCGTGTAATAGGTAAATATTCAGCATGTAAATACATAATGAGTTTATTATATAAATTATAATTCTAATATTAACACGTATAAAGTTAACTCTAAAAAATTGTGATAATTTTATACGTGTCAAGATCTGATGGAGTTTTATATAATGAATTCATTATATATTACACATTAAATATTTACTCATGTGTAAGAAATAGTTGCATAAACTGCACACGAGAAAATATTTTGTTGAATATAAAAAATAAAATGCTTTTTTTAAAACCTTGTAAGCGAAAAATAGCAAACCACGTGTGCCAGGTAAGTCAGGCAAACTGGTGAACTTGACGGGCTCAAGAGAGGTGAACTCCTCAGTTCCCCACCAGTGGGGTTGCTGCCCCGTTGGCATTTTCAATACTCCTTGAATTACTTTCTTGTGAACTACTTTAAAAAAAAAAATTAAAAGAGTGAATTGATTAATCCATTCCCGAGAGATGTAATGTATATCAAGTTCTTCCTTTTCTAATTTTGTACATTAATATCGTACTTCTGAATATTAATTCGATCATCTTAAACATCAATTTTGTCCACTGAAAATCAATGTCATCTTTCTAAACATCAATTTAGTCTGATGAATATCAATTTCATCCACTTAGCATCAATTAAGTTATTCTGAATATTAATTTCATCGGTTGAATATCAATTTCGTTCACTGAACATCAATTTCGTCCTTAATAAACATCAGTGTCATCCTTGTTTAATGGAATATTAATGGCTTTAGTCTTTGAAACTTATTGTTTTCATATAGGTCACTAACAGTTTGAAGTTTAAAGTATTTGATTTCATTCTCTCTCTCATAGTTTATATCTATTACATTTCGCTTCTCTCTCACCCTCCATCCCTTTACTCATTCTCTAAATCGTTGTAGAAGGGAACGGTGAGGTCTCGGCACACGCCAAGACGGCTACTCCGGAAGACTCAAACAGTGCCCGGTGGTGGCTCAATCAGCCTCATGGCTCAGTTCTGGAAGATTCCAGTGGAATCGACCTCTCAATAGCTCCTTTTTGCCATAGACAAACCGACTTCATAAAGTTTCACAGAAGAAATCAACAATTACAAAAGAAGACATTGTTCACCAAATCCCTTATATACCTATGGTCACATTGAAGGCTTCGAACACAAGACATGGGCTCTGCTCTCTCATCTGCAAGGATCCATAGATGGAGAGAGGAGAACCTCTGGTTGGGCGGAGACTTTGAAGAAGAGGAAGAACAAGGAAAGGAAAATAGAGATTTAATCGTCTTTTTACGAATTTGAGAAAGGGAGAGGATGCTATCGTAAAAGCAATGAATCCAAAATCTGAGTTGAAAAATGAAGGATCTTTGTAATGGTTGTAAGAATGACTAGCCTTGACTTGCAAACAAATGAAGATTTAGAAGGGCGTTTTTTATGTTCAACGATTTTAGGGACATGAGGACATTTTTGATATTCAAAGATTTTAGGGACGGAATGATGTTTTTGATGTTCAACGATTTTTCCGTTAAAAAATGGATTGTTTTTACAGACAGAATGACCTTTATGATACAGTAAGGACCTCTACGATGTTTGAAATCATTAAGGACGAGATCGATGTTCAGAATGACCAACTTGATGTTCGGAAGGATGAAATTGATATTCGGAAGGATGAAATTGATATTCGGAAGGACTGAATTGATATTCGGGCAAATTGAGTTAATGTTCGAAAGAACTAAATTGATATTCGAAAGGACGAGATCGATGTTGAGAAGACGAAATTGATGTTCAGAAGGACAATATTAATATTCAGAAGGACGATATTAATGTTCAGAAGGACAATATCAATGTTCAAAATTACGATACTGATATATGAAATTAGAAAAGAAAGAACTTGATGTACATCACATCTCTCAAGGACGGTTAATCAATTTGCTCTTTTTAAAATAACCGCTATTTAGACCTGAAACTCTTGAAGAAGTAATTTGTGACAAAAAGGAGAAATTCTTAAGTGATTCTACCTCGTCATGTGACTTGAGGAAACACTAATTAAATTATGACATACAGTAAATAGTGTTAATCACCTGAACAAGTTACTGTAATTAATTCTAATTAAAACAATTTGATTAGTTTTTCTAGGTAAAATCGCCCAAGATTTTTTTTGGGTGAAAAAGGGATATCCGGTTGGACCGTTTGACACCTCCGGTTTTTGAAATTTTTATTGAACCATGAAAACCGGTCAACTGAAAAAATGAAAACAAAAAGTGGGAAATGAGAAATCCTGAAAACGTTTTCGCTCACCGCTCCTCCTGTCTCTTCGACTGTGACAAGGACCCGACGTCAATGCCTTTGCTCGCCGCTCTTCCTCCTCTCTTCGATTGTGGTTCTTGTTTCCCAGCTTATTAACTTTTCCTCCACAACCTTCACTCATGGTGAGCTCAAAATCCTTTTTTCCTTTTCTGGGTTTCTTCTGGCAGTAATTGGACACGAAACCGAAGCTTCCTCTATCGAGCTTGTCGCCCCCCTTTGTTTTTGAACTGTAAATTTTGTTAGTGTTACAAAAGCGGTAACTTTTCCTTTGAATTCGAAGTAAAATCTCTGCTGCAACCGCTCCGGAAGATCTCTGGTTCAAAGCCTCGAGAGCCCGGGTGTCGAGTCGACTAGGGGCGATGGACTTTGGTCTTCCCACTGTCATATTTTCATCCGGAATTGCGTCCAACATTTTGCAAATGAAATCAATCACCCTCTCCCCTGTTACATGAATACCTGTAATACATAAAGAGAGCAGAGAGGAAAACAAAGTGCTTTGTTTATGACCAAGGTAATATCTTGCTGATGTTCTAGTTTGTAGCTCATAAGATAGTTGATTGATATGCTTTCATCAGCTGGGAGTCTGCTTATTTCATGAGTCGTATTACACGAAGCATTGGTAATTTTAGTTAAAAGTGGCAGGGAAACAGACTGTCTTTTGAACAGGAGAGAAAAGGAAACTCTCTAGAAGGCCGGGTTCCTTTATCTTGTTGCCTCGCAGTTTGTTATTATGTATGGATGTGCTTGAATTCTGTCCCATGTTGTTTTACTGTCTTTGCGGTTCTGATGATTTGAAACTGTTGAACTCTCTCCCAGAATGCTTATGTTCTAAGATCCACAGACAGAATGGATTACTATTAGGTTTGCTTTTACTCTTTAAGGATTTGGGGATTTCATGACCCATAAAATTATCCTTCTCACCATGCATCGATCTTTTTAGCACAAGTAACTGCCACATCATTTTCTGAAGACATCTATGATATTCCTTACCATTGATTAACTGAGAAGGATAGGCTCTTACAAAGAACATGGAGTAGCTGCCACTGCTTTAAACGTCCAAGTTTTCTCATTTAAGAGGTGTTGGGGTATCATATTTTTTTATTGTTATTTGAAGGTAATGGAGTTTTAACCTAACTAAGCATTAAAAGAACCTGATTCTATGATCTCTATTCACTTGCAGCAATGGAGCCAAATTCGGTGCTAAGTGATCAACACATTGAAGAAGAAGAGCACGTCTTGCTGGACTTAGAATCTGTCTCCGATGTAGTGGATGTCCCGCCAAATGCACCGTTTGTATTATCTGTATGTTCTTGGGCCTCCTTGATCTCTCTGTTCATACCTGTTTGATATGATTCTCAAACCTGACTCTAAACTCAGATGAAATTGTCTGCACGTTTATTGTTGGAAGAGACCTGTAAGTTTAAAAATGGTATGTTTGTGTTCTCATTCTGTGGATATTTTGTCTTATTTGGAAATAGTTATTTGTGGGCCTAAGAAGATACTGAAATTCAGGTGGGAGCAAAAATGAAAAAAGAAGTGAGGGCATAAAGTTTCATCTTTATGATGGAGGTGAAGATTAAAACCAGTTCTCTGTAAACTCTCTTAAGTTCCTGTAGGAATTATATATAAATACATGCCAATTGTCACAGCCATTAACTGTTTTTTGCTGTCATTTTAATTATCCGCACTTCAACTTTATTTTTTATACTTGTATAGACTAATAGTGTCTTAAACCTTGAATTCTTATTACTTTAGAACCCATTTCATAGCATGTGGAAAAGTTGGGAAACAGCATGATTATGTAGTGCACCCTGAAGTTGCTCATTTGCTAAATCATTCAAGTGTGGACGTCTTCGACTTCTTTACACAGCAAATCTGCTTTTGTCGTCCCTATTTTTTGCTCGGCTTTATTTTTCCTTTTCTGTTACTATGTTTTCAATGTTGTCAATTTGGAGTGTAATTAAATCTTTTCTGCTGTGCAGGGTCTCGACACATTGAATCCAGTGTTGATCATAGATAACAGACTGAAACTGGTAAATCTTCGCACTCATGGTTCATTCCATAAAACTTTTGTTATGTCCTATTTACTGACTCCGATGATGGGAAGAATAGAAAAGTTTTGCTCCATTTGGGAGAAGGAAAAGGTTCGCTTTATATAAGTTTTCAGTCTTTTAGCTTTTCTGGGGATACCTCCACCCTGCCACAGCCCAAGATTTGGCAGGGTGGCATGTATCCAATCACCTCCAGCCCTATCTAGGCTGCTGCTTACTTCAGAATAGGCTGGAAACTTGGTTGGCACCCTGAGGGGGCAGGTTTAAGATACCTTGACTTCGATGAGGAAAGGACGAGAGTGGTTGGGTTGGCTTGCATCGAGGTCAAAGCAGACCCACAACTTTTTTTGGAATGGGCAGACCCACAACTTGGTTTGAGGATCAAGGCAGCTGTGATCAGCCTCCTCAATCCTGATCAGCTTGTTGCTCTAATTCTAGCTTGGAGCTACCAGCAAGCTGTTTGAGCCCTGAGGTGGTTGAATCGAGCCACGTAGACTTGGGTATGGGGGGACTGGTTTCCAGAAGGCAAAAAGACTTGTACAAGAATGGATCTAGAGAACTTATTTAAGCGTGAAACTCAATAAAAGAGTAAGAGAACGAGTGGAAGGGGGGCGAAATAAAATAATTTGACAAAGATATAGATAAAATTAATTGCAATTTGTATAATATTTTGCGGATTTTCTCGTGTTAGGGGGTGATTGTCTGCCGTGCACCTTCTAAATCCATTCTTTCTTTTGGCCATTTTCTAATTAAAAGACATTTTTGAGACTGGTTTTTGAAAAATGCCTGCGCTGTCAATTGGTCTTCTCTTTTGATCGACCATTTGACATACTTCTTTTCAGTTACTTGATTATACTAATCTGTAATCTACTGTTCTTTCACTGTTGTAGAATTTCATGGGAAGCATATATGCACAACTTAAAAGTTCACATCTGAATTTTTTCATGCTGAATGAAGAGAGTTATTTACTTCATCTATATATCTCTTTCATCAGATTGGGCATTACGAGGAATCTGTTGGAACCTGCATCATCTTCAGTGAAAATGGTAGGATCCTAAACTCCATTTTAACAAAAGGAAATTGTCTTTACCACTCGAGTACTTAGCTGCCGTTATATGATTAATGAGAAGCTGCTTTGTTCACTGGTTGTGCAGATGTCCCCCCCAAAGGTCACTTAGAGACAGGGCCATCAGAAGCGAGTCTTTTTGCTGGGAGACATATCGAAGACCCGAATCAAATTCCTAGGAAGGAGGTGAAACCAGTGGCCTCTCTTACTAAGGTACTAAAGTTTAGATTGTCGCCTGATGTCAATATTCAAGATGAAACTGCAGAAGAGTAAGTTGATATCATTCTATCTTGCGAGAGATTGATCCCTCCGCACAGAAAGATTTCTCACTGTGTTTACTGATCATTTCTAGTTTAATGAAGCCAAATTCATAGGAAAGGACTCCACTGAATCGATTCTTGACTAGTTGGGGTAGGTTGGCTTGCTCTGATGGCTAATGGGGTATGGTAAAATTGAAAATTCAGGAGGGGAGTGGATCAGTGTGATGCCTATCTTCGTCAGATTGGATGCTGGCGACAGTAAGCCGTGACTGCTGTCATTTCCCTGCCATTCAAAAGTAATTTGCTTCAGACATCAATTTCCTTTGTCATCTGGAAGTTGATAGAATTCAACTGATTGGTTATTGCGAACTCTTTTAAAAACCAACAGATTCTTAAGAAATGTTTTAGATTCGGATTTTATGAATGGGAAAAATTGTCTCCTTGGGGATAGGTTTTACTCAAACATGAATTAGTAAAAAGGAGAGGGTAATCTGAATATCCACAATGCTATATGAATTACAATCTTATTAGATCTGTCACCAGGTGAGCAAAGAAAAAGAGAAACTATTTCTTAAGAAATAACCAATCAGCTAAATTCTATGGAAAAAAAAATTACTGTAATAACTCCAAGGTTTAGCTCATCCAAATAGAACATTATGTTTCGTAAGTAGCTTATAAGGTCGGTGGTTCGACTCTCCTTTTTGGATGTAGCAATTGGTGAAATCACCCAGTACTCGGATTAAATGTGATGACGAGCTTGGAAAAATTAAACTCCCTCGTTGTAAAAAAAATTGAATGTTTAGAAAAAAAGTTATTATGATCCAATAATCTCATTCAATCTAGAGTACTGTCGAGATACAGTGTTTTTGTGTTTTTATACATTATCAAAACACGCGTTGCTCAAGATGCAAATATGTGACATCGACCCTTTCACATCCAGAAAGAGTTGAGTAGAATTAAATTAGTTAATTCAGGCTACAACAAGTGTGTGATCTCGGAAATTATAGTTTGATAAATACATAACCGAACATCAGTCCAATGTGCAATGTGCCATGTCCCGGCCATATTATCCGTTCACTCGCTTTATGATCCATACCAAGGAATTGCCTGCAGATGATTTTGATCCATGATATCACCGAAAATTCATAGCCAGGACATCGCCAAGCAAGGCTCTGGATGACACATCCACAGCCAAGTAGTCAACAGATCCGATTCTGATTCTCACCCACAAATGAAAATGAAATCAAATGATGTAATCCACAATCAAAATGGATGATTGGCATTAAGTAAATGCATGAGGGGAGCAGTTAAAACAGTTGCTCAAGAAAATGTCTGGACCACACAATCCCTAAAATCCGGTATTGCAGACAAAACTCTACAAATATGATGTCTCCATCTCAGAACACAACTTAAAGGACATCTGACTCCTGCTTCTCAAAGATTAATTTGCTTTATTGTCTCAAAATTTGCTCCCAAACTCATCCCCCCAAGATTCACTTCATCATGAGAGACTATCTGCAGCACACTGCCGATGTTGGAGCTAAGCTGCCTGCATCAGAAGAAGAGGTGAAAAAAATCTTTCAAAGTTATAGTTAATGAAGTATGTGCCGCTGGAATCGGAAACTTAATCCTAGAACTGACAGACATTTACAGTCCACAATGCCCAAGAGACCTGCCACACACTTCAATTTCCGCTCCCAATCAAATCCAACTATGATGGGTAATTTTGGTTAGTTCACTCCAGAACTATTAACCGTATAACTCAACCCCTTACGTAATCTTTACCTTACTGCTCTATCAAAGCAAGTGCTAAAACAGAAACTACTTCAGAAAAAGGCACAATAACCAACAGACTGATTGATCATTAGAAAACATGGCAATTGTCCGCATAAGAAAGAATATCCAAAAGAAAGGCAGACATCTCAGGGTGAACATGCCCAATTGGTTGACAAACAAGTTAAGCCATTCTCCAGCTATTCACTAAGCAACTTATAGAAACTAAAAGAACAAAATGAGGAAATTACCGGCTTAACGGCCACCCAACATAGCCGGATTAAGTGCAAGGAGAGCCTGCTGTCCACCTGGCAAGTAAGCAACATTAGGATTCCTCGCCAGAGTTGCCGCTATCTCCCTTGAAGCCTCGATCCTCCTCAGCTCAATCAACCCCATGCCAGCAGCAGCAGTAGCATCTGAAATCAACTTAGCCGACTCGCTTTCTCCTTCTGCTCTGATAATCGCAGCTCTCCTCTCCTGGTCTGCCTTCATCACTACGAACTTGGACCGCTCAGCTTCCTGCTGGGCAACCTGTTTCTGCTCCACTGCCCTTGAGAATTCAGCGCCATATGAAAGGTGGGTGATGGCCACATCATCAAGAATGATGTTAAATTCCTTGGCACGTTGAATCAGGCTCTCACGGACCAATGCAGACACATGAGGCCGCTCAGTTAGAAGCTGATCAGCATTGAATTGGGCAACGACAGCTTTTAGCACCTCATTTCCAATAGACGGAAGGACCTTCTCGTCGTATTCAAGACCAAGGTGACGGAATATGTAGGGTAGGCGAGGGACCTGCATTTTCATTTTGCTTTTTTCAGATACCAATGATAAATGGTTTCAATGAATATGTTTCATAATGAATAACAAGAAACTTTCACCAAATACCAGCTTAGAAACATCACAATCATCTAAAGAACACCCGCATTATGCCAAAGATTGCACAAATGAGATTTTAGCCGAAGAGCACCCTAAGTTAGCCAAGAGAGCAGTCTGTCCCTTGCTAAGCATGGTCGAATTGCAATTGCTAAAGTGAAATCAATCTAGAAGATATTAACTGCAGCACAAAACTGGATCACACTTCCATTACATCATCACTTTGTAGCTAAAAGTTGAACTTCAGATAGCAAACGACCAAAGGGCATTAATTCACTGTTCATCTTAGACTGCCAAAAGCAAGGTGGCCAGAAATCTGGCCGACTCAAGTGATTGGTCGAATAGCAAGAGCACCTGAACTCAAACCCAAGCGGAATGGTAATTGCCACAGCTTGACGAGAGAGCACCACGATTGTAGAATTCTTATTATCTATGCGCTGATTGAAGTACTCAATAAGAATTCATTCAAGAAATGGTCGTAGCAGAACTATGCACAAGTGCAAAAGCAAAGACCTAGCAAAAAGATCTGCAGCACAACAAAGATCAGAACTTTGACGAGATTACCTGAGGGCGAGAGAGGACACGGAGCGTGAGATTGACCATCTGAAGGTCCTTAGTACCGGAGACGGAGGAGAAGGTGTGGGGGCGGGTCCTGATATCGAAGATGAAGGGCTTCTGGAGCCACGGTACAAGGAAGTGGGTTCCCTCACCCACGGTCTCCTCCATCACCCCGCGAATCCGGTCGAATATCACCGCCCTCTGGCCACCGTCCACCGTATACAATGAAGCATTCAGCGCTGTCGCCGCGGCGCCGAGGCCGAACGCCGCCCTCGCAACATTGGTCAGAAACGAAACCGCTGCCTGATTGCTTCCCATTCTTATGCCACAGAGAGTTAGCTCCAAAGTTGTTGAAATAGGGTTTTTTAAGGGTTTACATGGCAATTTAACCTGAGACCTGCCCCACCGGGTCCGACCCGGCCCTGTGCGGGTTGTTTGAATCAGTCTGCTAGCCTAACCCGGCCCGAATATAATATGTAATAATATTATTATATATTTTAAAATTAATTTTATTTTATTTATGTATTTTTATTTTAATAAATTGGATAATAATTATTTTAATTTATTAAATTTGTGAAAATTTTAAATATTTTAAATTTATTAATTTGTATTGTTATAAATATTTACATTTATACCATATCTAAAATCATATTTTATATAATATTATTTAAGTTTTTTTAGATCGGGTCATTCCTATTTCTCATGAAGGTAAGGTGAGATTGACTTGAAGTAGAAGTCACGGGTGAACACTATAGTCGGTTTGGATTCGAGATATACTAATACTCCATCTTGAAAGATCAAAAAGTTAGTCTAATAGTCATTCAATTAAATTTGTGAGATATAGACACCTCTTTTCTTCTTTGACATAAGTTGGATTTACTCGATTTTTAGATGCGAGTCTTCTTGTGATATTTTATTCGTTAGCTCTTTCTATACCTTCTAACCCCACAATCTTTTTTATAATTGAAAAAATATCTAATTGCATATGCAGATACGAATAAAAATGTAGAATCTTTTTTATTGTGCATATCCTTCAAACTCCTTGCACAGATAAAACCCCATACGTTTTAACACTATACATAAAGCCGGTTAAATTTATCAAGAATGTTCTTATTTTATCTATATCAAAGATATTCAAAAAAATCTGATACAAAAGAAGAGAAACAACTAAGCATGTAGCCACTTTAAAAATTCAAGACGCACCCGGCAAATCTCAATGTTATCTTAAGATTCTCAAACTCAAAAACTCCTTTCCTAATGCCTTGAAGGGTCTTACTCATTCAACGAGAAATCACATAACTCTAAGAATTGTTTCTACTTATCAAAAAAGTATCAAGGCTGCGACCATATTCTTCTCCATGAGAATATTTCATCAACCAAGCTTATTAGATCTCAACATTTTATTATTATTGAACCTCTCTTTCATTGTAACCTTCTAGAGTGTTGATTTCTCTAAATCCCAACCTCGGCTTTCACGTTAATTTGTTGCAGTTTTGATACCAGTTTGTTAGGCTCTAACACCAACTTATAGTTGGTATCTTGCATGTGTTATCTTGTATTGCTGTGAGCTGTTGTTTATACTTACATGATCACAGGAGGCTAATGGTGTGTGTTATTTAATAATAATGAGAAGAGTATAAAAGGAATAATTAAAAAGACTTTCAAATTCTCAATCTACACTGTCCGTCTAAAATAAGAATTCAAAAATTGTATAAAAGAAATACGTTTCATGCAAAATTCTCAATTTATTATGTGAAACAAGTGCACTTGTATATTAGACACTTAACACTATATAAATTCGAATTAAATTTATCTAAATTATCTTATTTTACCTCTATCAAAAATATCATAAAATATCTTGATTATACTTAATCAACTCAAACTTGCTATTGCAAAAGTAATCTGCCCCATATAGGAGAATGGGATGAACCGATGAATCTTAAATCCTAGTAAACTCTTACAATTATCTTTCAAATATAATTATATCAAGGACGATTTTAGAGGAATTTTAAATATAATTAATTATTTTATGATAATTTTTTTGGCTCATATTCTATCCTTCACATATGAATTGGTTCTTTCTTATGTCATTAATAATTAAGCTATAAAATGACTAATACTTCACATATAGCACTGCTAGTATTATATACATCAACATCTCATAAATACTTTACGAGTCTACTTTTAGGTGGACACATTCTCAACTTTTTATAAGACCTACTAATAATAATTAACATAAAATTCGTGCACTAGCCGAACAACCTCTCATAACCTATAGCATAAGCTCGTAGCTTAACCATTTCTTATAACGATGAGATTATAAGTGTGAAGATAAAATATTTAATATAGTAATAGTGTAGCTAAAAGCCATTAATATTATGCCCAATCCAATGTGTTTGCATCCATGTCATGCGTGAGATGAGATATGAAAGCATTAAATCCATACCATTTACTTAAAATAAAAATTCTATATTTATATATATATATATATATATATATAAAGTTAGGCTACCACCATGTGTTAGTCTAACCTTGTGAATGCATATGAGATTAAACTCTTACAAAACTCATTAATTAATATTTAATATACTATCTATTCAAAGCTCAACAATATAATTAACATTGTAGCTCTTAATTTTGTATCCGACCCATAAATTTTCATTAAATTAAAACAAAAGTTTTTACATCATAAGAAATTAACACATTCATATCGTCATACACCCATGGGTTGTCATATCAGTGACAACTAAAGGTATTAGCAAAAAAAAATTAATTAACCATTTTGAAAAATTATCATACTTTAGGGTGTCATTAATTTTTGCATGAAAGTATTATATTTTTCTAAAGTTTTTGTACCTTATGGTAATTATTCTCACTAAAGTGTATATTGGCATATTACAGTGATCTTAATAATTATTGTAACATTAAATACATCACTGAATGAAATTATAAGAAAACATAATTTTGCTCCAAACTTGAGGTAAACTCAATCATGAAAATTAATCTATATATATGACATGGACAAATAATTTTTTTTTTAAAAAGAGAGATAACTCTTGTGGAGAAGTAAAAATAAAATGTTAAATATCATGATGACATAAACTGATGTCTTTCAATCTTCAATTCTAGGGTTTTAGCCTCGTTCCACCAAATAAGATGTGTAAATATATGAAAAATCTCAAATCTCAAGATTAAGGGCAGTTATAATTCAAAATAAATTGTCAGAACATAAATAGATTTTGGTCCAATATATTAAATTACTTATCAATACACAAAAATATCAATTAAAAGGTGATTGTAATTTAGACATTTATATTTCCACTAAAATGTCATATTCATGAAACACCGAAGATTTTTTTCTCGATCATGAAATTTTAACAATTTACAATAATTGAAATGAGACCTTCTTCGAGGAAATAATGAATATTGAAATTTTGATCACAACCAAGGGAGATATGGCCTTGAGATTTTTGGAACAGATTACCAGTCCCTGCACAAGTCCCTAAATCCAAAGCTAGTCGAATATCACTGCCCTCTAACCACCGTGCACCCTGTATAGCGAAGCGTTTAGTGCCATCGCCGGGGTACTGACGGTAAAAATTGCCTCATACAGTGTTGGTTAGAAATGAACCATTGCTTGATTGCTCCCCATTTTGATGTCACTTGATCAACGAGACCAATTGCGATATTGCGAAGAAGAGAGCTCTCGGAGTTGTTGAATTAGGGCTTTTTTAGGGTTTACGATGAAGGTGAGGTTGATTGGAGTAGAAGCCATGAGTTGAACACTAGAGTCAAGTCGGGTCGAGTTATACTGATACTTCAGCTTCAAAGATCAAAGTGTAGGCTTGATAAGTCATTTAATTCAACTAGTAAGCCCGGTTACATATTCGGTTTATTTCTTGCCTTTTTCTATCATTTTAAGTTCACGCAAATTTTTTATAATTGAAAATATATATAATTGTAAGGGTGTCAAAAAATCAAAAAACTGAAAAATCGATTCATTTTGAACCGAAAATTGAAGTTATGGGTTACAGATTAATTTAGGATGATTTTTAAGGTGAGAAAAATCGAGTCGAAAAATTCAGGCTCCAATTGGAAAAACTAGACGAGCCCAAGACTGACCTGAAAAATGTGTAAAGTATAATATTATTTGTAATAATTTATCTTATTATTAGATTTTGACAATAAAAATAATATATTTGATATTTTTAAATTTGAATATTGATTCATATTTATATTTTTGATCTTATTAATACATTTAGATATACATAATAAGTATTTCTCATTAATGAATTTATTTTATTATTTTTTACTTGATTTATTATTATATTAAAAACTAGGACTTGAAAATTCCCTGAAAAAATCGAACTCAAAGATCGGTTTTTATAAACTCTTTTAATTTGGAAAAACTGATTCAAAAAATGTCCTCTTGATAATTTTCACAAAAACCACCCACCCTTTTACAGCCCATCTAATTGCACATGCATATATGAAGAAAATTGTAGAACATTTTTCATGGTGCATATCCTTCTAACTCTTTGCATAGATGAAGCTCCATCGTTGTCAACACTATACATTGCCCTGTTAACTCTATCAAGAATATTCTTATTTTATCACTATCTAAGATATTAAAAAAAAAATTCTCGTCATACAAAATAAAAAAATAAAATTGGACATGCTGTAACCACATTAAAAAATTCAAGATGCACCCAATAAATATTAATATTGTCTTAAAATCCTCTAAAACTCTAAGAGTGGTACAAACAACTTCATTTTCTAATGCTCTAAAGGGTCTTACTCAATCGATAAGATGCCAAATAATTCTAAGAATTGCTCCAATTTATCAAGTAAAAATCATCAAGACTGCAACCACAATTTTCTCCATAAGAATATTTTACCAGCTTCTTCAATCTCAAAATTGTATTGTTGTTGAACTTTATTGTAATCTTCGATAGTCTTGGTTTCTGGGGAATTACACCGATGGTACAAAATATTTTGGAAAAGTTTTAAATTGGTATAAAAACAAATTTTTGTATGAGACTCATAAAATAAGAACTACAAGAACGTATGCTCGAGTACACTGGTATGATAAAAATCGTGCTTTTTGAAGAGTAAAATGTAAATTGAAATATAATTCAATAATCAAATGGGCTTCCATTAGCGCCCGTACTCTACATAGGTGCACAAGGCGGATATGCGGTGCATAATACATACATGAAAATCATCCCACAGACAAGGGCCTTCTTACATATTAACGCCTCGAATCCTCTTCATGATTCCAGTGTGGGATTCATTCCCATGTCTCTCCGTACGGGCGAAATTCAAGTATGTGCTCTCACTTGATCCATGTCTCTCAAATGATTCTATTTAGTCCATCCATTTTCCTTTCAAATTTGCAAGAAATAATTTCTCTATCACACGTATTCAGTTCACATTTTCGAAACAATTCTTTCCTGTAATTTATTCACTGTCATAGCTACCAAACGGAACACGGTAGCTTCGGCTATAAAGCTTCTTACTAAGCTGTATATGTTATGTTTCCCATTGTTTCAAGCCACTAAGTTCCACAGCTTCTGAAGGTAGCTTTAGCATCTCGCTACCACTTAGTTTAGGAAATATGGTTCAAATAAAGAACGCATCAGCACAGGTCAATGTCTAGTATTTGATAGATGTATACTTGTTGTGACATATCTATTAATATATAAATCGGCTGCTATCCCCTTAAATAAGGTTTCGAGTTCAAGTCTTATAAATGGAAAGAATTCACATTGAAAGAGTTCTACCTCGTAGTGGGCTCTCTCGGCTTGAACCTTTGAGATACAATGGTTAAGACTGGAAATAATATGCTACTATCAAATGTGGTTAGAATATATTTACATAATCTATTTTTTTTTGCACAACACAGTATCCCAGATCAGCCGAAGCGCACTCTAAGACTAATTTGCGGTCGGACCGAAATCTTTAGAAAAATTTCCGTCAACCTTTCCAACCTAGTGATCGATCCTAAAATTACTCATTTGGAATCTAGTGAAGGAATCGCTAAGCCAACTTAGCGATTCCTATATTGGCTACATAACCTATTATTGCTTTAAGGGATAAAACCCCTGTTGGTGTCACTTTTTTTTCCTCAAAATGTCATTAATTAAAATTTTACTAGCTGTTAGATTGAAATAAATTGGGATAATAATAATAAATTCAGCATCTATAATTGCCTTCTTTCCACTATTTTCTCTCCCACTTCCACTATTATAACTACCTAATTTAAAAGTTAGGCACATATTATTTTTATTTAAAAATTAATTATAAATAATTACTCTCTTTAATTTTGTATAAATAGATATTTCTAATAATTTTTAGTGAGATAACACGCTACCTATCAAGATGGATGCGTGGAATCCATTTAACCCCTGTACGTATGTTATCATAATTTTCAAATTCAGTTTTTTTGAATTGTTTTTCAATTAAATGTTCTTACACAGTAAATATTGTTGCCCACCTTATAGTTACCAAAACAGATTGTAACAACAACTTTACAATTACTCGGCAGTAGAATATGAACCGATCACAGAGAAATAGCCAATTCATATGTCCCGATTTATTTTAGTTGCTAACATTCTGTCTCGGATTAATCTATTGAGACGGAATCAGTATCAATTGCACGAATTCCGACTTCTGATTTGTTCACTTATAGAGAACTCCATCGTAGTTCAGCTTATACAAGTTCCCCTTGTAGGTCTTGGTAGCAATTGATTACTCTGTATTTTTCATAATGTATGGATCTTACTCGATATAAGATTGGTCAATAAATTTTGGATATCGATCGAGACGGAATCGGTATCAACTGCACGAATTCTAGCTTCTGATGTGTTCACCTCCAGAGAGCTACATTGTAGTTCAACTTACGCAAGTTCCCCTTGTAGGTCTTGCAAGCACCTGATTACTCTATATTTTTCATAATATCTAGATCTCACTCGATATACGATTGGTCAATAAATTTTGGATCCGGACCTTACCTGTTGAATTTAAAAACGAGACCCTACCCCAGACACATGATGTATCACAGTTTCCGGATGCCCTGTTAGAACTTGTTCGTTATTTCTTCCTGCCCTTGTTAATGTAAAATTATTTCGACATCTTTCATTGTTTAATTGCTATCGAGTGATTGATATTTTTATAACTTTATTATTTTACCTTGCTTATTTTATCACAATTCAGTGTATTGCAGTTAATTTTATGTACATTTTCAGCATATGTGATGATTTTTCTATGTTTAACTTATACGTTGATGATATCACGGATTCGATAGACTCATCAAATTTGCATATAATTATTATGCTAAATAAAAACTTAACGAGTTAGATATTCAAGAGGACAGATTCAAATATGGAGATGATACATGAGTATTGTTAACTCTAGACCACTGTTTATTACACGGGTGCTCTGCCCATGATAACCGATTTGAATTGATTCCTTGGTTTCTTAAACCTACCTGGATTTCAATGATTCTCCACTGAACCTATCCTTCTTATCACTCCGTGTATACTCCATCACATGACGTGAGGAAACACCACACAAAATACGACAAACAAATAAATTAGTGTTAATCAGTCGAGCAGTTGTCATGATCAATTCACATTATTGTGAAGTAGGACCGTAGAAGATTTTTTTCGTGTGTACCCTGTACCCATGCCCCCCTAAATCTTAGGCTGTCTGTTGTCCTGGGACAATCGAATTAAGATTGAATGTGTATCTTAACAGGCCAACTCTTTTAGGTGACGAGGTATATCATGTAACGGCATCTTCAAGTATCGACATTTACGTGATACCACGACCAATAAAAATTAGTTATTTTTTAATGAAACCTTAAAAATAACCCGAAGAAATACTTATATTTGATTGGTTAATATCACTAGTAAGCAGGTACTGTCTCGTGATGATATCGTTGCATAAAATACTCTCTCCTTTTGCGTTGTAAGCTGCTTGAGTTTTCTTTGATCCATGATGTTCCAACCATATATTACAGAGGTACCGTGTATCAGGATGACAAGGCTAGAAGTTCGACAGGACCTAAAAATAAAGGGCAACTATTTTCCCAACTCTACCCGGAACTTTCACTTTTTAGAATGGTCAGGAATGTTTAATTATTCTCTACTTCAACCTATTGTCAAAATTCTATTAACGTTGTTGACGGAAGTTACAAATGGTTTTTAAAAATGACAAATTGACGAATTTGCCCCTCTCGAAACTGAAGATAAATTACCATTTAATACATGAATTTTACGTGATTTTTTAATTTAATTGAAGCACTCCAAGAATTTTCTACTTAATATTGAATTTCTCAATTGTTGGATTTAAAGTCCTTTGATCACAACACATTGTCATCGACGTTTACATGGAAACTTGAAAAAAAAAAAAACCACTAATGGCGAAAGGTTAACCCAAAAAAAGAAGAAGAGTTCATCGGACAGCTGGTTGACAGATGGATTTTTACAAAATTAGAAACGGGGAATCTCACATGAATCAAATCACAGTCAATTATATAGTAATATTTCTCAATATCATTTATCATGTTTATAAATATGGAAAATATTAATAAATTCCATACATTTTGAGCATAATATTACTTTTTCTAATGTTTTAGAAAAACACGTTAAAGTTAATTTTAGGTAACATGGCTCAAATCCAGAATGGAAGACCAAATTCAGACACTTACATCCGTGTAATTAAGGGATGGAAATTATAGAATAAATGCCATTTATTTTTCATGGAAGCTGTTTCCATTCCATTCGTTTAGGTTATGTATAATTAGAGCTGTAGTCTCTGTTCTCTCACTAGGTGGAGAACATTTTCCAGTCCAGGCTCTCCTCGGGATCAGGAATCAGAAATGTCGACCGCCACGGTACGTTTCCACATCCATCCTCGGTCCTTCTGTTCATATCCGGGAGAGTGTTTTCTCCACTTTTTTCTTGTTGGAAAACGGTATCTGTTCCTTCAAACTGGGAACTGAAATTCGGTTTGGGATGAAGTGAAACCCCAGTTTTCATGGAAAACCCTTTTTGGTCAAAGAAACGGAGGTTTGTTTTCTCCAATTTTCCACTTCGGAGTGCTCTTCCTACTGTCTATACCCACGAAACTTTGGCCTTTCTTTTCTTTTTTCCTGATGGTTTTTAGCTTATGTTGTTAAGACCGACAATTTAGACACGAAAAACATTCAGGGTTAAGCAGTTTGAATCAGAGTCGGATCCAAAAAACTGAGCCATGACGGGTGAGAGAAAGAGACTTAAAAAGATAGATTTTAGGCTCGAGGGTAATATTATATGATTTTAGAAAAAATATAGATAAAATTAGTAAATTTGTATAGAATGTTATGAGTTTTGTAGACTATTAGACTACCATTAAACCATATGGAACTGAAATTCGGTTTGGGATGAAGTGAAACCCCAGTTTTCATGGAAAACCCTTTTTGGTCAAAGAAACGGAGGTTTGGTTTCTCCAATTTTCCACTTCGGAGTGCTCTTCCAAGTGTCTATACCCACAAAACGTTGGCCTTTCTTCTCTTTTTTCCTGATGCTTTTTAGCTTATATTGTTAAGACCGACAAATTTAGACACGAAAAACATTCAGGGTTAAGCAATTCGGATCAAAGTCGGATCCAAAAAACCGAGCCAAGACGAGCGAGGAAAAGTTAAAAAGATGAATTTCAGGCTTGAGGGCAATATTACATGGTTTAGAAAAAAATATAGATAAAATTAGTAAATTTTATATAGAATTTTATGAGTTTTTTCAAAAAGAAAATTGTGCTTCCCATCTAAATTGGCCCAGTAAATTTCATTTCTGGTTATAAAAAGGGGAGCGATGGAGGTTTAGAGAGGAAAAAAAAAAGGAAAGAGAATGGAAGTCGGTTAGAGATGGATTTAATGGGCAACAAAATATTATGCAAATTTTAATTAATTTTACATTTTTTTAATTATATTATCATATTTCTCTCCAAAATTTATCTGTTTACCTTTTCTTTGAATTTCGCCCGTTGAATTGATGTTCCAGTCTTCTCGACCTGTCCCTGGTGGAAGTCAACATCGAATGAGAGGGGAGTTGAAAAGGGAAGCAGTGAAAAATGAGGAGAAAAATTTATGGTTAATTTATTGTATTATTCTCTTACAAATTTTTCTTAATAAAAATACAGAATGATAATTTTATCATTTTATATTTTTGAAAGAAAATGGATTCACCTTCTCTTCTTTTCCTCTCATTTTACTTGCATCAAAATAAGGGGTAAAAGATTACAGAAGGATAAGAGAAATAAAGAGAAACTGAAATTGTAAAATCGAATTTAAAGTCTTTCACTTTTAGAAAATATTCTTGCGTAGTGATTGCTTGGTTTTTTCCCCTAATGTTAATGCGACGACATTTGATTTAATCGAGCCACGCTATCTTGTACTTACCAAAAAATCAGTAATAACGAATTTACCATCACCTCCTCATTGAGCACGTGCAGGCCGAGGAGAAATCAGCGAGGCAGAAGGAGATCGACGATTGGCTACCGATAACATCGTCGAGGAACGCGAAGTGGTGGTACTCGACCTTCCACAATGTCACGGCCATGGTCGGAGCTGGTGTGCTCAGCCTACCCTACGCCATGTCCGAGCTTGGATGGTATGACAACCGCGCACATCCATTTATGAAATCAATAGGAATATTAAATTTAATATATTGATATCTATTTGGGCACTGTGTCGAATCATACTCTGTACAAAATTATTAATTATAAGTCGATTGTAAAAAATTTTAATATTATTTTATTTTGAAATTATATTTTATCTTATTTTAGTTTGAATATAAATATCATCTCCGGTATAATCAGTTTTCAGAGAAATGTTATTACAAATGAATAAAAATAAAATATATTTTATTCTTAATTCACTTTGGTACTATTTTAATGAAAAGTTCGAACTTCTTAAAATAGCATTAATTAATTAATTTTTTTAATAATTTTTAATCCAAAAAATTTCAAGTTACAACTACTTCCCAGTGTTCCTTTTTCTAATGACATATTTTATTTTTTATTTATTTATGAAACTTTATAGAAATTAATATAGAAATATAAAATTATGTAAAATATATTATATGATTGATAATTTTGTGTGTGATATAGACGAGGTCGAATCTATCAATTCTATGTACGAACAAATCTCGTGATTTAATTATGGAAAAAACAAAGGAAAAAAAAAAGAGAAATTGGAATCATGCATTAAAAATTGCAACCGAATTTTGCCTGTGATACGTTTGATATTAATAATTGCTTTTCTTCTCGAGTCCCACCGTTTTCAGGGGTCCGGGCGTGGCCGTGCTGGTCCTGTCGTGGGTGATAACCCTCTACACCCTGTGGCAGATGGTGGAGATGCACGAGATGGTCCCCGGGAAGCGGTTCGACCGCTACCACGAGCTCGGCCAGCACGCCTTCGGGGAGAAGCTCGGTCTCTACATCGTGGTCCCGCAGCAGCTCATGGTCGAGGTCGGGGTCGACATCGTCTACATGGTCACCGGTGGGAAGTCGCTCCAGAAGGTCCATAACATCGTTTGGAAGGGCGAGAACCCGATCAGGCTCACGTACTTCATCATGATCTTTGCTTCCTTCCACTTTGTGCTGTCGTTCTTGCCCAACTTCAACTCCATCTCCGGCGTGTCCTTGGCCGCCGCCGTCATGTCCTTGAGGTACTTCTCTCTCTCTCTCTCTCTGTTCAAGTCTGCTCATCAACATCTACGAGTCACCGCGGAACCGATTCTGGATATTCTATATTTTTCATAATATTCTGATCCCACAACACACAAGCTTATGTTATACTTGATAGTTTTAATTTAGTTTTAGTAGAATTTAGTACCACCAAGGGCCATGATCTAATAGTCTACAGATCACTTCCATACAGTTTAATGGGATCAAGGTCAGAGATTTAAATCTCTCTCTGAACATTATTTCTAGAGGAAACTTTTAAACTTGGATCTTGGTGGATACCGTCTTCTTAAATTATATTAGGCCTTTGACGGTGCTACAATATTGACGTGTCGGTATTAGTATCAAATGTTTAGGTCGTCTGATATGTTCACGGTTAGATATGAAATTTCAAATATTATGTAGCGAGATGACTAGATCGTCACTGCTGCTACTTTCATTTTATTGATTAAAAAAAGATTTTAGTAAACATTAGTTAATTCTATATAGATTTTTAGCATATTATATTATTATGCCCTGTTGATCAATAAATTTTATTTACATTTTTAATTTTAAAAATTTATTGAATATATATAATTATTACATTAAATAAAAGTTTGTCCCATTAGTAATCCAACAATATAAATAACTAAGGACATAAGTCCGAAAGAGTAAATTGTAGCTGATCGAAATCAATCATGCAAATTAGTTTCCCTTCACATATCCTGTTCCTGCATCAATTCTGGACAGTGATATCTTATAGTTGAAATCGGAACTGGAGCTATTACTGGTTCAAACTGGTTTCTCAATTCATTATTTAGACCAATCTAGATTTCATTGATACTGCCCGCAGCCTACCCTCCAGCCCGATTTAGCATATCATATTATTATGCCTTGTTGATCAATAAATCCTATTTATATTTTTAATGTAACAAATTTATTGAATATGTATAATTATTACATGAAATAAAAGTTTGTCCCGTTAGTAATCCAACAATATAAACAACTAAGGACATTTGTCCGAACGAGTAAATTATAGCTGATCGAAATCAATCATGTAAATTGGTTTCCTTTCATGCATCATGCTCCTGCATAGTTGAAACCGGAACCGGAACCGGAATTGTTGCTGGTTCAAACTGGTTCTTCAATTCATTATCTAGACCAATCCATATTTCATTGATACTGCCCGCAACCTACCCTCCAGCCCGTTTTAATGCTACCCCGTATCAGTGTACACTCTCGTTAATATCCCCAACTTACTCTTCATTTTTTTTTTCCCTTGTTCTTGTCTTGTGCAGCTACTCTACCGTAGCATGGACCGCTTCCCTCCACAAGGGTAAGATGGCGGACGTAGACTATGGCTCCAAGTCGACCACAGCATCAGGATCCGTGTTCGGATTCTTCACCGCTCTCGGCGACGTGGCGTTCGCCTACGCCGGCCACAATGTGGTGCTGGAGATCCAGGCCACCATCCCGTCCACGCCGGAGAAGCCCTCCAAGGGCCCAATGTGGAAAGGCGTGATCTTCGCCTACATCGTTGTGGCCATCTGCTACTTCCCCGTTGCGCTGTTCGGGTACTGGGTATTCGGGAACAGGGTCGAAGACAATATCCTCATATCCCTTGAGAAGCCGGGATGGCTCATCGCCATGGCGAACATCTTTGTCTTCATCCATGTCCTCGGCAGTTACCAGGTAGGTATCCTCGTACTTTCCTCCAATGTTCCATAGATATTGTTCGAGATTTGCAGCCCTATAGTTGTACATATGGGTTAGTGCTTCTAGAAAACAGTTTGGTAAGACCGAAGCAGAAAGAACCAGCTCTTCTTGAACCGGTTCTATTTTAATTCGATTTTTGGATTGAGTAATTCGATTAATTTCTAAATATAACCAACACCATTAACCGATTTGAGCTGACCCGGTTTTAAATGTAATAATAAAACAACAATATGATAACTGGTTTTAGTAACAAAAAACAAAATAATTCGGTTATGTTTGGGTGGAGTCAAAATGAATAGCTTATTTCTTGAAGAATTTAATTGATAAAAATATTTCAGTTCTGTTAGAATAGATCCAGACCGAATTATTTTTTCATTTGAAAATAAAACCGAATAATAGGTTAACTGAACCAACTTATAGCACTCAGATTTTCTCTAAAGCAATTCTAGCTCAAACATAGTGTACTAAATTGAACCTAACCAGCCGGTTCTTTTGATTTGGCTTAGTCCGAAACAAGCTCGGCACCAAAACCGGTTTCTGCACGCCCCTATGTACATGTACTGTCTTTCTCTCGACTTTACTTATATTAATAAGTGCTGATCTTCTTCGAGCAGATCTACGCCATCCCAGTATTTGACATGATAGAGACTCTGCTTGTGAAGAAGCTCCATTTCAAGCCAACAAAGCTACTCCGATTCAGTACCCGAACCTTATACGTTGGTAAAGTATCTATCCGACCATCACGTTGTGAGCAACGTTTCATTATTATACACCGACCAATCGACCGAGATCGTCGACGATGCCTAAGGATATGGTGAAACTGAGGAACTGCATCTGACCATTTTTCTGCAGCTTTTACAATGTTTTTGGGAATCGTCTTCCCTTTCTTTGGAGGCCTCTTGGGATTCTTTGGAGGGTTTGCCTTTGCTCCTACCACATACTTTGTGAGACCCTTCAACATTTTCGCTTGAATTTTCTTCTTCCTTTTTTTTTATATCATGTGGAAATTACCAATTTGACCCTGTTTCCAATTGATCCACAGCTCCCCTGCATCATGTGGCTTGCCATCTACAAGCCAAGGAGCTTTACCTTATCCTGGTGGTCCAACTGGGTACGTTGCCCTTCGACCATTACAGTAAAAACCCGAGCTTGAAATGAGTTTTCGAAACCGTTGAAACCGAGTCTTCGCCCTCTTTTTTATTATAGCGATGATCAACCAGAAATATTGATTTTATTGTTTAAACTTGATCAGATCTGCATCGTTCTGGGAGTCCTGCTGATGGTTCTGGCGCCGATCGGAGGCTTGAGGTCGATAATACTCTCGGCGAAGAACTACAAATTCTTCTCTTGATTCATGAGCTACTCCAGGGAATCTGATGCCTTCATCAAACTTGAACAGCTTTGGAACTACTATTCGAATTGCCTTAGGAATAAGATTTTATTAGTGCGCTGTCTCTATTTCATTAAGAATCAACAATTTCATGGTCGCCCTTAATTGTGTGTCATCTATATGTCTTGCTTCCTGTTGATAGTAATGTAATGGATGCCAGGACTCTGAGTGTGTCTTCAGTTTCATGATATCCCAGTTCATACATCTGAGTTATCCACCAAAATTGAATTAGGGATGGTAATTTTACCTGAATTTTTATGAGGCCCAACCCACCTTACCTCGAGTCGGGTGGGTCTGATTTGACATGTGCACAGGTCAATGCAGGTCTGAATCTATCTTCTATCCTATCCTATCCTATCCTATCCCGCCTCAAACGCATTACATAATATAATATAATATAATGTAATAGTATATTATTATATATTTTAAGATTAATTCATTTGATTTATGGGTATTTTTGTTGTAATAAATTAGACAATGGTCATTATATTTTATTAAATTTATTAATTATACTATTATCTATATATGTGTGTGAATTTGTACCACATTTTAAATTATATTTTATATAGTATTAGTTATTTTGCAAATCGGGTCAACCCGTTTAGGGTGCAAGACGAGTCTGAATCTTCAAATACTCGGTCCGCTCCGCTACCATTTCTAGATTGAATCGGTATATTAAAAGACCGACTTTTTAAGACTGTCTGGTGCTCGAGTTGATACCTACCCATCAGGTTCCAACAGTATGTTGAGTTGATAATATTAATAACTCGAGTAAACGCACGTCTGCAAGTACATATAGTAGGGTAAATTTAGAAGTAAGAGTAAAAAATTATCCAAAAAATTATTATAGACACTTGCATGTATTCTGTATTTCTATTCCCATCACATACCGTAAAAAAAAATTAATAAAATTGTAGTAAATATATAATTATATAGTAACCATCCGAATACTTATCATAATTATTATTAATTAAATAAACTCTACTGGTATTCCATCATTGCGTAATTAGTACACGTGACCGCTTAAGATTTTCTTACCAAACATAATACATCAGGTAAACGTAATGTGTGTGTGTGCACACATATATATATATATATATATATATATTGCACTCATCGCTGTCGAGCTTTTTATATTCTTCATCAAGTTGGGTTTCTACAGCAAACCGTATTCTTAAAACCGGGGATTTCGCTTACCCTTACCGTCACAAGTTTAAAACTCCTTGGAACCGGTCGGTAACTCTAATTTATCATGCCCGGTACATTTTCTGGTGTGCGCATCGGACAGTTGGGATTAGTCAATACGGAATCCGAATAATCCATGATATAAAATAAAGAAATTCGAGCATTTCGATGATAAGATAAGATAGCGCCAGTTCATTTGTCGTGCTCTCTGTCAATTTCCGCTCACTTTCTTTGCTTCTCCGACCTTCTCGAGCTGCTCACTGTCTGAGACAGGACAGAGACAAATGATGAGCGATGAACGTAGAGAAGAAGCGTACATTGCCCAGGTGCCGGTAACTGTGCCTGCATTTTGTTTGCAAATACATTTTGAAAATCACTATTAAATGATCTTTTTCTAAAAGTATATAATATTGCAGTGAATTATCTCACTTTACATGACAACGTGCTCTCATTTTTACCGCAGCCGGGTATTTTTTCTCCCGTGTCGAGCTTAACAGGTCACAAGTACGTGTTCTTATACAATATAAAATATTGTCCACTAGACATGGAAGAAGTTGACCTCACGTCTTACTCAAAATTTTAAGTTAATAAGTTGGTGATATTCACTATCTCATAAACCAAGCTTCGATACAGGGACGGATCCAGAAAGTTTGTATAGGAGGGGCGAAACTTTATAGGGAATTAAGGTGAAGAATTCAGGGGAACTATATATTGTTAATAAAAAAGGGATAAAAACAAGTAAATTTTGCATAGTATTCGATGGAATTTCCCGAGTTCAGGGGGGCGATCGCCCCCCGCGCCCCCCTAAATCCATCACTGCTTCGATTCCTTATTTGCCCGATGTGGGATTGACTACTCGACAATCACCTCATCTCGAATATCACGTTATCCATAGTAAAAAAAATGTAGAAATGGATTTGACACGATGACATTAATTATTAACCTCTACTTAAGTGAAAACAAGTTTAATTCTTATTAGTAAATTTCTCCTACCCCTATTTCTCTCTTCCTCAGTTGCTGCTGGTATATGTATGCCAGTTAAAGCAATATACTATAAAAATAATATAATAAAATTAATGTAATAATAAGTAGTGGTAATAATAATAATAATAATATAAGTAAAATCTAATAAAATTAGAGGAATGGGACTTGGTGCTATGGTGCAAGACTTGCTGCTCACAACTTAAATGTTGAGGTTTCGATCCTTGTATTATACTTATATAGGTATCTTTTATCACTGAAAAAATATAATAAAATTGATATATAAAAACTCAGTAAGTAATATACTGACTAAAAAATACATAAAATTAAAAAGAAAATGCTTGAGGTTGTAATTTTAACAGATGTATCCCCTGAAAAGCTCGGTAATTTTTTCATGTAATGGAACACAGATTTTCTATGACTAGATACACATTTTTTTTTTAAAAAAATTAAGATTGTACCTTCCATTTATTATACAAATCTTGCATATATACATGCAAGACAATGTGTGAAAAAAGTATAAGATCGTATTTACATTTTTGTCTCCCAATGTAATCAGCAGGTATTCTCATATGAGTTATTCCACTTTTAAATTTTAATTACAATTTTACTAATTAGTTTTAATTTTAACTTTACTTCAAATTTCCTAATATTTTTAATTTTTCATTCATTGTATAGATTTTACTTATAATTAAAGTAATCTTTAGTTAACTTTAACTTGTTTTTGAATGGCAGCGTAACATAGACTATCAATATTTCATAAAATCATTAATACAGTATAGAAACTTTATTACATAATTAATAAAATTTATAATTATTTTATTTTATTGTATTTCTTTCTCAGCATTATCTTCCCCGCCCTTTTCCTGTCCCAGAAAATCTCCGAATATTACTAAATGGTGGGTCAGTGTGTAATATATAGTAAATTTATTATGTAAATTATCATGAAGATTTTGATGAGTGAATATTCTATGTATAATAAATAATAACAAATTAGTTGTATAGATCAATGTTCAGATATTAACGAGAAAATATTCGGTGTATAGCACATAACGAGTTCATTTTATGAATCATTGTTCAAATCTTAACACGTATATTGTTCCGTCTCGAAAACTATGAAAATTTTACACGTGTCGAGATCTGAGAGAGATTTATACAACGAACTCGTTATGTATTAGACACTAAATATTTGCTCGATCTTGACACGTATAAAGTTGACTCAATAAAATTGTTAAAATTTTATATAAAAATCTTAGAGAAATTTACGTGATGAATTCGTTATGTATTGTGCGCTGAATAATAGTAAATGGTTGATACAGACTGCCGATGCTGCTACTGCCTACCAGGAAACTTAACTTTTCCATGGTAGGCAGATAATGAATATATACTAATTATTTTTATCGGTGTATATATATTAATATGGAAAAATAAGCAGATGTTTGTGTAATTTCATTTTAAAATATTTTAAATATTATACAACGTACATAATTTTTTGATATGAGATATAATGCACATATTAAAGTAACTAATTAATCGTTTCATTTATCTACATTTTTTTGCAGTTAAAAAACGAAAAATAAAAAATGAAAATTTAAAAATGAAACAATCTGTAAAAAATGTAAAAAAAAGGAAAAATTAAAATTAAAAAAAAAAAAATCAATCGGCTCGATACGGACATAAAGTTGGATGTGCAAAATTTTCGTAAGTGGACGCAAATTGAATGCAGAGGTGGACGCAACATCATGTGTTTGATAAATTTTTATCGCTTATATCTAAAAGTCTAATGAGTTTTAACTAATTCAATTTAAAACAGAAAAACTTACCAGAGGACAAATCTCTCTCAAGATGAATTTCTCCGCTCACAAGAATTGAATCTAGGACATTGTTTAAGGGAAAGAAGCGTTTTACCACCTTAGTCAATTCATTTTCGTAATTTTTTATTACTTTACATATGAACATAAAATGTGAAATATGAACTTAACTAAAAGTAAAAAACCTAAAAAAGTAAAATCGTAAATATATATATATTTCATAGATTTTCTCAAGATCAAGGTTGCGGCTACCACAAGTCCCCTGGAACTTTGAATACTATGCCAAATTCCCTTCTCCATATTCTAATTAACTGAGGAAAGAAGGTAACATTTATCTTGTAATATATTCGACATAGAAGACTATATCCGATTTGAGAGCAAGAGATATCGGATCAACTATGACCCATAAAACTTCTCATTTCCATTTGATTCCTTGCTCTTCTTAACCTTTTTAGGTGCACGGGTAGATTCAATGTACTATTGATATTACCTTTTACTTGAGATTACTTGAGATCAAGAGGTCATAAATTCAGTACTCAGAATAAAGACTCACTTTTTCTTTTTTAATCCATCTTTCTCCTACCTAGGAATAAAAAAATCCAAAATCCAAAATCCAAAAAAATCAATCGAGATTGACCCCGAAAAAACTAAATAGGCGAACCACATGATAAATTTAGTGCGGCTTTTAAGGTGGGAAAACCGAACCAAAAAATTCGAGCCTCAACCTGAAAAGCTCAGCAGAGCCCAAGACCGACCCGAAAATTATGTAAAGTATAATAATATATCTACTAATCTATCTTATTATTAGATTTTGACAATACAAATAATATATTTGATATTTTTTAAACTTGAATCATGAATCATATTTATGCTTTTGATCTTATTGATATCTTAAATATTTATAATTAGTATTTCTCCTTTATTATAATAAATTTTATATTATTATAATTGTATATAATTTATTATTATATTAAAATTCATTGCACAAAAAATCACCCAAAAACTCGAACTTGAAGTGGTTTGTTTTCATAACTCCTAAACTATTCTCGATATGATCTTTTAGCTTGAAAAAACCGACTTGGAAAAGGTTAGGACCTGATAATTTTCACAAAAATCACCCGACCCGACTGGTTTAAACCCCTACTCCTTCCCTTCCAATCCCCTCTTGCTTGAAAGAGCAAGGTATTTTATAAAATGATATTACGTAATAATATTTATATGATAATATCAACCAATAATTTTTATTATATCATGCTTTGGTTAATTAACTCTACAATTACCAAGAAAAATCAACCAATAATATTCAACTATGTCTAGAGTTGTTTTGGGTTATTTTAGGTTTATAAAAAATCTTTAAAAAGCTAAAATTAGGGTTTAGTATTTGTAAAAAAAAACCTTAAAAATAATTAAATTCCATTTATTGATGCCATGATATAAATACTGTCACATAATAATATAATGTGACAAGATACCTTCTTACTCGGTAGAGGGAAAAAAAGCAATAATTTGAATCTAGAAGATATTAATAATATGTATGGAGAACGAAAATGAGATAAAAGAAGAAACACGGCATGCCAAGAAGCATGACCGGATGCGTTGCGCAGTTGATGCATGGTTAGGCATTGAGAAAGGAGGAGGAAGTATGTTATACCACGGGCGATATCATCACATGATAGTACTTATATATCAACACTAACTAATTAAATTTAACTATTCTTAGGTTCTTTTTCTCTCTTTTATAAAAAAAAATAGTTAAAGTTTATTAGTTGATATTACTATATAAGTGTAAGTACTATCATCTGATATCACCCTCACGTAAGATTACTTCTCACCTGATAGAGACCAGCTGCCACATGTTCGCTGGAGCTTCTCCTCTACATAGACTAGGAATAGAATAGAATAAAATAAAATAAAATAGATACGGAAAATTTTATGAAGTCTGAAATTTTGGTAAGCTTGAAATACAAAACTCAACTCATTAATTTTTTTTAAAAAGCGTTTTAAGTAGTATGCTAAAAAAATGACTTATCAAAAAAGAACAATATATTCATAAAAAAGGGTTTGAGGTTGGCGGAATCGATACTCCATAGAGCAATTAGAACTCAGAAGTTTTACATTGGACAGCTTTTTAAAAAGGTTATATCATAAGGAAAGGATACAAGAAACCTCATGCCACATGTCGATTGATCCAACGCTTGAGATTTTCTCGAGAATCTCTCAAAACTTCTTCCTGATCTGCTAATACAGACTCGCCACATAACGCACACACGTTCCTGTAAAAAAACCACAGGAATCCGAGAAAGTGTCAGCCACAGCCGTACACTGTGCGAAAACTTTTCCTCGTATGTGCAGCGTACACATGTTTTGCCCTTTTTGCCTCAGTAATGAACTTTTTAGGTAAATGAGTGAAAATACAGTATATTATCAAAAAATTCTTAAAATCCTCTCAGACTCAAGCAGTAAAGACCTTAAGGAAGGTTTGCCGGTAGAAAAATGGAAGTTAAATGCTAAAATGTAAATTTTGTTTTAACTTGAAATCGCATCTTAAAAATGCGATATCTTAACGAATATAATATTTGCAAAGAGATAGTACCTTGAAGATGCAATGTCTTCACAAAATTAAGATCACATGTTGAACATGTAATTTCTTGATGATATGCATGCAAATAATTTGCAAGTAAGAATTTTTTTTCTTAAAAACACTATTTTTTGCACCTCCCGCGAACTTTTTAAGATAAAATAGAGGTATTTTATGATTGGATGTAGACCTTTGTGTCTCAGATAAAATATCGTACTTTACATCGAACACGAAAGTGCCAGTGATTTGTTCCAAGGAATCCATTGCTCGCACGGTGAGCTCGGTCCAGCCGAGTTCTCGTTCTCAGGGGAGATTCTTCTATGAGCTGAATCACAACATCACTCAAGAACTCGTTGGATAATTGTTTGATGCATTAATAGAGAAATATCGTATTAAAATTTTTATTAATATGTTAAATAATTGTTGACTAAACGTGGAAGTATTTTGAGGAAGTTGCAAGCCTTCCAAAACTGCAATGCCTCCCTCTCCCGTGCATTTCACAAAATTATAACAAATGATTTCGAGAAGGAACGGAATCTTGTCTCTCATGCCTCACATAAAGAAATCCTTCCATGAAATAAATATACAATGTTGCACTATTTATATAACGATATAAATTAATAAAATTTAATTATTTATAATATTATTTTTTATTTTTATAATTTTATGAAAATCTCAAGATGTCTAAATTATATATATATATAATACTACATAAGTACTGTTATGTACCGTACCGTAAGACGAAAATTCTCTCCACGCCTTGAGCTTATGTTATGTAGGGATGCTAGTGGGAAAATTAGACTGAAGAGTGGCTAATGTCTGTATACTAATTAAAATAGCTAAAAACGGAAGGTAGAACAAGCGAACAGACTCGGTTGGAACCTGTATAGTTTCAAATATGTATTTTTTTGGTCATTTTTTCATAAAATTAAAATATTTTAAATTTAAAAAATAAAATTATATAATTTTATTTTATTCTCAAATTAAGTCAAAAATTTTTAAATTTTAAAAATAAAATTACATATTTTCTTTCGTTCCCATGTAAACTGGGCATTTCATATTTTAAAATTAAAGTTAAAAATATTTTATTTTACAATTGAATCATGCTAATTTATTTAACTTCGTGTTAAATGCTTTGTAACTTTTTTTTGTTATGGGATAATACTATTTTAAAAATTTTCTTTAAATTTACATTAATGTCTTATATATAATATTATCTTAATATTTTCTCATAACTAGTATTATTTTTAATAGGAGATCAGAGTGATTTTCTCCAATTTCATAAGATCGCTGCCCTTTATCAATTTGAGGGGGGAAAAGCAGAAAATATTGCCCAGATAAGCAACAAGACGTACCTGTTCCTAGTAGGTTTCGTACTGCATTCAAGTGTCCAGTTTTAAGGTTTTCAGCCCAGACGGCCGAGGGTGAGAGCCGCTTCGAAGTCCAGCCTCCATGCAAACCCTCCGCCGTCCATTCTCCACACGTCACACGGCACCACTTGCTGCCATTTACTACAACCCGCCTCCGGCGTCGATAACTTATCATTGTCGCGGTACCGACCGTGGGATTCTCGCTGCAGCTTCACCTTCACTCGGCCCGAGAATGCCCGGCACCATCCCGGCAGCTCGTCCTTCATCGCCAGCACAACCGCCGCTCCCTGCGGAGGAAGTGGCGGCCAACTGATCTGACCTTCCACGGCAGTCAGCATCCTCCTGAAGGCTCCGTTCACCCACCGGACCTCATTCGATGAATTGGATACGAACCCCGGGCTCGTGTCTAGCCCTAGGGTATTTATGATCTCAGTGTCGGTACCTCCGAGTTCCCGGGGATCTGTGCTGGCGTGGCAGTCCACCGTGACTGTCTCCACCACGGCCACCATCCTCGGCCCTGAGAATCCCGAGTCCTGCACCAGCACGGGCCAATCCGGAGGCCGATCTAATAACCGACAATCGAAAGGGCTCGAACTAATCTCAGGCTGCTGTTGATGGGACAGGTACAATGCAGACTGGGAAGCAAGGGAGCTGAAGACACCATGACTGTCCACCGGCAACAACTGCATGTTCCAAGCCTCCTCAGGCGTGCCGAAAAAACCGATCGTTGGGTCGGTCGGTAGTCGAGGTGTCTCCCAGCCTGGCCTGAGAATTGCCGAGGAAGTGAGCACTCTGTTATCGACTTCCAATTCCTCTTCGGCTTTCTCAGGCATCAGTCGCAAAACGTTCACGTCCTCCTCCTCCTCCTCCCCCACGTCCTCCTCCTTCTTCTTCCCTCTCTCTTCGTCCGATGATCCATCTTCTTTCTTTCGCCCCGTCCTTTTGGCCGATGATCTCCTGCTATTATTCTTACGACTTCTGACATACTTCCTCTTCTGGAACTTCACTGTACCTGCAGGCAAGTCGACGAGCTTACTCGTCTCCGAACCGCCCGCCGCACTCCCTCTGCTGACCGGCTTTGGTGCTATCGGCCGGAACTTGAGCATCAGCCTGCTTATGATCGTTCGATCCATCGGGTCGCCACCGTCCATCGCTCCGATCTCGGCTCCCTCACAGCCCAGTCATCGCTTCCTTTCTTCCTTCCCCTCTGATGATCTCAGCTCAATTTGTTCAGAGCGTTAATCATGGAAGACTGAAGTGAGTGAAGGGGGACTAGCCCTAACACGTGTCTAGGGCAAATCTTTGAAAATGAGCGAGACGTGATTGGGTGGAACTTTAAAGTGGGCCCGGAAGAAAAGGGCACAGGGGAGAAATGGTGCGACCTGATTGGTCGATGGGTCAGACCAATAGGAGACAAGAGGGTGTCGGGAATCGGCCGAAAAGTCGACACGTGTTCTTGCCCATCGGTATGGAGGATCAGAGGAACAACTTTCAAAGATCGAAGAAAGAAGACAGCTTTCAGTGGGGGAGGATTTAGTGCGGTCTTCCAAGAAAGGCGACACGTGGTTTAATGCTTCTGGGCTTACACAACTGCCTATTATTACGTAAGATATGATTGTTCGCACCGATGACCCGTTCGCTAAAGATGACTAATTTAATTCGAGTTCGATAGGTTTAATAGTAATAAAATTATTTTAAAGTTATTTTTTATTCATAAGTCATAAATTCGAGATATTACTTAAAAGAATAGTGTGTTTCACTACCTCAATCAATTCTCTGGTAACCCTACGACCAAATTTTGATTTTGAGTGAAATTGATGAAATTTATAATATGCGACAATCGCACGAGCTGGATTATTTGAGGGTATATAAAGAAAATATATGTAAGTCTGAAATGAGATAGAAAGAACATGAAACAAAGATATATACATAATGGAGACTTCTTTGGCTTTTAAAGATGACTGTAAAGGCGACTTCTTTACTAGCACGATATAGGCTTAGCTATAAGTAAATTAGTTTGCTTCTATGGTCTTGCATTGAAATCTTGTAGAGACGTGAGAGGAATGTCTTGCATTAAGACGGAAGTTGTGAGACTCACCTCAGACGGGCCGAGAATTGGTTTCCAAGGAGTGAGAGCGGTCGCTTGCCACGATCAATGATCGAGATAGGGATTGAAAGCACGAAAATATTCTAGCTAAATCTTCGCCGATACTGTGAACATTTTGTTGGTGTCATTTCCTCTGCTTTCAATGGGACTACCTGTAATTTGTAATCTATTTGTCTATAGGATGTTTAAGAGGTATAGTAAATAATTTTCTATAATATTAAATCGAATACGGTCTTATATCTATAAAAATAGTTAAATAAATCCTTGGAGAGGAGTGTGTCTTTTATATAACGAATATATCACGTGGTAGTACTTATGTGATGTCACAAATTAATAAAATTTAGTAATTTTATTTTTTTAAAAACTTCGAAACAAAAAAATAAACCTACAAATAACTTAATCTTATTAGTTTGTGATACCTGCGTAACTCTAATCATGTAACAGTATCCGAGAGAGATTGTGATATGTTTAGATCTGTTATCTTGATCAAATAAATTATTTGCTCTGCACCGTGAACTTTTCCCCGACGAACGGATTTTTTACCTTGTAATTTTCTACTAATTGTGTTTCTAACTCTTATTTCTCAATTTCTAGATTACTATCGCACTTGAATTCCAACGCCTTGATGCCAAATCGAGCCGCTCCACATGGATGTTCTAGAATTGTAATAGATGGCATGCTTGGACTAGCGGATCGAAGAAAGATCAGACAGGCTTACAGCATATAGCCTGCAAGCTTTTTCAGGTGAAAAGGTGAAAAACTCAAACCTAAATAACTTGGGATTTTGACCGTGGAACAATTCACTTGTTTACTTTTCGTCAATTCACTGTCTATCCGTTTGAATTGTATTCAAATTTCTATTTTTTAATAAATTTATAGGAAATATACTAATATGGAATTAGACATTGTTCGATACATCTTTTTCTCTTAACTAAGGTGGCAAACTCGAGTCTTACAAGTGGAGAAGGTCCATGATTGGGAGAACTTTACCTTTTAGTGGGCTGACCCGACTTGAACCTGAATTAGTAAAGACTCATTGGACTTTGAAATATCAGGTGATCTGGACAAGAAGGAAACAGTTATTGGGAATACAAAATTTCAATTGACAACTAAGAGGTTGTGGGTTCGGTCCTAATCGTGTGAGTTACGTGTGCCATTTGTTTGTCGTTTTCGATTTCGAGAAGATACTTAGACTATAATGCACATTTTTTCAATTTGTACCACTCTTGTATCCAGAAAGAGTAAATAGGTATGTTCGTCCATGAGAGATGCGTTGAACATCAAGTTAGTCCTTATATTAATATCGTTCTTCTGAACATTAATTAAATCCTCATCAATTGAGTTTTTTGAACATAAATTAAATCTTTTGAACATCAGTTAAATCCTTCTAAATATCAATTAAGTCCAATATCAACGGAATGATAATAGTGTTAAAATGACAAACAAGTCACTTTTAAATAGGTCCCTAAGAGTTTTAAATTTCATGTTTCTTACCCTTTCTACTCTTCCCCTCCTCTCCATTGTCATTTCCAACCTTCTCTCAACACAACACATACATGCACACATGCATGCGCACCCTCTCTCCCTCCCCCTTCCCATTCTCTCCTTATTCCCACCCCTTTCTCAAAACACGGGTGCACACACACTCGCTCTCATTATGTCTATTTCTCTTTCTTTCCTAATCACTATCACCTCTTTCTCATGAAAGGGGTAGAGAGAAATTAAGATATGACTTGCATAAATGCACTTCAAAGTTTCAAGAGACATCAAAATCGCTGAGTTTGAGGGTATGTAAGCTAAAATATGAGTCCCCAAAAGAGGCTTCTCGACTCCTCCTTCCTCAATATGGTGAAGTAGGTGGTTAGGAATGACCTCAAGCTCTTCAGGGGCCCTTACTCGACACAGTAAAAATCTACGAGAAGATGAATAATCGATTGTAATTGGGAGATGAGGGGGAGAGTAAGAAAGGGATTGATATTTATTAACAAACGAATGAAATGATGTTCATTGGCTTTTTTCAAAATGAAGGACTAAATGATAAAATTCAACAAAACATACGTGAAAGGACCTATTTGACGTTCAATGACCTTTCTGTTAAAATAGACGTTTATATGGACCAAAGGACCTATATAATGTACAAAAAGGATTAAATTGATGTTCAAATACGACAATATTGATGTTTAGGAGGAGCCTAACTGATGTTTAGTAGACCTATTTAATGTTCAAGAGGACCTAACTGATCTTTAGCGGATTAAATTGATGTTCAAAAAACCTAATTGATATTCAAAAGGATGATATTGATATACAAAACTAGAGAAGGAAGAACTTGATGCTCAACACATCTCTCAGGGACGAACTTTACTATTTACTGATTCATAAATCCAATGGGCCCTAACTAATCTTGTTCGAGTCAGGAGTGCTCACTAGAGATAAAACTCTCCCAAGTAAGTATTCAAAAAAAAAAAAAACTTCGTAACCTGCAAAAAAATAACATTTAATACTAACTTTCATGTTACTTAACGATTTCGTCTTAAACTTTTTTTGGAATCAGAACTCGTCCAAATCTTACAACCATTTTATTCATTTTAATTTTACCATTACATATCCATTAAAAATATTTTGCAAGAAAATAGTTATAATAAATAAAAACAAATATAGAGAATTGAGCATGTAGGGACTAGTTCACCCATTATCTCAAATCAAATAAATCAAAGAGATGATAAAAATATCAGCAAAGAAGAATTTATAAAAACTCTTTAACTTCATGTCTAACATTAAACCTTCCAGCCTAGATGGAATACACACTATTTTATAAACACTAATGGACTATAACTAAGTCAGAATTTTTTTCCACAATGCCTAGGGATGTAAACGGCCCAAGTCGAGTTCAAATATGCAATGTTCAAGTTCGGCTTGTTTAGTGATATACAAATGTCGGCCTAGGCTTGAACTCGAGTGGGCCTAATATTTCAAGCATAGTCTCGACTTAAACGATGGCTTGTCGAACCTATAGGGCGAGCCGAGGAGGAGAATACAGGATGGGCTTCGGGCAGGTGTGTCGATTGTTGTGAGCGAGCAGGACAATTGATTACTATTGAGGTTTTATAAGTGAGCGAGAAAGAATGGGAAGAAGACTTTTGATTGAGAACTAAGAAAGTAATGTGAGAAATTAGATTTGGCGGTTTTTTAATTTTCCTAAAAGCAATAATAGTTGTAATCTAAAATTAAAAAAAAAAACTTTAAGCTCATAAGTTTCTCGAGCTGAATACTACTGGGCACGACTCGACTCATTTAATTGGCAAACCGAAGAGATGCCGGGTTAGAAACGGTCACCAGTTTTCTTTCATAGGTCTGATACCCGAAACCAGTAATGAAAATGGACTCTTAGCTCCACAGTTCATTCATATAATGAAAACCACAGAAGCTATGCGAGGAAACGTAGCTCGTTATCTCGAATTCGAGTCTTTATAAATGGAAATAAATGTTGAAATTGTTTTATCCATTAATGGACTGAACTGAATTAATGAGTAATTTAAAAGATTTTCGGAAACCAATGGTGCACCAAAAAAAGATTTTACAGAGGTTTTGACATAATGGAGCGATGCTTCATCCTAAAAATTTTTAAAATTCTCTGTTTTGATCCTACTTTCATTTCTTGGATCGAACAATGTATTACCGATATGCCCTGTGAATGGTGTACCCTACGAAAAACATTTTAAATAGTCCTACCTCAAGATGATGCAGTGAGAAAATACTAGTCAAATTCCTCTCACTAATAATAATTATGACAACTGCTCATGTGATTAATACTAATTTTCTCATGACAAATTATTTGGTACTTTCTTAAATCATGTGGCGAGGTAGTAACACATAAGAATTCCTCTATCCCCTGTGGTTTTTTCCAATCTAAAGAAGTTGGAGACCAGGAGATCCGCCTTCCACTTATCTATTTATAATTGGAATGCATTAGACAAATATTAGCGTATTTAAAGATTTGATTGTGATCCGATAAGATATTAATGATATCTCAGGAAATCCTATGAGTGTCGGATATTTAATATGAGTTTATCTCTTATTTGGGTTGTATGCAACTATTGTAAATAAGAGTTGGGTCCGCATGCTCTTCTGTACGATAAATTTTTTCCTAATTTCTCTCAAATCTTTTAATGTATCAGTGTCGAATATGGAGAGTTCCAATAGAGTCAGAGTTCTTCCGGCTCATTGGATCATCGTCCGTCGGACGTGCCCGACAACCCAATTCTTAAAATTTCAATCTTTACCAATCCACTCACCCACTGCTACTTTTCACTTCCTTTACGGTAAAAAGGTTTGGGAGTCATCTACTCTCCCACTATTACTTTCACTTGCTTTATGGTAAAAAAAAGTTGGGAGTCGCTTCTCACACCGTCAGTCGAGATGCAATCTTCTGCTGCTGTTGTTCGATGTGATCGTTAATGCCAAAGCCTTCGGTCGGTCAACATCTTAGTCCAAGTTGACATATCATTTCTCATGATGACTTTTTTCCCCTTTCTTCCGAGGAAAAATCTTGGAACCGAATCTCACCTTGATCGAACAATTGAACTCTTCTCTCGTCTTCCAACAAGCTGTCTTTGACACCTTTCTTTCTCATCTATCAGTTCGGTTAATGTCTTTTCACTCTTCTCTTCTGTTGTCACTAGCCTCTCTCCTTTGTCATTTGGACAAACTACTCGACATTCTCTCTCTTTAAGCCTTAGACTTGTTTTTTTCCCCCCTATATATAAAGAAAGCATATAGGACTAGAAGGAAATATGGAATGAGAAATTCTACTGGTGAGAATCGAACCAATGACCTTATAGTTTCAGATTAAGAAACCTATTTGTTCAAAGCCATCTTCTCAGGCTCTCTGTCACTCAGCTAATTTACTTTCCTTTTAAAAATTCCTGGTGCAATGACAGCGTGCCCCAAAAGCAATAAAAACAGTCGCCATCAACTTATTCGATAGCATAAATTCAAGCTCAATGTGCAATCCCTCCCATTTCTCTTGCGAGGAAGTATTGGATAGATATTGACATTTCTGAAAATCTAATTGTGACCTAGTAAAATATTATTGATATCTTTAAAAAAAATCCCACGAGTATTAGAGTACTTGTTACAAGTTCATGACTAATTTTAATCGTATGAAACTACTAAAATTAACAGTTTGCCCCCACACATTCTTGTGAGTGAGACCTATTACTTAAAATGCTTCACAGAAGTCAAGCAATGACAGAAATAAGGGGCATTAAAATGTGACCTAGACGTAGATCAACATACCTCATTTGTACATCGAAAAACAAAATTCATCCTTGCTCTTTCTTCCCTCTTTCTTTAGATTCCTTTTGTTATGATCTCTGTGGATCTGCTACACAAACTGATGGAAGTTAACACAAGAACTACGATCACATGTTACCAGGCATTGTTAGACATGTCGTCTCCTTGTTACACCTCACAAGAATCACTCAATCTCAATTAACAGAGAGGTTTACACAAGCTCTTGACTGAGAGGAATTGCTATTCAGAATATTTCTGATTTCGTCACAATCCCAAAATCTCTTATCATGTCAAAAACAAGGAAAACTGGGAAGAAGGAAAATTTTCATAAAGTTGGCAGACCACAAAATCTCGACAGTTAAGAACCGAAAACATAGCAAATTGATCCGAGCAGGGGCTTCAAGGAACAGGATAGGAGGAGCTTGATTTCATCATCAGATGTGAACATGGGGTCTTTGAAGGGAGAGCAGACCTTCACGCAGCAACTTCTGCAGCTTGCTCTCTCCTTTTGCCTTTCTTTGAATCATTCCCACCTTGCTGTTGCTGCTCAGCCTTCTTCTGGGCCCGGATGAGAGCCCTTCTTGCGCGGGGCCGCATTTCTCGAACTTGTCGAGGTGGCATTTGGTACGGCTCAATAGGCTTATCCCCGAAGGGGTGCTCACTGCCTGCGAATATTCTCAATTTCCGATCCCTCTCCTGCATTCAAAGAACAACAACCAGGACATGTAATAATTGGCATAGAGGTACGATAGCATAAAGCGAGGCTGAAGAAGCAGTTTGTGCTCCGGAATAGGTTGCAAACTTAATCTAGTGGCAGCACTTACTGCACGCAGTTTGTTCCTTGGTAGCATGCGCAGCACTGCTTTGCGGATGACTTCTGAGGGGTCCTTGGCCATTTGATCCTTCAATGTCCTCTCTTTGAGATGACCCATGTAACTGAGAAAGTGACATGTTTCCAGGATCAACAAAGGTGCACAAATGGGCATGACAAGCAATGGTTGCCAAGTTCATTTGGTTCATATTGAATGCAGATTATGATAAATTATCCCAAATGAGAACTCAAAACTACCAATATCATACACAGTGAAAACATTTCATAAGAAAACTCCACAACACATACAGACAGACAAGACAGACAGAGAGAAGGTACTTGCCCAGTATGCCAGTAATACACTTTGTCCGTGAGCTTCCTTCCTGTGACGCAGACATCCTTCGCATTAATCACAATGCACATGTCTCCGTCATCACGATTAGGCGTGTAAGTTGGCTTATCCTTGCCTTGTACGACAGTTGATATTTGGGATGCTAATCTCCCCAGCACCTAGAAGAAAGGACTTTGATCTCATAAGGATAAAGCTGAACAAATGTAGCTATTTATCCCAAGAGCTAATTCAACTAGGCAAGTGATCATCTGTGCACCCAACAAATCAGAATCCCCATCATCTTGCCACTACTATTTTCCCAGATAGGACTTTAAAAGAAATTTAAGCACAAGTTGCTTAGCTAGGATGATATAAAAAACAGAGCCCAGCTGTGTGATCAAAAAGGTGAGAAACTCAAACCTGGCCTTTGGCATCAAATACTCTCCACCGCAATCCTTCCAGATTAATCCTTCTCAGACCAGCAAGTGCTTTCTGCAAAACATAAGATATCTTTCACGTCTGAGATCAATTATACCAGAATTGGATCATCAAACAAAAAGCACAATTCGTTGGTGAATGTCATCACGTGCTATGGCTAGTTGGCCACTGGCAATAACAGATACTAAACTGACCACAATCTGTTCATGGGACTCAAGACTCATTAAAACCTACAGATTGGGATCCCCTGTCTGCCCGATCACAACCTTCAGAAGAATTGCCTCCCTACTCAAGTCATAACTGAAATTTCATTGGCTGGGTCAGTTGCCAGATTATGAAGTCTAGTTAAATTTGTGCACATATTGAGGGATCAATTAGCAAATGTTTGCTTGAACATACGAAAATCCCCCGCCGACGGAATTGATCAAACCCACAGAACAAGGAAAACTCACATCCCATCATATTTATTTGTGCAGTAATGCTACCGTTGGAGTGTCTAAACACCTAATCAGAGTCAGACCCAACATGAAAAAGAAGCTGGGCCATGCTCCACAGCTTCCAAGAATGCGATTAGAACCTCCCTCAGTCAATTCTACAAACATTTGGAGCACATGCTCCTTCGTTCAATACCAACTCCATCCGAAAAAAAAAACATCACCTTTACACGAGGATCAGAGCAACCTGATGAATCAGAACATGAACGGGAAAAGAGAAAGAAGAGGAGTTCATGGGAGCAAGTAAGCATCACCTTCATATTCCCACTGAAAGAGGAAGCTGCTTGCCCTGCCATTCCTTCGTCAATTCCTCCTCTTCCTCCCCCGCCACTGTCAGCTGAATCTTCAGAAGCTACGCTGTAACGACTAAGAATCTGACAGGGAGCGGGAGCTTGAGCTCAATACTGTGAAACCCCAGGGGAGGAAGAAGAGGAGAAGGGTTTAGTGGTCCGGGAAGATCCCACGGGCGCCCGAGCTTCGATTTGGTGAAAAAGACAAGAAGAAACACCAGAATTATGTTCTGCACCCTAAAGTTTTGCGTTGTGATCATTTTGCTCCCTGACTGAGTGATTCCTATTTTTCTTTTTGGTTGGATTGATAATATCCGATGCCGTAATAACATATTAATCCATTAGACGTTGTACCATACAGTCTAGGGCCCACCATTAAACCCCTAATATTGACCCTAAGAGAGTTGACCTGAGTGATTTCTGATCAATCGATAAAGCGACGATAAAATTTTACCATAAATTTCTTATATTTCATCTAATTTTATAGCTATTTTACCTATTTTTATCAAGGTTTACAACCAATTTTATGTTCACCATCATATTATATTTCAATCTATTATCAAATAAAATTTTACCACTATTTAAATTTTCACGCAATCTTTAATTTTTTTGTAATTTGTCAATGCCTAAACCGAAAATCGTCAAGTTCTTCATCCTAGTACATAACTGTATGTATAACCAAACAGATGTGAATAGGGAATCTCATCAATGAGATTTGAAATCAAACCTCTTATCCTTCAAATCAAGGTCGATGCTACTGAAGAACGGCCATGTTCTCATGACTTGAGCAGTTCAGTCATTGCACAGTAGAGGTAAAATCAAAACTTGTACAGTAAATTGTCTAAGTTAAGATATTTACCCAAAAGTTTAGTTGCTATTACATCAAAAAGGAACCTGCAGAATGCAGTTTCAGGACATGTCAATGGTACATCTTCCAGAAAATTTCCTACATCCAAAGCCCTTAAGATACCGATGCCGGAGCACCGAACCTTCAAAATCAAAGGCTCAGCATCAGCCTGCAGTACAAACATCCTACCATTTACAGACTAAATGTGCCAGGGTACAGAGACATGAACTTGGCTTCTGCAAACTACACGGGATTTCACCCACTATGCTTGGGGTTGTTGAAATCGAAAGCTCGTTCCCACTCAGGCTGCTTCCTGATGAGAACATCAGCATATGAAGTTTCTTGCTCCACGTTGATGTATCCTTTGCACTGCAGCACCTGCATAGTACCGGGAGAATGACGAGCTCTGTGAAAATCCCGACACCACAAAGTATTCTTTCTCCGTGATGGACAGTGGTAGTGAGAACACAGCTGCAAACATCCCTGGAACAGATGGATAAACAGTGTTCATCTCATTATCGGAAAGAATTGTGGAATCATACCAATATCTCATAGAAGAGCCTTGCACACTCTTTCCGGGTTCTTCCCTCGGAAATCTGCAACAAACTCGCTGCTTCATCCTCTCCCTTCTGTTTCCGGAAAACCTCGTTCAGGTGCCTTGCCACTGTTCTGTAACACAACCGTGAAAGTCTTTGTTGCGTGAAATAAATTGAATTGGATTTCAGATCACCGAAAATACAAATGCCAAGTTAAAATACTAGTCTTGCCTTGTTCTTCCCGTCCAACCATCTGCAAGCAATATAAAAAGAGATGAGCATCTGATCATGCAAAGCCAACTTCATGGAATCAGAAAAATCAGAAAATTGGACAAATTTTCAGAACCAACAAAGCCAATTGAATCCAGATCATCACTTACAGAGTTTGTCAGTTCCTTCTTCTGCCGAGTTCAGATCCTGGAATGAAGAAAATAAGCATTTATTTAAAGACCTGAAAGCTCAAAGGAGAGTGTGGACTGTTATCCAAAAGATGGCAATATACGAGAAGAGAATCAAACAGAAGGTGATAGGAGCTACCTCATCCATCAGGATGGGACTAAGACCGTGGTCCTCGGCTGCTAATGGCTCCTTCTCCAAAGTCGCACTCCCAGATGGGCTTTCCAGCATCATTTCCTCAGATCTGGAGGCTTTTGGGCTCTCGGATGGCCTCTTAGACGAGAATTGCCTAACAGGTGTTTCAGGAGCTATCCCTGCTTGCTCTGAGGATCCATCTCCAGAAGGAGGCTCTGATACTTTAACCTTCTCAGGAACTTCTACATCTTTACAGGGCACTGACATTTTCAAATTCTTTTCATAGTGCAGTGACCGCAGCTCTGATGAGGAATCTGCACACTCATTATTAGTCAATGTATTTTGCAGCATCGAAAGAAACCTAAAGGAAATAATGAGACTAACTTACAAGGAACCAAGGGCTCAGAGAATCCCAATGCACGTGTTGCTTTCCAGATAGTGTAAGTGTCGTGAGGAGCCTTCCTTCGCTTGCAAACTAAATCACTTGCATCCCGTATGCTTTTCTTTACTAAGCTGTTATAAAAGATACATGATTACCATAATTACAACACCGAAAACAGAAGATAAGTTTACACAACCTGACACTGAACACAGAAGATAAGTTAAAAAAACTACACAACTTACTCATTAGGCAATACTATCAGGTCATCAAATAAACTCTTTCTTTTTCTTTTAGTCAGAGCTCGCTCCTTTGGAGTGGGTGTTGGAATAAGTATGAACTCAGGTGTTGGACCGCCTGCAACTCAAAACAATTAAGACTCAGTAAACAATTTTCAGTTAACCTTTATGCAGACAGTTCTTGTTCACATGCGTTCAATGAATAAGTGACTTTATGATATTATCATTTAGTTTTGGAAGTTCCTAAATATCCATTTTTCCTATTTTTTGCAGGTACATTTGTTCAATGAAAAATTCAGACCTTCAGCAGTATCAAGCAGTTTTGCTGGAGGAGTTGAGTCAACTCTTAATGATATTGGTCGGTCCTTCACAGCAACATCAGGCTCCGGGCTTTGAAGGGGTACTGTCTCAGATGGCTTATGTGCCCCTTCTGGAATAAGATCCACTTCAGCCTCACCAGCAACAAGCTCTCGAGTTTCTCCATCCATGTGAGTAACCATGTTGAAATCCTGGTTTTCCCTTTCAATTTCCCGAGACTCTCGAAGCCTCTCAATTGTGTACTCTAAGTTGCTTAAGTCATGATCTTCATTGACTAGACACTTATCTCCAGCATTGAAACTTGCATTTCTTATAGCGCGTTCGACATCCTCCTGAAGCCTGTCAACATTGACCTCTAAGTTGCTTAGATCATGCTCATCACTGACACACTTATCTCTTTCTGATAAAAAGGCGCCTTTAGGATTTCTCATCTGCTCCCCCTCAGCTTGTTTGTCCTCGTTTAATGATTCATTATCATTAAAAGTTAGGAGACCCACACTATTTCCTTCGCCAGTTTCAGCATCCATGTAGGCCAATGGGATAATACTGGGAGAGGAAGAAAAACGCCAGTGAATAACAACAAAAGGGATTGACGACTGAACGGCCTGTTGGTTTTGGAAAAGAGTTTCCATATTCCCATTTTCCATTTTATTTGTCCTCGAATCTAAGAAAAAAAACAAAGATCCATAACATTGCCATCAAGCAATCGTTCTTATAGCAACATGCAAGTTCCTCATTTTCGTGAACAAAAGAAAAATGAGAACTGGAAATTTTTTTCCAGCATTTTCAGAACCAATCGCCTAAATTCATTTAAAAAATAGCCAGCAGGATTTGTACTACATACTTTTCAGCTTCAGTATTATCAATGGAGCAGATGTCATGACGGCCTGCTACATCCTCCCACTTATACTGTAGAATAGATCAATTAACATCAGTTTATAAAAAGTAAAACCATCTGATTTGGATTTTCATCGATAGAAAGGCAAGAAAGAAATTACAAAAATCAACTTAAGTAATACTACAATTCATTTTGCATAAGTTCATCCATTGAAACCACAAAATTTAACATGATACCAGAGCTGCCACCATACCTCTCTTATGGCATACTGACCCATTCGCTCATACTTCCATGTGTTATCTGCTTAAGACCACCACCAATTAGACAACAATTTTCAAAATCTTTCAGAAGGTTTCAAGAACTGAAAAACAAGCTTAAGTTCTGAAGATTCATCAGTTTCTCCATTTCCTTCACCACTTATGTCAAAGCATTAGATAATGCTTCATGCATACAATAAGTACCTTTCAGGGTTATCGCTTCTTGTGGCATCTCATGAGTTCTGACAAGATCAGAAGCAAAGAATTTACTGATGCAAGTTTCACCAAATAGAAATAAAACTTAAATTCAAGAAGTGAACTATCAGACTTACCCAGCAGCATCCTCACCAACTTCCAGATCAAAAGCATCAAGCTCAAACCTCTTTGGTAGAGTTATCAAGCCAATAGGTACATCCAGAAGTTTTGACTTTGAGGCACGTGCACGACTTTTTTCACTAACCACAAAGCCCTTGACTTGAATAAGCACTTTGTGACAATCATTGAACAAATATTCAACCTTCTTTGAGTATATCCTGACGACACCAAGGAGGAAATAGCCCAGAACCCTGTATGTGATGACTTCAAACTCATCCTGCAAGATCTTATCTGGAAATGAAGAAGTGATTAGATGAATGGTTGAACCAAAACATGATTTGAGAAAACAAAGACAAGCCTGATCAAACCATATTTTTTGTGCAAAGACATGGCGAGATTTAGTTTTCTTCAGTTGAAGTTGAATTGAAAGGCCTGACAGAAAACATCATGGAACCACTAACAAAGGTGTTTCGTTTACATAAAAAGATTAAATGATGGTTACAGTATTGTTCCAAAATGCAGGATCACATAGATCAAGAGGTTCCAAATATAAAATATGAAAACAGAAACAGAAGAAATATATACCTAATATCCAATGTACAGAAAATTACATTTTACGCGAACCAAGGATGGATCACACAACACACAGCGTCATCACGACCAAAGCACACACATGGAATAAATGTCGTGGAATATCACAAAAACAAGAAATAATATGATCAGATCTTTATTTGGGTGGTGAAAAGGCCAGTGATAAGAGCATCGAAATGCCGAGAGCACTTGAACGTATTTTCCTGTGAAATTCACCGATTTTTCTGTCAAATTTATTTACCAATGTCGCCTCTTTTTATTTTTAAACCAATTTCCCCAATCCATTCTGAATCCCAGCTAAGTAGAGGCGTCAGTTCTCTCCCTTCCAACGACCTTTTCTCTACACGGAGCCATTTTATGTCATACCAAGGAAAACTAAAACCAATCCACGAACATCCTCGGCAACAAATTTCTTTTATGATCCGTAAAGGAGTACAGCAAGCTATAGCAGTAATGAAGTTCAATCACTCATCGTCATAAAATTAAATGGCAACGGACCATTTCCAAAGATAAACATGACATATCTCTGCTTGTTTCCTGAAAGCGACGAAAAATAGAAAACATGATTCAGCAAAATGGAACATAACTCCTCCATACTACTCATGCTTTCAAGGTTACTCTACAAGCACACCCTTCAAGCTGAAGAAACCTACAGACACCATTTAGTGAGCAGAAAATTGCCCATTTTCTCCTGTCCTTGAAAAAACACGAGACCGAAAGGCAAGAACGCGTCGGAAAATGCCGCATTTTCGCCCACATAGTTGGTTCTAATTTAACCTCTTAAGCAGCACAGAACAAAGAAATTGACAGAACCTTGAAACATCCAAAAAAACCACGTCCTATGTAAAACCCATAGACGAAAACAATTGAAAGTTCTGATTTTTTTGGAGAAAGGTTAGGGAGGGAGACCAACCCACGGAAAAGGGGATATCAGTGGCGGTGACTTGGGCCTTCTTGAGCCGCTTGTGGCAGTAGGCTGCGACCCATATGGAGCCCAGAGGCCCCTTCGTCGAGAGGCTCTGGGAATGGAACATTCGTCCCCTTCCTCTTTATCTTCCTCCTCGCAGTTCAGCTCCCTTCTCCGGATATCAAGGATTGAACTTTGATTTGCAGCAATGGAGTCGCCTTGGCCTCGGTCTGCAGAAATATGGAGAGATGCGTCCTCCTAGACTCCTAGCGCGTAATGTCAAGAGCAGAGTAGAAACGGTCGACTGGACTCTGGAGGGAGAGACGGGAACTATATATACCTAGCGAGAGAGAGAGAGGAGAAGTGTGCCATGGAAGTCTTCAGTATCAACGACAGATTCTACCACAATCATTCTTTTTTCGCTGTTTTTATTTATTTATTTTTCTTCAAAACAGTTCCAAGGATTAAGGTATAATTTCTACCTTCTTAATTTCTTATGGTCCAGTCATTGTTAATGTGTCGAAAAATAATTATAACATTTCCTTTTTAATTCGTATTATTAATTATAATCTTTTAATTAAACCAATGAAGGGTTTAATTGTAAATTATAATGTATTACATATCGATAGTATTTATTTATTTGTGACAAAATTGATTTTGATATTCAATCTTTTGAATCATGTACATGTTTAATTTAAACATTTTTTGGGATTGATTCTAGTCCTTAACCTTTCAAATATTGTTTAACTTTAATCCTTTACATTATTTTTAATAATAAGGAAGGTAACCTTACTTTTTTTAATAAATAAAAAATATTTTTAACTAAAAATTATTTTTACAATTATAAAAAATGGAAAAACTCTCGATGTAAGAAGGGGGGGTCAGGGACTCGACTGTAAACTATCACTGAAAAAATTATTAACAATCTGTGATATTACTAGTGACTTTAGAAGAATCGTAACAGTCGAATTTAATCTTCTTTTTTGTTGAAATTTTCATTTATTTTTTAATTTGTAATTAAAAAATATGTTTAAATATTTAAAAAACCTAATCACCTTTTTTTATTATTAAAAATAATATAAAAGACTAAAACTGAACAATATTTGAAAGGTTGAGGGCTGAAATCAACCCAAAAAAGGTTTAGGTCAAATATGAACAAAATTCAAAAAATTGTAGACCAAAACCAACATTTTCCCTATTTATTTCTAGGATTATTTTTTATTTTTAGATTTTATATAAAATTTTAAAATAATTAAACTTTACTGACTTGTGGTACCACGTAAGCACTGTCATGTAGTATACACATTAGACAAAAGGCTCCCTCCTATAAATATTAGTTAATCGAGAATATTTGATATCTCTTTCAATTAAGTAAAGTATCGGTGAAATATCATGATTTACAAATTTCTATCGTTTTATATGACCTAAATAGGACTGGAATTAAATAAATTTTATTGGACTTTTTGCATGCACAGCTCGTATCTAAAAGCTCAACGGGTGTGTGACTAATCAATCCAATTCGAGTTGGGCGTGCCCATTAGAGAGTAAAGCTCCGTTAATATATATATTTTTTATTTATAAGATTTAAAGGAAAATACTATTTAAGGGAAAAAAATATCGTATAATCTCTATTATTTTATTTTTATAATTTTATCGAATTTATGGAAATATGTGAGGCTCCATAAAACATATTTGGAATTAATATATCGAGGCATTACGTTATGGGCGAAAAATTGAATTTTGTAATCATGTGAATATCCTTACCAAACCATTAAGGCATAATATCTTTAATGAGAATTTTTTTTTGGGATTTTATCACATGACATGATAATATAAAAATTAAATTATAAGAAAAAAGTAAGTTATTATTTTAATGAGTTTTTCAATACATTGAAATGGATATTCATTATTATGGTGGAAAAAACACTCGTGAATTCTGTTAAAATTTTGAGTTTAATTTTTTTAAATGGGATCGTTTTTGATAGTTTAATGCCCAAAAATATTTTAAAAATTAAATGTTATTAATGGGAAAAAAATCTACGGATATGAGAGATTTATCTTTAATATTGTGATTACTTAAATTAGAAGTAATCGGCGTAATTTGAATTTATAAAATATTAGAAAATGAAAAAAAAAGGTCTAATTAATTATAATTCTAGAAGTTATTAGAAAAGTGCAAATGCTGTCCTTTTCATTCCCACAGACCAAAGAGATGAGGACTGACCGACAGTAAAACGGCCATCTTTGGCAGCTTAATTAAGACAAACGGCAAAATGGAGCTGGCCCAGTTTCATCTTCATCTTTCCATCCTTTACATCACCATTTAAAAAAAAATTAATTTTCCCAAATTTGAAAATTACAATATCAATCTTGAGAATTTTATATAATATCATTAAGATTTACTCAGCAAAAAAAAGTATATCATTAAGATTTTTTTTAAAAATTTGCACAGAGACTATAAGAATGACTAGGAAAATGCTTAGATAATCTCACCTTACTAAGTAGAGTAAGAAAAGTATCAATCAGATGGTGATAAATGAGTAAATTAATATTAATAATCCGAATAATTACTTAATTATTACTAATTAAAATAGTTTAATTGATTATTTCTCGCTACGTCTTTATGAGGTAGGACCGTCTGAGATTTTTTCTCGACTAGTGCACGATCAAATTAGTCCATAGAGCAAAAATTCTTCCAACTGTGAATTCCTGTTTTATTTATGCATAAGATATATGTAGGCAAAAAATGCAGAATAGATATCAAATTACATCAACTTGTTATTTATGCAGAATTTTTAGTTTTTTTTCCTGTTAATAAAGTTGCTTTCTTCATGGAGAAAGTTTTTTAATGGAGCGGTCATACCACGTAGGTGATGCTGATATTGTATCCCTGTCCAATCATGATTTATCATTTATATTTTTTCTTTTAGAATTCACCATTTATTAGGATTTTTAATAATTTTTTACCATATATATAGTTTTCCTTTTATGGTACACCACTTATTATGATTTTTTTACATTTTTAATTTTTTTTAGGATTTAATAACTATAATTATATAATTATGAATTACTTGTCAAGTTTTAATTGAATAGATATATCAAGTCAGCATCACCTACATGATATGACCTATTCACCGAAAACTTTCTCCTCTTCATGGCTACGATATCATCAACAAAAAGTTGTTTTGATCTTAAAATTATTCTTTTCCAATCTATAAATAGACATCAGCAATAATTTTTTTTAATTATAACAATCTAAATTTTTATCTTTTCACCCATAACTGTACAGGGAAAAAGGGTTAGTTTCTCAAACCTCATTTGCAAGAATATTTGGCTGTACTAATTTCATTTTCATTTACCGTTATTTTTCATTCATGCAAAGGCACGATCCGCCTCTAATATGCGAGAAGTCAGGAGGTGACTCGGGTGATCCCAATGAACACGTGTCCGACAAAAGCGTCCCCACACGCGAGTGAGTGACCTCAGGTGACTTCGCACCTTTGACAACCAATTATTTTTTGGGGGAAGCGGCCCTGGACGTTCCAGGAATCTTTCTCGAGAGACACGTGATAATCTGTAAATCACATGTCTCGATTAAATCAGGTAAAATTTAACGGATTCAAGGGTATAAACCCCCACCCTTGAGCCTTGAGCGAGTTGCCTCCTGTGGGGTTCGAACCTAGAACCTCGAAGATGAAAATCTTATGCCCAAACTATCATGCTACCCCTCATATCCTACAAGGAACAACTCTCTTAAGGGTGGGGGTTTATAAAGTTTGGTTTAACTCTCACAATGGGCAACTCCCTCAAGGGTGGGGGTTTATATTGTCGAGCCCGTCAGACTTCGAATGGTTTAACCAAGACACGTGATTTGCGAGACTATTACGTGTCTCTCGAGGAAGGCTCTTAGGTCCGCTCCCTAGGGACCCCCTTCCCCCTAGTCGGGCTCGAAGAACCTGGATACCTTGGTCATAAAAAAAAAAAAAGACAACCAAGAAATTTTCAGTAATCTTGACTTGTAGAATGAATTTGACCGGAGGACAAGACACAATAGTGACCACTCCTTAACTTGAAAAAAAAATGAGTAAAATATTTTTTGTTATTTATATTTTTTATATATTAAATTATTTTATTGTTTCATTCCTTTCCCTTTATTAAGAACATCCAAACAATGTTAAAATTTTTCCCTCCCCTCCCCTTTTAAACTTCCATCCAAGGGAAGTCCTCTAATTGGTGAATCAAATACTATTAGATATGTTTTGAATTTTTATGATATAATTCATTGTAAAATCTAAACTTGATCAAATTTTTGTCAAGTATGCGGCGGAAGCGAAGGATTTGGGTCACTAGGCCGGAAAATCGAGCATGTCATTGATTTATCTTGGAAGGCAAGGCGCGGGGCTTTGCCCCGCGGTACAGATTAGGTGTTTTCGTGGTAAAAGCATAAAGCACTTTGTTGTAGTTAGAGTTTCGGGTTTGATGGGCCCTCAGCCCAAGCCCAAGACACGGGGCTGCCCACCGCTCGAGATGGCAAAGCCCAGAGGGGAGCGTAAGCCATGGGAGCCCATTGCCCGAGGACACGAGGCGAGGAGTGGAGTGCAAGCAATGGGAGGACTTGGTCGAAGGGCGTGGACGTGCAGATTGGCCCACTCACCCATGTATTCCTTTCTTTTCGGACTTGTGTTGGATACTCCCTATGTTATTTAGATGACGAATGTACACGGAATAAAAGAAGATTCTTCTCCTTTCCGAGCCCCGTCTTCATCAACACTATTTCCTTTCCACTTAAAAAATTTCGTACCCAACAGGGTTTCTCTCTTTTATACTCCTCTGTTGTTGATACTTATAGTGAAGATTTATGCTCCTCATTTACTTCTTGATGTATAGACACACTGCTGTCCTAAACCACCTATACCATGCGTCCATTTTCCATCTCTCTTCTTCTGCGTTTGTTGTTGGTTTGAGCCGATTCTCAACAAATAGCTTTCTTAGAGCTTACTTAATCGAGCTTAATAAAGATAAAATTCACCATTTTGTCAACAATAATAATACGTGATAACCCGACAACATTCTGCGAAACCTCCGTAAAGGAATTGTGCCGAAGACATTCATCGAAGCAATCATGCATCACAATCTCAACCATGCAAGTCAAATAAGTAACTACTTCAAGGAAATTCAAAATTCATATCTTCGTCCACTTCATCACAGCAACATCTTGAGCAAAGACCGCCAAGGCCATAGATGCACAAGGACTCATCTTCGGCTCAATTCAGATTACGGGGTTTGACGTTAACGTGCCTCTACAGTGAACAACTTCCCTGCAAAATGATCATGGTATCACCTGAAGGTCCTCTGCCACAGTCACGCTTACAACTTTAAATGTTAGCGTTCATATTTTGTCAACTTTAAACGAAGATCATGCCCAGGCATGGAGTCGGCTGAAAGCTCATGTGAAGGTGAGCAAGACGCAAGAGAGACCATCCTGTGTTGATAAGATCATCCAACATTGAAGCAGTACAACATCTTCCACCGAATTACCTCCATGGTTGTTACTCTTGAGAGCTTCAAACTATGTCCGCTCTTGCTTCTTCCTCAAGAGTTTCTCGAAATCTTGACCCGACAATGATAGGAGCTGGTTCAGGAGCAATGAGACGCCCAACTCCTTCACAAGCTTATATCTTGGCTTAATCCTTTCTTCCAGACTGTACCCGAAATACTGAGGAAACTTCACCAGTTCCACCTTCGAGTAGTCCTCCATGGTCAGGAAGAACTCCCACTTCGGCGCCAGGTTCTCGGTCAAGCTAAATGTATACAGAGCCCCGTACCGAGATATCATCGTCTTGACCTCCTCCATGCTGTACCCCTTCTCCAAGAAGAACTCTGTGACAGGCTTTAAGTTTGCCTCGATGCTGAGCCCAAAAGTCTGTGGGTATCTGTGGAGGAGGACAGAAACATCGACCCCCATCGAGCAGAAATAGTTAGCCGTTGGCCTCAGCTTGTCCTCCACGCTGTAGCTAATGATGTTCGGGCACCTAGTCAGAATCTTACTCACCCTGTCCGATGAAAGGCCCATCTCATAGAGGAAATCGATCGTTGCCTTCACCTTTGACCGACTGTAGGTTAGTAGTGCAGGAAATCGGTATATCACCTTGGCCCATTGTTTCTTGTCTACACCTAGCTTCTCAAGGTATGTCATGGTCGGTATTAGATTATCTGAGAGGCTGATCCCGCACAGCTGGGGACGTTTGTTGAGGATCACGGGGATATTGGACTTTGGGACACCAAGGTCGAGGAGGAACTCCACCACGGGCTTGATCTTGCCCTCGACGCTGTAGTACACAAAGGCCGGAAATCTCCGCGTGATTCCTTTGATTTGATCGAGGTTCATCCCAACTTCCTCCACAAGATAGGTTACATTCGGACGTAGCTTCCCAGCCGGACCTGCCTCGGACACCCGAGACACAGCCTTCTGCTTCTTGCCATTAAGAGGTCTTGAATCGGGTGGTGCAACTGGAGCCAGTGGTGGCAGCTTCTTTCTCACCGGTGGATCTGGGAAATTCTCCACGACGTCTACTAGAATCCCTCCATGTTCCTTGAGGAGAGATTCGAGGTAAGGGATCAAGGCCTCCCTAATCTCGAGTGTTGTGAGCTCCCTTCCTGCGACACCGAGTTATAGCTATATCAATACGAGAAATGGTATGTGGACCAAACAAAGGGCTTTCAAAAAATATTTCAGAAAAGAAACAAAGTGTTGCAATACGAGAGGGCAATGCAATCTTGTAACCGGGAAAAAAAAAGATGAGCAAAATATTACGGGGCAAGACTATTTATCCCGAAATCTCAGGAAAAAATCTATAGTTTTTTCAATTTTTATTTTCTTGAAGAACAGAAAAAAACATAATATTGAGTTGTTCCTTAGCAGACATATGATTAAACTGTAGTAGTATCCAGCAAAACAAAATCCAAGAAGTTTTTTTATGCTAATCGTTTCACAAAAAGAGAAAAATGGGAAATTGGAAGACCGCACATAATTCTCTTGGAAGAAAAAGACGAGCAACATCAATCAGCAAGATTTTGTCAAACCATTTTGTTGTATAAATAGCGTGAATGCTGTCACTTTTATGGGAAAGCAATAACAAGTTGCAATCGAACCTACTAGATATCGAGATTTGTGAATGGAATGGAGCCTCGAGACGAGGTGCTCAATGAAGAGGTCAGACTTGTTTATGGTTCTAGCTGCAACCGCATTGCTTAGACCTTGTTTCTTCAGGAACAAGGTCAAGACAGCCTTGGCCTCTTCTTTTTCTGCCGCTAACAAGGTTGGAGAGACCACCCGTAAACTGAAAGATCCATCCACCCCAGAGTCAGCAGCTACAGTAAAGGGTCGAGATGTGGATGAGAACAAGTTCAAAATATAATGCGAGAAAGGTAAGAGGCGATGAATCTTCCTTACCATACTTTGCTAGGCAAAGGAAGGGTTTCATCAGCGAGGAAGCCTGTGATCTTTGGAAGCACAACTGAACAGATATTTCATGCTTTGTGTCGAAGAAAAGTGCTTTCCCATAATGAATCCTGAATATAAAATTTTACACCATTTAAAAACAGCTTTAACTTCCTGGACGCTTTAGATTACTAAGAAGTATTCTGAATCTTGATACTGGAATCGATAATGAATATATATCTATATTGAAGTGCAGTAGAACAAACCCTACAACTGATTCTACTAAAATCAATTGACCCAAAAGGCTCTTGCATATTGAGGGAAGAACCAAAAAGAATCAGCCTACTTAAATCCATGAAATATGAAATCCCACTAATGGCAATTATGCATCAACATCGAGCTTCAGCTTTCTCTAGAAAGGGCTGTGTAGAAGAAATAAGCAAATGTGCATCAGTAGAGCAAAGTACTGGAAACGTTTAATCTGTGTCTTAGTAATCTGCAGTGATATGAGAATCCGAAAGCTTCACGGATAAGCCAATCCAATCAACTGTCCTGTTTATTCTAGCAATCCAATACATAAACTCAAATGTCTGAACTGCTCATCATATCTGTGTTCTGTCTACCCCGTGAATTCATTTACTGAAATCAACGTGAATACTAGTGGCAAGTATCCAAATCACATCAACGTGAAGACTTCAATGGTGACCCATCTAGTTTAAAGTTACCCTAGCACTGCACAAACATCAATAGGGACGGACGAACCATGTCAAATATACTCAAACGACCCTCCTATTCGAGAATGCATTATTGGAATCACTTTAACTTTGACACAAAGGACCTTCATTCCGCGGAGCTACTGCATCTCCGCTTTCAGAAACCAAACTTGCCAGATAATACAGGGAAAATAGAGGGATGAGTGCGCAGAGAACTTCGTACCGTGAGTTGAAAACAGAGCCGGAGATGAGGGAGAGCTCGGAGTACTGAACTGAACGGAAAGCTCTCATCTTTGTGGGGGATTCAAGTGGAGCTCTTAATGCTTAAGAGCGCTGCAGAGTCGAAGAGGTACGAGGGGTTGCTGAATTAATGAAAGATTCTTGGGTTGTGAAGATGGATATGGTTGTCCCCTTTCACCAAATATCAGCCATTGAGGAAAGATCTTCCGAGGGGAGAGAGACAGGAGAAATGAGTGAAAGTAGAGCACTTTTTAAAAATATTTCGTGAAAAGGGGTTCTTTTGAAACTAATTACGGGAATAGAGTTTCTAAAACGCATGTTGAAGATGCGGTTTTACGTTAATGAATCATATCTTCAACATGCGATTCTTGTATATTTTTTTTTCAGTTTCCGGACAGAACCGCATCTTGAAGATGCGGTTCTGGTGTAGTTTTTTTTTTGTTGGGCACAGAACCGCATCTTGAAGATGCGGTTCTCTTGTAATTTTTTTTTTCAGCTTAAGAGAACCGCATCTTCAAGATGCGGTTCTGTTAATTTTTTTAATTTTTTTTTTCAATTCCTGGTAGAACCGCATCTTGAAGATGCGGTTCTCTGGAATTTTTTTTTTCAATTCCGAAGAGAACCGCATCTTCAAGATGCGGTTCTACCAGGAATTGAAAAAAAAAATAAAAAAATTAACAGAACCGCATCTTCAAGATGCGGTTCTGTCCGGGAACTGAAAAAAAAATATACAAGAACCGCATGTTGAAGATGCGGTTCATTAACGTAAAACCGCATCTTCAACATGCGTTTTAGAAACTCTATTCCCGTAATTAGTTTCAAAGGAACCCCTTTTCACGAAATATTTTCAATAAGTGCTCTACTTTCACTCATTTCTCAGAGAGACCGACCGACACAGACACACGAGCGACGAAAGGTAGGCGATCTGTCAAATAAAATTATTACATTGTTATTTGTCAAATAAAGATCTTCCTCCAAGAACGTTTAGCTTTGCATCAATTTCAACCTCCTTTAAGCATCAATTACATCTTTGTATGTGCCAATTAAATCTTTAAATTGATCCGACTTGAAACTAAATTATTCGGGATTAGACATTTGCTAGGCATCCTAAATTATTTTGAGAAAGAATCACTATCCTCTTACTCACTAATATTCTATCGGATTAATACAGAGGACCATTTCTACTGTATATGATCCTCGTTAAGAGGCAAGTACATAGCATACTCTAATATATCATGATGGTTGGTGAACCAAGTCATGCCATCTGCCATGGAATACTTGGGAGAAGTGAAAGAGTTAGAACATTCGGACAGAAATTCTTATAGATGTTTTTGGTAAGTTTTCTCTTATCTCAACTTCTGCGAGAAACTGGATATTTATAGAGCAAACTTTATTAATACACATCATCGCGTGTAACAACTCATGTGCCTAAGAGACTCGATAACTCATACTATATGACAAAAAATCTCTATAACAGAGGACAATAATATAAAGTATCTCTGATACAGAGATAATAATACAGACATGAACGATAATAATACAAAGCTAACACATCGACATTTGTTATTGGAGCTTCAAAATAAGCAGGCTAGCTCACTATCCAAGAATAGTGACTGAAAAAGACATTGTCTATCATCATCCGAAGCGAGTTAAACATTGGCATGGTTTAGAAGAGTATTGAAGACCGATTGGGTGATGCACGAATACCACCTAATCATACATGAACACCATCTAATGCACGAATATCATCTAAATGTATTAGGCGATCTCTTTAATCTTCACTCTTCTATTAGGTGGCATCTTCAATCTTCATCCATCTGAGAGTCCAATGGCGAATCGGATGATTCCGCTCGTATTCTCGTAGAGCCTACTTGATTATTGGTCGATTGGCTGTAAAATTATTAGGATAATCCCAAGGAACTCTTCAATGGGAGGTGACTAAATGGATCGAGAGATCGTCCCATTGTACTGGTAGATAACTATTTAGAACTCTCGATATTCATCCACATAATTACAGATGTCACATTGGAAGGTCTTGTAAATGGTGGAAAATAAGAGCATATTAAATAAGTCATCCCAACTTTATCGCGGTTTGTCGGCTTGTTCTCACCATCTTCATCAGAAATATGCTCTCTTATTCAACAACTTATCAAGTAGCTTAATCGGTTGCTTCCTACAACACCCCTTCCATTATTTATCCTTAGAATCTCCACAATTTCTCCTTCAATGGCTTCCTGAGTAATCTTCATGCTTAGGGGTATTTGGGCTCGGGTGTTTTTTTTTCATAATAACTAGATCATAATATATAAGATTGGTTCCTAACTTTTGGATCCCAATCTTATCTTGTTAAATCTTGAAACCAGACTTCACCTGAAACCTTTAAAATACCACAGGTTCCGGGTACCATATTATAACATGTTTATTATTTATTCTTTACCTCTAAAATATAGATAAGTTGATTATTTTTTCATGATTATAATTTCATAAAATTTGTTATCATAATAAAATATGTATAATTTTAAGTATATTTGTAATATATTTAAGTACTTACTTTTTATTATTGATTTTAATCTGTAATGATACTTTATGCATGAATATTCATCAAACTATTATGTCAAGTGAAAGTTCATCGAGTTAGAAATATAATGGTTAATTAGAATTAAAACGTAAAAGTTACAAACGACTAAAACTAACCACACAAATAAGTTAACAAGTTCCGATTCAGATTCCGGGTACCATGTGTGCCAGAACCAGAACTGTAACCGGAACTGACTGGTTCTTTCATATGCTACCCGGAACTTACTTTATTTTCATTGAAATCTACCCGCAATCTACCTAATAGGGTAGGTTCCTATTACTTTCGAATCTACCCTATACCCGTGCACATCCTCATTCGTGCCCACAGTACAAGGTAATACAGCCTAGCCTTCCTACCCTCTCTTCTCTCTCCAGAATTTTTGTTTACTTTCTATTTTTTTTTCTTAAATGCTCCTTTATTTTTATAATTTTTTTTTTTTCAAGATTCATAATTTTTTTAATTTTTTTTTATTTTATCTATTTTTTAGCGATGCAGGATGCCAGCATGCACTGTGAGGAAAATTAAGGGCGTTACGGTAAAAGAACGACAAAACATGGATACCGAAGCAAATCACATAATTTTCTAGGATAAAAATAAAGCAAATGACGATGTGGAAATTTTAGAAACCACGTGATTTTCTAGGAAATTTATTTTTTATCTTATAAGGATCAAATCACATCAATGCTTGAAGAGAAAGTCTTGTATGTAACATGTATATTACGTATCAGTACATGATATATTATAAATTAATAAAATTTAATTATTTCTAAGTTTTTTAGGGATTTATAATAAATTTTAAAATGGTTAAATCTTGTAACCCTGCATAAACTGCTACGTGGAAGACCCCTTAGTAAATGGATCAAGACGAAATTTTGATAATTATGGTAATTACAGACTATTTAGAAAAAAAAAGTTTTATCAATTATATTATAAAATTCTTATTCGTACATTCTCGGATAAGAATGAAATTTTATAAGGTAATATCTCGCTGTGTCGAATACCTGATTTTTACAATAAAAGAACCGCTATGTTACCGAGCAATCCCTTCCACGGATAAGCATCCGGTCCCCCAGAAACCAGCCGGTTTGTATGAGATCTTTCGGGTCGGAGGAGACGATCAGACAAACAAAACAGCTATATAAATAGTCGGAGGCGCCCACCGGTTGAATGGAGGAGGTCCATTATCTCTCAGCGGCTTTCTTCCTCGAACTTTGACTTTAAGCAGAGCAAGCAAATACTTGGCAATGTGAAATGGCTTCAGCTACTCCTGCAGAAGATAAGCTGAGTAAGAATTCTGAGAATTCCACCCGCTTTCTGTGATATGTAGATGAACGAAGGAGTTTTTCCTGACGAATAAGTTGTCGATTCGTTTAAGAACCCGGGGCCGATAGGATCTACTTTAGAGGAAGAGGAGTTTTGTAATCGAGCTTGGTTTGAATTCAGGATTGTGACAAAGGGTCACTGAATTTGTGGGCATCATTCGATTTATAGCATGCAAGCTTGAATTTTGGTCATTCTGTCGGACTCGTTGGACCATTTCTTCTTCCGGGTTGTTGACTCCTGGCTTTCCATTTTTCAAAACTCAACGCTCGTAGAAGGATAAATATTCTTTAGAGGGCCCTTGCTTCACATATTTTAGTACAATTTCAAGGAATGAAGATAGTTTCCAGTGAATAAACTGAAAACTCGGTTGTGTTTTGCTGATTTTATTTTATACTGACATAAGGTGAGAAATGTAAAATATATGAAAAATTGAAGATTGAAAGAATAGTGTAGCATGGTCGACGCCTTCTCCGTAGAAACGGAAAATTTGGAAGGTGGTGTTTTTTCACCATATCCTTGCCCAAATTATAGCTTCTCAGTGAACAAGTTTGCACATTTGGGTTATAATGACATGCATGTGGAAGTTTGGGCTAATTTTGCCTTTTCTCTCCTCTATGATTAGGTTCTGGGAAAAGAGTGGCTATTGTGGGTGCCGGTGTTAGGTGAGTTCATCAGTTTTTACCGTATAGTTATCTTTTTTTGCCTTTTGTGTCGGTTGGTTGATGAAAGCTGGTATGAGTTTCATGCACCAAACTGTAATATTATTCATTTGACTTATTGGCATGTTGAAATTGTTGCTTGAGCTCAAGGAAAGTGCTTGGCAAGTTACATATTGGCAAAACCAATAGTTCCATATATCATGGCAATCGCATGTGGAGATTAGTAGACATCTCGAGAATTCTCGTGTACTCTCTTCATGTTGGGATGATAAAAAGAGAGTAGGGTATGTCATTCACAGGACTTTAGTAAACATCAGACTGTTATTATGATGACTAACTGTGATGTCTGGTAGTGGGCTTTCTGCGGCTTACAAGTTGAAGTCACATGGATTGAATGTCACGGTGTTTGAAGCTGAAGGGAGGGTTGGAGGGAAGCTGAGGAGCATTTCACATAATGGTCTTATTTGGGATGAGGGAGCCAATACAATGGTAAAACTGAGCTCTACTAATACATTATCCAGACCATTTACTTGCGTTGATTCTTCAGCAATTTCATTGGGAAGTTATTGCAGATCTAATGTTATTGCTGCTTCCTATCAATTTATAGCTCTTGTTTATACTGGTTCATTCACAAAATATTTTCTGTAATATACCTTGACTTTTCTCCTTGCCTTCTTCAGTTCTGACCAGGAGTATTTTGGCTTGGGGGTTGCATTTTTATTTATGAGGATCACCCCTATAAAAATTGCTGTCATGCATATTCTTACTAGTTTCTGCTTGAATAATAAAAAAAAAGTGGTGCTAATTTAACAATTTTCCTCAGACTGAAAGTGAAGTAGAGGTTCGAAATCTACTTGATGATCTTGCACTTCGAGAAAAGCAGCAATTTGTAAGTGTTCTTGTGTCTTCTGTATCAATCATAATCATGTCAGAACAGTTGAGTGCTTTGATTTTGTATAAAGGAAACACACACAGTGTTGCTGAGTTTAGGAAATGAAGTTTCTTTTTAATCGAAACTAGTGAAGCTATAATTGGAGTGGTTTCTTTAATTTTCTTTGAACTGCTTGCAGCCACTTTCACAGAACAAGAGATATATTGTCAGAAATGGGTTCCCGGTGCTGGTATATCCTTTTTCTTGACAAATGCATCTTCATTGTCTGATAGGAAGAGCTAGAAATAAAAAATATTTAGCTGTTCTATTTCTGTAGATACCAACCAATCCAATTGGGCTGATTCAGAGCAGCATCCTCTCTACACAGTCAAAGGTTGTTCTTTCAGTGCAAACTTGCAAGATTTTTTATTATTGGTTGTGTTTACTAGTCACTCTTATCACCTTTGGCGAATATGCTAAGATCTCACAAACTACAATAATGTTGTTACAGCTTAGGATTATTCTGGAGCCTTTTCTCTGGAAGAAGAAAAATACTTCGGAAAGATCTGAAGACTATGCACCAGAGAGGTTAGTTAACCTGTTATTTTTGGCAAAGAAAACCCTGTTATTCATCTTTTCCACTTCTGAAATTTAATATTGACTGTCTAGTCTGCTTTTTGATTGTCCACGAGCAGTGTAGGTGGGTTTTTCGAGAGGCATTTTGGTAGAGAGGTATCTTTTTGCTCTGATACTCCTATGAAGTACATTCTAAACATGATTGATAGGTGCAAAGAGCACTAGTTATCTCAGCTTTTCTTAGCTTTGCATATTTTTTCAATTGCTTAAGTATTGGGTTGGGGACGGTAATTGGAAAATTTGTCATTTGTCCCTTATTAAAACTTTTCCCCTCCTGAAAGGTTGTTGATTATCTCATTGACCCATTTGTTGCGGGCACAAGTGCTGGGGATCCCGAATCTCTCTCTGTAAGTAATTCCTCCTATTAATTTCATTTCCGTGAAGTCATTGTTTTAATGCATTACTGTTGGTGTGCAAACAGATGCAACATTCTTTTCCTGAATTGTGGAATCTAGAGCAAAGGTATATGCAATCCATTCGTCTGTGGTGTTATACAGTGAATATACTCAGTGAAATTCATGCTCTTCTATGATTTGTTACTCTTCATTTTGCTAAAAGAATATGAAATCTCAGCAATATCTTATGTCTACTGCTGAGTTTTAAAAAAAAATTAATTTAACAGATTTGGTTCCATCATAGCTGGAGCAATTCAGTCACAATCATCTGCCAAAAGGGAGAAAGTTGGACACTCAAAGGGCTCTCCTGAAAAACGGAAGCATGCACGAGGTTCATTTTCTTTTCAAGGTGGAATGCAGGTAACTTATTTTACTTTTCTGGCCTTTCTCCAGTGGTAGGATATAAATAAATGTTTTCTTATCACACTTGAAATTGCTTGTGCATCCTCCCCGTTTCTGTAAATTGTAAAGATGCTTCTTTCTTCATATTGTGCTAGCTTCTTGATGTTTGGATATGTGTGCTTTATAATAGTGAACCTATTCACAGACAGATTTTCATGAATTTCAATTGCATTGTTTCTTCAATATACCTTTTCTCTTTTATTTTTATTTCTCCAGCACCCCATTGTTTGTCTTGCAGACACTTGCTAGCACATTATGTGAAAAGCTTGGGAAAGACAATTTTAAATTACGGTCAAAAGTTCTGTCATTGTGCTACAGTCACGATGGTAAACCTTCATCAGAGAATTGGTCACTCGTTGTTGCTTCTGATAAAAGACATTCCCAGTTGTCATCTTTTGATGCTGTGATAATGACGGTCTGTACTCAGTTTTTTATTCATAAGTTATAATTGTTATGTATTTACCTGTATTGCTACTTAAGCTTTTGGTTTGATTATTCTATTTGGTTTTTGTTATAGGCTCCTTTATCTAATGTCAAGGAAATGGAAATTACAAGACGGGGGACTCGATTTCCCCTGAACTTTATTCCCGAGGTAGAGGTTTTCAAAGCTGCTGAAGCAGCACTCTAGGTCGGCCTTAATTGTTGCAACTCGAAACTAGTTTCTTCTGGCTTGGTTGATTTTGTAGGTAATTTACATGCCGCTGTCAGTTCTCATTACTACCTTCAAGAAGGAGAATGTGAAGAGACCACTGGAGGGTTTCGGAGTTCTTGTTCCCTCTAAAGAACAGAAGAGTGGTTTGAGGACTCTCGGTAAATATGCCTTTTTCTGTTAGGGCCTGAAACCTCAGATCAGCTTTTATATTTCCCTCTTCTGCAAACCAATAGAAGGTTCGTTCTCTTGCATAGGTACCCTCTTCTCCTCTATGATGTTCCCAGATCGTGCTCCCAGTGACCTTTACCTTTACACAACTTTTATTGGGGGTAGTCGAAACACGGAACTTGCTAAAGCTTCGACGTAATGGCGATAGTGTTCTTGTCTTGCAATTTTCATTTTTTATTTCCGAATTATGTATAATGATTATAGTACAATTTTCTGGCCAATTTGATGTTTCTGCTTAACTTCTGGTGGACAGAGATGAACTGAAGCAGATTGTCACATCTGATCTCAGGCAGTTGCTTGGAGTCGAGGGAGAGCCCACATATGTGAAGTAAGTGATCTTTCACTGTGACAGAACAATTTCTTGATGCTGGATGCACAAGAGCTCCTTTCAGTCAAACCTGCCATTAGTGTTGATTGATTAGTTTGTCCAATATGTTCAGATTACGTAGTGGGGTGGCTGGGTCACCACTACTATTGCACTCCTTTTATTTATAAAAAAGGCCATTCTTCGGTGACCGGGTCTGGGTTATGATAATTTCACCTCTAGTGGTTCTTTTTACATCAATTCATTGTATAATTTCAGTCACTACTACTGGAGTAAAGCATTTCCACTATACGGGCACAACTACGAATCAGTGTTGCAAGCAATCAGCAAGATGGAGGAAGAGCTTCCTGGTTTCTTCTACGCAGGTAACCCAACAACTTGCTCTTTCTTACAAGATGTTTTCTTACCAGCCTCTAAGTTGATCTTCCTTCTGATGTCAGATATGTTTGTTAGCAGCTTGCATATATTTATATAAATATTTCGTGTAAATTTTGCATAATAGAACAGTAAGTTTGCCAGGGAACCATAAGGGAGGGCTCTCTGTGGGCAAATCAATCGCTTCGGGATGTCTAGCAGCTGATGCTGTGATATCGTATTTGAACTCCGCCTCAGACGTCAAAGGCAACTGACAGGAAAAGGAGACCTCATGCTGTGCTTCTTTGCTGCCCCATTTTTCTTTTCTTGTGGACGGGTCTGGAGAAAAATTAACCTTCCGAGCTGTTGAGATCATGCAAGTTCAGTACAATGGCTTTCTGAATACGAAGACCGGCTGTGTTGCTGGTGAAGCAAGCAAAGTGTAAAACACAGAAACGCCTACAACTGGGAGATGGCATCCTAATTATCGTCATCAGTTACCAAACCCGGTTAAATTTTGAGCTGGAGAACAGTTCAAATTTGGCCATTTTAAAGCTTCTGATCATACATCTGTTTCCTTTTGTCATCAAGGTGCGCTATAGCTACTCTGAACTTTCAAGCATATAAAATACGGACACCCTGTTTCTTCCAGTTTCTCAACTTCTGAAGCCAGAGAACGGGTCTTCTGGCCGATCTGTTTTTCCTTATTTATTCAGCCCGTTTTCCCAGCATCAAATCTTTTGCTTCAAACGCATGTATCAAGACAAAAGTAATTCATAATTGATGCGGTTTTTACCGTCTGTTTCCAGCAAAACATTGAAACTACAAGGGCCGTTCAATTCAGGCGATGTTAGATTACGAAAAAAAATATTAAGATTATAAAAAAAGGGTTGGGTTCACCATAAAACTTTCTTGGAAAATACTGCTGTGCATGAGCTTGGCCTTCTATTCGATGGATTTTTAGCTATCAACATCAAGAACATATCGAATTGTTGAGCATCTTGGAATATGAGATGTTCGAGTTTTTACAAGAAACGAAACTCGTGTTTAGTAAGTCCTCCTTTTATGATCGATTGTCCTCTCGCTCGAGCAACGTTAGTTTTTTGGGCAGAAAATTTAGCATAAATGGCCGAATGTTGAGATGATCAACTTTGTAGAATCTTGCCCCTTGCAAGGTACCGTAGTTGATGTTTGCCGGAGATTGTTTTTTTCTGCCTAGGTAGTTAGTTAATTCGGTCTCAGAACATGACCCTAACCCAGATAAATGGAAATCGTTTTCCTTCACTTGTTGGATAAATCTCAAAACATATTTCTTCGTTCTGACAATAAGCTTTTTTCCCACCGATACTAATTAAAATAATTTAATTGATTTTTTCTTATCACACTATTATGATGTAGAGATTTTTTTTTCACTTTATTACATGTTACTATAGCTTTTGGATATATAATAGATTACTTATACAATAAGTAAATTACACATAATTTCTAAAAACATCAATCGAAGGACTTCACTTAGAATTTTAGTAATTACTTTAATATGTCAGCCTGGTAAATCAAGTATCCTATGTGGAAGACCGGATAAAAGGGCATTGCTTAATGATTAAAGGAGCAACGGTACAGAAGAGCCCTCCAAGTCAATCCACTATCGGTTCGCTTCCTCTTCTTTTTGAATAAAATCTTGAATTCGAATTTTGTAAATGAAAGAGAATTTACAATGATGAGTTAAATTCCCTAGCTTGATTTTTGGTCTGTATAAGATAAATCACTTGGCTATCGATTGCAAGAACTACGCAGATATCAAATGATTAAGGTTAAATCAGACATCGTCGGACGGTTTAATCCCGAAGAAAACATGGATGAGTGTCAATGTCACAGTGTTTTCTTTTAAGCAAGCTGTTGTCTCGTGGAGCACTGTCCCAAAATCACCTTAGCTAGAAAGGTTAAAAGATAAGGGAAGAATGAAATGAAAACAACGTGTGACTTAACTTTCCCTTCAAGGCCAAATCTCTGTCGCTTACACGCACACAGAAAGAAGACCAGAACAGAACAGCGCAGCACAGCGCTATTACAAAGATCTGCTCATTAACATCTCCCTGTCTCTCTGTAAACGGGCACAGGCTTCCGATGGTTCTGTGCCCGGAAAGAAGAGTAATGGCGGGTTCCTCTGTTTCAGTCCAACCGAGCTCTCCGGCCGTGGAATTCGACAAGCTTCGTCCCTTCTATGAAGAGCAGCAGTTCATGGTCCTGGGATCCTATGCCAAGGAGAAACCCGGAGTTCTCGACCGTCCTGGTATTTCCAGCAGTTTCCTTCCAACTCGGCCAACTCCTTTCCCTGCAGTGGCCATGTATGCGTTTGGGAACAATGGTATGCTTACGCCTTAATGCTCAGTCCACCCTTTTAATTCACAGTAGTCATTGGATGGCATGCTCCTTGACACATACCAGTGTGTTGTGTTGTGTTGCTGTGTTTTATCGCATGCTGTCCTCATATGTACAGTGATGATGAGTTTCTCAAGTGTGAAGTTCTGTCAAATTGTTGCTTTGGCCTCGTGGAACATTTCTAGATTACATTTCGAGAGAGCATGTGATCGCATATGTCTTTGAGTCTATGGTTCAGGTATGAAAGTCGTCTGGTGTGTATAGGGGTCAAGTCCCGGAATGACCATCCAATACTTAAGTCAGAGACAGTAGATGAATGCAGAGTACGAGTATCAAGTAAAGAAAGGGCTATGGTGCTAGTGTTACCCCAACTTCTGGTCCAGGGAATTTACTGGCTCACATCTGAGTCTTGTAGCATGACCTTACCTGCCACAGCATAGGCGCTTGATTTGGACAGAAAACTGGTTGTGCGATTCGGTTGACAGGTCTAAAGTTATGGGCATGGGCGTACTGATAGATATAACTTGGGCTAGTGTTTTGAATCCTTGGTGCAGGTTGTTGGTGAGTTCCACTGCTCTTGATCAGATTCATTTCGTCTGGCTAGACAGTTCTGATATGATTCATTATCCACTGCAGGCGCGATTTTCGTATAGTCGTATTCATAGGATGTTGATCTAAAATGTTTCGTCTCACTTTACTTCTATTCACCTCACCTCGGTCACTTTAATCACTTCTTCACTGTCCCAACCGGGGACAGTGCTGTGTCTTTTAGCACTGTAATCGATGATCGACCATTTATGCCAGTCTGGTTTGTGTTGATGACGGTTGCTCGACCACATTCTTGCTTCACAGTGGTCCTTTGCGTGTTTCCCTGTGCTGAATACAACCAGTCAGTGATCTCTAGATGTTTGTAATGGGCAGGATCATGTAAGTCGAGCAGATTAAGAACGGATTACAATTGTGTATTACATAGTACCGTGTCATTTTCTTTCCCGGTAGGCTCGTTCAAATGACTTTATCCATCAGTATGCTTTGCTAGTTCTCTGGGAATTGGAAGTCCGGGCATCGTTTGAGATCTTACTTCAGGAACGAACCACGGACAAGAACGTCATGTGTTCTGACTTTTCGATTGATCTTGTGTCTGTCTTCTTCATCTGCAGGCAGCAAAGAGGACATGTTTTTTGATTCCCAGCCATGGCTAGATTCCGACTGTGAAGACGATTTCTTCAGCGTCAAAGGCGGTAAGAAACTGCTCTAAAACTTACGATACCTCACAGGCCAATGTTTGTTTTAACACATCGGCAAGTAAAGAGAATTATAAATATTTGACAGATTATGATACTATGCTGACATGTTAAACATGAGAAACTTTTATATCTAATGGTATACCACTTATGTAATGTCATAATCTAATAATATTAAGTTATTTTTACGACTATCTTTTCAATTTTTGAGTTCTATTTTTAAAAATATCTTAAAATAACATAATTGTATTGATTCATGATATCACGTAAGTACTGTCACGTAACGTATTGTTGCACAAAAGACTCTTCTGCTGTACAAACCTTTCCTGAATGCTCTTAGTCCGTGTGATTCCTAAGCAAATGTTTTCCTCTGATGTCGGATGCGAAACTGATTATCGGCGCTCTCGTGCACATCTTTGTCGATACAGTCAAATAAACAATCACCGTCGTCATCCGTGCAGATTTCACGCCTTCGTGCGGGAACACTCCGGTGCACCACAGTTTCAAGGCGTTCACGAGCAAGCCCTGCATCAGTAAAAACCTTCCCCGAAACGACCAAACCTCGGGACCGGCTCCTGAGCATTTTCCGAAGAAGAGACTTGTGGAGCTTCTACGAGAAACCAGAGCAGAAGAGGAGGCTGAGAGAAGGAAACTTGCCGAAACCGTGTGGCTGGAGGCGGAGGAGCTGGAGGGCAAGATGACCGCGCTTAATATCATGGTACCCGAGAGGCAGAAGTCGGGCCGGTGCCTTCCGAGCCTGGAGCTGTGCCGGAGTTTCAGCGGGAGGAAGAAGAAGGTTATGATTCCTGCAGCGGATCCGTGTCGCGTGGTTTAGGTTCGAGAAATATCGGAATAAGTGCAAAGGGGAATTCAACGACTTGCACGGTAGGGATCACGGGCGCATTCACGAACGTTTACCGGATGCCGATGACCCAGGCCGTGCCGGTGTGAGTAATGTCCGTGCAATTAATGTTAATGTAAGTGTTAGGATTGAGACTTCTGTGTGCTGGACTTACGTGAAATAAATAAGGATTTAGATTCCTGCCAAAGGTCTCTCCGGACGGAATGTAGATTTCTGTTTATGTGAAGAAATTTACTGAACGGCGTTGTGTGTTCTTGGCGGGAAGGAAAAAGGAATTCTGTTTTCCTGTCTGATTTTTCAGAAGCACACTTTTCTCGCATACCTCTGATTATGACTGAGACGAAATGCGGTGTCATAAATCAGTAAAATTCGGTCACATCAATAGATCAGCAGAACTGCGCAAGTAGGTTAATGAAAAAGAATTTAGTCAACAAAATATAAATAATTCTTAAAAACTCGTATTCCATAATGTTTGATATCTTTTTCCCTTTTTTTATAATTGATATCGGATTTTTAAGGTTTTTTTTTAAAGAGTTCTCGTTAGGTTTTTTTATAGGTTTTTCTTTTTATAAATGTTTAAATTTATATTTTACTGTTTAAATTCTCTGTCATGATTCTTATTAGCTCGTGATATCACTCGCAGTGTTGATATGCGTGTAAATGAGATAGTTTGATTCATAAATAGTTCGGATTCGACTTGATGAAAGCTTGAATTCAACTAGATCTTAATATGCTCGAGCTTAGCTCAACTCGACTCGGTCTTAAAGTGCTCGAGCTTAGCTCAGCTCGGCTCGAGCATGTCAGTTAAACGAGCCAAGCTGAGCCTAATGATGTTCAGTTTGAGAAGCTCACGAGTCCAGCTTTTTATTTTCTTAATAATGCTTGTTATTATTATTTAATTTTAGAAAAATAACAAATAATCGATTGTTGTCTCAAGTTCTTACTTGAAACCCATATTTCCTTCTTTCTCATTCACTTACGAAACCTTAATTATAGTCCGTTAATCTCCTCTTACTCCTTAGTTTTCCTCGCCCTCTATAATTAACACACCAACTGGGCACCTACCCTATATCTTCTTTCTCGGTTTGGCTTGTATAGGCTCGTTGAACATTCGTTTACTATAACAAACCAAGCATAAGTTTAAACTTTTGGGCTCTGCCAAGTTCGACCTCGAGCTCAAGCCCGAGTTCGCAAATCGCATATTCAAGCTCAGCTCGTTTACACCCTTATTGCTGACGTGGTATAACTATCACATACAAGACTTTCTCCTAACAACATAAAAGGTATCTTTTGTCATACACTATTACATATCAATGTGTACATGGTGATATTAATTGATAAAATTAAGTTATTTCTTAAAAAAAACCGTAAAATAACCTTAGAAATAACTAAATTTTATTGGTTGGTATTATTACGTAATTGCTATTGATAAAATACTATCTGATGATATGCCCTATTTCTTTCAGTATTTTGAGCCAGGACACCATTTTTAGGTGGTGTGGCAACTGGTAATGGCTATTATCTTGCTCGGTCACACTAAGTCGATTGGTCGGCGATCGAGCTCTTCGTGTAGTTCTTCTCCCAGTGAAGACGATCGTCCTTGCCTTCTGATACGAATCTGATCATTTTGCTGCTCTTCGTAGTTCGTCGTCTCCCGTAAAATTGATATGTTTTCTTCTGTACCTATGTTGTTCTTGGTGTGTCTCGGGAAATGATTGCTCCTTTTCTTAATGTTAATTTGCAGTATGCAAAGTTTGTGAAACCCTTCATTTGTCGATTTTGTCCTACCATCAGAAAAAATTTGCCGATGCATCGTGGCTCGTCGGGGTGAGAAGCATGTTGCCATCGACCTGATCGCGAATGTATTCAAACAAAGCTTGATCAGCAGACAGTTGGAGTCGTTGTCGCAGGTTGTTCTATTATCAACTAAAGTTTCAGTAGACCTTCAGACCATAGACACTAAAATTGGGCCGATAATACCAAAGTATATTTGAATTTTAGGAATGGAGAAAATTCACCTTACGTGAATTTTACTCTTAGTAGGACCCACCCGAGTTGAACTGGATTAGCTAGGGACTCGTTGGCCCAATGTCTTGTGTAAAAGGATATATCGCGTCGGTATTATGCCGTGATATGGCCGACGGACCTGAAACTTTCCCCTTGTGCAGATGTTTGATTCAAGAGGCTTAATCATATTTATAAAGATTTTAATGGTTTAGCATCTTGTAGTATCTGTATCTTGTCACTGTGTCGTCGTGTTAGAAATTGCCAACCTTACTGTATTGTAAGAAAACTGTGCAATCTTTATTTTTCGACTTTAATCGATGCGTTCTTACCCAAATGCCTGTCTCTTTCATTTTGTAGGCTTGATGGGTATACTGCCATGGACACCAAAACCGAAGTTGACACAATATAAGAAAATGAAAGCTTGAAGCAGTCGACATCATCTTCGATTTGGAACTTAGAAATCTTGTGTTCAGTTCTCGTCAGTAATCCTTCTCATCACTTGTTAAGCTCAAGGATTTCCTCTACGACTGAAAGGGAAAAATAGTTAAAACAATAAAGGAAATTCGACGGAACATAGAAAATGAAACCGGTGGCATATCCTTTTGATCATGGAGAACGTATACAAACTTAAAAAGGGATGAGATAAAAGGATACCGAGAGTTTTCGTATAGAAAAAACAAAATACAAATCTTTAATCACAGATCGAGCGTGCTATCATTGTATCAAGCTTCTCTCCAGGAAGAAGAGTGGGTACAAGGAAAGAGTCTGTTTCGTGGCATACTTTGTCTCTTTTGAGTGCAATGGTGCGTGAAGTCCATTTGCTAAGACAAGACGAGACTTTGTGAGGTAGAAAACTCATATGGGATCCATCGGAATCTAGACATCCACAGAGCACTCCCCACCATCGAAGTAAAGCAATGGAAAATTGCCCTCTTCCGTCCCATTATAGAAAGGGTGAATTGCAACCCAGCTAAATACGGTGATAAGGAAATGTATTAGTATCCTCTTCATTCATCCAATATTCAAATCTCCGGTGGACCGAGAAAGACAAAGTATTTTGTGCAACCGTATTACTATGGCATCGGTGATGACTTGGTAATAACTACCGGTTAAATGATGCCACATAAAAAAAATAACTTTTACAAGGCTTTTTTTTGGACTTTTAAGGATTTTTTTAGAATTTTATTGTTTATTATTAAAATTACCACTATCTACCACCGCATCATATCTTTTTCCGGATGTCTTATTTTACGTGTGATAAGTGTTACCATGTTATCATATCACAGATGTATGAGATAACTTCTCTTGTGATCAGCCAGCACCTCTGCTTTACCCTATCTTATACATTTGTTAGTATGCATATAAAATTGTGAAGGTTAGTTAGGAAAAATTGGAATAACTTATGATACCCAAAAACAAAAATTGTAAATTACTTAAAAAAAAACAACTTTCTATTTTTTAATGAAAAGGAGACCTTTGCCTTTTCCCCCACTTTTCCTTCAACTCCAAAAGCAAGGAATGAAAGAAAAATATCATGGCATGTTTGGTTGAGCCAAAAAAAAAATCTTATATATTCTTATATCGTAATGATACGAAAGAAAAAATTAATTAAATTATTCAGATTAATAATAATTAAGATAATTATTCGAGGTATTAACATTAATTTATTTATTTATTATGACTTACTAGTATTTTCTTGTATTACGTGATTAAGTATGATCACCCAAGAATTTCTTGTTGATTGAGTTATCGGTACTTTACCATTCTCATGTCCATAAAGACAAAGGTACTAGTACTTCCCCTTATAAATCTATAATGAACTCAGGTCACTTAAAAATTTCGACACTAGTAATATGGAAGCGAGTATCATGCCCTGACGTCTCCTTCAAGAAGGGACAGTTGTCCGGCGGGAAGGTAGGCCCTCAGATCACTCACCCGAGAATCGCTCCTAGCCGGACGATGAGTCTTATTTCCTTCCAAAATCATGAAGTAAAAGAAGAGACACTTCAATTTCCGTATGTGGGAAAATCTTTATGTTTTTTTTACGCTTGAATCACTTATATCTAAAAATTTAATAAGTACTGCTAATTTAATTCGAGTCAGTAATATCCACAAGGGAGTAGAATTCTTCCAAAATAAATTTTATCTATTCAAAAGATTCAAACCCTAGATTTTATTTAAGAGAAATATATATATATATATTTTTGCCAGAATTATCGTCTGCACAGAAAAGGCCGTACACGATCATCATCACACACCCTCTTATCCCCCTTCCTTCCCAGTAGTTCCCACCACCAACGGCTGTCAGTGAACACAGCCTCCTGTGGATTCCACTAAGGAATTGTCCTCGGCATTTCCTAATTCCTTTTTTGTCCTCATCATGAACCCTCTCTTTAGGGTAAAGAGCCCAGCTACATGGATTCTGCAGCATGTGGCGTGCTTTGCAATTGCCATGGCCATTTTGGTTTGAGAGAGATGAATGATCTTACTCATGCCCTGCATGATCATTTTGTCGAGCGATCTCGTTCCAACCTGACCGAGCTCTAGGCCGAATGTGGCAACGTGCCTAAGTGTGTAGTGAAGTTGCGGGGCAGAGGCTTAGTAGATATCCATGTTACATGATCATATGTATAAATACTTTTTGTCGGAGGATTTTAGTGGAAGAAGGTTTAGTGCAGCGGGATTGGTTTGATTGAAAGACAAGATAACTGACATAAATTTCCTAATCGGCTCCTTCAATTATTTCCCCATTGTCGTTATGATTGGAGAGATTCTTGTATGGAGCTCAACTCACCACGTCATCCACGAATTCCACAAATAAATATTTAACACATTATCATTAAGTGTCACATTATCTTTTTTATATAATGAGAAATTTATTCTCTTCGGGTCATGAACACCTCACAAGATCATGGATTCAGGTTAGTTCATATGCAGAACACATATGTGGGTAACCTCACATTATCTTTTTTTATTCACTAATAATGTTCATTTTTTAAATATTATTTAAAATATTTACGTACGTGTAAAAAATTCATTGGAGGATAAGTTCGCCATATCATCCATGAACTCGGCTCATCTAAGAATTTCTTGACTGGACTGACCCAACCTAGGTCTCCCTTGGAATCCACAAAAAATGGAGAAACTCTTATATGCCATGGGGATACCACGTCAGCATTGTTGTGTGGTATTACAAGTCAATAAAAATTAGTTATAGTAGCATATTCATGTTGGTGTTCAAAGTTCTCATATTCCCATGATGGTTTTTTTTTTTGGTCATTTTCCAGTGTGGAATTCTAACTCTCAACACATACCCTCGTGTGTCAACTAGGGGTGTTCAAAAAAAGGGACTCGGGGAGAACCGAACTAGAATTGAGCCTTAACTGAATTGGTTTGAACCGGTTCTAATTTGATGCAATTTTTGAACAAAAAGCAGCTCCATTAATTTCTAAGTATAATGGTTATTTAGTTCGAACCAAATCGAATCGATTTAATAAACAATAGTACAATCATATGAAAATACAATTTTTAAACCAATTTGATGCAATTCAAACCGAATTTAACCATTTCAAAACCAATTCAGTTTGGTTCGACCCGAATTAAACCGTTTCAATTCTAATCCAATTCAGTTTGAACTAGTTAACCGAATTGGTTTAAACCAATTTGATATTTTTATGCAAACTAATAGTTCATGCTTATTATGCGAATCTAACCAAATAGGTTCTTTTGGTTTGGTTCGGTTCGGTTCTGAACCAGGGGTGAAAATGGTTCATATCGGGTGATTTGTTTAGAAAATTGTTGGGCCCCGACTTTTTTGAGTTAGTTTTTCATACTAAAAAAATCTTACGGAGGACCATTTTGGAAAATGAAAGATCAACCATTTCATGTTCAATTTTTCAAGTGATCTTTCTGCCCTGATTTTAATACAATAATAAATTAATATAAAAACAACAATACAAAATTAAATATAATAAATAAAAACTACTAATTTATAAATATTTCGATGTATTAATAACTTAATTAACGTAAACACTAATAAAATATGAAGCATAAAAACATCAAATGTGTCACTTTCATTGTCAAAACTTAATAATCATACAAATTACTTAATATGATATTTACTTTTAATATAATTTTGATTGGTCTCGGACCCGACAGGTTTTCGTGGGCTGGGACTCGACTTTCTCGGGCCGATTTTTCTTCACCTCAAAAACTGACCTACTTTTATATAGGGTCCCAAAACTCAATTTTTTAGATCGGTCTCGATCGCTTTTTCATACTTTTCGTTTCTAGTTTTTTTGTTACACCCCTATCTGCACCTACTCTAGTACAATGTAAATAGAAAATTTGCACTGAATTTGTACGAAAAGTTGATATCTAATCCTCTTCCACTCCCAGGTTTTTACTTCTATGTTTCCAGATATAATATTATAATTCTCGGCAACTCCAAAAAAAATAAAAAACCAAAAGGTCTGCTGAATGACGCAAATATCCTTGTACGGTGTGTGGTTGCAAAACAAATATCTTAACACATTACATTTTCACCTAAAGGTTAAAAGGATAATTACCATGACCGCTCCACGACATAAACGTATCTCCTCTTCTGATCTTCTTTACCAACACCATCCAACCGAGACAGTGCTTGCACTTTCCTCCATTGTTGTTCGTTGAAACCACTCTCATCCTTGGATTCCCAACAGATTTTATTAACTTAGTTTTCTTGTTTAACAAAAAACATACAGATCATTGAGATACTGGCATGCCAAATTTCTTTATATATACATATATATATATGCTTCAATATATTTCTATACTGTATTCGTAAGTCTAGAAAGGGACAACCGGAAGGGGAAATAAAGAAGAAGTTCAACCAATAAGAATCAAATTCAGAGTTATCGATTACTTGTTGAAGATGATGTCACTGCATTAAACATGCTTTCTCAATCTAAGTGCATCTTAGTTCTAGCAATTTATAGAACTATAACATGTCATAAGTAAATGTAGTACATAAAATTCATTTGATGGAGGTTTTTTCGATCGAGTTACTGAATCATTCGGTAATTTAATCCAACTGCTCACAGTCGATGATTCAAATTAAAGAATTCAATAACTCATAATTATTTTTCTCACTTATTTAGTAATTTAGTAGTAACTGGACCGTAAAATTTCCCAACAAACATTTGATGTACAGAGAAATTTATGTGTCTCTTCCATTGCTAGGCAGAGAATGTCAGTTAATCAGGGCTGATATATATCAGAGCCGATCATGGTGACTTCTGTCGCTTAAAAAGGGAATACTTTATTGTAAAGCAGATTTGATGCAGTAGTATTGGTCGTGGACTTAAAATTAAGATTATCATAATTTTAATTTTCACTATTAAAATTTTAATCTATATGTTAAATGTTCTTTTTATGGAAATAGCACTTTTAATCGTAAATTTAACGGAATCCATTTAATTCAGATTTGAATAGTACCGATTCATGTCCTTCTCATGGTAGCTTTTTTTCCATACTCATAATCCTCAAATTCGATACATTATTTAAGGAAAAAATATCGAATTTCAACTAATCTAATTCGTAAAGAAGAACGCATTCCATGAACCTAAATTTGGGACAATGGTGGAAGTGAATAATTAGTGGGTCTATGTATAGGATCCTCAAAATCTCATGACAGTAATGAAAAGACATTAACAAATTACAGAGAGAAAGCACTGAGAGTAGTAGTCTCTGTCACATCTTCAACTGTTAGTCTCAAGGCTCATGATCAATCTACCGATTGATGGGATTAAGTAATGTCTCGAATTTGAAGTAAATGTCGCTCGCACAGACCCACGATCACACTCGCAGCATCATGTCCCATTCTCTGGCTCCATTTGTGATCTCCCATCAGCTTTCGATTAGTTCTAAGGAGAATCCGGGAGATTCGTAATGGCCGCTGGCCAAATGATCCCGTATTCAATATCCCACCAAGTTAGTGTCTATTCGAGACGGTTCTTCCTCGACAAGACATTGTGCGAATGTAATGTAGATCAAGGGATGTGCCCCATAGGTCTTTGGAGTAGGGAGGAAGTGTAAATCGATAATTTCCTTTTTGCCGTATCATAATATTAATGTTGTATATGTTTTTTTTTGTGTGTGTATCTATATATATATATAAATACAATTCATCCGGTTCAGATCTGTCGACTTTTTTGGTACGGGCAAGACTTTTACTGATAAGTTTTTTTATATTCTTGAAAACCATTAAAAACTAGTTATTTCTTCAAAAACTCGAGGTTTTAGGCTTGGGTAAGATCAAGTTTCTCGGTTTTTTATGATGCAGTGATATATCATTGACATATAACCTTGATGTTATGGATTTGGTTCTTACGCTCTGACTTTTCCATATTCTTTTACTCCTTTCTACCTTTTATCCCTTTCTAAGTTCCGAGAATTGAGCTAACCTTCCACCATGGTTCCTATTGCTTCACGTACAAAACCAAAATTAGGATTCACCCGTAACACATAGGATCAAAGCCTAGCACTCTCCTCATCCCAAATCGTGAAATTTGCTCCAAACATGCAAATAATAAGCTCTCTCACCCTAACTTTAATGGATTTGGTATCTCCATTCATTCGATAGATCGTCAGACGTAATCACGTGTACAGTTTTCTGAGGACCTGCCGTCACAGAGGATCTCAAAAGGGCCCCTATGTATTTATGTATCTATTTGTTTATTTATTTCTCCGTATAGCCACACTAGGGCAACAAACGTGCTACTTGACGACGACAAGAACGTTTCACTATCGAATGTCGAACATCGATCTCATTACTACCATTGCACTTACACATGTACATCAATTCGTAGTACTGTCGATATTGGGTTCCGCCCAGTTTTTTCCTTTTCACTCTCTCCATAGAACTGTTACAAGTAGTGCTACTGGCAACAATGGCATAAATGTTTTTCAGTGTATAGTAACCTGAAAAGACCATAAGGAATGGATGATAAAAGGTGTACGAGGAGTCTGCTGATGAAATCAAACTCAGAATTTTTATATTATAAGACAAAAACAGTACTAACCGGACAAAGGTCACTTTTTTAACGATAACATTATTTAGAGCACACCCATCCATGTTAGTGACGCATCATGTGGCAAACACAATTATTTCTGTGTGTCAACATTCTACGCCTCATATGGAAGATCCTTAAGTACTTTTACTAAATATCCCACATGATTTATTCTTTTTCCGGGGATCTGGTGATGTGGTACCATGTTAATTTTAAATCAAGAGGTTCATTCTAGGTAGTGAAATTCTCCGTATCGCTTTATACTTCTCGTTCTCTTCTTCGTGTCCCCCTTTAAACTGACAAAAATTACGGCGATGTCTTAAATTTTTCTCACTCCTGTAGTTGAGTCTTATAAGTTTGAAAATAGTTAATTTAGTCTCATAAGACCAGTTTCGTTATACATTTCAGTTTAAATTAACAGTGTTTTGCCGATGTGATTTTCACGATGTTAGCAGAACTGCTAGCAAAATAGTAACGATTCAGGCTAAAATGCATAATAGAGTCGAGCTATATGATTGAATTAGACATTTTCAAACATATATGACTTAACCTTAAAAATATATATATAACACTTCCACTGTAATTATCTCGATTTCTTAATTAGTAGTAGTAATAATTAAAAAAAAAAAAAGCAAGTGGAGATGGGACATCTGGCTTCTATAGGACTTCTACATATTGTGAAGCCATCATTTCTTTGCAAAACTTTTCTGGGAAAAAGAGGCCTCACAGCTAATTAAATCTGGGCAAATTGCATCATATTGCACGAAATTTGTAGTTTTTGTCAAATCCAGCACAAATGTGAAAAATGGCATGACATAACACGAGGCTTTCAATTTCGTGCCAATTCTAGCATGATGATCAGCTGTTCATCGAAGAGCGACAGAAAATTAAAGAAATAATAAAAGGCAACAAAAATTTAGGAAAAACGTGAGAAGTTTATAAAGGGCCTTAAATTTTTCATAAAATGAAAAAGAAGAACAATACAAGTATTCAAAAAATAGAAAATTTTAAAATGGACGGTTTCTAAATGCTCAAAAACAAGAGAAAATTCAAGATTAGAAGAGAGAATTATGCAGAATTCAGATCAAAGTAAAGTTTACACACAATTAATCGAATAAATTATGCAGGCAAGCAAGAAAGAAAGAAAACATCTCCTAAATGTCGGTCTGAATCTATCACGAGCGCATTCTCCTAGTTTGGTCCCTTTTGTTCTTGCGACCATGCACGACTGGTTTGGTGGCAGTTGGAGAATTCGGATTCGAGGTTAGCCCAGCAGCCATGGCGAGATCGAGACATGGACTCGATGTGGCTTTTCAAGTCGCGATATCCACCGACCCATCAATCACTAAGACGCCCGTGCCTAGGGTTTCTTTTCTTTTCTTCTCTTTAAATCCTTATGGCAAACCCTTGATGTGTATGGACCAAAGATTCATTAGGAACCCTACTATTAGTTAAGCTTGGAAATGCATTGTTCATTCATGGAAGCGACAGTGAAGAAGGTGGAGAGAATTAAATGAAGAGCGGTGGATAGAAAAAGATAAGTCTCACAGTGCATCGGGAAAGAATGAGGGAGAAAGTCCAAACAGGGGAGAAGGCATATTGCATAAATGTATTGTGATGTAATAATATTTACATTGTGAAGTTTACTAATAAAATTTAATTATTTTGTGATTTAAAAAAAACCTAAAAGTAAAGAAATCTCAAGAATTCATAAATTTGAATTGATTGCCATTATTATATAAGCACTGTGAGAAGATTTTTTTTTCTTTTTTCACTCTTTTAAGTATTTTGGAATATTATTTTTTTTTTTCTAATTATTGTTTTTCTTTTGTTTTCCAAGGAGTCCAAAGTTTCTGCTTTTTTGGTTGAGTGCGGTCGGTCCTTTTTTTTTTTTTTTTTTTTACTTTTGTTCAAGTTTTAGATTTTTTTACTTACAATAGATGATTATTCTCTCTCATGTGTATAACTAGTGCGGGGCCATATCGGTCCAAGTTCCTTTTACCATGTCTGATAGGATTAGGTAAAAGGTGAAAGAATAGTTTGTTCTGCACTCACTACATTTCTGATAGGCATGATAGGAACAGGAAAGATTACAAAATCTTAATCTATGATTTGTTTGCTATATGGTAACGGTGCTAGCACGGTGTTTAAACAGGATAAAATCGTCAGGGATGGGTTTATGGTGTGCATTAGGAAGATATTATAGGTGCAATGATAGAAATAATTTAAAATTATTTTCTTTTATTTACAAAAAATTGGTATCTGAAAAGGAAGAACCAAATGAAGAGATTCGACTGCGACTAGGAAGGTGGAGGTGGGCATAAACTCCCACTTTCCTCTTTTGGAGAGAGTCTTTTATGTAACCGTACATCAGGTGGCAGTACATACGTACGTACTGTCACAAACCAATAAGATTCAATCAGTTTAAGAGTTGTTTTATAAAACCTAACGTAAGAATCTTCAAAATAGCATAATATAATTGGTTTGTGAAACTATATCACCACTGTCTTGTCATATATCTATTATGTACAAGACTTTATCCCTCCTTCCGTTACATACAGTCTCAAGCTCGATCTCTTAAATTCTTACACCATCGCTTCATCAAAAAAATTACCAGAAAGATCGCTCTCAAGATAGATCACTTCTTATGAGACTCTATTAACTCTTATATAGATCTAATACAACAAAAAATATACAATATATTATGAAATTCTCTCCTATAGAAAAATATATCAATTTAATTGGTGAAAAATCAAAAAAATTTTAAATTCACTCATTTCTTTTCGAGTCCTACTCATCCAGCCAGATTTTCGAGTAGCGCGGGTTTGTTGCTTATGCATGACATCCCAACAAAATGTGCATTGATCTTTTTTGTTTTTTTTCTTGGGTTAATTGCTTCAAAGGGTCCAACGGTTGTAGTAAATTTCAGATCTTTCTCGATGCTTGGGTGGTTGTACAAAGGGACACCCATCATATGGTTTCTAATTTGTCACTTCGGTCAAGTGAGGTCAGCCACAGCGTTGTAACAAGGGATGCATAACGCCTAGACGGTTTACAATTGAATAATATATATGAGATTTGAATTTAAAAAGGAAAATTTATTATCTGATTGCTAAATTGTTAAATAAATATAAGAAACTATTATTAATTATTAGAAAATTTTTATTAATTCATTTTATTGATGGAGTGTCGTTAAATTAAATTACCGAATAATCTAATGATTAGAGTGTTAAGTTCCCACTCAAAAAAAAAAAAAAGAATAGTTATAGCCCTTGAGAGGCAGCCTGATAGGGTATTGGGGGTCCCAAATTAACCTCCCAATTTCGAGCCCTCGCAAGCGCAATGCCAAGAATGTTTCTCGAGGTGGGGGCTTTATAACTCTCGAACTCGTCAGTTTTGTATAACTTACCCAACACACATGATTTATCGGTTATTGTATGTGCCCCGAATAGGAGGTGTCGCAACCTTACTCGTCGGGTCAGGAAGGTGTTCGGACATCTTGGTCAGAAAAAAAAGAGAGCAACTATAGGATTTTTAACAAAAATTTTTCTTTCTGGATGGATTCATTTGATGGTGATCTAACAATTACACGTGGCATGCAGTGAAGAACCCGCGTAGTAGGTCAGCAACAGGAGAAATAAGTCATTGATACCTAACTACTATATATATATATATATATATCTTATTTTAATGAAATTTTACGATCTAATACTAGATTATTAGGTAATTGTGAAAAATAATTATAGTCTTACTAAATGGAGAAAAAAAATATCAAGAGTCCTCTATATTTTCTTACAAGCGAGTTCTAAATATTTTAAAATGACAAATTAAGTCATAAATGTTGTTTGCCGTTATAAAATCAAATCATTTCCGTTATCTGTCATTACTTTAAACTGAGGTGGCATTGACACGTAAATATCAATATGATGTGTCAAATTTTAGCGCCGACGTGAAAAATTTTGACTTGACATGTACACACGAATTTAGAAAATATTGATTTTTTATTTTAAATCAATGCAATTACACTTTTATCCCTCATTGTGTTGCACATCATAATAAAATTATCCACGTCAGCATTAAAATTTGACATATCATGCTGATATCTATGTATTAATACCACGTCAGCTTAAAATAACGAAAATAACTCGATCTTGTAACGACGGATAACATATAGAACTTGATTTACCATTTTAAGATATTTAAAACTTATTTATAAGAAATAATAAACATACAAGACTTCCGAAATCCTTTTCTCCTATTAAACCTTTTTAATTCAGGTTAAACTATTAAATAATACAGAGGAGCTTCCTTATTCAAACCTGTGGAGTCACCATCATAAGAAGGTGAAAAGTCTTCGATATTATGGCTATATTGCATCAGTATTATTCAGTGGTGTTATAAATTAATAGGAATTAATCATATCAGTGAATGTACGAGAGAATTGGATTGTAAAATATAAATCCAAATTCCAAATAAAATTCATAGAAACCCTTAAAATCATTAAAAAAAAGTCCTTAGAAACACAAAAAAAAAAAAAATAGTGTTCTACAATTCTCGACATTATTTTTCCCTTCTTGCTACTGATGTCGAGGTTTTTGACGTTTTCTTTTGTTGCCAAGGGTTTTATTTTGATTTTTAGGAGATTCTTTTGTTTTTTAATTTTTTTTAAATTTATGATTTATTGTCTAAATTTTCTCTTGTAAATCTGTTGATGTGGCTAAATCCCATTAATTTGTTATATAACTAAGTAGTTCTAATTAAGATGGTAGTCCAAAAGTCACTAATTTCTATATTATCTTTCCTTTTTTCTTACTTTTTTTTTAATATAAAAAAGCGGGAGCAAGTCTGCTGACATATGCCGCACCGTCCATTAGACGAAACAGATCGTATGCAATTACGTCAAACCTTTTGTTACGATCCGATCTCAAGTGACGTGGATTGTTCAAGAACCAAAGTCGGTTCGACATGGATCATGTCGCTCTATTTATTTGATTAATCGCCTCTCACCATCCTTGAAAAATTATAAGATTAATAAATCTGTACGATTATCGAACCGCCCTTGTGCGTTCATTTATCGATCGTTTTTGGCTCAAGAGCATAGAAATTTAATTGTACATTCCCCGTCTTCTGCGTGCTAGATCATCACGACGGACCGTCTACTTCATTTCGTTAGTTTGGAATTGGATAGGAGATAAATAAATATATAAAACTAGCACACGACCCGTTACATCGAGCATAGAAGTGAATAAAAAATAAAGTATTATCGATCACGTCGATGCAGCCAAAGGCAAATTGAAGAAGGTGAGGAGAGGATGTTGTCGGGTTTCAGCGGAGGTTATTAGCAAAAATAGCAAGACAGCGTAAATGCGAAGAAGTGGAAGAGTAAGAATGGAGGAGTAGGAAAAAGTGTGAAAGGACAATCGAATTGAAGGGAGGATAGTTTTGAAATTTCAAAAGCGAGATCAAAACTGTAACTATTCTTCAATATAATAATAGATGATTAATGACACTCGATTAAAATATAAATACAATGTATATTTTTTCTCAAATGGGAAGATTAACCCTTTTCTCAGAAATAACTAAGGATGTTGTTTTTAAAAAAAAACATTCGAGAAATTCGACTAAAATGTTGTCTCATTTAATGTCCAATTATTAAAATATTTCTTTCGTACTCGGGACCAACAAATTCACTAAAAAGTAACTCTCTCTTTTTTTTTTGGTAGATAAAGATGCTTCATTCATCTAACAATAACCTGCCAGACACACAGCTAGCCACCAGCCTCCTGGACTGATGCAGCATTGACAATTCGTGGGGTAGGACAGCCCCATGCATCGCTTTATCATTAGAGATGATTATTCGATACTCTATTTTTTTATGACTCGAATCCTGCTTTATACAGCATCAGTTTCTAACATTTGAGTATGGATTCTACCTTATAGAATTAGAAACTGAACTTTACATGAAACTTGTATTATATCACACGTTTCACAAATCATATTAAATGATATCTTTTTTCGCATCTCGTTACGATAACTTACAAATGTATAATTATAATTAATGGGTAATATAACTAAACAACCTAGTTTATGATAAATTTTTATAATTTTAATTTAATTCTATTAGTTTAGTATGATGATATAATATTCAATAAATATTAGTTAATTCTATATAAATTTCTAATAAGTTCCATTATCGTTATTTTCTGTCTCTAAATGTTTTGAATATAATAAATTAATCGAATATGCATATTGTAATGCCAAATAAAAATTTATTGAGTTAGAGATCCAACGGTATAAATAACATGGGAATTAGAGTTTGAACAAGAAAATTATAACGATTGAAATCTGTCATTTCCTTTATTTACGGTACTGGTTCCTAATATTGTGTTGTTAAAACCGGAACTGTCGATTCCTCAATTCATTACTCGGACCCTACCAGATTTTTATTGGCATCTTATCTACCTAGGGTAGGTTCCAACCGGCACTGGTGCATATCCCTGCTTCAATTATAAATTTCAATATTCATATTATTCCAACTCGAGATTTTAAGTAAGGAAAATATATAGCGAGCAAAAAAAAGTAAAAAAAAAAATATACACCAAACATCTCAATTAAGTCATATCGGTAAGCAGGATTTTAATACTTTGTCTTTGATGTTGTTATTGATGAAAACAAAGACATAAAATGTTAATGTAACAATGAATAACAAATTGAAAATAAGAAAACATTCCATACTAGTGTTGTTATTCATGAAAGCAAGGACATAAAATATTAATGTGACAATGAATAACAAAATGAAAATAAGAAAACATTCAATACTCTTCAATTTCTAGTTTTTATCTAATGAATTTTATGGTATTGTATTTTTCTTTATACATAAAATATTATTGCCCCTTTCACCAATAAAATAGAGAAAATGATATATACAACATTTATTTTAATATTTTTAACGAAGGGTATTAATATTATTTTATCTATCATCCTTCCATATTCATCCTTCATTTTTTTAAAATTTTTTATAAGCATATTCCATTCCTCATCTTGGCCAGAGAAATTCTATTCCTCGTGAATTTCATTTTTCGCAAATTATTCATCATTCCTAACATAAATTATTTTTATTTTAATTACTTGACAGATTTAAATTATTACCTTTTTTTAAAATAGTAATAGTCATTTAATTTGTTGTAATCTCCTCCATATTATTCATTTATTGTTATTATTTTCTGAATGTTCATCCCACCATATTTCTCAAATTTATTTCGAATATATTCCTTTTATATTTTCAAGTTCATAACTGTAGTCACCAATTTATCTTAATCTTATTTTTCTGTGTACAAATAAGGTGTATAAGCTTAAAAGAGAATTGAAAATAAAAGGAGCACATGGACTGCCACTGATAAAAATTGAACGCAGAACCTATTAATCTCAAGTCGAGAACGGTACCACTGCGCTTAAACTATCTTTCTCTATTTATCTTATTGTTATTTTCCATTCGATTTTATTTCGTTGCCAAACATGACCTAAATGAAAATGTGGATTATTCAGGCCTATACCATAAACGGGAGGAATGAAGATTCCTTGTATGCGTCATTGACTCTTCTCTATATCGTATCGATCTCGCCCTCGACAACCTTCTTCCACCCTGGCTTCATCACCCAACAAAACCCTACTGCTCTCGGTTTATGCGTGGACGTACCGTTTCTAGTGAAAGAAGGGGGCTACCAGCAGCAGCGTTTCCGGGATCGAGCTAGCTTGCGGCCGTGTAAGTTTCGATCGTATCCCGTTTTCCTCTAATAAATTTTCACGGGTTTGTGATAGACATGTGTGTCGAATTATAACGAGAACTTTAACGTTTTCTCTTCATCGAGAATTCTGAGCATTCTCCTTTTGCTAGCGGAGGATCAAACTGCTATTATAATTTTATTATCGTATTAAAATAGAGAAAAATGAAGTGATAACTAAAAGACTTGATGTATTACGAACATCATTTCATTTTTTTAAGGTTTAAGTTGTATGTTCGTCACCACATTATCAACAATGTCACCCACAAATTTTAAGTAATTAAGTATCCTTCCGAGTTTTCATTTTTGTTCATATTTAGGAGGGCTAGCCAAGTGGATTCAATTTTCTATTTCGTGTCTGACTTGTTTCAAAATATTTCAACACTTTCGATTTAAATTTGAGATGTCCCGAGCTCGTCATTGTCAATAAGACTTCGATATCCTCTTATTTCCTTCTTCCTTTCATCTATTTTAAATACGCTCCTTCTTCTATTCATCTATTTTAAATTCACGAGCGTGCTTGCAGTCGGGAGAAAAAAAATTGATCATCGGCCCCACTTCTCTAAGTAAGAGTTTGCTTCTCTAAACCACTGCTGACGCCTTCATTTTTATTATTAAAAAAAGTGAAATTCATCCATTCAATTATAAGAGAATAAATTTAACATAAATAGTTTTTTTCCTTCATATTCTCATTAAAATTCATGCGCCGTCTCGTATCCTAAATCCTTATTTATTATGACTAATTCAAATTTAAATCGGATCGGCAATTAATTGATAAAACTCTTCCAAATATGATTTTCTCAATCATGTGATTCAAACCCGATATCTTAGAACGAACAGGTGTTGAACCATCTCACTTAATGTAGAACGATAATTTATGTTTATTTACACCGTAGCATATACTTTACCGCCAAATATTTAGTATGTAAATACACAACGAGTTTGCTGTGTAAGTCATCATTCAAATCTTGGCACATTAACTCTCTAAAATTATGAAAAAAAAAAAAAGATATGACCGGTGATTTACAAACGAACTTGTTGTCTATTACACACTAAATATTTACTCATTTTTCAATGGGTTTCGATTCCCACGGTGTAACACAGCCAGTGATGAGATCCAGGGAACTCCAAATATCACCTTCCCAAAACTGTCATCCAATTCCACTCCCATGTCGTCGTTTTCAATTGCTCAATCCACAACTCAAAATATATTATATAAAATAAAATAATCTCCGTTGATTACATGTTTTTTTAATGTTTTTTTTGTTTGAGATGCGCTTGGAAAAAAAAAACCTTTTTGATAGAATCTCGTTTCATGATCTAGCCATTTATTATTACTCTTTAAGCAAATTCGGGATAGTTTTTTTTTTTTAACTCACTTCCACGTTTTAAAACCCTCATTCGCATGATTTTATATTATATTACCTCTATAAGTCTTTTACTTCGCCACCCATGCGCTTCTACTTTTTCTCTGGAATTTTTCGTTCCCTCCCCGCCTCACATTTTCCACTTACACGATCGAGCACGACACCAGTTAATTGTATGTTAGCCGCCGTGAACTGATTGAAGTAGCAGTACGTCTCTTTTCTTCAAGTAATATCTCGTGTTCGAGTACTGTAAATTGAAAAAATTCATTTTGAAGGAGTTTGACCCCTTATTAGGCTTTTCCGACTCAAAATTAAATCAATTATAACCCGTTGAATTTCTAGATAATCGTGATTCAAATTAAAAAAATTAATTATATCATAACATCTCGTCCGGTACAGCCAATGAATCCAGTTTCATCAAAAGCCGAAACTTATATGTTACGTGTCAAACCCACCGATCTTGTGATGTGTCCAACGACTATCGATTATTATATACTATGAATAGTTAGAAGGGCCTAGAAATGCGTATCTGTATGTACATACATATATGGATACATATATTCAATGATGACAACATGTCTATGTTTATATCCCATGTCACAATTCTGCATGTGAATCAATAACAGTTCCGAAAATAAAATATCGGAGGTCATAGAACAATTAACCCTATAAGACATGATATTAGGAAGGTCCTGTGCTGGATTGCATCAGAGAAGGATTCAAAAAATTTGTTTTCGGGGGTAAAATTTAATGAAAGATGAACAAGATAAATTTAAATAGGGCGAAATACGATAATTTATGTAGCAATTCACGGGTTTTGCCGAGTTTATTGGGAGAATAATCGCCTCTTGAGTTCCCTTGTATCCATCCCTGCATATTCGGGATCTTTCTCGAGATTGCCTACATGTCCAACTACATTACGAAGAGGAAATCTCGGGTTTATGTGTAAGATATCGAGAATTAAACAAGACAAGGTCTAGGGATTATACGGACCACCACTAGTTACTCGAGGCTTTTACTTGGTTTGAAAATCGAGCAATTAAGTTAAATGATGAATAATTCATGGTTGCACGAGCCAATATGTCACGCTTCACATTTTGTCATAGGGCTTCATATTAATCATTAAATATTAGCAAGGCGTATGCATGCACTCCTCTCTCTCTATATATTTTAAAATTTTTATATGTTTATTTAATTTAAATTTACAAAAATTCACGTCATCATTTTAATTGCATATGGCACGTACTAGGCCAAGATGTTAGATTACCCGTCTTGAGGTCAATTACTGAATGCGGATGTTAGAGCACACTTATTGTGTTGGTGAGACTGAATGGCCTAATAAATTATCTACTAATAGTAATTGAGAAATTAAGTTTCCAAATTTTGAATTAGAAATATTCTCGTCTATTTATTAGCTTATCATAAATTTAAGAGATTAATACAAGAATCATTTTCCACTAAAAAGTGAAAATGGGAAGATGATTATCACTTCATTGAGACTTCCAAATACACTTGGCAATTTTTCACGATATGATAACCTGACACGGCACGATACAAAATTAGGTAAGTTTTGGTTGACCAAAGAATCTCATATCTAAACAGGTTGACCCATGTAACTCGTATACATAAACGAGTTAAAATGAATTAAACCCATGTAACGCGACACGACACGACACGACATGACTAAATCCCTTTAGTTATATGTTTATGTGTCAAATCCATTAACTCATTTAAACATATTAAGTTAAAAATATTATTACATCACACACATTTAGTTATACGTGTTAAATATGTTATGTCGTATCAACTCGGTTTTAAATGGGCCATATTCCTGTCTGAAATTTTTAACTCATTTATTAAACGGATCGTATACGGGGTTGAGATGCTGTGACACGAACATGTTTAGACACATGTATTGCCAGGCTTACTTCCAAATAGAATTGCAAGCCTGAAAAAAAACCAACATTGCTAGAGCACTGAAACGAGGAACGATAGTTTTGTGCAGTGGTATCATGATCAATGGCGGTTTTGTTTAGGGGTATCATACACCTGGCTCGAATAGAAAAAAGTTCATGATTTGAGGGCTATACTCTTCAACGGGTCGATCTAGCTCAAATCTCAATTATACCAAATGACATAGACATGAAAAAAGAAATTTCATATTCGATTCTCATCAAAAAGTATGTCATGTGCTCTTCTATTCACCTTCTTTTCCCCTTCTAGTTTCATGAATCTCCTGTGCATATCAATGGTCTATTCCCTTCATCCAATAAGGGCATGACAGGTGTTACAGATCACGATTAACCATGCCTGTTTTATAAATAATCTCACTAAAGGGAAATAAGAAAGCTCTATAAATTAATAATATCCAATATTAATTTACACCAATGATGTTGAACTGTTGTTGTGGAGGGGATGCTTATATATGCAATTTGGGATGATCCGCTGGGCCACCCATGATTAGCCTTCTGCGTCACTAGTGACGCTTCGGGAGGGTCACGTTGGAAAGTCAACCATTGATCATCTCCTTCCCCCTCCACATGTTCATTCAACTTCGTCTCTCCTTTTTTTTTTTTTTGGTTGTGATGACTAAATTTAATTAACCCGACTAATCCAAATTTGAAATAGATGGATCTGTGAGATATAAGTCTTTTTAAACCATTAATTCTTTCCATCTATACGATTTGCAAGCTGAAATTTTACTTAATGAGAAGATGTGTTAAACTGTCTTGACCTGCTCATATTTAAAAAAAAAAAATGATACTCCGGATTTAGTAGATGATACAGGTCTTTCCGCTTAGCGATCGCCATCAGGGTTTTTGTTGAGTCGGTTAATTAGTCGATCACCCTGTGTAAAATACACGAAAATTAGACCTCGTTCTTAAAAGCATGGGGCTGCAACAACTCACCTGGACAACTATCCTTGGAATCTGTCAGGCTTGCGATTCTTATGAGCTAACATCTTAGTCGGTCGTATATAAATATGTCACCTCTTCGTTCGTTTTTCTTTTTTCTCTGTTCTTTTTGAAAAAAATCCACAAAAGGACAGGCTTTCTGATCTATATATATTACCACCAGTGAAAAATAAGCACTAATTTATTATTTCTCGATCATATTATTTATATTTTTTACATTTTATAGTAATAATTATTATTATGATTATTGTTATTGTTAAAAAAAATTGTCATCTTCATGCAGTTAGACACCAAGAAGGAGATGGAAAAGGAGCTCTAAATTTATGAGAGGGGGCCCCCGCGACTTCGAGTAGTGCAACTATAAATAGTGGCAACTCTCCATTGGCTTCTTCTCAGTTGTCAGTCTTAAACCCTAGAGGCTAAGGTCTGCTTCTTGCTCGTAGCGAATTGGCCGGGGTAGAATCTTTATACACACACACAGCATATACATCGCTAACAAGTTTGTTGGCTTGTTGGGTTGGCTGTCTCTTCCAGCTCGGTCGAGACTCGTGATTGATGCTGTTTCCTGACATGTCCTGAGTCGTGAAACGATGGGCGACGATCAGAGCAAGGGCGCGAGGAAGGAGGAGGAGGAGGAGCCGGGGATGATGGCGAAGAAGACGGTGTGGTCTTCTGTGGGATCAATATTCATGCACGCCGATGCCATGGATAAAGTCTTGATGGCTCTGGGCTTCATCGGAGCTGTGGGCGATGGGTTCGCCACCCCTCTGGTGCTGTTTATCAGCAGCCACTTGATGAACAACATCGGCGGTGCCTCGGGCTATACCACGGAGGTGTTCGTCCACAACATCAACAAGGTCTCTCCCGCTCTCCCTCTCTTGAAATGGCAATGGCATCCTTGGAGTTTTCTTGGATAGAGCCGACTGGTGCAGTGATTCCTATTTCATCCCGGTTTTTTTTTTAACCCAGAAAACTGAGATTTTCATTGCTTGGTCCGATAAAAAGTTGCGATATGAACTCGAGATTCTTAGATATAAGCTTGATATTCTGTGCATTTTCTCATTGCTGAAGCTTCTTTTATTATTTTGGGTGGCACAGAATGCAGTGGCTCTCCTGTACTTGGCTTGTGGATCATTAATTGCCTGCTTTTTGGGTAAGTGGCTGGGGAGCGGCAGTAACTTCAACTTCTCTCCCTGTGATTTCTTTTATCCTACCTTTCCTAGGAGTTGTCTCTGCAAAGAAACAATTGAAACCCCAGAAACTAAAGCACATGATCGACCGGTTTTATGATCCATGGCAAAGCAGATGACCGGTTTAACATAATCTGAGAGTAGTTTCGACATATGATTCGCAGTATGTCCATTACATATAGGAGTACTTTTTCATCGTAACAACATAACTTGCCCTGTAACGACTCCAGCAAACCATGTCCCTGTCATGCACACGTTTGGTTTTCAACTGCGTGCCCATTTCGTGATCGTGTCTCCCCTTTCTTTCTATCTTTCGAACAATACTTAATAGTTTCATGGTGTGTAATTTGTGTAGAGGGTTACTGCTGGACAAGGACGGGAGAGAGGCAGGCGGCAAGAATGAGACACAGATACCTGAAAGCCGTGCTGAGGCAGGACGTCGGCTACTTCGACCTGCACGTCACCAGCACGTCCGAGGTTATCACCAGTGTCTCCAACGACAGCCTCGTCATCCAAGACGTCCTTGGCGAAAAGGTCCCGAACTTCCTCATGAACCTCTCAATGTTCATCGGCAGCTACATTGTCGCCTTCTTGATGCTGTGGAGGCTGGCTATCGTCGGGTTCCCGTTTGTGGTCCTCCTCGTGATCCCGGGCCTCATGTACGGCCGCACCCTCATGGGCCTCGCCCGGAAGATCCGGGGCGAGTACAGCCGGGCCGGTGCCGTAGCTGAGCAGGCGGTGTCATCGATACGCACCGTGTATGCATTTGTAGGGGAAAGCAAGACGATAGGTGAGTTCTCGACCGCGCTGCAGGGGTCGGTGAGGCTGGGTCTCCGGCAGGGCCTGGCCAAGGGCTTGGCGATCGGGAGCAACGGGGTCGTGTTCGGGATTTGGTCATTCATGTCTTGGTATGGTAGCAGGATGGTCATGTACCACGGGGCCCAGGGAGGAACGGTTTTCGCCGTCGGCGCCGCCATCGCCATTGGTGGATTGTAAATCTTCGATCCTCCAACTATATACTAAAATATATTTCTTCTTTTTTTTTAATTTCCCAAATTGTATTTTTTAAATTATTAATATATTAATTAACTTTCTCATTCTGTTGCTAAAAAGCCATTTTCACCGAAATTTGATTCAACCTTGTGAAAAAATTAATGATCAGTTTTTTGCTGGGAATTTATTCTGTATTGATTATGTGCAGATCGCTGGGAGCTGCGCTACCCAACTTGAAGTACTTCTCAGAAGCATGTTCGGCCGGCGAACGAATAATGGATATGATCAACAGGGTGCCGAAGATCGATTCAGATAATATGGAAGGTGAAGTTCTCGAGAACATTTCGGGCGAAGTTGAGTTCAAGAACGTCGATTTCGCGTACCCATCGAGACCCGAGAGCCTGGTCTTAAGGAACTTCTGTCTGAAGGTACAAGAGAATAAGAATTCAAGTGGACAAATGGGATTACATATAAATAGTATTAGCCAACGTGAAATTAAAGCAGAAAATTCACCGCCCAATATTTCATTTTTTTTTTACCAATAGGGAGAAAATTTCAGAGCAAAAAACACCGTCTACATTGTAAAAATGTCAATTTGATGGTATACAAATAAGTTCTTTTTGAAAAGGATGCAATGATGTTCGCCCCGTTGCAACATCATTGTCACATTTTAAACGGAAGAGACAACACGAAGGTAAAGAATTCTCCGATATTTATGCACCGTGAGTTCTATTTCACCATCGAACTTTGTTGCTTTTGGTTGCCCTGAAGGTGCCGGCAGGTAGGACCGTGGCGCTAGTGGGAGGGAGTGGATCGGGGAAATCGACAGTGATATCTCTGATGCAGAGATTCTACGATCCCAATGGCGGGGAGATTCTTCTTGATGGGGTAGGGATTGGGATGGTGCAGCTCAAGTGGCTGAGGTCACAGATGGGACTGGTGAGTCAAGAGCCAGCACTCTTTGCCACTTCCATAAAGGAGAACATCCTCTTTGGCAAGGAAGATGCCACTTTCCATGAGGTCGTGGAGGCTGCCATGGCATCCAACGCCCACAACTTCATCTCCCAGCTGCCCCAAGGATACGATACCCAGGTTCGGGTTTAATCAACCGATCGCCTATATCTTTCAACTCTCGACTGCCATGAGATGTCTCGGGTCGTACATAACTCAAACTTGCACTTTGTTAGTGTAGGTTATACAGAAATGGTTCAATACTCACTATAATACACCTCAAATCTGGGAGAGCTTGAGAATGAATTGCTAGATAGACTTACCAAAAAGGAAAATGTTAGGATTTGGGAATATACTCTCTTTCATTTTTGCTTATTTTAGAAGTTGACTCTCAAACAGGACATAACCAAATTTATAAATTGGCACCTAACCAAATTTCTCTTAAATGGTCTTAAGTAGGACATGATTAACATATTATAATTTTTTTCGGTTTGAACCGCCGGTATTAAGAAATCCAATGGGATCTGAATAATCTAACTCAAACTAAGTGAGCCCACTGGGAGTTAAACCGCCCCTGAGTTGAATTATCTTTATTCACAAGATTCAATTTAAACCATAGATGTTGCTTAAGGGGAAAAGATATCTCATCACCTCAGTCAACCTACTTTGATAACATATTTCAGTTATTCACAAGAAATATATGGTACAATGATATCGTTCTCAACTTATGGTCTAAAAATTATCAGTTTAATTCTATTAGTTAAAGTTTTTATACCCTTTTGACATCCTTTTCTTCCAACCCCATCTAGACCAAACCTTCATTTGACCCAAGATTTCCGCTCAATTTAAATTATATTAGATACATCAAAGAATCAATACCTTCAAACAGGGAAAAAAAATCTTAGGTTAACATATGATATATATATGTAATTGAAAAAATATCCATTGCTTTTTTATATGCAACTTTTCATAAAAAAATGACGAATTTTAATTAATTTATATTTAAATTGAATCAACAAATAGCAGGAACTCAAAAGCCTTGCGACTAAAAAATTATTCCTGATTAAGAGCTTTTTTTTCCTTTTTTTTTTAAAGCATTGGTCAATTATGATATCAATCAAGATCTTGCAATTATGACAACCCCCGACCCTATGCAGAATGATGGACGGGCAGTAAACGAACAAAGAGCACCTCCATGTAAATGGAAGGAGCAGTGCAGCCAAATTACACTCCGCATGCATCATGTTCTCCAATAAGTCGTAATTGATTAAACAAATAACAACAGGAAAAAGAAAAAGGGAATGTTCTCAGCAGTAGTTTGCTGTCTGGATGGCTGACTGCAATCATTATCGATTGACAGCCTAGGGTTTCCTGTGTGTAATGTGGCCACTTGCCCACTAGGACAAGAATGACCATGACCAAGGAGGATTCCACCAGATTCCTCTGTTGGGCTACAGATCCTCCAATTATACTCACTGCCCCCACTTGTTTCCTTTTGTTACTTTTTTTAACTTTTGACCTTTTGGATGATCTAAGTTTGGTTGATCTTTACTGTGTTTTTCTTGATAATATAAATTTACTGAAATAATTTAATATATCTTTTATTTAAGTAAAAAAATCTCAAATTCAATTTTGAACAGACCTCTTAATTGGCTGAGAGACTCAAATTTGAATTAATCATGGTTAGTTAGTCTTCTTAGTGTTAGGCGGTTCCTAACAAAAAAAAAATGTTTTTTGCTTTTAACCAAGGGGTGGAAATTGATCATTTGAATGTGATGTGGCATTCATCTCGTGCCCTGGATGGTTCTAATTTCACGGGTTGTACCGGTTTTCAGTTTGTGGAATCTGGCCATGACATAGAAGTTCAGGATAAATGACCTAAAGACCGAATGATGTAACATGTTGTCGTTTTTTTTCCCGATACGTAGGTAGGTGAACGAGGGGTTCAGATGTCTGGTGGCCAGAAGCAGAGAATAGCTATTGCAAGAGCGACGATCAAATCTCCAAGGCTCCTCCTCCTCGACGAGGCCACCAGTGCACTGGACTCCGAGTCCGAGAGAGTCGTCCAAGAAGCTCTAGACAAAGCCTCGATCGGCCGGACTACCATAGTTATTGCCCACCGCTTATCTACCATCAGGAACGCCGATATCATTGCGGTTGTCCAAAATGGGCAGGTAGACGGCTTCTGATCCGCCATTTTGTGTTATAGGACTGTGATCCCAATCGATTTTCTTTGCCATATAGTTTTGCTATTCTATGTTGACAAATTGAACAGCCATTTGACAATTTGTTCTTATCAAGGTCATGGAAATTGGCTCGCACGACGAGCTGATCCAGCACGAGGACGGTCTCTACACCTCCTTAGTCCGGCTCCAGCAGACTGAACCGTCCAGTGACTGTAACACCACCATTGCTGTCGACACTACCACCTCGAATCCCTTAGCCAGCACCTTGGCTGACACAAACAACAACAGCAGCCGCCGGCTCTCCTTAATGAGCCGCTCGAGCTCCGCGAGCCGGGTCTCCTCATTAATCGAGCCGGGAATGGTCCCCGACCACGGACCGCTACCCGTCCCATCCTTCCGACGGCTCCTAGCCCTGAACTTGCCGGAGTGGAAGCAGGCAACCCTGGGGTGCCTAAGCGCGGTGCTCTTCGGGGCGGTGCAGCCACTGTATGCGTTCGCCATGGGGTCGATGATCTCAGTGTACTTCTTGGTCGATCACGACGAGATCAAGGACAAGACAAGGACGTATGCCCTTTGCTTCCTAGGGTTGGCCGTGTTCTCCTTGCTAGTAAATATCAGCCAACACTACAACTTTGCTTACATGGGGGAGTACCTGACCAAGAGGATAAGGGAGAGGATGCTTTCCAAGATTTTGACATTTGAAGTAGGATGGTTCGACCAAGACGAGAATTCAAGTGGTGCCATCTGCTCTAGACTTGCTAAAGATGCCAATGTGGTAAGTGTTCTCTAACTGCTAAATTCTCGAGCCGTGAATCTCTCGATCCCATGCCTATCCAATCCGATAGATGTAAGAGCCATACAAACTGTAGTGGTGGCCTGACAAAGTTTTCGCTTCCATTGGAAACCGGACATAATGTAGAATTACTAGTTGAGTCGAGCTCATAGATGACGTGATAAACTCACCCAGTAATTGAGTGATGCAACATTTTCTGTGGATATGTTAGACAATCACTAATCGAGTCAAGGATGGAATGATGTACTGAGCTTGTGTAAGAATCTACCGGGCACTGGTGTTTTGGTCCATTTACTAAGTTGGTCATCTCTTGGCAGGTGAGATCCTTAGTGGGAGATAGAATAGCGCTCCTTGTGCAAACCATCTCAGCCGTGACCATAGCATTCACAATGGGCCTTGTCATCGCATGGAGGCTGGCACTGGTGATGATAGCTGTCCAGCCAGTTATAATAGTTTGCTTCTACACGAGAAGGGTGCTGCTCAAGAGCATGTCCGGGAAGGCAATCAAGGCGCAGGACGAGAGCAGCAAGCTTGCAGCCGAGGCTGTGTCAAATGTCAGGACCATCACGGCGTTCTCCTCTCAGGACCGGATCCTCAGGATGCTTGAGAAGTCCCAGGAAGGACCGAGGCGGGAGAGCATCAGGCAGTCGTGGTACGCCGGGCTCGGGCTCGGAGCATCCCAGTGCCTGACTTCTTGCACCTGGGCACTCGACTTCTGGTATGGCGGTAAGCTTGTCTCCGAGGGATATATAACTGCAAAGGCGCTCTTCGAGACGTTCATGATCCTGGTGAGCACAGGACGGGTCATAGCCGACGCCGGGAGCATGACGTCAGACCTGGCAAAGGGCTCAGATGCTGTGGGTTCGGTTTTCACCGTGTTGGATCGGTATACCAGGATAGAACCCGAAGACCCGGATGGAATCCAGCCTGAGAAGATTTCTGGGCATGTGGAGATTCGGGATGTGGACTTCGCGTACCCTGCTAGGCCTGATGTGATGATCTTCAAGGACTTCTCGATCAGGATCGAGGCAGGGAAGTCGACGGCCCTGGTGGGTCAGAGTGGATCAGGCAAGTCGACCATCATCGGCCTGATTGAGCGTTTCTACGACCCGCTGAGGGGCACAGTCAAGATAGACGGTCGAGATATCAGGTCTTATCACCTGAGGTCCTTGAGGAAGCGCATAGCACTGGTCAGCCAGGAGCCCACATTGTTCGCGGGCACCATAAGGGAGAACATCGTGTACGGAGCACTGGATAAGGTCGACGAGGCCGAGATTGTTAAGGCAACCAAGGCTGCCAATGCCCACGACTTTGTGGCGGGCCTCAAGGATGGGTACGACACATGGTGCGGCGACCGAGGGGTGCAGCTGTCAGGCGGGCAGAAGCAGAGGATTGCCATCGCGCGGGCGATCCTGAGGGACCCTTCGATCCTGCTCCTGGATGAGGCAACAAGTGCGCTCGACAGCCAGTCAGAGAAGGTCGTCCAGGATGCCCTGGAGAGGGTGATGGTGGGGAGGACAAGCGTGGTGGTGGCGCACCGGCTGAGCACCATCCAGAGCTGCGACCAGATCGCGGTTCTGGACAGGGGGAAGGTGGTGGAGAAAGGGAACCACTCGGCTCTGCTGGCCAAAGGGCCGTCGGGTGCTTACTACTCACTGGTCAGCCTCCAGAGGACGGGGAGCTCTGCACATTTGAACTAGAGAAGGGAGAGATGTGCATGGATTTGGATTTGTAGTAACCGAACATATACTAATCTACCTTTGACCTTGTCCTCCCATAAACCTTTTGTATATTGTAAGCTTCAGATTCTCCCTAAGGAACTGGTCGAAGTTGTACAGCATTGTGTTTCCATTATCTGTGGTGGTTTGCTAGACTGAATCCAATGATCAACTCGAGAAGCTGAGTACTTTTCCATAGCAAACTCTGTATTCGATCTGTCTACCGACCAAGCATGTTGGTGATGAATCTCGATAATTCATAATCCGATGAAAGTAGGGTAGGACTCGGACTGGCACCTAATGAATCTCTCCAACTCCCTTCTCTGTCACAACATTACACATCAGGAGAAGTAACAGAATGTCTCAGTTGGACTGCATTTTCATGGCTTAGACTACTCTCTCTCTTTTTTTTCTTTTGCTAAATCATCATGGCTTAGACTACTCAAAATCCACCGTTGTATAACTTTGGGCTTCTCGTTTCCTGCTAGAGCAGGGGAACTGAAATCTGGGGTGTGAATCTTCCTGCGTATAATTCACTCTGGAGGATCCCAAGAGGATGAGAGGAGAGCAGCGCAGAGCACATCAGCCATGTTCTCTTCTGCGCTCCCCATTTTGCAGCTTCTTGGTACTACACCAGGGAGTACTCGATCGACTTCCTGTTTATTCGGGTCCAGTTTCATCTTCTCGCTCTTTTCAACAGTCTTTTGTGTTCTGCAGAGATGTTAGTCCTAGGTTGTTGGGGCGAGGGGTTCTGTTCCAGTCATGTGTCCTGTTCAACCATACTCAGCGGGACCTCACAGCCCTATTCAGTTTTTCTGTTTATTTGTGTGCAGATGAAAGACTTGATTTTCCCGTAAAACCACACAAACATTACTTTTGAGTGTGTCACTTGCGCATCAATAGGGTTGAGTTTACAATTTTTCCTTCATCATTGTGTCATGCTGTATGGTTTCAGTAGAAATGGACCTGCGTAAGCCATTGTCCGGTTGAGAAGCAACCTTGACAACAGATCACTTCTATAGCCCTCGTCCGGTTCTGGTAGGTTGATGATGCGCCCCGCCCCGCCCCGCCCCCCGCCCCGGGTTATCAGAAACTTATGTCCTGAAAAACAAGCTGCAGATATTTCTGTCCCAAGCTAAGCAAATGAAGCCACTGTAAGGCAGAAAAAGCTCGGTAAGCCAGTTGGTGAGATGCTGCTCGGGAAAACGGTAAGTTGTAGACATTGAATAATTACAATTGTCTTGGTTGCTTTTTGTCCAAAACTTTTTCATATGAATATCGCATAACGTGTTTCTGGTATAGGCCTTCTTGTTGGGACATGGAGGCACTGGTGTAGTCTTGAAAGTAAACAATCACCTGTATCTGTCTGAAAATTCTTTTCTTTTTCCAGAAAGCAAATTTTTCGAACCTTGAACTATAGCAAATAAACTCTCTTACAAGTAGAACAACATTCACCGGCACCTTTCACTGCAAAACTCATTGAGCACAGAGGCTCTGGTGAAAACCAATCACATGTAATCCACAATTTAAGCAACACAAAATGAAGAGGTAGAAGAATCAACTTTAATATGTTTAAGGTAAAAGAGACTACATAACCTGCAGGGAGGCAGCAACACGGTTCGAACTTGCCCGCTACATAGGAACTAGTCAATCTCCATACCAGAAATAGATTCATCTAATATCTCTTGGACTTCCTTCATTCTTTGCCTTGTCAATGCGATACAATCCTGCAAAGAAGAGCGTTTTTCTACAACATATTAACAGATATATAGCATTTAAAGAACACCACAGGAACATGTTAGCAGCGTTTCGGGTGAACAAAATTATTGTCTTTCTGAACCCTGTAATTTTCCTTTTTTATGTACAAAAGCACAAAACCAAACACGGGCAAAAGGATGTCTGATGTTATAAATAGTAAAATACTGATAATTGCACAGTTCAAACCTGGCCCACTAGAGGACCAGCCAGTCCCGTCCAGTTCACCCTGATTCAGATGCATCTTGTTCCATTACCAAGACCAGATCTGAATACATGACAGTACACCCTCTAATATGATCGTCCAGTCTGTTTCTGATACTTATGATCAGATCTCTCAGTGCTATAAGGCATAAGAGGTTAACCGAATAACTCACCTGAATGGCAGAAGTTTGGGCGAGAGCCGGTCCTCCAGGCTTGTAAAGAGACACAAGATGTCCAGACGAATTCAGGACCACAGTCACAAAAGTTTCCATCACAGCCTCTTCCTCAGAGGTCGGATCAGCCAAGATGTGGTTCTTGTGAAGAATGCATGTGAGGGAGAACGGCAGACTGCTCAATGTGAGCTTTCTCCTCTCTTTGTTTACAACATCTTTGTCTGATTTATCACCATTAACTTCCTCAGGCATGGTTACTAATCTTCCTTCATCATTTAGAGAAACTACAGGGATTCGTACTGCAGTAGAAATCGCAAAACTTGTTAGAATTATAAGCTTCACACTGTTCAAATGTTCTTTAAGAGATCATATGTCACAAGCTGAATATCAATTAACTGCTTTTGCAGAAGAAAAATCTTTGAAAGCATGGGTATTTGAATGTGAATGATAGCTTAACTCCTTGACATAAATTAGCTGTATCAAATGATTCAACTCAAACACTCTCCAGAATGTGAGAAGGCTATCCACTACATGCCTCAAAGAAATATAGCCTTTTCTTTACCCTGAACCTAGCTCCCATCACCGTGCCCAAACAGTGTCCAATGCCTGGAGTGGTATCTACGATACCTGTCTCCATAAAAGTTGCCTAACAACAAAAAGAAATAACACCGCAAGCATTTATGCAAGAAGTTGAAGATAAATCTTACAGTGAGAAAATGCAGCGACCGCTGAAAGCAATGCAGCATCAAAAAGAGCTCCATCCGCATCCAAACAGTATATGTCCTGCAAGATATCAATCATAGTTTCTCACCCATATGATTCTTGGAAAAATGTATAGCTCCTTGAAAAATAAGAAAAGTGTGAACATGGTTCTCAAACAAATAGCCCTAATACATGCAAGTGAAGACCATTGTAGATTTATTTGAAATTCTAGCTAAACTCAAGCAGAAAAAAAGGTAATGTAGCAAAAACTATTACCAGATAGGCCATCCAAGCAGCCTTTCCACTTATCAGTGACAATTCCTTCAGGTCAATCATGCCAGAGCTGCAACAACCAACATGCCGGTCATCACAAAATATGGAACAGTAAATCATATTGACAATATTGCTTCAGTAATGGGCCAATTCACAATGTAGAAAGGTAAACAAAAACAATGGGCAAAAAAAAAAAAAAAATTTAAAAGGAAGAAGAAAGAGCTAAACACTTGACATGCCTCAATATTGTGTCGGAAAGTTGCTTTGAGATAACAGGGGCAATCTCAGCTGGTCTTCCAGGCCTCACAAGCGGAGAACAGATTGGAGGCATGTAAAATTCTACAGCTGCAAAAAAGCATCCCGAATGTCAGAGCCCGAATCATGGTACAATCTTAAGAACCAAAAGAAAATCAAAAGGCAGGAAGGAGAACAATTCCAAAACCTATGCAGCCTTCATCTGGTACATCGGTTGAAGGAGTCATTACCTCCATCTTTATAGCAGCTAGCATTGTCTAAGCAACAGCAAGACTCGATTTTTAAGCTTACAGCAGCAAGAAAGCTCTACAAACACATTATTGTTCAAGCCTTCTCAAAGAATTTGCGGAAAGAAGATTCAAAAACTCACAGTTGACCCGATCTTCGTCAGTGCGGATCCATCTGCGGATGCAACAGCTCCTACACGAAAGGAAAGCAACCATTTTGATGAACTGCACGATAAATTCACAAGATTAATGTGCAAAAAAACTACAAAGGTTCAAAAGAAAGAGGCAGGTTTCCACTAACCAAGAGCCACTGATGTATCTCGGGCACTTTTGAGTGGCCTGCCATCGGGACGAATGGACTCCGAAAGATGACGCTCGTAGAACCTAAGGGGAAAGAGGCGCCTGAACGCGTCGACCTCCATCTCCGATGACAAATCCCCAGCTTCATTGGGCAACCCCATTTTCATTCCCTTTTAACTCAATTCGGCGTCCCCTATCAAACCACCGAAACCAACGAATACTTCTCAGCCCTCTTGCTTTCCAGCTGGGCAACGGCGCGGACGGCCTCGGGGGCGGAGGAAGGTGAGTTGAGAGATCAGAAGTCGCCGAGAGAAGGAGAGCAGAGGAGGCTGTTGAGGCAAGAGTCAAGTGTAGAAGTGGGCTGGGCCACGAAATTTTTCAGGGTGGAAAGAAGATTAAGTTGGGCCCAGAGCCCGACACCGATGGTCTGAACTCGGTTCAATTTGATTTCGTATATCAGGCTCGAAACATGTCCAATTTACCTCAAAATAAACGAACCATATAGAATCGACATTTTCTGTTCAATTAACCGGTTGGCCAATTTTCATAAGAATAAATATAATTCAATCAAGATAAGTAACTGGTTCCTTACGATTCAAAATTAACCGAACATAACCGTTAAAAATCCATAACCGTAAATTTTAGGTTAAACATTATTTTGGCTTTTTATTCAATATCAATTTGGATCTGGTTAGATTCAATTAACCGCATTAACCGAATTAATCCTATCAAGTAATTAAATGAACCTATTCTTAACCAAAAAACATTAAACCATCAAAGATCTAGACAAAGTCTTGCATTATCAGGACCCGAAAATTCGACAAAATTTCTCCTTAATAGTTTAATCAAAAAAACCCCGCTTATGAATATACAAGAAATATTTTCAATCAAAAAACATTAACTTGTTGTATCACCTACGAAAATTTTCGAATAAGCATTATAAATCTATATGAAAATAACAAGGACATTCCATATTCAGAGCAGCATCAGTTTCGTAAATATACAATTATGCTTTCGCTGTGCACTCTGATGTCCTTATGATACTATAATATTTCAATCCGCTATAACTTGTATGGACTTGTTGATAAATAACTTGCAATTTAGGAAAAATCCATATTAGCTGAGATATTAGAATCCACGTTCTCTTGCTAATGCATGGATGCAAAGAAACCCACAATCGGACCAATTCACTGAAGAATAATAAATAAGTGAATCCATTATAATCTCTCATATTATACAAAATCCAAGGATAGTTGTGCCAACATGTCTGACCCTTAATTCTTTTGTGCTTTGAATTAATAGATAGAAAATCCAAGAATAACATAGTAAAAATAATAGATGGCCAACATAAAGAAGATTATCCATATAATATATAACAACAAATCCACCAAGAAGAATGCCCATGTCGAATAATATTCCTTTCGAATATGTCCTATTTGTTATAGATATAACAGAAAAAATTAAACATCTCTCAACTCAGAAAATCCATTTGAGAAACCATAGAGAAATACAACATATTTCAAGTAATATAGTTAATTTAATTTACAAATTGTAACATTTTCTGAAACAATTATATTAACTTAACACATACCGGACATTCTTCATGTTCACAAAGAATCCACGTAGACATCACAAGATAAAAATAATACTCCAATCACAATCGTAGACACTCTATTCACCTAACTAGTTGTCAAGCAACTACAAAAATAAGCACTCAGTATTACTTCTCAATTGTTTAATTAATTAATCAGATAATCATTATATCACTGCAACACACAATTAATCAAAAAGCAGACATCATCTAAAATCATAAACTCATAGGATTATTCAAATGAACAATGACTAATTCCGAGCTCCGAGCAATAACACAGCACATTAAAGCATAGCTTATATATTATGAGTTCAATATCATAGTAATATAATCGTATATTAAAATCTCCAAACTATATCACCACTTTGAAAATATATCACTTCCATCCAATATAACAATAATATGTCATAATTAAGACTATGAAACTCTCTCCAAAAATCTATTAGGAATTGATTGAATCTACAGAATTTACAGAATCTATAACTTGTACTCTGATATCAAAATTAAGCTCTATGGAATTAATTAAAGCTCCCTATCCATTTACCCATTTGCAAGCACGCTAGTCCTCCCTAACATTCTAATACCCTTAGTTAAACAATTCAAGGACTCGTAAGAATATGGATAACAAAATGAAGTGGAAAGAAAACATGAAAACCATCCATGCAAGCCTAAATTAAAGAGCCTGGCACGTGAGATTTCCCTCTCCCCTACACTACTTTACTACCGTATCTCATTTTCACTTCTTCCTAATGTTCCTGCCCATCTCTATTCCTTTCTCTGTCTTTCTCTTGGCTCGGCTAAATTCCTAGGGCAGAGGCCAAATAGAGAAAATGAAAATTAAACCTTAAAAACACACATCTTAACTAATCAACTACTGAAAAAAGGAAAATCTCAAACTCTAATTCCAACTAAGTGGACAATCTAAAAGTCAATTAGAATTATCATTTAATTCTTAGTCATAAATAGCAAGATTGGTCTTGAAACAAGAAATTCAAAAGCAAAAATTTAAGGATCATATAACATAAAAAGCCCAAACAAGAAGAGAACTCGAGTCCTACCTCACCTTGGTTTCTCTTTGCTCATTTTCGCCCTCAGCTCCCTGCCGCTCTCCCCTGGCCCATCCATAAGTTTTTTTCTTCTTTCTCTATACTTTTTCGCTTGTTTTAAGGAGCAACTGGCAGTAGATGTTTTTGGGTAAAATATAATTATAAAATAGATAACTATGCGGGGTTGTAAGGTGGTGGGGAGGTAAGCATGAGAGGGTGTTGGGCCAAATTTACAGATTTGTGGGCTTGCATTAATGAGTTTAAACCCAAACAAAAATTTATGAGCTCACATGTATGTAACAGAGGATTCATATAGCACGCAACCAAATTCCACTCCTCAAGTCCAAATCCTATGAATGACCGTTCATCGAGTGGTCACTTCTTACTCTTCATTTGATGTTCCCTGGTATTACAAGGGATGTCCTCAGTCTGAGAAAGTTTTGTATGTAACGGATGTATCAAATGACATCATTTACATGATATCACATATTAATAAGATTTAATTATTACTGGCATTGTCTTTTTTATTATTAGGATTTTACTTTAAAAAAAGTTAATCTCAAAATCGCTCAATCTTATTAATTTGTGACACCATATAAATACTATCATATAGAAAGCTCTCTCCCTATGTAGCCGCCCTTCTCTACTATCTGATGTCTTGAAGAAAGATTTCACTGAGCACTATAGCCAGGGGTATGCACGAATATAGGATAGACCGGAACCAGTAGAAACCTATCCTATTGGGTAGGTTCTAGGTGGAGCTAAATGAAAATAGGATATGTTTTAGATAAAGAATTAATGAACTGGTCAATTCCAATTATGGTTTCATTCAACCATTGTATTCCTAATTTGACTAACTTTCCTTTGACATAATAATTATGCATATTTGATAAAATTATCATGACTAGAATACCATTAAAACTTAAAATAAGTAATAGATAGTATTTAAATATAATGAAAGCATATTTAAAAGTTATACATATTTGATTATGATAACAACTTATATGAAATAATAATTATTATGAAAAATATCTTAGTTATTTATATTATAGAAATAAAAAAATAAATGATAAACAGGTTCCAACAACGTACTCGAAACCTGTGGCTTCTTACAAGTTCCGGGTAGAGTTTGGTTCAAAGATTTAATGAGGTAGGGTCCGATTCTAATATTTAGGAATCGGTCTTATATAAGATATGATTCGGATACTATGAAAAAATACAGGGTACTAGGACTCAATCATCCCTAACTATAGCTTTCGATTGTGATCTTGTGCGGTGTTTGGTTCTATGTAAATTCAAAATTTTTCGTGAAAAATTTTTCACCTTACATCTTGATTTGCATTGTTTTGATGTAATATTGGGCTCAATTCAAGTTTCTTGGGTTCCCTATTTTTCACCATGTCAAGCAATTTTGGATGGAAAGGTTTTACATCCTTTCTGGGTTGTATTCTAGGAATACATGGGACCCACTTGTTAGATGTCTGGAAAATTATTTAAAAAAAAAAAGGCAGGATCCCTTCACATATACGCATAATGAGCAGATGGCATGATAGTCATTTTTTTTTTTTTTTGATGATGCAGGGTATCCAGGGTATGGGACCCGACTAGTCCCCACGGGACCCATGAGTACGGGTAAGTACATGCTCCCGCATGTGTAGGTGGCCTCCAAAGGATTACGCATAATGAGTAAATGGCATGATAGTCATTTTTTTTTTTGATGACGCGGGGTATCCGGGGTATGGGACCCGACTAGTCCCCACGGGACCCATGAGTACGGGTAAGTACATGCTCCCGCATGTGTAGGTGGCCTCCAAAGGATACGCCCAAGCTGGGAGTCGAACCCCCAACCTCAGCGGTACCGCTGGGCAGGCGAATGCCTCACCACTCGGGCTAGCCCAAGGAGGTTGGCATGATAGTCATTTTGGTAACATGAAAGATTATAAAATTAATATATTTATTTATTTTCCCAACAATTTAAAACATTTACCAAGTACAACAATTTTATTTTACAACCCACTCTCTATGTAAAATAATAATTTTCCCTGTAATCCAGCCTTTCACCGTAATCCAATATTACCCGAATCAAACGCTCCCCTGATGAAACCATGAATGTGTGGCATAACCGGAACCAGGGGAATAAAGAGACCGTGAGGAGGGAGACCCTGGTAGAACCGAATAAATCCTGATGCGAAAACCAGAATGGCACTTGCAAACGAAAGGACTCTGCAAATACAAATCGTATCATATGCTGGGGAATGAGTGCCTGCTCAGTAGGGAAGTGCGTCGTTCTCCGGGAGATCCCAGTTGTCTTCATAGTCATCGTCCTTCTTGTTTGTCAACGGGTCCAGCTTGGTCGGTGCAGAAATTCTGGTTTGGGGACGTCTGCTCATAGACAAACACAGAAAAACCAGACAACATCAATTTTCGACCAGTAAAACAAAGCTGAAAAGGTTTGAAAAATATAGCGGGCACAAGTTCAGTTTCACAAGCTACAGATTCAATCCGATGACGCCCAAACAAATGAAAAACATTAACAGAGATCAAGCAAACATTTCCTACTCGACGGAATCAGAACATTCGACTTCTACTCCCACTAGTTTTCGCACAATTCACTCCATCCTCGTTTTTTTCACATTTCTTCAATCCAGTAATGCAGGGGCATTGTTTCGGAGTCAATATAATACCACAAGACATTCATGAAACTCCTGCTTGAGCAGTGCGAATCAAACATATATCAGTACAGTGGTCATAAGCAATTGGGCAGGACAGGAAAGGCACAAATGAATCTAACCCAAAGCTCAGTCGAGAAGAGATTTAGCTTTCACGTCACCCGCCAGCAGGTGAAAGCAGAAAGCAAGAAAGAGCCGAAGGACAAGCTCGCTCATTATCAGCAACCGGCAACCAGGGCTTAACCATGCATCAACCCCTTGTTTGGCCGAAGGTTAAAGGAGGGAAAGGAAGGGAAGGTTAAAAATTCACATAACAGAAGAGAATTTCTTTTCAACCCAAATTCGGGTTGAATGAAGGACTGAAAATACAAGTTAAAATTAAATAAAGTTACCAAATTAATCTACTTCCAATTCCTCACGTCAAGTAAGTCCTCAGAAAGAAGTCGCCCTTTACCAGTCAAGGGGTGCTTTGGTATGTCCCCCAACTGTTATACCCTCCTCCGTTCTTACTCGGTCCTCTTTGGCAAGGATCGTGGACCGGGCTCTCTCAGGACCCGGTGACTTGGTCTCAGTTTCCTGTAGAGGGTAAATATTATGCGTGTAATATATAACGAATTTATTATACAAAACTTTCTCAGATTTTAACATACGTAAAATTTGTACAATTTTCGAGGATTTACTTTCATCCGGGTCCATGCTCTAAGCTGATGTTCTTGTAGTGTTTGTAATTTAAGTTGAGTATTATTGGAAAGTATGGAGAGTTTAGGTGTAGGATGCACCCGTTAGATTCAATGAAAATCATTTCTGGGAATTCACCTAAATAATTTAGGAGATTTGGACAAATTCAAAACTATTCAATAGATTTATCAAATAGTTCATAATTAACAGTACGAATAAAGAAAAAAATTTTAACGACTCATAATTATTTTTTACCCACTTAATGATCCAATAACCGGATCATAATATTTCCCATAGTTTAAACGACTATTATTTTTTAAAAAAATATTTCTTAAAAAAACACTTGGAATATATAATTTTTTTTAATTAAATTCCTGTTACTACATGACAACTCTACTCCACAATGAAATAAGATGAACAGGAAAATTTAAATGTGTACTGACTATACAGGACACATCCTGCTCATGCAATCGATCACATCGGAATTATCTTCGATGGAACTGACATCGGAATCGAGTTGATCAATGGAACGCTAAAGTCTCAATTAAAATGGTGGCCGAAATCTTTCGAGGAATGGTTCAAAAAGATCGATGAACGAAAGTAACTGTTTACTCTTAAATCTTTTAAAAAAAAAATACATGTCCGTGCATCTTCATTTTAACCACGTGTCAATCGTAGTTAACTCGTCATGAGTGACATTCAGGAGGTTTTTTTTTTCCAGTATGGTACGGGCCGAGGCCTAGATACATTAAGAAATTAAATTATACAAAGAAAGGACATGGTGACCCGATGGTAGCGTCGAACAGAAGTAAACTGAGTCCTTGCAGACATGAGCTTAGCAAGCGAATGTTAAGAGCAAACGATAGGGTAAAGTCAACGAGTCAATCTACACACGAATTACTTTTTATGCAAATATGCTGGATCACCACCGTCCGGCCGCGACTCGAAACATTCATGTGATTTTAGGCATTTGGAATGTGTTCCATTTGACTAGGAAACATTTGTGCTAGGCCCAGCTGGGTTGCCTATTTGCTGTTTTAGTCTTGCGTTGGAGAAAACACGGGCTTGCAGATTAGGTTTCACCCATTTAAACGTTCAAAAAAAGGAATTGGTGAATTAAATTTTGGAATTATATGTACAAATTAGGAGAAATTCTTAGGTAAGTTAAGCTTTCGGATGACGTGGTGAACTTAAATAATGAATGTTCGACATGTAAGTAAATATTTTAAATGATAATTAAAAAATAAATATTACTAATGAATAGAAAAAGATGATGTGACACCTAATGATAACGTGTTAAATATTCATTTATAGAGTTTACGGATGATATGATAAGCTGAGCTCATGCGAGAATCTCTCATAATTGGAGGATTTAAATGTTATGCATAAATTTTATTATTTAATAAAACTGGTGATAAAAGCAAATACATAAAGGATTAAACAACATTTTTAATTGCTATTTTTTTAATGTGATTTTTCAGTAAATTAAATATAAAGAATAGTGGTGAATTTAGGAAAAAAAATCGAGTATTTTATATAATAGAAATGGAAGAGTGAGAATGAGAAAACTGTGAGCCTGATAAGAGAAATGAGAGAAAATGATGGTGAAAAAGCACGTAAATATATTAGTAAATTTAATACCACGTGCATAATTTTCCTAATCTAATGACTATTAAAAATTAAAATTTATGTATTAAGATAATCTTGAAAAATGAAAAAGATACTACAATGCTCATGGGTTTGATATAATAATAGTATGCAATAAAAATAATAAATGTGAAATACTATGATAAATTCGTATAATTAGAGTGCTTATTTATAATTTACTATAATTTAATTTATTTAAAATTCGTTAATTTAAGTAGGGCATTCTCAATTTTAATCAGCAAATATGATGTCAATTTTATTTTTCATTTTTTAATTTCAAATTATTCATTTAAAACAAATGACGGATTTTTTCACTAAAACTGTAAATATTAAATGATGTGGAGTGAGATAAGAGAATTTTCGCAATTAACAAAAGTTATTTACTGTTAGAATCATAGATATGGGCTAGGAGAAAAAAAAACTAAAATTGTTGTTTTGCTCTTAATCTGAAAATTAGATATATGCCATCAATTTTAATATGTAAATTAGAATGAGAGCAAATGTGAAAAATAAAAAAGACATGCAGTCTCCCAAATATCTGCATATAACAATATTTTGTCAATAATATATTCTGTCATAAAAGGAGTAGTTCAAATCAAATAAAAAGGAAATAGAACCGAAGAATTAGGAACGTTTCTAATAAATAAAGTACATTTTTTTGTTATGTTATCATGGGATGGGAGAATCTAATTTGTTAATGAAAGATGTATATATATATATATAGAGAGAACAAATACAATCAAGCCACTTTATTAAAGATTTTGCTGGATTTATTATCACTTTCTGTCAGAGTTATTTCAGAAAATAAAGATAAATGATGCCTAACTCCATATAATTTTTTTGGATGTGTTAAATTTCATATATAAAAATTCATCATGGATGAGCAAATCAGGTTTGAGTCCGTTCGATTACAAAGAGTCAAACCTATCATCTGCGATCGGGCCGGGATCCCTGAGAAAATTCCCGTCGACTCTTCCAACTTGGGATTCGATCCTGGGATCACCCATTTGGGAGTCTAGTGAGGGAACCAATAGGTCAAATCCAAGTTAATTGATTATTATTTATTTTTCTGTTACAAAGGAGAACTATGAGCCATAAAACACAGTTTTATGAAGCGGATAGTGAAGTGGCATAAGGATTTTTATCAACAAGAGTCAGAATTGAGGATGGTGCTCTCGTAACGGACTCTCCTTCCCTGCTATCCTTTAGTGATGGAACCCTGGCAGATGTCAAACATTTGATTGCATCCTCTTGGAGACTTCTCTACGCTTCCAATAGAAAGTACAATTGCAAATTTTGTCTTTCTCGGTACATTAAAAAAAAAAAAGCACACATATCTAAAAAGAATATGTGAAATAAAGAATCAAGAGTCATTGATCTATCGATAAAAATTTAATTCAGAATTTCTCAGTTTCGAATTCACTGAACCTTTTTTCCTAATTTAAAGATTGTTAATAACATTTCAAATGGTACGTGCAGACAAAGCAGAGGTACAGTTGTCGGGGTGGAAGCGTTAGGCGCCGTGGAAGCGGCGGCTGGTCCGCATGCACCGCCTCTTAGACGCCATTGGGTCGGGGTGGCAGAGCTGCGGCCCGATTGGGCCCGCCACCCATGAATTCAGCCACTCCTCTTTCCTCAGAAGCTTCCATTCCACAGTGAATATCCTACTCTCAATCATTTAAGGAAAGTATGGTGAATTTCATAATCTCAATTATTTCATGAATATTCCTTTCTTTTTTTTTTAATTTTTTTATTTCTAATATGTCCTGAAAATTTGAATAATTCTTCATTTACAATCTTTCATCGTTTGCCCATTTATTCCATTTTTTTCTAGATGAATATTCTATGTTCGAAAAAATTGAGATATGTAATGAGGGTATAGAACTAGAAAATATTGTCTACCTATAAAGTATCTTTTAAGCTAAATTTTTAGCATTTTCATTATTTTTATATAAGATGATGTAATTTAAAAGTACAGTTATATAAACATCAATATTATAAAATAAGAAAAAAAAAAATCAATTTGACAATTTTTATATTATCATTCATAATTTTTCTTTGGTTGAACATATTACTATAATTATGATCAATGCATAAGTATTTATAAATAAAAATATTAAATTCCGCTTCTTTCTTTTATTTATCGGTCATAGCGGTCGGATGAACATCCATTACTGTCAATATTTAGCTACGCTATTAATTTCTCAAATAAAATCCACCTATTATAGTTATTTACAAACAATGTGTTAACCATGAAAAATACTACAAACAATCCCTACTTAAATATAATTTTTATGAAAAATAATTCAAAAACAATTTAATTAAATATTGATTACCCCTTACAACGAAGTACAAGATGATGAACTAGTTAAATTTCAATTTCATTCAACCATTATCAAACCGCGTATCGATGTCTCTTATTTTCCCCATCTCACCTCATTTACATCAACAATTAACAGTGATCTTCAGGTTTGTCAGTGAAGAAAAATTCTTACACGAGAAAGCACCAATCAAAATGTGACAATCAAACAAAGTAGTGTTAATCAGTCGAACAATTACCATAATTAATAGTAATCAAAACAATTCGATTGGTTCTTACTCACCACGTTATTGTGAGGTGGGACTATATAGGATTTTTTTCGTTAGTGAAAAACCTAAAATTCAAAATATAAAAATATCGATCAAGACCAATTCAAAAAACTGAAACTTTGGATACCGATATAAAATTTGGTTGATTTTTTATGTGAATAAAAATGTAATCAGAAAGTCAAGTTGTGAACAGAAAAATCCGATAGGCTCGAGGTCAATCTGAAATCATATAAAAAATTATATCACATTTAATAATTTATTTTATTATTTAAATTTTGATAATAAAAATGATATTTTTATGTATTTAAACTCCATATTAAAATGCCATCTTCCTTGTGTATTTCTCCCATCAAAGTGTCTAATTGCCACCTATGTTAATGTTTCCGTTTATTCTCTTCGAGTTCAAGAATATCCTATAAGCACTGTCACTGACTTTGATAACGACATCCATTCGGCATTAACACTGTTACTAACTCAGTTAATGACATTTGAAAAACTATTAAAATAAAAATCTATAATATAAGACTAAAGTAGAATTCCAATCCTGAAGGTCTCAACAGTTTCCAAGTGACAACTTCAATGACCTCACGTGGCAGTCTTCTTGGCTTTTTATTTTCTTTTTTATTTATAAATAACAAAATACATGGATTGCCATGTGTTGGTCACATTATCCCTATATTAGATGTCTCTCTTTTTTCCCTCTTTCCTTCTTCAATTTTTGGTCGATTGTTTAAGTTATGTAAATTAAAATGAAATTTTTATTTTAATTAAATAATTTTCTATTTAACTAAAATGTCTTTAACTTGTATTTATCATCATTATTTTTTTATTTAATTATCCATCAATTTGATTCAATTTCTTAGAGATTCATTCATATAAATAAAAATCAATTTTCCTATTTGAAAAAAATTATTTGCCTATTTATTTAAAATATTTTTCCATATACCTATCATTATTATCTTTGTTTAATTTTCATAATTTTCCTGACTGCTTAATTATTTTTTATTTTTCACCCACTCTTTATTTCTCTTTTCCATGTTTGCTCTTCGCTCATTTCCAATCTTTCTCTAATTTTGATTAGTCATAATCGGATGAACGTTTGTTACTGACAATATTTGTCTATTTGTTATTCTTCTCTCATAAGATATACAACTATTATTCTTACATACAAGCAGTTTCTATTTTAACATTATTTTTTATAAAAATAATTTAATTCCGAATTATTTTACATTAGTAAATGTTAGTCAATTCTATAGTGAAATGCGAGATGTTGCACTAGTAATTTTATAAAATAAAGTAATATCTAAAAGCTAAAAATTTTATTATAGATTTAAAAAAATATAAAAATATAAAATTTCTCTCAAAATTTTATCAAAAATTAAAAATTAAAAATTTAAATTTTCTAAAAGTTTTAAAAATAGTGTAAAATTTAAAAAAAATTGTAAAGAATTTCTAAATTACAAAAATTTTAAAAATTTACTAAAATTACTAAAACTTAGTAAAACATATACAAAATTAAGAAAACTTTCCTTCAACTACATTCCATAATATGATTCTTAAAATTATAAAATCACCAACTTTGTATTCAAACTTTTACACTTTACTCTATTATGTTGCGTTCGATATAAAAAAAGCCGAAAGGGATAAAATGGAATGAGTAATTTGTTCATATTTTTAATATTTCTTTCTTAATGGCACTTATAAAACTTATTGCGTTGATTCAATTGGTGTAGAATTTTCTCGCAAATTGATGAAATAATATTTTCTTGAAAAAAGAAAAGGAATGATTATTCCATCTCTTCTCGTAAAACGTCCTTTCATTTTTTTCAAAATGAATATAAAGATCGGCCATTTTCCTCGTGTGCTATTACAATTTATATCATAAAATCCATTCCATTCCTTATACCAACCGTAACCTTAAAATCATTCCATTCCTTTCCATTAATAAATCATAGTTAGACTACCCAAGTGGGTTGGTCGAGGCGGTTCCTCCCCTTAAGCAAATTATATTTCGGATTTAAGTTTTTGTTAATATAAAAATCTATTTTGGGAGAGTTTTACCCTTTGGCAGATCGAGTTGATTCGAATTGGATTAGTCGGGACTTTTAGATTTTTAAATACAAGTGATTCAGATAAAAAAAATCATAGTTAGGCTCGATCCCGCACTTGTTATACACGGTAAACTAGAATGCTATGCTGTTTATGAATCTTTTGATTGCATATCTGAAGAACCAGGCTGTTGCTTGTGTCTCCTCGATGAGCTTTGTCTTTCGAATAGCATGGTTATGATGAAAAGAAAAACATTAAACCAGTCTCAGTCCCAATCATTCCTTTACACGCTATCTTTTTTTTTTTTTTTCTCTAAAGATTTAAGCAAGCTGGATGAGTTTAGGTAAGTGAGCTCTTTTGAGGGTTTTTCTTTCTTTCTTTTACCTTTTTGGTTAGAAAAGAGGTGCATAAGTTCGTAAGAGACGAGAAGTCCACTGATAAGAGTCGAACATAGTCAAATTTATTTTTTAATACGCATAATCTGATGTTTAAAAATACGACGAGTCTTGACTAATTCGAGTTTGAACTAAGCCACTCTATTAAGGGATGAACTCTCGTACTCATGAATTTTCTCAGTGTACAGGACTCGAACCAAGAACCCTAATTAAAGAGAAAAGGTATCAACCATCTAAACTAATCCCTGCTGGCCAATTTATTTATTTATTTTTCTTTTAAGACATCTTTACTCCCACGAAAATAAAACAGAAGATAAAATGTATCTCCAATACGTGTGAATTAAAATATTGTTAAACCAGGCAAAAAGCAAAATTAATGGGGGCTAATTAAAAATTAGGGTTAGTGTTTCCGAGAACTAATCTTTCCCGAATCCGTGGGCTGGAAGCTGTTTAGGGTTTGCCGGAACTCAGCTTTATTGACAAATCACAAATGTGTACAATTTGTTTAATTAGGGACAGGGACTTCCACAATCCACATGGAGGACAAATGCGAAACCTACGCGGTTGTGACAGTGACACTTCGATTATAATTCTTGCGACCAAGAACATGGAAACTTTTCACGTTCAAAACCCGTTCAATCCGGATGAATTAACTTTCGAGAGTCGATCGCTCGGGCAACGATATAGATGTTTTGGTTCGATAATCGCCACCAAGCACACATCATTTCCCTTCACTACACAAGGTTGTGTTTGACGAGATATAATTTTCGGATCTTTCGCTACGTATTACATATTTAATTATAAATTGTATTGTAATATGAATTTATATAAGTTAAAACTAACTTTTATAAGTATTTTATCACTGTGTCACTTATTTTTCAAACTATTCAACGTACTGACCCGATATTACAATTTCGCATTTCAATTAAGAACTCAAAAATGACTACAGACAAAATTTTTATTATAATTTAAGCATTTCTCGCAACTTAAAAATACTCGAACAAGCACCTTTAAATAATTGGTCGTTCTTAATTTTTTTTTCAATGTTTTGGAATAAAGTTCTTTTTGATGCGATTATTATAAGATGAAAATAAAAAAAGACAAATCCCTCATCACCAATGGGTGGAGGGTTAACCACAACCTTCCAGGTTAATTGATTAATTTTTTATACGTTAAATTTTCACCGAACTTGTAAACGATTGACTGCATATTCAAATTGAAGAGTTCATTGGTTCGCCCACCACGTACAAGAACTTATCGGATAATAAATAATAAGTCACATATCCAGCAGATTAATCCTTGAGAATCGGTGTTCACGATAAGCTCAACTTTTTTAAATGTTTTTTTTAATTGTTATTTGATTATTACGAGACAAAAGAACACATGAAAAGCGAAGCCTTATCCAATGGGCATCCACTTTCTAGGGTTTGGGCGTGGCATCATCTCAACAATTGGTGGGTAACGATTTCAATAAGATGACATATTCCTTAATAAAATAATTAGTACAATCACTCCACGAAAAAAGATGTTAATTTGCTTTTTATAATATAAATTTTCCATAATTAATTTAATTATTCCTGTGATTGCGAGCTCCACTTTATCTTTTAGAGAAAAGCAAGATGGAAGAAACCTTTTGCTATCGAGATTATCGATCTTCTTCGTCTTTCGGTAATTTAACCGGGCATAGCAACGGAAGTTACATGTGTTCACTTTTTTTTTTTTTAATATTTGATTCTTATACATTTGAAAATAACGAATTCAACCTCATAAGATCAGTTATGTTACAATTTTATCTCATACCGTCAATGTTTTGCTGACGTGGACAGAATAGTGATAATTCAGACCCAAAGTGTAATAAAATCGATTTGATAAAATTAAATTAGTTATTTTTAAATATATATGATTTAATTGCTAAAAAATAATATTATAAACGAACATAACTTGCACCATCGTTATTCAGTAAGATAAAAACTAATTTTCACTCTCCTCTATTGTCCCTTTTTTTTTTCTTTTTTTACCTTAGCTGAAAAGTAAGCGGAAGAAAAAGGACAGCAGACTGCAAACATGTTGAAGAAAATGGCATGCAAGGAAATAGACACGATGGTGTGACTAATATACGATGTAATTAGATGGATTTTGATTTGGTTTTAATGCTCTTAGACACGATAAATAGATGAGTTTAAGCCTATTAAATTTACATAACTTGTTTAAATACGTTTAAACTCATTTAATTAAGGGAAAAACTTTTTGGTCCTCATTCTTTTGAACTATGTTCATGTTTGACACAAATTTTTTTTGGGTTCATTCTAGTCCCTAACCTTTCAAATATTATTTCGTTTTAGTCTTTTATACTATTTTTAATATTAAAAAGATGATTAGGCTTTTTAATATTAAAAGTATATTTTTAATTACAAATTATTTTTACAATTATAAAAATGGAGAAACTTCTGATGTCAGAAAAGAGGAGTTAGTAGTGACTCAACTGTAAACTATCCATGAGAAGGTTATGTATCCTCTGTGATATTGCCAGTGACTTTACAAAAACCATAATTGTTTGGATTTGATACTCTTTTTCGTTGAAATTACCATTTAAAAAATATATTTTTAATATTAAAAATTCTAACCACCTTTTTTAATATTAAAAATAAGATAATTGACTAAAACTAAATAATATTTAAAAAGTTAAGAATTGGAATCAACCCAAAAAAAGTTTTGATCAAATATGAATATAGTTCAAAAGGCTTAATATAGTTCAAATGTTTATTCGAGCAGAGAATTCTTTTTTAATAGAATTTTTTTCCAATATTTTGTTTAAGGAGTTGGAAGTGTGCTAAAACGTGGATCATGCACATAACTAATCGCTTAAATAGTTTTGAGTTTAAATTTACTATACTAGACATGGACCCGTATTATACATGGAAAGATAATAAAAATAAGTAAATATGAGATACGAGAATTGATTCACATAATAAGATCATTTATTTATAACCTATTACAGTATAATTCATTCAAAATTGTTTAACTTATAACATTGAATAGAACATTATTAGTTTCATTAGTGTACTGTGTCAATTTTATCTTTTCAATTTTATAATTTTGCATCATTTGTTCAAAAAATGTAATAAATTTTTACTATTAAAAGTATAGATATGGAGTGAGATGGGTAAATCCGAGCAGTTAAAGAAAAAATTTTGAGGTTAAAGTCACAGATATGGTATGAGAGGATAACGATCGAAATTATTAGTTTACCCTTAATTTGGAAATCGGTTGTACGCATAAATTTTAATATGTAAATTATATTAAAAAAATAGAAAATAAAAAGGATACCAAACTTTTCAGATATTTGCATATAATAGTATAGATTTTTGCTACGTCACTCAGTGTCATTGACACGTTATTTTAGATATTTGTGCCCATTAACTAGTAGTATACACACGTATGCACATAATTAATTGTACATATTAAATGTGTCGCATCCTGATCAAATCAGTAATAAAAACAATTGTATACAGTTTAAGATTTTCTGAAAATATTTATTTTGACATAATCCGTTTAAACACAACATGGACACACACAGATATATATATATATATATATATAGCTCATCCTACCTGCGGTATTAGGAAGATAAAAGGGAAAAGTTTCAGGTGGTTTAAATTATTTTGATTAGTATAAATTATGATAATTACTCTAGTGATTAACACTAATTTAATCGTTTGTCATTTTGATTAGTGTTTACTCACGTCACGTGACGAGATAGGATCATCTAAGAATTTCTTATAGATAAGGGAGGAGATACAAATAGCCAGAACAAATAAATAAGTAAATAAATATTAAAATAAATAAAATATTGCTAAAAAGAGATAAAGCATGATAAATAAAAAATAATCAAATGGGCAAACAGATAAAATAAAATTGAAGGGCTGTACGAGTGATGATGGGCATGCCATGTCATCATGTACAATCCACGGACCAGATTAGAAGCGGCCACTAGATTAATTATGGATTTTTTTAAGATCAATTGAAGCGGCCACTAGATTATTAGTAAATTAAATATGCGTTTTCATACTCCATTTACAAAAAAACTCCCTTTTTTTTTAATGAACCACTTATATGTTAGAGGAAAGATATCATGTCAGTATTATTTAGTGATATCATATATCAGTAAAATTATATCAGTAGATTTATAAGAGAGAAATTAGTAATAATATCAATTTTTTAAATAAAAATATTAGAAAATTCTTTTAAAATCCTAAAAAAACTCATTGTTATATGCTGGGTTTATCGTCATAAAGAATTTTATTTATTTAGATTTCTAGTTTTTATTTTTTTAAAAAAATTAAATGTATATCTTACTACCTGGTTTCTTTCTCATGAATTTGTTGTCGAGATTAATTTTTATTGATTTATGATATAATTGAACAGTTTTATTTTATTAAAATGCAACTCATTCGTTTGGCAAAGAAAAGAAAAGAAAATGCCACTTATTGGTAATTAATAAGGCTGTGTGCAATGAGATGATGTAAGAGGAAAAAAAAAAGAAAGGAAAACAAAAAAAATTATTTAGGATTATACTGTATTCGATAGCTTAACATGTCCTGACTAATTCGGGTCTAATCAGGAGAGTTCACTAAAGAGTAAAACTCTCTTAAGGTTGTGAATTTTCTCTGTTCATAAGATTCAAACTCGAGAAATTTTTTTCATATGTTGGTTTCGGGCACAAAAGATTTTTGTTCGAATAATTCTTCCATTAATGCTCGGTCCACTAAGTGGTAGAACTTAGGGGCGATCTGGTTCAGGTACCATGTATTTTTCGTTATACCCGAACCCAACCATATATAAGACCGGTTCCTAAATTTTGAAACTGGAATCTACCCTATTTAATCTCGCAACCGCATTCTACCTGGAATTTGTAAGATACCACATATTTTGAGTATTATGTTAGAACCTGTTTATTATTTATCCTTTTACCTATATAATATGAGTTACTTTAATTTTTTCATGGTTGTTATTATTTCATATATTTTTTTTATCATAATCAAATATATATGGTTTTTTAAGTACGTTTTCATTATATTTAAGTATTATTTATTGTTAATTTAGGTTATAATGATATTTTACTTATAAAAAATGCATCAAATATACATAATTATTATGCCAAATAAAAGTTCACCGAGTTAAGAATATAACGGTTTAATTGGTTCGTGAATTAGAGTTCAAACTATAAAGTTATAAACAATTAAAATTAACCGCGTGAATCAATTAACATGTTCCAGTTCCGGTTCTGCGTACTTTATACGTATGACCCGGAACCAGAACTAGAACTGATCGGTTCCTTGATTCACTACCTGAAACCTACCTTATTTTCATCGCATTCTACCCAGAATCTATCAAATATAGTAGGTTTTTACCAATTCCAGATTTACCTTATATTCGTGCACAACCCTAGTAGACCCAGAACTCTTTGAGCATGAATTTTTCTTTTCCAATCTGTAAAGACTCGAACACATGATCTTTAATTAAGGGGGTCAAATGCCGAATGGTTTTGAATCAATTCGTGTTGGTTGAATTGAGATTCATCTTTCGAGCCTGGTAACTACGTGAGGTCCCATGATAATTCATGCATGAACTTCGAAAAACCACCCCACCCACTAAACAATTACGTGGAGCACTCCCAACTTTTTACAGGCCGAATCAATTACATTATCCGGAAACACACAATCCCAAATGTCCAAATCAATCTTAATTACAGCCAACATTCCAAGCCATTATTAACCATTCTATTAAATTAAATTTTACTCTCGAATTTCGAGCTCCGCTCGTGAGCTCTCCTATTATTTTGTACGTTCTGATTAATTTTGATAATGAATTAATAGCAATACTAATTTTAATCAAAAAAGCTTTTTTACTCTCGAATTTATCTGTCCCAAATGTTAAATCGATATCTCTGATGTAATAAATTAAGATGAGCATGGAGTGCAATGAGATGTGTTCGAGTTTGCACATAATTTCGTTTATGCCTCATTTTCCCCTCTTCCATAAGATTGACTGAATAATGACTTTTTCCTTCACTTCAATTTACGTTGGGAAAAGAGTTTCTTTTTTTTTTCCCCGACAAAATCCCTCAATTCTTCTTTTGTGTTTGATAGACGGATATGTTTGGTACAGTTGGTATCGTTCTCGTCCTGTGATCTGGAGATTCCGATTCAATTTTTTATGGGATTTCTCGTATCTCTTTTATCCTATCTTTCTTCTACCTCTTTTGTCCCATTTGAATCCTTGTACACTAAAAAAAGAAGAGGAGAGAAGGCTAATATAAAGTCGTCTAAAACTAACTCTCACGTGGTATGACGAGGTACGTGTCACATGTTCGAGTCTCACTATCAACAATATTATCAGAAGAAATTTTTGAGTCTATACTTTAATAGACGTTAATCTTTTAAATTATATTAGATTTTTTGTCGGGCCACGTTGAGGAAGAGTGTCGGCACTGTAAAATGGGTATGATTCACGCAGAGGAGGGAAAAAAAAAAGGAAAAATGAAAAGGGGAAAAGATCCTCTAAATTGCAACTCCAAAGTCCCCAGTTCCTCTAATTCTTGCAGATGGCCCAACTCCCACTGCTGCTCTCCGTCATTTTCTTCATCACGTTACTTAGCTCCCCCCTCCTCCTCCGGCCTCCATTGACGGTCTCTTTCAGTGGTAAGATGCTTCTTCTTCGTCTAATTAAAACTACAGTGGAGGAGAACATGTTCCAGAACGCATTCCTTCTCCGTTCCATTACTGCTCTTCTCGCACAGCTTTCGGTTGACGAATTCGATATTCTGTTTCTTCAGTTCAGCTCTTGCAGACGGTCCCGAGGGGTTCCGGCTAGCCACTGTCGGATGTCGAAGGAGAAGGATTTGAAGTTCGCAGAAGAGAGGCAGTTACCGACCATGTCCGGCGACGACCCCGACGAGGGCGTCAGGAAACGTGCGGTGCCTTCGCTCGGTGTTGGCGATTCGACCGACCCGAACTCGGGCGGAGAATCTCAGGATGCAGATTATTCAGCAGACGCTCCGTCGCTCAGCGACGAGCTCGAGGTCTTGATACTGGCCCGGGTCCCCCGTTCGGAGCACAGCAAGTTCTCGGCAGTGAGCAGGCGGTTTCTGGCCCTCCTGAGGAGCGGGGAGCTCTACAGGATCAGGAGGGAGATCGGCGTCGGGGAGCCGTCGGTCTTCGTGCTGGCCAGCGGGGAGAGCAGCTGGTGGGCGTTTGATCGGCGGTTCGAGTCGTGCCGGAGGCTCCCGGTCCTGCCCTCTGACTTCTGCTTCGACTCCGGGGACAAGGAGACCCTCTCCGCCGGGACCCACTTGATCGTCTCCGGGATGGAGATCGGCGGGCTAGTCATCTGGAGGTACGATTGCACTGTTTGATCAAAGGCGACCTCCCTCCGTACTCATATCACATCCATCATTTGATATATATTTTTCGGTAATAAAAAAGTTAATAAATTTATACCTCTCATAAATTTTAGTGATAATTTTTCATGATATCAGAGCATATTGATAAAACACTTAAATTGTGGTCGCAGGTTGGGCAACGGTCTATGGCAATTGTAACGGTTTCAGGTTGTCGTCATGTTAATAACCATGCCGCGGTCCGGAATTTTTCATGCAAAATGGATAAAAATAAATAAGAGAACAGATATTTTCTTAACCGTTTTTACTTAAGTATTTGGAAGGGTGAAGCATGTAAATGTGCATAGAGGAATATAAACAACGGCGCAAATTTGAAGAAAAATGGCTGTTAGGGTCGATGTTTTGTATATTATATAATGCTGATAGGGCCGCGATCCTCAGTGATTTTCAATACGTACGCAATATCCCCTCGTAATGGTATCGGAGCCTCGGTAACTCAACGACGAGGACGACTCCGCCGTTGCTTTCGATTGAAGTCTAGAAATAAGATCGTATTGAGTAAATGCGATCGTTGATATCTTTGGTGATTTTTTTTCGAATGTCTTGTCTTAGTTGGATCCCAAGTTTATTCGAATGTCGGAATGACAACGTTGACAGGTACGAGCTGACGGAGAATAAGTGGTTCAAGGGTCCTCCGATGAACAATCCGAGGTGCCTGTTTGCCTCCGCCACCTGCGGGAGCTACGCGTTTGTGGCGGGTGGGATCGGGATGGCCGGGAACCGGGAGGTCCTGAGGACCGCTGAGCGGTACGACCCTGAGAGCAAGTCCTGGGAACGCCTCCCGAGCATGAACCGGCGGCGGAAGCTCTGCTCTGGCTGCTACATGGACGGAAAGTTCTACGTGGTCGGAGGAAAGAACGAAGAGGACCAGCCCCTGACTTCTGCAGAAGTGTTCGACGAGAGCAAGAACAGGTGGGAGCTGATCCCAGACATGCTGAGAGACTCCCCGGTCCCGACCTACCACTCGCCCCCGCTCATCGCCGTTGTGAACAACGAGCTCTACGCGCTTGAGACAACCTCGAACGTGGTCCGGGTCTACCTGAAGGGGAGCAACTCGTGGAGTACGCTCGGGCCGGTGCCCATCAGGGCGGACTTCAACAAGGGCTGGGGGGTCGCATTCAAGTCGCTCGGGAATGAGCTGCTCGTGATCGGGGCGTCCACGGTCTCCAACACCGGGCACGGGATGAGCATCTTCACCTGCATCCCGGACCCGAGCGTGGAGGAGCTGCGATGGGAGCCGCTCGAATGCTCCAAGAACCGGTCGAGCCACTTCATTCGGAACTGCTGCGTTATGATCGCTTGAGAGAAGGCTAACCGGCCAGTGCGAGTAGCCTGGAATAAGAGGATCCATCCAAGTCGGACAGGAAAAGTTTGATGCATTGTTTATCTGTCGTTCTGGTAGATTATATGCAGAAACCCGACTTCTCGATGCAAGTTCGATCCTCAAACTCATGTTTTATCGAGCATCCATTCCTCGGTGTTTTAAGGCCGGGAATAACGTTGTGCTGAGATGGTTTCTGGCTGTAACAGGAAGCATCTGCAAGTTTCCTCAGTGTTATCTGCTATCACTGCAAGTCAATTTTGAAAATGACCATGGCCGGCAATCCATCGGTTCAAAACTTACTTCTGTACAGTTCAACAAGCCTTATATCACCAATTTGAATACTTTCTACTCATTTATATCAAAATATCTACTAAAAGGTCTGCGGTAACAAAGCATTTGACTGGAAACCAAGACATCCTCGAACCTGGACATGTGAATGACGAGATTCTTCCGCCATCTCCGGCATTAATTTACCTCATAGCTTGACTCAATTTTTCCCTATTAAAACTATGAATCTTCAAACCTTTAACACGCATATGACTGGAAAGAGGAGGCCAAGATGTTCACTACAATGGTAGAAACGATCTAGCAGTTCTAAATTCGCTTACGTGTAGTTCGAACCTTTATAATTTGTAATACAACATTTGCCATAAATGTACTCTATATGCCTAGCCTTGAACAACAGAGACTTCTGAGAATAGTCCCACATTGACAAGATTAATGCTTGCACTGTTTATTCAGTTCCTCTAATATATTTGTGATTAAATGAGAAGTAACGAGGTTGTCAAAGCTGAACAAGAAGGGCCATGATGTCCATCTTATTACCGGACAGGGAGCGGGTTACCACCTAGTTGTTGTACAAGACAAAAACAAACAAACAGGATGTACTCCTCCTCCCCCAGGAATGGTGCATCTGTTCTCTCCTACCTAAAGCTGAAGAAATGTCTCCTCCTCGAGAAGAGATTTTATGAGGAGCTTATTTAATCATATCTCAACTCTCGAAACCTCTTTAGCAAGTTTGATTTGTATTTCTCCGCCTCTGCATCCTCGAGAGATCTGGGTGTGGACTTTACAATGGGGACAGCCCCAGACCGATGCAGAGCTCCAGCAGCCTCTTCTGCCACATGATCAGACGGGCAGGAAGTTAGGAATGTTGGAAATGGAAGATGAACTTAGCCTGAATGGGATGTCAAATCACAGTTCCGGGATAATCAAGAAAGTGAGAAGATATTCCATGGTGATGAAATCGGAACCTGAATCCGAGAGAGCGGAGAGTGCCTTCAGGGCTTCTTTCCTTGTCCGGTCATCTTTAGCATCAGCCAGCATGTTCAAGAGCCCTTGAGCTCCACCCATCTCCACTATTTTCATTCTTCTTTTGTCTGCAAATCAAAAGAAATGTGAAAGCTGATCGTTTGTCAACCGGAAGAGATGCTTGTTCGAGAAATCAACACAAGCCGAAGAAGATGTAAGATTTACTTTATAAGAGAAAAGGCCAGCATCTGTATCAACAGCTTAGGTAGTTTCACTTTTCCTTTATATTTTCAGTTTTGAATTCGAGTCCCCAAAGAGAGGCAGCAGAAAATTGAAGGCTTAAGCCTAAACCCTACAGGTTAATGTTTCAACCGAGCAGAGGATGAAGAAGGATTTCATAGCTATATTACATTACATCACATGTATAAGTTTGTGAAATTCTCGCTCATAAAGTATAATATGAACAATTGCCTATGCATACGAGGTGAGGAGAAGGGTATGTAAGCTACCGTCTATTGCAAAACGAGTCAATCTTGATGCTCCCATCCTTTTAAACAAGGGATCCTTAACTTGCAGAAGTGAAACAGACTGTTGCATCAAATTATCTCCTGAAAAGATAAAATACAAGTGAAGAGTTTCTAAATTAACAAAGTATGAAGAAAACCGGGAACTCACTGTGAACATGACCATACCCATGTAAGGGAAAAACTGGTAAGCAACAATAGTTGCTGTTCCCGCAAATAACAACTTTAAAAACCATCCAATCTTTCTCTCGGCTTCCTCTTCAATGGAAAGCTCCTCTACGAGATAATTAACAAAGAAACAGAAGAGATAAAAACAAGTCTTTAGAAGCAGCCAAGTAAATGGAGATTCTATCACATGCTGGTCAACAAATGAATGGTGGAAATTGAAGTACTTCAACATAAGACCTAGTAAATGGTTGTTTTCTTTTAATCCGAACTTCATCCCACTAATACATTCTTGATTGATGAAGAAGATTGCAAAGGTGCCCTGATAAGTCCATCAATTTCTCCAATTTACAAGTACATTTATAATTCAAGCAACTATGCTCGATGGATAAAGCAAGATTTTACAATCACAGGAAACAGACAAATTAGCTAATTATGGATTTGTTATTGATAAGAGAGCAGAGACCTTTCCCATTGTATGACGAGAAATTCCGACTTGGTAAATTCCCATACTTTCTTTTGAAGAGGTACTGCATAAAATAGAGAGAATTTAGATTACACAAGCAAACATTAATAAAATCCACTCAATTCAACTAAATAAATCTTTTGGTATAAATTGTAAAAAATAAAGAGGTGAAATTTACACTGGAGAGCTGTGCAGTTAGTGCCCGCATGATGGTTGGTAAAAGTTATTGAAATGGTTGTTACTAGTACTCTCCACTGCTATTTTGGGTATATCTGTCCTGCAACTCTAGCACTGTAGGCTTATCAAGAAGCATGAGTCAAGTAAACCGCAGCGGTCATCATGAAATTCAAGGTAGATAAACAGTTTGAAGACATCATAGATATTGGAAGAACGTATCCAGGCATACCAGTTAAATTCTGTAACAGGCAGATATACACATTCATATGGAAACAATACAGAGGAATTCATGGGGTTCTGAAGCTGACAACAAGCATGAATAAGTGATTAGGACTATAAGACTCAAACGCTTGGAATTGCTCAGCACAGTGGAAATAACTCTCTTCCACAGTTCTCATAGTTCCAGAGAATAGAGTAGCTGTTGCAACAAACCCATGTTAGGACCAATGTGAGGCACAACCCACAGGTATACAGCTTCAGACACAAACAGAAGTATACAAAACATAATAGAGAATAAATGACACCAAGAGGGAATCAGATTCCAGTAGATAAATAATGACATATCGCGGAGGCATTCCTATCTTGCTAGACTGAACAATAACTGAAACATAGGACTCTTTTCTGAGACTTGCCACTCATCCCACTGCCGGAGAACTACTATATTAATCCTCCATCATTGACATAGCTACACCTTGCAAAGATCACCACACAAATTACTGAATATCCTTCCCCTTACTCACACAGCACTAATTATCACAGCTCCAACCAAACTGCTGAAATAGGACTCACATTTCACAGAATCAGTCATAGCTCTACACATCCCAAATGATGTTATTAGAACTGGATCAGACATTAAACATGCCAGAGCATGGGTTTGTGGGTTCAAGGATCCAACAAGTTTTTGATGGCACAAGATTATAGGCTGACTAACTAAATATTTAAATAATTAAAAATAGTAAGGGTCAGACCTAGAAATTAGCCCTTAGAGGCTATAGGCACACACGAGACCCAGCTCAGGACTTTGATACTGTTTGAATTTTGGAGTCGCCACTAATCATTTAAGAACTAGTCCTAAAGTCGATTAGAAACCTATTATTTGCCTAAGGGAGCATGATGCTAACAACCTACGTTCTTTACTTGTCAGTCTCGAACCAAAATTTGAGTTCGAGGGTCTTATTATGTTCAAAAGTCTCCTAAGCCAATCAACACACTCGAGATCGGTACTCATCCCAAATTCTAGGTTGTTGGTTTGCTTGCATATTTTAATTTACCCAATTATTTCCCTAATCGAATTCAAATTGATGGTCCAAAATAAAGATCGATAATCAAGACCACATGTCCTAGCATGATACTACTGTCCTAGTCTAAGTGTAGAAAGTAAAGGGTTCCAATATTATCATGATTACAAACATTCATCAGCTCTCTCACGCTATCTGCTCTATTACAATCAATGCGCTCAAGTACATTAATTCTCCCCATCCCCCATGCATGCAGCAAATGACCCAATTGCCCAATGGTTAACTTGCAAAACTCCAATGGGACTAGGGCACAGTATGCCTAATGTAATAGACTAATTTGTGGAATTCCTAAAATGATGGACCTATACACAAAGCGTCCTACGTGAAAAACTAACATGTAAAATGTCTTAGATGAAGGACTAAAATACAAAATGTCCTAAGAGAAAGTCCAATATGCAAAGTTTCTAAAGTGGATGACTATTGTGCAAAGTCCTTAAAATGGAGGACTGACATGCAAGTTTCCTAAAATGAAATGTTAGTGTGCAAATTACCTAAAATGAAGGATTGGTATGCAGAACATCCTAAATGCCAAGACGCCTAAAATGATGGACTATAATGCAAAATCTATGAGATGAGGAAGCATATGGAGTGAGCAACCTGCTTGCAGAACCCATGAAATGATGGAGCAAGTATGTGTATGCAACCATGATTACCAAATCATCGTGGGTTAGAGAACGGTACGCAAAACCCAGGAAAAGCCACTGAATAACAAAGGAAATACGAAAAGCTATTCTGAAAATTGAAAACAAAAGGTAAGGAAACAAGTTGTGAACTTCCATCCACCACGAAGATTTCAGGGCAGATGCAGACTACGTATGATAGAATCTAAACTCAATCGGCCGCAAAACATTTGTCTCTTTCTATCAAGTCTAAACCTGAAGTTCAAAAATTAGGGAATGGCTAGGAGCAAACCTAAAACAAACTACTACCGAAGTGCACTAGCAAGTGAAGCCTAAAACCTAAAATTAAAAATGAAATAAAAAAAACATAGGAATACCTAAAATGACCACCAAAGTGCAGCAGCAAGCAGCAATAGTAAAACCTGACGTTAGGACTTAAAGAACAGCAAGAAACAAGCCTCAAATAACCACTCAATGGAGCAACAAATGGCAAGCCCAAAACTGAAAATAAAACCTAAGGAATTGATATAAACATACCTAAAATAACCACCAAAATAGAGCAGCAAGCGGCAAGCATAAACCCGAAGTATGAGACCAACGAATGGGAAAAACAAGCATTGACAGCCGTGAAGAGGCAGCAGCAAATGACAGCCTTAAACACGAAATTTAGAGGCTAAAACACACTAACGACCAACACCAGATAACCACAAATATAGCAGCAATTAGCAAGCCTAAAACCCGAAAGTAGGAGCTAAGGAACGATTAGGAACAAACCTCAAACAACTGCCAGGAGCAGCAAGTGGCATTTACAATCAGTACCTCGTCATTCAACCACAAGCAACACTAGAACACAATCAAGTTAATCTTCAACTCATAGACAACAAAAATGAACCGTTTTAATCTTAAACTTATCTAGGTCCCTTTAAACTTGCTCAACTTCCAAATATGATTGAACCTTAGACTCAATATTGAATTCCTAGTCCATTTAAATCTGCTTCACTTTATCTTTAGGCCAATCATCAACTCCTTTAGTTATGTTCACCTTATTTCTCATTGAATCCACTAAATACTCCTCTAGCCTTCTTCACTACTCTCCATCACACAACATGCTCCACTTTTGTTAGGCAGAAAGCTACCTTATGAAATAGCACTCTGTGGTTAAATACAACTTGCCTTCTATCTGTACTACGAAACAAATTTAGAGCAGGATACATGGCAAACAATGTATATTCGCACCACACTACATGAGGGCAGACAACAAGACGAGATGGCTTTTAAGATCTTTATCATATCAAACTTCAACAATGATACTGACAAAGCTACCATCAGTAAGCCATGAAGCACATATTTGATCAAACAACAACCATCACACTAACCAAGCAGTTGCAAACATATAAAGCCACAAATTTACCCCAAGAGCCACAGTTCAAAGGGCCTTCATAGCTCGATATCAACTCAACTATAGCCAGAACAATCCAGCAATGATCCAACAACACAGTAACCAATCAACAAGACCTACCAATGCAATGTCTTGCATTAAATGATTCAGGGAGTCAAAGAATAAAGCCTCACCTGACTGACCGATAAGATGCTCGTGGAAGCTCAAGGTAGCAGGTAGCTCAGGAAGGATGCTCTGGCTCAGTAGATCAATGGAGAGCAGAGCGGTCACGAGGTCGGGGGCAACCGCCTAGGATCGTTCTGTGATGGATTTTGGGGATGAGGGCTTCTGGCCGAGGCTCAGAGAAGCGGTGGTCTGAGGAGGAGCAGAGTGCCAGAGGCAAGGACTCCAACGGGTTTGGCGAAACTGCAGCGACCCGAGGCAGCGACGGGCTCGGACGGCTCGGAGTCGGCAGCAGGAAGCACGGTCAGATCGGAAAAGCGCAGTGATGGGCTGGTTCCGACGGTCGTTGTAATCCGAAATATAACAAAAAACAATCCCTATGGTCACAATGGAAAAATTAAAATTATAAAAATAATTTTATTCGATTTCTATCTATAGATACGAAGTCGTGTAAGAAAAATTTTACCAGAAATGAAGAAGAAGAAGAATTGACTAAAATTCTGAAGTACAAAATAATCCAATAAAAGAAAATTTTTACTTATCGTTGAGGCTTGTGATGGTCATAGCGTCCTTAAAACTGATTTGTCCCTTTTGGTCATATTGAGAAAGCATGGACTGTAGTCTCCTAAAATACAATGACGGCTAAGCTCGAGGCTGCACAAAACTCGAAGTTGGAGGTGAACCGAACCGAAGTTGGAAACCACTGGAAAACAATGCAAATGCAGAGAGGGAGAAGAGAGAAAGAGCTCTAGAGCTTGTGTTGGTGTGCAGAACCTATGGAAGAAGCCTTTATTTATCGGGTGGTGGAGCACTGGCGGCTCAAGTGACATCGAACCAAGAATTGAAGGCCCAAACCGACCCTTAATTGCATTGAATCGGCCATTAAAAGGGCTAAACCGGACATTACGAGCATTTTATTGCACCGAATCGGCCATTTATTAGGCTGAACCGGCCATTCAGTGCCTTTATTAAGTCTGACTCTTAATATCGTGCCTTAATATGCCTCTTAATTCATTCTTAATTGCCCTAAACTGGCTGGAATCCAAAGAATTAAGAATCCTAGGCCGGTTTATTGAATGAGAAAAAAAAATTACGTGAAATGGCAAAATGTAGAGTTTGCACGCTTTGAGGAAGTCGTTTATTATAGTTGAAGTGGTTTACTTATTATAAGACCACTCTTAACTTATACACTCTTTTAAATTGTCATCCCTCGTCGATGTAAGATTAAATTTTCATTATTCCCACTATGGGCTCTATAGGCCCTATTGGCCCTCGTGGACTTGGCATCTTCGTAACCCAACCCACATTATAAACATTAAGTCCATGTACTTAATTTCAATCTAAATTCCTTCAATTTCTAATTCAATTAAACTTGAGTCTAACTATAATTTTTTTCAAATTCATGAGAATAATTCCGATTCAATTCAATGCCATTTTTCCAACAGTCGTCTCAGTCGAGGGAAGCTCGGTTGGATCGGAGACTTGTTCGACTGCTCACAGAATGCGAAGGAAGACTGGTCGAGGGGCTTGGTGGCTTGTACCTGAAGGATGATCGCCTCATCGAACAGAGGAGGAGAAGCCGAGGAAGGGGCGAAGGCGGTGCTCGGCAAAGGGCTGGAAGCAAGATGGTCGGAGGGCTTGGAATCGGTGGCTCAAGGGAGTCAGCCTTGCTAGCCGCTGATCCAGAAGCCCTGCCTGAGGGGTTTCTTTCTCCCTTTCCTTTAGCTTAGGTTCTCCCAAGAAAACCATAGGCCTTTGATTTTACGTGACATGATATTTTCTTTATTTTTATTCTTATATTTTATTATTAAAATTAACTCAGTGAAAGATTCATCTGAACGGAGAAATTCAGAAAAAGTTCATCAAATGTGTCCCATATAACTCTTTAAATTTGTCTTATTTTTTTTTAATCTCTACAACTCCCTAGGACTCGAAAATTATTGTTTTTTGAGCATACCCTCAACTTTTCACTATTACATTCTATTTTTTCATCAATTTTTAGTAAGTTAAAGATCAAATGACACGAGTCTTACCTAATTTAGATCTCCCAATAATTAGTTATAATTTTTTAGATAAAATTGGATGAGATAAATGAATTTGACAGATTCAATTAATTTAACTTAAAAATTATATCTTCTTTTTTGTATCGAATTTTGTGTCCACAATACATCGAATTGAAGTTAGTTCAATGCTCTTCGCCATGAATCTGAATTTGCTCTGTGATGAATTTAATTGGATCCTCGATTTTACTCTCGAACATCGTATCGGGTTGAGTATGGGTACGAGCTCAATCAATTTTCTCAAGATTCAGGTTTAGGTATATTTGAGACCAAAATGAGATGTCTATAATAAGGAAAAAGATTACAAGAATAATAATGTCACAAGCAGTTCCATTCTTTTAGCAGCATCGTTTAGCAAAAAGGCATGTGCAAGTGCTGCAGAATTGGTGTGAAGGCTCAGAACCGAATCGAAAAACTGAAGCTTGGGCAAGGAATTCAATTGAATTAAGCAAAGGCAGCCAAATTTCTACCGTTTCGGGGACAGCCATGAGCAAAATTGAACAATTCAATCGGAATTCAATGAAGAGGATGTTTTACGGTACCCAAGTGCAACGTAATTAATCTATGATTCAATACTTACAGGGCCCAGTTCAAGCCTCTAAGGAGCGAACTTACGGGTAAGCTGATAACATACAATAGATCATGTTTAAGGTCCAACTTCCCAGAGGACCAGTATTTGGGGATTAATGGCTAGCCTCGGACTGTATAATATACCGTCAGGTGGGTTAATCGGTTGCTATGGTGCCAAACAATGTTAATATATATATATATATATATATATAAAAGTAGACCCAACTCAACATTAACAACACACGAATCTTCTATCACATGAAATATCGAACTATAACACAGTGGAATGGCCTATCACATTATGCAACTAAAAATACTCACATTGCAGTCTACCGAGGAGAGACCTTCAAGAATGCAGCAGTTTCATATGAATTGTGCCTGTGGGATAACTTCTTCAAGTTTTGTTCTATTAGTGAATTAAGAGCTAATGTCTTTCTCTATCTTCTGTTTTGTTACGTGAAAGTCCTAGTCTTTAGGAGCTTGCTATTATCTATATTTTTTAGGATATTAGTTGTTGTTTTTCAGGTCAAGTAAGTTCTAGCAACGTGTCCCTGTGAGTTGCAGAACTAAGGTATTTAGTTATGAGTCATTGTGTATTTATTTTACATTTTTACAATCAATTAAAGATTCCATACTTTTCAATTCTATTCTCATTGTCTATCTCCTTCCAAACAATATCAGTGGTATCAGAGCCTCCTTAATCGTTAGGGGCAGTGAGAATAGCTTGTGATAGTGATCAAGAGGTGAGTCTGTATTCAAAGAAGTTGAGTGAGAGATTCAAAGAAATACCATGAACATGGAAGCAAGTTCGAGCAGTCTTTCAACCTTGGCTCCACCAATGTTCGATGAGGAAAACTATCCAGCTTAGGCAGTGAAAATGCAAGCCTACTTGGAGGGTTGTGATTATTGGGAAGTGGTAGAAGGCGACTATAGGTGCCTGCACTTCCTGACAATCCAATTTTGATGAGATTTCCTCAAAGCAGAGTACCGAGGAGATGAAAAGATCAAGAGCATGAAGGTGTGGAATTTGGTTAGGGAGTTTGAGAGATTGCAAATGGAGGAGTTTAAGACAATCAAAGAATACTCGACCAAGTTGATTGACATTGCAAATAAGGCAAGAATACTTGGCACTGATCTTCTAACAATAGATTGGTGTAAAAGATCCTTTTTTCTTTGTTAGAGAGGTATGAGGCAACCATTGCTTCACTGGAGAACACCGAGAACTTGTCTCAGATCAAGCTGACAAAATTGTTCAGTGCTCTGCAAGCACCTGAACAAAGGAGGTCGATGAGGCTAAAAAGAAGTGTCGAAGAGGCTCTAAGGGCCAAAGTGCGACACAACTCTGCGAAGAAGTGGAAAGGGAAGAAGGTAAGTGACGGTAACTTAGAGGTTGTTATAGGAGAAGGCAGCATAGGCAACCAAGGAGAAAGATATTCTCCTTGTAAGCACTGTGGCAAATAGAATCATCCCCATTTTAGATGTTGGAGAAGGGTAGATGTAAGATGCAGGAGATGTCAAAAAATGGGACATATTGAGAAGTTTTACAAGGAGAAGGGAAATTAGTAGCAAAGTGAAGCACATTTTGTAGTCTAGCAAGAGGTAGATCAATTGTTTATTGCATCTTGTTTCATTTCTAGTACTCCATGTGACAGTTGGCTTGTTGATAGTGGCTATACAAACCATATGACAAGTGATGAGAAACTGTTTAGAAACCTTGATAAGTCAATAAAATCAAGGGTGAGAATTGAAAATGGAGAATACTTAGCAGTTGAGGGTTGAAGGATTGTAGCTGTGAAGAGTTGTGCAGGGATTAAGCTGTAATGTATGTTCCTGAGATTGATTAGAACCTACTAAGTGTAGGGCAATTGGTAGAGAAGGGATTTAAGGTAACATTTGAAGAGGGAAAATGTTTGATGTTTGATTCTAGAGGCTAGGAGTTGTTCAAGATAAAGATGTAGCAAAATAGTTTTTCTTTGAATCCTCTCGAAACAGAGCAAGTGGCATTCAAATGTCAAGCTAATGATTCAGATATATGGCACAAGAAACTAGGGCAATTTCACCACAAAGGCCTGTAGTTCATGCAAAGAAATGAGATGGCAAGAGAGTTACCAAAATTGGAGGAGCAACTTTCAAGTTGCAAGGCTTGTTTAATGGGCAAGCAAGCCAAACTTCCCTTCAAGGAGTCAAATTGGAGAGTTACAAATAGGCTGCAACTAACCCATATAGATCTCTGTGGTCTAGAAGCAACTCCTTCATTAGATGGCAGTAGGTATTTCATTATCTTCATTGATGACTATACAAGGATGTGTTGGATTTACTTCATTAAGCAAAAGTTAGAAGTTGTTGAAGTGGTTCTGAAGTTTAAATATGATTAAGAATTAAAGTGGCTGCAAGATTCAGGTCATTAGATTTGATAATGGCACAGAATATACTTCATAGAATTTTAACTTTTTTTGTGAGGAAGCTAGAATCTAACATCCGCTCACTTTTCCATACTCTCCGCAGCAAAATGGAGTTATTGAGAGGAAGAACAAAACTATTATAGAGATGACCAAACGTTTGTTGCATGAGAAGAATCTGCTGAAGGAACTTTAGGCAGAAGTAGCAAATACAATAGTCTTTTTGTTGAACAGTTTACCTACAAGGGCATTGGAGAGGAAGACACCATTTGAAGCATGGTCTAGTATGAAGCCAAATCTAAAACACTTGAAGTTGTTTGGTTGTCTACGCTTCTCTTATATTGCAAGTCAAGAGAGACAAGTTGGAGAAGAAGTTTGAGCCATGAGTATTTGTTGGCTACAGTCTTGTGTCAAAGGCCGATAGAATATACTAACCAAAGTATGGAAAGGTAATAACTAGTATGGATATTCAATTCCTAGAACCTGAAGAGTGGAATTGGGCTGATGACACTCATAATGAACCAGAAATCGTGTCCTCGGAATGACATTTCAATTAAAGACATCGGATCTTTGGTTGATACATACCAGAGATGCAATGTGGTTATTCTAGAGCCACTGGTCTTTGAAGTAGCGGAAGATGATCAGAGATGGATGAGTGCAATGAAAGAGGAGCTAGCCATGATTAAGAAAAATCAAACTTGGGAGTTGGTAGAGAAGCCTAAAGACAAGAAGATCATTGGACTGAAGTGGGTCTGCAGGACTAAACTTCATTCTAAGGCCAAATTAGTAGTAAAAGGTTATGCACAAGTTTAGAGAGTAGACTTCTCTGAAACATTTGCACCTGTAACAAGGTTAGACACTATCAGACTAGTTCTTGCCTTAAATACTCAAAAGTGTTGGAAGGTATATAAGTTAGATGCCAAATCTGTATTTCTAATGGAGTGTTGTAGAAAGAGATTTATGTTGAACAACCATAAGGATTCATCATACCAGGTCAGCAGGAGAAGATTTATGTTCTGAAGAAGGCTTTATATGGCTTGAAGCAAGCTCCTAGTACAACAGATGGATGGCATTTGCTGAGCCTAGGTTTCAAGAAAAGCCTCAATGAGTCCACTTTGTATGTTAAAGAGTTGGATTTTGACTTGGTTATTGTACCTCTCTATGTAGATGACTTGACGGTAACAAGAGGAACTGAGACTCAGATCACTCTGTTTAAGCATAATATGATGTAGATGTTCGAAATGACTAATTTAGGTGAAATGTCTTACTTTCTTGGCATGGAAATCAAACAACCTTAAAATGAGATCTTCATATGTCAAACGAAGTACTTGAAGGGAATCTTGAAGAGGTTTGGTATGGAGGAGTGCAAGAGTGTGAGTACTCTAATGGGTAAGAAAGAAGAGTTGTAGAAGAATGGTGGAGTTGACCTTGCAGATGAAGGTCTTTATAGGAGCTTAATTGGTTGCCTAATGCACCTCACAGCAACCAGACCAAGCATTATGTTTCTTGTAAGTGTCATGTACAAATTTCTAAATAGTGCAAGTAAGTTTCATATGGTAGCTACAAAGAGGTTGCTGAGGTACTTGAAGGGTATTTTCTCATATCAGATTAAGTTTTGCAAAGTTCAGGAATTAAGTTGCAGGATTATTTTGATAGTGATTGGGCTAGATAAGTGGAAGACATGAGAAGCACTTCTAGTTATTGCTTCACATTTTGGGTCAAGATGTTTCTCTTGGTGTTCAAAGAAGCAAGAGATGGTACCTCAATTAACTGCAGAAGCTGAGTTCATTGCAGCAGTTGCAACTACAAATCAAGCAATATAGTTGAAGAAGCTGATGGATGATCTGCATGTGCATCAGGATGATCTGCATGTGCATCACGATGACAACCAGGCCACTCTGGCCATCTTGCAAAATCCAGCCTTTCATAGAAGAACAAAGCATTTCAAAGTTAAGTATTACTTCTTAAAGGAGGTGCAAAGATCAAGTGAAGTGAAGCTGGCGTATTGCAATTCAAAAAAAATCAACTTGTAGACATATTCACAAAGTCATTCCATGTTGGTTGTTTTGAGACTCTTAGGGACAAGTTGGGTGTATGTGTAGCTCAAAATTTAGGAGGAGAATGTTAGTGAATTAAGAGCTGTTGTCTTTCTCGACCTTTTGTTCTGTTTTGTGAAAGTCCTAGTCTTTAAGAGCACTAGCTGTTATCTCTATTTTTGAGGAAGTTAGTTGTTGTTTTTAAGGTCAAGTAAGTTTTGGCAACGTGTCCCTATGAGTTGCAGAACTAAGGAATTAAGTTATGAGTCATTGTGTATTTATTTTATATTTTCATGATCAATTAAAGAATCCCTATTTTTCAGTTATATTCTCTTTTTCTATCTCCTTCCAAACAATGTCATGTTCATCGAAGATTTCAAGAAAAAGCCGCACCTTCAAATTAAGAATAGAGCTGAGCCGCCTTTAGAGCAGCTCTTATCGAGAATCCCTATGCCAAAGCAGTGACTGCTCTCAATAATTCCAATGAGTCATTGAGTAGAATTCGAATTTGGGAAGAGCGAGGAAGCGGATGAGCGGGGGCTTGATGGAGGGGGACTACATCAGGCATAGTACCAACATATCGCATCATCGTACCAGAAGGCTTGATTTTGACGGACTAGATTTGTGAAAGATGGTCTTGTATCTGGTTAGGTTTTGGCCATGGTATCCTCTTACTTAGGAGGAAATCTTGTATGTAATGTAAGTGGAGTTGACAACCCAAATTGAATTGTATTGTATACGAGAAAGGACATGCCTCCAAAAGATGAACAGAAAAGAATCAGGCAGGCTGAGAGGTAAGGAAGATGGCGGTAACCCCATCCTATAATCGAAGATTTTAAGCCTATGATTGGATGATGGTGAATAGGGGGTGAATGGAGGGGAAAATTTCCCCTTATTTGGCTGCATAATTTAATGGAAGGGAAAGGGAATGAAATGAAATTTTTCACTCCGATTTCACTCGCAAACCCAATTTCCTTTCTCCCCAATTTGGGGTTGAATAGAGTGAAATAGTTTACAAAAATTTGTTTAAAATAAAATTATTTAAATAAGCCAGTGTGAAATCAATACAAATCATATTATTATTTTTCAATGTGTATTTCTAAGAGTATAAGTGTTGATCATTACCTAAAAATGAGCCAAATAACTAAATGTTTTATGATATTTAGTGATTTACAAAAAATTATCAGTTTTTACATTAAAATTATATTTTTCACTCTAATTGAGATTATAATAGTGTTATATTTGAATTATTGGCTTTCTTCGTATAACGCATGTCTTGTTTATGTGACCGTATGTTGTGTGGTGCGTATAATTTAACTTTTTTCTTAAAATGAACTTGGTCTTATAATATAAATATAATGATATATTTGTCTATTAATAATAATTTATATGCGTATAAGGTAAATTTTTCACATCCATCACCCCTATTATAATACACCAAAATAATGTAATTATTTCCCCTCTCTTTCCTCCATCCAAACAAACTCTAAGTCAATAGTGCTAGAAAAAGGAATTAACCGGACAAGAAGCAAACTAACCGAAACCCCTCGGTTGCCGGGCAATAACGGAGGAGCAGATGACGACAGAGCCCGATCAAGAAGCAAAGTTGTTTATCACGATAAGAATCGAACGACGGAGAGTTCACGCATTAGAAGCGGCAATGGAGAACAAGGACAGAGGCCAATCCATATAGGGCGAGTTAGAAAAATAAAGGGAGGCCTTTAACTAAATGACAATCTATTTATCCAATTGATGATGCGGTAGCACCAAAAGGCCCTCATGTAACTCTCCGTTTGTTATAAAATAAGAATAGATTTGGGTGCGTTCGGTCGGGGTGGTTTCCCATACCAAGGCTAGCCATGCCTGCATTTACTCAATAGAAGTAAATATTGAGTAAGTTACTCTCTTTGGTAGATCTTTCTTATTTAAACTGGATTAATTAGATGCTATTGAACTTTTAAATATCAACGTTCAGACAAAAAAATATTCAATAAAAAATTCATCGAGTAAATTTTTCTCAAATTTTAAAATCTGGAAAGTTTCTATGATTTTCAAGAATTAATTTTATACACGTCAAATTACACACATAATTTTTAAGAGGAAGATGCAAAAATACTGTGCTTTAAATTATTTTACCTATACTGTCGAGAGAACATGCGATCTTAGTTTTGTCTATATAGTCAAGATGAGATCTTTTGTTTTTTTAATAAAGTTTATATTTGTTAAGAGATTCCAATTTCAAGATACGATCTTAATTAAAATAATATTTTTATTTTAGCATTCAACCTCCATTTTTTGCCAACAAATATTTCTATTTACGAAGAGATTGCATCTTTAAAATACGATCTCTTAACAAAATGACATCGCATGTTAACCAAATGAATATGCGATCTCTTAACGATATAATAAGAAATAGTTTCCGAGAAATATTATTTTAAGAATTTTTTTGATAATTTACGGTATTCTCGTTCATATTTTAAATATTTACTTAGTAAGGAAGGGCATAGAAATCTAATCCGGCAAACAATTTAAGGGAAGAAATTGAGAAATAAATGGCGGGAAGGGAGAGTCTGAATCAAAGCTCCATTCCGATGGATCCGTCTCAGCGTCAGTCTCCTGGTGTCACTCCCGGAGCAGTAGCTATGGAGAAGTCCGATGATCGCGAGAAGACTTGCTGGAGGAAGGAGCTGGACGCGAACCTAAAGCGGCTACACTCTCTCCTCTTTGGAGCGGAGGCCGCCACCGAGAGAGGCGATTTTCCAGCCGCCCATGTCCTAGGGCTTCGTCTTCTTGGCTTCCTCGAGTCGCGGACTGTCACGGACATTGATGAGGCACTCATCCGCCCAATCCGTCGTGAAGTTATGTCGAACCTGGATGCCACTCGTCACAGCCTCGTAGCCGACTCCGATCGGTAAAAGTCTCTTACATTTGCTCGTATCTTTAAATAGAACTTGTTGGGCTTGGTGATTGGTAATTTGGCTTGAATAATTTGGTGACTAGAGTTGCAGTTGCCATTGGAGGCTGAATTAAACCTGGATGTCTGAAGTTGACTACCATGAGTAAGGTAGAGTTTGGGCTGTAGTAGGTTCCATTGAGCTCAGTTAAAAATAATTTTATTCGACAATTTCGTTATAGGAGGTGTGAGCATTTATAATGTTGCATCAGAAAGTGATTTTGAAGGATTTTTTAAGGTTTGTGGAGGGCTTTTGCCTTCTTTTCTAGAAAATGAAAGTTAATGAACTAAATGAGCAAAATTCAATTGCAATAATCTGAATTTACCTTTTTAACATTGAATCAATTATTTGATGATTGGACGTCATGTAACAATGGAGATAGCCGTTCTCATTCATGGACCATTGATCTTCAGTGCGTTTAAGCTGTCCAAGTTCTTTTATCCAGTAAAAATGATGGCAGTACCATCTCTCACTTTATAAGAACAGTGCTGCAGAATATTTAATACGGTGTAGAAGTCATTCACGATAAGGATCCTTTGCCGCTTTTTAAGTGGTAGGAGAACATAGGACCTAGGCGGAGGTAGAAGGTCATTGTTTTGTAAACTTTTCTTGCTACTAAAACATTCTTTTATATGAAATATTCTATAAGTGGGGAAGGTAAATTTGTTAGCTTGTTTCTTTGTTATGTTTTGGTCTACTCTTCTTGATGCATTTCTCCATGCCTTCAGACGAGCATTTCAGCTGGCCAATAGAGCTCCAGGATGTGTTTTTGGCATGAACAAAGACATTGATGTAGAGAGAATTACTCAATCGAAGTACTTCCACGCTCTTTGTCAAAAGGCTAAAAGAGATGCTAGCAATGAAATGGTATGAATAGTGGACTATGCACTGCTCTTTCTGTATCTGTTTAATACATAAACTACTAATAGAAAAGATGCACGTGCATGTTACTTTTTACTATTGTTTTGAGAGATTATTGCAAGTTGTTTTCCTTCCCAATGTGTTTTATGAATGTGTATCAACTTTTGCCTCAACTAAGTTCCTTACCTTTTCTTTCTTGGTTTCCAGAATGACCGGCTATGTAGGAAGGAAAAGTCGGGTTACAATACATCCAAAGTTTTGCCACAAGCAACTTTGGCATCTTCGTATGGGAACAACCTCGCTAGGCGAAGCGCTCACCTGTCAAAAAATTCTACTGATCCCAAAAGTAACTGCTCCCCTTCCCATGTCATACTTTCTGATAAGACCCAGTCTTACAACAATCAGGAGTTCTCGAAAGTTGAAGATGAAGAAAGACCCCATAATACTGCTCTTGGGACAAAGCGCATGCATGCTGAAACTACAGGTCCAAGTTATGACCAAGGATATTTGCCATCAAATATGGAAGAAGCCAATGCAGAGGCCCCAGGCAATGGGTTCATGACAGCAAAAACCAAATTGGTAACTAGTTTTTCTTTAAAAAATCCTTATATTGTTCTATAGATGTGAGGTCCTGTCTGTTACTGCTCTGTTATCCCCCAACTCTTGGCCCACCATTGAATCAAGCTTACTGTATAGATGAGGGCATGATGCAGGCTATGTTTTACTCTGCAACTTACAAATTGCACAATGATTTGCCAAAATTGCCTTTGTTAATAGCAGTGTCATATTCTTTTATTGCCTTGAAGTAGTTGGGTTTCTTACAACAGTTTGCAACTAATAAGACAGGTGTTCATGTACGTTATTGACTTCCTGGATGTGCTGCAGAAAATACTTCATACTTAGTTGACTTATATTATCCAATGCTCTTAGGGAGGATTGTATCTGATTCCATCACACCTCTCATATAAAGTAAATTGTTATTATCGCTCATTCCTACACATTCTTTTGATTGTTCTCATGAATGGAAGGTTTGAGACTAGGTCATGAAAAGATGATTCCCTAATATCTCATGTTCAGTATTTGCATAGGTATTTGAGACTAGGTCATGAGAAGATGATTCCCTAATATCTCATGGTTGGCTTGACTATCTGCAATGTCTTGCTCTATTTGCTCATAGGTAATTGATACAAGACATAGACGAGGTTTGACAGGATCGCCTAATGCATCTGTCTTCCCACAAAGTGATTCTGGAGGCAGGTGTTATGGAACACATGGTTTGTCACGAAGGGGTGTTCGTGGTAACTTTGTTCCCCCTGTCAGATCAAATGGTACCAATGCTGGAAGCATGACTTCCCGGATTACTGGAAAGTCTGATGATGGATTAGATGACTCAACAAAGAGATGGTAATAGAAAAAAAAGAAAGCATGTTTGATGAGTTGGTTGTCTTATATACCAATACTCCTTAACTGTCAAAATCACATGAATGATGTCTAACATCATTTGCCTGACATTGTTCCTAATATACTGATGACTATAATGTGCTACCTGGCAGAGCATTTATAGATGCAGCTTGGTCTGATATTTGAGTTTATGAAAAGAAAAAAAAAGGACATTTTTAAGATTCTGCTTGTATATTACGACTTCTTATGCTGTTTGTTCTAATTTGGATACTTAACAAATGTTGTGGTATAGTTTGGAAATACTTTGTGGGCCTGATGGTGAACTACCAGATAAATTGAGGAACCTGGAACCTCGCCTTATTGAGCATGTCAGCAATGAGATTATGGATCGAGATCCTAATGTTCGCTGGGATGATATAGGTGAGCTAGATGCTTCTTGTCGTATCATGAAGATTCAGTTGCCTTATTTTAGTCTTTCTACTGATACATTTGCTTGCATGCAATAGCTGGTCTAGAGCATGCTAAAAAATGTGTGACAGAGATGGTCATCTGGCCTTTGCTGCGCCCGGACATATTTAAAGGTTGCCGGGCTCCAGGAAGAGGATTGCTTCTCTTTGGTCCACCTGTAGGTGCAGCACATATCATTGTGAAGGAGATGTGACAGTTTCATAGCACAGTAATCTTATCTCTTGTTACAGGGCACAGGAAAGACTATGATTGGGAAAGCTATTGCTGGGGAAGCAAAAGCGACTTTCTTCTACATATCTGCCAGTTCATTAACCAGCAAATGGGTGTGTGCTGCTATTATACAGCTGCTATTGATTTTTTCAATCGCAAAACTTCTGGAATCTTTCATGTCTATTACCTGCACATTATCAGAAAAGCTGACATCTCTACTGGTGTTTGTAGATTGGGGAAGGTGAAAAGCTGGTGAGAGCCCTTTTTGGAGTTGCCAGTTGTCGTCAGCCTGCTGTAATTTTTGTCGATGAGATTGACTCTCTTCTCTCTCAGGTGACACATCTTATGAGCCTTGAATATGATGTACCCTGGTTGAATTTCTAAATTAGATGTTACAAATTGTGTACAGGCTGCCTAAGAGACATTATAACATTTATTTCCGTCCAAAAATAGGAAGTCGCTTCATTTGTCTGACACTAATAGCTTGCTGCCAGATTGCTGTAATATGGTCATAAATTGATATTGGAAAAATGATAAATGGGCTGTGCAGCGGAAGTCAGAAGGTGAACATGAAGCAAGCAGACGTCTCAAAACACAGTTCCTCATTGAAATGGAAGGTTTTGACAGTGGCAGTGACCAAATTCTTCTTATAGGTATCTGAACTGATCCCCAAATCTGGATCCATTACTACTTAAAAGTATTTTCAGCACAAGAAGATTTTCAGCCTATTTTTCTGGAGATGATGAGTGTTCTTGGAATTTGTAAATAGTCTTAGTTTGAATGGGGCTGAATGGAGGTTAAAGGAGGGGGTTGAAGGGAATATTTTAACCTTCATAGTTTAAATGAGGTTAAGGGGAGTTGAGGTAAAATGTTCTCTCCGTTCCAATCCTGAAGCCCAAATTCGGGTTGAATGGAAATGAAATATTTAAAAAAGCTCAAATTAAATATAATTGTCAAGTTATATTTCTCTTTTTTGTTAAGAGCCATATAGGAGAATAAATAGTCAATTGACTTAAACTATTTCCGTTTTCTTCTTTTATTAAATATGTTGAAGTTAAAATTTTCCTCCCTTCCCCTACGTCCCTGTTAGTGGTAAAAATCTTCAGTGCTTAATCCAAACATAAGGTAAGTGCACACTTCTTTTCCTGACTTAGAAGGACACGAGAGATGATTATCAATTTACATTTTGCAGTTTTTGGGCATGTCATGATATGCTGCTTTATATGTTTAATTAGGGGCAACAAATAGACCTCAAGAACTCGATGAAGCAGCAAGAAGACGACTCACCAAAAGACTTTATATACCCCTCCCCTCCTCAGGTCAACCACGTTTTCCGGATCGAAACTTCTCAACCACTATTTAAATTTATCCATGATTAACCTGTAACGGTGTGATCTGAAGAAGCGAGAGCCTGGATCGTACGTAATCTCCTGGAGAAGGATGGACTATTCAAGCTTTCTGAGGACGATCTGAATGCCATATGCAAGTTAACTGATGGTATACCCTCCTCGAATAGAACCGTATACTGTGAGCTTATCTTTATGATATTTCAGGTAAATAATCATTTTCTGCTTTTCTGAGTATGAGCTGTGCCTACTTTCTGCAGGGTATTCGGGATCGGACATGAAGAACCTGGTGAAAGATGCGTCCATGGGGCCACTGAGAGAGGCCCTCAGACAGGGAATTGAAATTACTAAGTTGAAGAAGGAAGACATGCGTGCTGTAACTCTCCAAGTAAAAACCTTTATCTGAAACCGCATGATAGCCGAACAAACCTTTATGTGCTGTTGAATGGTTTATTCTATGGTTCCTTATGCATAATGTTCATGTCACAGGACTTTAAGGTGGCTATGCAAGAGGTGAGGCCCTCCGTTTCCTTCGACGAACTCGGAACCTATGAGGAATGGAACAAACAGTTCGGGAGCCTAGCAACTTAGGGGCTGGTCTTTGCCAGAAACATTATGACTGGTAACGACTTTATTTTTCTTTTAATTACATACACTAGATTGTGAAGTGAGACTGCCAGATCTGACTGTTTCTTTGAAACAATCGCCTCGTCATTATCAGCAAAGCGAGATTAATTCTATCTAATACTAATAAATAAATGTTTCTCATCCCAGAATTGTTGAATCATTTTTGAGTACGCACATATACATTTTATATAAATCGTCAGTAACGAGAATTTTAATTACCAATCAAACCAACAAAAAAAAAAAGAGATTTCTCATGTTTAAGAATCTCATGTAGGAATGGGTAAGATTAATTTATCTGGCGGCATTAGATAATTAATTGCCTGATTAATATTAAAATTTTCATTAACAAGACAGAGGTGTCTGTCCGCTGATGGCTCGTACTAGGAATCTTAGTATAATGCTCTTCAATTTTTTAAGTCTTTCTCAAACTCTGCAAAACGTGGAATTATTACCCGTCGGGCATATTTTCATTGCCTCTTTTTAATTAATAAGAAAATCCTGAAATTCTAACCATCAATTTAAGCATTTTTGGACTTTAGACTTGGCTATTAATTTATCTAATATTGGGACCATGTGAATGAACCGGTCAGGCACGGGCATAAAACTTGTGGGCTATAAACTTGTGCCTGAAAAAAGTTCATGTAAGTCATCAGCCATCACGATAAGGAAGAAAATTGCTAGTTATTGAAAGCGGATATTTAAAATCATATATTAGTACAAAATAATAATAATAATACTAATAATAATATTATTATTATTGTTAACGGATATTGAAATTGAAATACTTTATTTCGGAAAATTAAAAAAAAAATCATAGGATTTGATTTTTGATCACGTGGAAATATAATTGTTGTCTACATGTAGATCTCTGATCCTGCCGTACAGAATCAATTTTCCTCGGACCATGTTATGCAAACAATGGTGTCGTAAACAAATTTCAAGTCCCGAACATCTGAAGCACATTAATTTAATTTCTTTACCGCTCATCTATGAGGTAAACATATTTGGTGCGTATAAATAACAAATTCGTTATATAAGTTATCGTTCAGATCTCGATATACGTAAAATAAATTCTCGAAAGTTATAAAATCTTTACGCATGTCGAAATCCATCAGAGGTTTATCCGATAAACTCGTTATGCATTGCATATAAAATATTTACTCATCTAGGAGCGCACTTCCTCCTGCGAACAAAAACATGGAGGCCGCCTGCCATGTGCGCCGTCAACCGCGGCACGAAAATCGGATGGCCGTGACCGACCGGTTCAATATCGAACTGCCGAAGAACCAAAGCCACCACGTACTTCATCTGAACGAACGCCATCTGCTTCCCTATGCAGTCCCTCGGACCGGCCTGAAAGACGGGAAACTGGAAAGGGCTCACCTTCTTGAGCTTGCCCGGTTCGCCGAACCAGCGGCTCGGCTTGAACTCGAGCCTGTCCTTCCCCCACAGGGCCTCCATCCTCCCCATCCCGTAAGGGAAATAAGTCACCCGGTCTCCCGATTTTACGACAGTGCCATCGGGCAACAAGTCATCAGCAACGGCATGCTTGGAATCCCATGCTACCGGCGGGTACAGCCTCATGGACTCGTAAAGACAAGCATCCAAGAGTCTCAGTTCACCCAGTGATTCATAGTCCAGTTCCTTTCCCTCTGCAACGAGCTCTATCTCTTCGAGCAGCCGTCGCTCGATATCGGGGTGGCTGCAAAGTATCCAAAACAGCCATGTCAGTGCAGCCGAAGTCGAGTCCCTCCCGGCCATGATGAAGCTTATCGCCATATCCCTCATCATCTCCTCGTCACATCCTGCAGATATCATCCGAGCCAGGAGGTCCGATTCATCGGTGGAGTTACCATCGTTCATTTTCCGGATCTTCTCACGGATGGCTCGGTTGATACTCCCATGGATCTCTTGGATTGCTTCCTGGAGCTTCCGCTCCGAACCAACCCGGAGCCAACGCTTTATCTTCCACAAGACCAGCAGTGTTGCAGCCCCCCGGCTTGCGCTGATCTCCGACGATACATCGAAGGCTCGTGCGAGCGGCGAGTCGGGCAGCAAGGGGTCGAGGGAGGAGCAAGGATCCATGCCCAAGGAGACCTTGCAGATCAAGTTGAACGCCAGCCGCCTGAGCAAGTCTTGCAAGTCTATCGAGCTGGCGGTCTCGGCCACCGACTCCAGCGCTGGCAAGAGCCCGTTCTTGACTTCTCTGCGGAGCGCGTTCATAGCGTACTCCCGCAACGAGCTCGTGCTGAACTCGTGGCTTGACAGCTTGCGCTGCTTCCGCCAGAGCTCGCCGTCGACGTTGAATATGCCAGAACCGAGGAAGTCCCCCAGGATCTCCGTGAAGGGCTTGCCCTTTGGGTAGTTCTTAAAGTTGGTCTTCAGCATGTGCTCGACATTCTTAGGGTTTGCCGTTACGACGGTCCTTCTAGCACCCAGCCGGTGCACCGAGATCGTGTTGGTGGGCGACTCGGCTAGCATTTCCGTGTACCAGTCGAGAAGCCGGTGCCGGTTCCTGTAGAAGGAAACCAAGCACCCGATGACGGGATACGACGGCGGGCAATGCCCGGAAGGCTCGAGAGGAGCTCGCCGGGGCTTGCTCGGTATCAGTTCCAGGAGGAAAATAACGAGCGTGACAAGTAGAAAAACAATGATTAAGGACGATAGATCCATCCAAAGACTTGCTGCAAAACCCTATCGAAATGAGAACGAAGCAGGCAGGGAAGAAGATTGAACGACTGTAAAACCCTCCGGACGTGATGAGATGGTCGAGGGAGGAGAAACAATTAAGCGAAGAGCTACTTGTGAGCCATTTTAACAAGTCGCTTTACTTATATATAAGAACGAGAAATTATTTCGTTCGATTGGTATTGTTCTCAATCTGAAAATAATAAATAATATATTTAATTCTCACCAATAAAATTTCATGTACCTCTTTTTCCCTATGAGGAGGTTGTTGCCAATCGGCCTAGTTGACACTTTGAAGTTCGGTAAATATTGATTGATCTAATATTTGAGACATGTTAGTACATGAAATAGGAAATATCTTCTTGTAATGGATTTTTTTTTCTATTTATAAAAGTGGCATATAGTTTTAGAAAGGGATTGACTAGTGAGGACCTTTATATGGAGAAAGTCTCATGTGTAATAAATATATTACGTAACAGTGAATAATTTAGATGATTATTAAATGTCTGAGCTTTTATTATTATTTTTTATATCATTGATATTTATATGCTTAATTAATTCGAGTCGAACCAGTCAATTAATGGGAAAAGCCCTCTAATTATTAGTTTTATCCATTTACAAAAATTTAAATTCGAGATAATTATCTAAAGGTTCGAGTATCGAATTAATTGAACCAACTCCGCAGTATTATCTTTGAATACTACAAGTAAAAATTAATCTGTCTCTAATAGATTGTGCTGTCACTTATAATAAAGTGATCACTGTTTTTTCTTTTTGAAATCTAGAAACATCAGTAGATTCGTACTCCCTGGGATTCCTATTTTTATGTCCTTTTTATGTCATTTTCTTCCATTATTTTATAAATTTAAGTCTCTTTTATACAAAAGAACCATGTATAAAACGGATATATTACGCGATAGTACTTACGTAATATTATAAGTTAATAATATTAAGTTATTTTTAAGTTATTTTATTTTTAAGACTTTTATAAAAAAAAATTAAAATGAATGAATATTATTAATTAAGAACCTTCATATTTTTTATAATCGAGATATTCAAGTGCATCTAGCGAAGTTGCAACATCTCTTCCTTGGGACATACGCAATAATCCCCATGGACCGAAAAATGTGGAAAACTTCCGATACATTTCTATTAATCGACTATTTCCTTTTCATTTTTAATTTAATTTTATTATCATTTTTTACAAGTATTTTCTTTCCTTTCTTAAATTTTTTTTAAATGCAACTTTATATCATATGGTATTCACCGAAAAAAAGTGCAGGCTGATAGGTAATAATGCTTAAACTTCTTATATTTTCAAGATTTCCTTTTTGCTTTTTTATCCCTAAGTTCCCGCCCTTCACATGCCTCCTTGCTCACGCCCTTAATAACTGACCAGGAGCCGAATTTTTTTTTCGGTGTATAAAATAAACATATAAATCTAGAAGGAGATAGAAAGAAGAGAAAATAAAATAGCACGTGAATTACCACTGATGAGAATTGAACCGGGAGCTTCTTGATCTCAAGTCGAGAACAACACTACTAGATCAAATCTCTTTCTTAGCCGAACATTTTTTTACCCTAGTCGAGAGCGGAGGTGCAACTGACCGCTAAGGCATGCTTTTGCTTCTACACCCGGCTTCATTAGTTACGTGTTACCACGCAGACTCGATAAGGTGTGAAATTATGTAAAATAACACGTTTAATAATAAAAAAAAGGTTATAATTCCATGTTAAATTTTCACAGTTTATAAGAGTTTGAGCACATATATGATTTAAAAGGCTAAGTGGTTTTAAACATTCTTATATTTCCATAATTTTCTTTTTGTTAATTCAATATATTAGAGAGAGTCCTCTCCGATCACAACCTTTTATCAATCTTTAAGTTCATGGTTTTCATTATTTATCACATTTCATAAATTTATTGTTTAAAAAACATTATTTTAAATTATTCTTTTGGATAATTTTCAATCTTAACACATTATTAAACACACATTTTTTTTAAATAAAGAAGCAATATTTTTATAACATTTTCACAAAGTATTTGTGGGACAAAATTCTCCAAAAGTAAATAATCTTTGGGAAACGAGACAGTCTCGTACCGTATTATCATATGTCGGTATTCACGTAATAATATTAGTAACCAAATTAAAGTATTTTTATTTTTTAAAAAGCTTAACCAAAAAAAAGAGGTCCCTAAAAATGTTTTTTTTATTGGTTGATGTCACCATAAAAATGATTTAAATTTGATTTGGTTGATATCTCTACATAAGTTCTACCGTTGACACCCCTGCATACAAGGCTTTATCTTGAGAAGGATGACCATCGACCTGATGGTCGGCACCAAGAAGTTCAAGATTCGACTCTCATAAGTATGACTCTACGTACTTTTTTATTTTCTCATTCTTCTATTTCATTATAAGTTACGTGTCTCATTTGCACCGAAAAAATAGTCACTATGTTTACATGGTAATACGTACTTATTAATAAAATTTAATTATTTTTAAGATTTTCTTTATAAAACTCTAAAAATAAAAAATTCTTTATAAAACTCTAAAAATAAAAAAAAAACTTTGAAATAACTGAATATTACTACTTGATATCTTCACATAAACACTCTCAAGTGGGGGAGTAAGTTCTCTGTGTAACGGTATTACCACGTGATAGTACCTACGTAATGTCTTAAAAACAAAAACGGCAATCCTATAAATAACTGGATCTAATTGTTTAGTGCTATCATGTAAGTACTATTACGTGAGAGAAAGTCTCGTATATATATACATGCATATGATGTTTGAATCAATGAGATTCAGTTGCTTTTAGGATTTTATAAGGAAAATCTTAAAATAATTGAATTTTATTGGTTTGTAATATCATATAAGTACTGCTATATAATATGTCCGTCACATAGAACCATTCTCATCATGTGATGGCAAAATTAACATTTTTCATGTAGTGACACTGTTATATATAAGACTTCCTCGTATTTTAATGGATAAAAAAGAGGGGAAAAAATTAAAAAAAAAAAAGAATTTCTTTAAATATTTTAAAATAAAAAGGAAGACAACCCCACCCTGTGATCTTCCTGCTCGATGAGTTCACAGACGCTTCCTTGTCCTCTTTCTGTCCGGGGAATATTTATGTTCCAGCTATATCGGCCCATTCAAGAAATTAATTTAATATTTAAAAATTAATTATTCAAATTAAAGAAAAATAATCATACTCATCTCCCTTACACGTTTGATGGTTTAATGACTTGATTGTAAAATTTCTTTCCGGTCGTGACACGCGTCCGTCGAAAATTGCAATGGTAGGATGGGACCTCAACTCTACCTATAAAGTCAATTTATCGTCATCACCACATCCTGTTGGGAAAAATAAACTCCACACATCACTTTCCCTCGTTCATGCACCATACCCATGGAAACTTTATGGAGTCGAGATTTTTTTTTTCCATTTTTGGAAATTTAATTTAGTTCAATCCGGATTGCTGCTTCGGTATTTATTGTAAATTCCATAGTACCTAGATCCTATCGTGTGAAGGTTCGATCTTTATCTAGAATTAGAAATTGAGGGGTACTCCGAGTAGACAAGGGCCCATAAATCCTTAGTAGTTCGGGTTCAGTTGCAGTCGGGTTACTAAATGGTAAAGTCCTTGCAATCACGCATTCTCTTCTATTATGAGACTCAATCTCGAGACTTATTTGATGGGAATAGCTGTCAAATCATCTCAATCTGTCGTTATTGATTCATGTTTAAGTATGGTTAGCCTACTTGAGGGCAAAATCAATTCGATCATAAAATTTATTCGTTCATAAGCATCAAATCCTTCACCTTTTTGCCGAATAAAAATGATAGCAACAGCAGTGGTGACTCAGTCACCTCCTATTACGCAATGTTTGGGCTTTTATGATTAGTCGTGAACATATCAGATAAATTAAACAATCATCCCAGCGATGAGCAGTAACCCTATTTGCATAACACTATCAAAAGCCCTCCAAGCCCTAATCCAAATAGCACATTTATAGCGGATATTTTTTTACATATATATATATATAGAACTCAGCAAACCGTATTAAAACGAGTTTTGAACTACTAAACTATCACCTTACCACATCGAAGTGAGTTTTGAACCAGTAAACCACCTGTAACAAGGTCCTAGGCTCTAGTCTTCGTAATAAAAAAAATTTACCTTAAGAGAGTTTGAATATTTAACGGGTCCACTCGATTCTAATTGAATTAAGAGGTCTCGAATACTAGTCATTCAGGTAAAAAAAAATATATATTCTTAAGTATTCAAGGGAACAAATGTTAAGTCACATCGAAACTCCTGCTTTTTTACTTTCTATAAGATGTATATGTTTAAACGAAGAGACTCAAATCAATTTTCTTGTATAGGGAGACATAATACATGTTGCAAGTCGTCTAATAATTGATATAAGTGATATACCAAATATTTATAATTATTTTTTCCAATATAATAATTATATATTGTTTTATAATATATGATACATGATATGTCTACTATATGAATGAATTTCTTCTCTAAAGTTGGGCAGGTGATGAAATGGGTCTCAATCAATGGTCGGGTCCCATCGCACCCTATCCGTATTCCGCGGCCGGACAAACCAACAACAGACACATGCACTCGCCCATCCCCAGAGATCACATCATCCATCATCATCACACTCCACTCAACGGCTGGGGATTACACACATGGTGGGAGTCAAAATGGGTTACTGCGCACTGTCACCGTCCTTCTTCCTTCCGCTTGTAAATGAGATCTGACGACTCTGCACAGGTAAAAGCCGACTTTGTACGGTAGAAGTCTACGATCCTACACGGGTAAAGAGATGGGAGGAGAAAATTCCACCGAGTATCTCATAATTCACGTTGAGAGCGATACTGCCGTACAGAAAATGAATTCTTGAGAGGGGACGGAAGAACACACGGCACGTTTAATCCGTGATCGCCTTGCAGATGAAGCAAGGGCTGCTGGGGCTTCTTCTGGTTTTGAAGATAAGGCAGGAGGAGGAGGAGGGGATTTTGAGTTTTGATTCTGATTGGAGAAGAAGGAATAGGAGTAGAGCTAGGGGCAGTTAATTAATGGAGTAGACCCTCCTGTGGCAGTGAGCTGGGCTGCGGGGACCCTCAATGAATTGAATGCAGAATGTCTGCTTGGCCAGGCAGGACATGTGTTCTTTCCTCCCCTTTCCGATCTTTCCACATACGGACATATACATACAGATATATAGAAAATAAATCACGAATTATATATATTTATTAATTTTTATAAGTGAATTTAAATATTTTAAAGGGTTAAATTAAGTTATATATATTATCCGTATTATAATATTAATCTTTTTCGTTAATTATCGTTACTTTAATTTGACTTGTATTAGTGTTACGTTACTGTCATGTCATCGTCACATCAGCTTAAAATAATACAAGGTAATGAAAATGACATGATGTTATAATGTGAATAACATATAGGATTTGATTTAATATTTTAAAATATTTAGAACTAATTTATAAAAATCAATAAATATGCAAGATTCTTAGTATTTTTCCTTATATATATATATATATATTCATTAGTGCTACTATGACGGGTCAGTGTGATGGTCTCTTTTTGATCTTTCCACATATATATACACACATATATATATATATGTATATGCATATATATACACACTTATTACTTTAATATGTTTGATATATTCACTATTAAACATAAAATTTTAACTAAATAGTGAGTGGTAAGGTTGTTACTGTTCACCAAACTGATAAAAACTTATGAAATGTTATATATTTTGCCAATATTTTAATTCTGTTATAACTAAAAATAGTAAGTAGAGACTCGGCGACTAGCCGTCTGCACAATATTCCGACTCCCATTTTCAACCACGAACATGAAAGTCGAACTGAACAATCAGAACTCATCACTGGTCATGTCTACATAACACAACTAAAAGTCTAATATAGTTTAATATTTTGGTATCCTCCAAGCTCAGCATCAAAAACCATAAACCTGCCAAATATTTTTATCAAACTCATTAAAGGGATTCGAACTTATAACCTCGGACTATTTTTTAATTAAATTATCATATTTCATTGTTTTACTTTTTCCGTGCTTCCCCTGAGTTTCATCCTATTGAATGATATTGAATGATATTTTTAGATCCGTCCGTAATGTTTTCCTCCTTTTTTTAATATATATATATATATATATGCATGTATATAGATATATATTGATATTGATTGGTACCATCTTGTAATTCCACACGGAAGAGGAGCAAGGTTTTTCAAGAATTTGATTTTTTTTTTCTTGAGCAGAGACTTTTCGAAGGACAAAATCGTGCAAATTGCAATTAAGACGATTGCACTTATTAGTAGACCTTTCTCTGCTACGGACCCTTCGACCCATTGGAATTTTCTGTATAACGTGTATGTTATGTGGCGGTGCTCACGTAATATTACGGATCAATAAGATCCGGTTATTTTAAGATCTTTTTATTAAAATTCTTAGAATAAAAAAATAATTTTAAAAATAACTGAATCATATTGATTTATGACATCACGATATCAGCAGTTGCTTACGTCACTTCCTCATTATATTGAGGCCAGGTCATCGTCGTGTATTATATACGTGCATGTATATGTATACATAGATACCTACATATCCATGCGTTTTCACGTCCGCTGGTTCCACCAGCCACACCAGACTGCATCTCCCCCGACTTGCATCTTTCCATATTTGGCCATTTTTCTATGATCATGTTTATCCGCGCGGGGATAGTTCGTTTGTCCCTACATACATACATACATACATACATACATACATGCATATATACACAATACACAGATAATTTGAAATATGTCATGTGGAACGTATCGATCCGAACCGTATACGTGGTAGCATCTCGTGGAATGCATCCATCGAGATGCTCCCGATAGTTCCGGAATTCAGATTGGACCGAGACAAGTAACCTTGGACGTGTGCAACAGAGCGTCGTGTCTAGGGAGTGTTTATGGCTCGGTGTGGTTCGAAAAACCGTTCTGAACCGTAACTATTTGAGTAATAAAAAATTGAATTGTTTAAAATCGGTTCAAATAATTCGGTTAATTAACTAACCAATTTTTTAAGTAAATAAATAAATTCACTATAAAAAAAAAAAAGCACAATCGATCCGGTTTGGCTCAGAAATTAACCGAACCGAATAGTAAAATATTTTGTTGTTTAAAATTATATACTTTAATTTTATTTTTTGTTTTATTTAATCATTAATTAGAGAGAGGTTTAGTTGGTTAACCATAATTAATCGAACTAATGATACAAAGTAATTAACTGAACCTCTTCTCAACAAAAAAATTGAACTGTTAACAAACCGATTTGATTATTTTTTGTTCAATTCAGTTCGGTTTCCAAATTCGGTTTAGTTTTGTGGCCTTTTTTTTAGCAGCCCTAGTTGTGTCACTGTGTGCGATCGATTCCCGAACCCATCACGGCCTTGGATTGGTCCGATGTAGTTGACTTTGGAACTGGAACCGAAGCCGAAACAGAAGCCGACAACCAGAAAAGGGCCATACCCATCAATTACCTCAGAAGCTTTGCCCCTGGATGCGTTAGAATATGGTCGGATCTATCTCCTAGTGGGTCGCGATAACTCTCCTCAACTACAGCAGTCACGACACGACTGGTGGGGCTGATGTTGATCACTCTTCTACCCTACGTGGGGCTTATGAACTTTATCTCATGCAAGTCATTGAAGATTTCATCCGGTGCGAGGATTCATACCTCACCAGGTACAGGCGTGAAATCTAAGCTCTGCTTGCATCCGTTGTTCTCGGTCGTCGTGTGAGTACAGCAAGAGATGCTCGACTTTTGAATTGAACGTCTACTCAATTTCTTGTGTATGTTAAAAGTTTTCACAGCGTGCAGGGACCATTTGGTGGGAAGAAAGATGGGCAACCCCTGTGAATAAATATTCTAATAGTGCACATCCTGTCATGTACCAGGGGACCATTTTGTGGATCAAAAGGGTGGGACAAGAGACACGACATGCGGGATCCCCTACATCAAAACGATTGGACACTATCGATAATGATCGTCGATATCTCGACGTCCTTTTCCTCTCCCCCCGACAAGCACTGTGTTCTATTCCATTGACACCATCAAATATGTACACGAGCTGTAGAGAGAGCTTAAGTTCTAACTTTGGTGTGGAAGTCATTCATTCGTAGCCTAATCAAACCTGTAGTCTGTAATTTCCTTACCTGGAAAGCTCCTGGGTTACCCTTAAGGGGTGACGTGATCCGAATTGGATCGGTTAGAGCCCGTTGGGTTCTTAGATATCAGTGCAATCAAACTTTGTCTGCCGGACTTCTGCTCCTCAGATAATCTGCAGGATGTTTGATGAGGCCTCTCAAGCCTGTTCATTCCTAGGTGGTAAGAAATAAAATAATAATGATGGTAAAATAGTATTAGGCTCTTTATCTATTTTTGAGAATAATCTTACTTATTATAATTACATGCTATATGACACATTCTTATCGACCAATAGCCCTTGATTATTTCTCATCTTCCCTTATAAATAGATGTTAGCCTCCAAATTGTGGTACTCCTCGAAAAACTCTCCACTCTACTATTTTGCTTAGCAATATTCCCTGTACGTTCATTGGCTTAGACATTGAAGGGTCAGGTCAGACCGTTACCTCCGATTTTTTTTTTTTTTTGGTATTTCAGATCCAGAGGTCTCCATTTGTAGGCCAATTGTTAATCGGTGGGAACGTTAGAAGAGGCATCAGTCTATTATAGAGGTATCTCGAGAGTCCAATAGAGATGATCGTACCTTGAGCTCGTGTTAATCCTATTTATCACTAAGCATGCAAGGAGAACACGGTCCTTTTGTCTCCTTACAAGTTGTTCAAAATTCATGATGTGTAAGTACCAGGTTGGGGGTTCAACTTACTGGAGAGATGCCGGTTCTGCAGCAGTGATGAACCGGGTTGTGAGTTGAGGAGAACATTGTCCTTCACTTGAGGAAGGGAGAGTTTTGGCATCAAGGCAAAATCTCAAAGGAAGAAAGAACATCGCAGTATCACATCGAGTTTGGGTGGCAATGTCTATGAGGATCCGCTCTCTAACTCGAGAAACGTCACCCAATTGTTTGGAACGTTGAGAGATTATTTGGATTCATTTGACACTTAATAAAGCAGAGGTTTCTGAAGGAAGTGCAATAAGCCTAATCCTAGGAAGGATGACCTGCGAGAATGTCTAGGTGAACAGTCACACTGATGCCTAGACCTTTTTTTTTTTTTTTTCCGGTGTACATTAAGAGATATATAGGCTTAGAAAGAGTAGAAGGAAGGGGAATAAAAGGAGTAAGGGTAAGATCGAACCAAAGCCATCAGGTCACTAGGCGAGAGCCGTATCAACTATATTAAACCATCTTTCTCTGTGCTTAGACTTTAGCCGATGCAGTCATATGTAATGGCATGCAGCTACCATTACCCTGGCTATATTGGCTTTTTCCCAGGCCTATAGCCACAAGGGCTTCAAGCTATTGCAATGCGAGAGATTCTTACATGACCCGAGCTCACTACATCATCCGTAAATCAGCCAAATGGTTGCTGACACATTAACAAAAGTGTCATATCACCTTCATTTTATCCACTAATAGTATTCAATTTTTAAAGATGATGTGATAATCTTATGCTGACGTGTCAACCGATTATTGCCCAGTTCACTACATCATATACGAGCTCGGTTGACCTAAGAAATGAGAAGTGTGAGATAAACAAGCAGGAAGGCTTACTGCCTCTTCTACCTAATGTGTTGCCATTGAACCAGAAGGAAGCCCCTTTCAGCTCGACCATCAAAAAGTCTTCTCCAACAGAGAAGTTGATAATAGAAGAACAGAGGAGATGTACTCTTGAGGGATGTCTATATCCATACTTCCAAGTCCTTTTATGTCATTTTGACTATTTCAGAATAGATACTTCATAGTTTTTATTATGAAATCGCACAAGGATCTCTCCACAACTGCAATTATATGAAACTCTTCATTGACAAGATATTGTTTTACGAACATTTTCTCATTCTACGAGTTTTGGTCCGTGGGAATCAAAAGAGTTCGGTTGACTTTTTGGAAGAGCTTAAATTTAAGATATATTGGTGTACTTTTTAAACTTCCAAATATGCACGGGAAGAATATGAAAAATAACTGATAAAAAAATGAGAGTTGAGCTGTAAAATTACCCGTGAAATTAAAACAGATCAAAAAATAGTTTGTGGTGCCCACCATGACAAGCCATCTTTTTTCTATACAAATAAGAATAACCATACACACACACACAACACAAAGCTAATCAATCCAATAGATGCAAAAGTGGTTGCTAATAATCAAATACCTTACAAGTTTCTTTTGTCCTGCTCTGCAGTCTTCAGTACCTCCTTGGCCATAGCCGAGAATGACCTTGCTGTGTCTTGCATCTGTGTGGTTTTCAGGCTTATCCCCTGCTCCATCGTTTAACAAGAAATGAAAAACAAGTGAAGAAAAGGAAAGCAAGCAGTAGAAAAGATACCCAATTTTTCCTGATGAGCTTTTGTCGAACAAATAGCTTAGCATAATGTGAGTTTAAATGAGAACAGAGAGCGCAGTCTATTGTACCTGCAGCTTCCTCAGATTATCTTGCAGCTTGTTTTCTGCCATTTTAGCAGTGCTAGTCGACTCCTGTGGAGAAGGACCGAGAAAGATATCATCGCTAAAGGGAAACTCAACCGAGGTCTACAGATAAGCTTTAATTGCTAGCTACAGGTATATCGGTGCGGACTGAAATCTTAGTCTGCTCTTCCAGTTGAGAGTATGCGTTTAGAAAAGGATAATGACTCAACTGATGCTAGTGGAGTGGGTCGATGTTATTTACTTGAAAAGAATGAGTCTTTCCTTTCCTGCAGCACACAAATCATAAACATACGAGTAGGCTTACTTACATTAGCAGTCGCAAATCCATATTTTTTCTTGATTTGATCGACGGCACCAATCTTCTCGTCCTGGTGCTCTTCCTTTGTGCTGCTCTTATCATTCTTGACCTTGACAGTCTTCAGTTTACCTGAAAATTTAAGGGATTCACCAGATAAAACCAGGTTGGTCACGGCTCCTCGGAGCTCAATATCCACTCTGCTCACCTTTGAACGTCTGAAGTTTGCTGGAAAGATTCTTCTTGTTAAGGCCCGCAAACATATTTTGACCTCTAGGTTTCTCATCAAAATCATCAAGGTTGATATCATCTTCATTACAGGGAAACATAGAAGGGATTAAGCTCGGAAAAATCAGCAATATTAAGAGAAATTCTCAGATGATTCAGACATTTGAGCAGATCCAAACATACATACCGATGTTTAGATCAGTATCATCTTCAACCTCGCAGAGATCATGTCTACTGTCATTATCTCTTCCCTGATTAGCTCCATCTGGAGCCTCGCAGGGAAAGTTCTCAGTCGAGAAGACAACAGGAAGACGTTCAAAGCTTTCCCGAGCATCTTCTCTTTCTGCATCGAAGCCTTGATTTTCTTTACTGGCTTTTGTTTCTCCAAATACTGAGCTAAATAAGCCCTAGAAGACAAGACAAACATGATTAAAATCAGAGGCAGCTGTCATAATTAGCGCAGCAGAATCTGCAGTTACCTTCTTCTTCTCCTTAGGGACAATGGACAAGTGCTCTGGGCCTCGATAGTTCAGGTTTTTCTGGTAGACTTGGCTAACGGATTTAAAAGGCCTAAATCAGAAGTAGTAAAAAATAACTGCAAACTGTCAGGTCGCTGGGATACACCATTCCTGAGTGGAAACTTTTTGTTCTGGTTCGTGATGAAACAGCCAAGAAACAAAATTGTAATGTCGATTTAACGCTAGTACTTGCCAAACTATAACTTAACATACCCGTACAAGTTTTTCTGTTGAAGAACTGAGAATAGGGAGATTTCTTGATCTCCATTCACCTGTCCCGGGTGACGAACTGTTAAACACATCCATTGCATGAGAACTGGAATTTTATATATTTTCACTTTCGTACCATGAGAATCTGTCCATCCTGTGAGGAGCATATGGAACTTTCAGAATCAGTAAATCCTTTCATGGAAGCTTCCTTAAGCAGGACCAGGTCTGGCAGGGACCTAAACGAAATGGAGTAAATAAAATTAGATCATGAACAAGGTTCCATTTTAAGACTGAGAAAGAGCACCCACTGCCTATCACCTTATTTCGATCTTCCCGCTAGTGAATAGAAGTATGAGGCCAGGAGCAGGAGCATAGAATGTTGATGCCCAACAGCAAGAGACGGAGTGGAATTTCTTCTTGTAAACTACCTTCTTTATACCCTATAAGATTAACCCAATAGAAAGAGAGGAAGTGATAGTTATTGGCATGATCAGAGTAGCCGACAGAATAGCAGGAAAATTGGCGAGCTCTAATCATATACCTGTACCACATGGTTCAGGGAGTACACGTAAACTGCTTTCTCAGAGCATAAAACCAGTAAGTTCTGCTTAGGCAGGACATTGTCGGCCGAAGTCTCTTTTGCCAGATCTGAGCTGTTTGTTGCTGAAGTTCCCGATGACATTGTGCATCCGTCTGCTACAAACTCAAGACCAATTCGATCAAGTATACTTACTTCGTACCACAATGAGACTCTCCCTGCGTCATAGTGAATAATTGATTCTTACCAAAAACCTCCATAAATAAGGCCTTGGAAGGCATTTTTGGATGAACTGTGCCACTATTCAATGGTTTCCCAGTATCACTGTCCAGAGCCAAAACCGACGAATCCCTTGTTGCAACGACCAACACATTCTTCTCAAATCCATGCAAAGAGCAGTTGGCAAACTGTAGAGCGATAATACTAGAAGAAATTCCACTTTGAACACTTTCAGTACACCGTACAGTAGGCCCTTCTACATCAATCAGAGATACCTGAAAAGGAAAAAGAATTTCTCCATCAGACTTTTCACTTATTGATATATAAAAATGATGAAGAGCCTTAGTGGATGGAAAGACAGGAAAGACCTACTTGTCCCTGATCAGAACCAACAGCAATGTGTCCCATGTTCTTGCTCATGTTTATAGAAAGTATGGTACCATTAAGCTTCAGGACTTTCACGCCATCAATTAGGTGATTGCTTCCTTTCTTTGTGCTACCTGCAAATGCGAAAGTATACACGGGAAATGCCCACGTTGATTCTGTTTAAAGTTTGAAAACATGTCCTCTCTCGACCTAATGAAATTCCCAGCTACAGGTTATAAAGAGATTTTACAGGAAGTAAATAAGCTAGCATAACATGTTCTCAATTATTACAATCCTGGAATACATATTTACATACTAAGCTTAAATTTAATTTAATCAGTAGCATGTAATAAGAAAGAGATGTTACCTGAGCTATATGCCTCAGATCTGAATTTGAAGAAGCGGACCTGGAGATTGCATAAAGAGCAATATAGATCAAATTAGACCTTTGTAAGCTAGTTCATTATTTGTAGGCCAATTCATCAGCTGGCATCTCACCGTTCCACTCTTATCTCCAGAAACAAGGAGTGATTTTTTATCGAAGTACAAAGCTGTAACTGCAATCCCGCTCAGAGAAAGGTCACCCTCACTCTGATTAAAATTAAGCTTGAACCATTTAGATAAACATAACAATGAAAATTTTAGTGTCAAATCTATGAAAAAACTATGTGAAATATTACCTGTTGTTCTAGTGAAAGAGCAGGGAAAAAGGGGTAGGCTCCATCCCAAAAATTAATGCATCCATTACTATGCCCTGTTATGTATAAATGTTTAACCTTGGAAAATCCACCATAACTCAACTTTGTCCCATCTTTAGCATTCTTGTCAAACGTAAATAGTGAGGGAATATTTTTGACCTGTTGAGCAAGCAGCAATAAGTTGACCAGTTTTCATAATAGTATAAAGCCGATAAGGGAGACAAGATGAGTTACATCTACCTCATCACTAAGACTCCCTGCCTCATTATCATTCATAATAAATCTTGAAATGCTGATGTTCGAATCAGCATGTGGCAACTTAATAACAATTTCCCTTGGAAGCGAGGGAGTGGACTTGGACTGGCTCTGAAGGAGATACTTCTCGATGGAAGAGTCATCATATGCAAACACTCGTCCTGACTTTCCGATGGCTAAGAACAAGTCTTGGCTGTGCTTGTTCTGCTCGTTGGATCTGGTAATGATCTCCATATCTATACATGGCTCAGGCAGTTGAAGCCCCAGCTTGATGGTTCGAGACTCGGTCTGGTCATTCAATAAAACCACCTGCAAAAAGCAATGCCATAATTCTTGTGTTAACTTTCAGGTTTAAGAATCACTGCAACAATACTAACAAAATGATGACAGTAATAAATCACCTGCGTCAAGTTTGTGGAGGCAACATCAGAAGCACCTATTGCGTACAGCCGACTTGTCCTTCCATCTCCATGAACCCATTTCATCAGCAATATAGGAATCTTCTCCAGCTTATAACCAAGATTAAGCTTACAAAGGGGGCCTGCTTGATAGCCTCGGTCCGATGCTAAATCGGTTCTTCCTGGAATGCTCCAGAGGAAGATGTCGCCCGTACTATAGCCAACAGCGATTTTACTTCCAAGCGGGCATGCCCAGCATGCAGAAGTGGCTAGCTTTCTTTCATTATTTAGAACTTGCAGGGTGTTCCCACCTGTCGTGAAGATTGGCTTGCTCTGATGTATGTCCCACAATGTTATGAGTCCGTCTTTGAATATTATCAGGACCCTGTATTCAGATAAGTGAAGCATCAGCATAAGGTTTGGTATCATAACAGAAGCTCTTGAATGCACTCAACTTTGAGGTTGCATCTTGCAGGTACTGTATTATCAGTACATTTTGAATGTTGAGAAAGCTGGTTACCTTTTACTTTCAGCTGCTGGCTGTGGCAGAATCTGTACAACAGCACTATCGGATGACAAATGATTTTGATTCCCTGAAAGATCAGATGGTGTGTTAATAATGTAAAGGAAAAATTAATCAATTAGTAATACCACAAAATTGACCACCAGAGGAACAATTAATGCAACTCACCATGGGATACTGCAAAAGGTATAGTATATTTCATTCGAATCAGATGACCCATCTCCTGATCAAACTTCAACACCAGAATGTTACCAGCAGAATCTCCAACATATCTGCCGTTGAATGTGTATACACAAATCAGAATGTATTCAACAAGATTTATTCAACGAGCTAGTTTAAGGCTGATCGATGCTCGCACATGTAAAAACTTAGTTGCAACACTTCAAGTGCAGTAATATCTCCTTCGAAATCATATACATGAGACAAGATCTTCTTGTCTACGTCCCAGGCCTAAAAAGGAATGAGCCACGATTACTCGACATGCCCTGAAATTCGTAAATAGTAAAGTATGGTGGGATCATGTGATTAACATGCCTCGATCTGATTCTTGAGAGTTACATTTAGTAGAATGCCTTGGTTCTCGATGAACTGACAACAAACAAAGGAAAATCAGTCAGTAGCATTTTCAGGGAAAATGAATCCGAAAGTCAATGAGCAGTACTATCGAAAGATAATGGATCAGAACACAAAACCTTTAAATACTTGCTCGATCCTGCCTCATCAGACTGAAGCATAGCTTGAGAGCTATCAGAGCCAAATAACTTGATCCTACCATCCCTGCAAACATAATCAAGCAAGCATTCCATTTATCAATCAATATCAACAATTGTCTCATTGGGAACCCAACAAAATTCAGACTATGAATGGTGAGGTAGTCTCATAACAAGGCATCTTACTTTGTGGAAACTGCAAGTATCCTTTGAATCGAATCGTAGGCGAATTTAGTGCATCTTGATGGGACCCCGTAATGAAAAACCAAAACAGGGTCCACCTCATTGGCCTGTAACCCGTCTAGATTCCCACCAGGCTGCCAAAGTTACAGTAAATCCCACATATTTACAGTTCATGCGGTTACGAGAATTTGTTAACTCCACTGTCAATCACTATATGGATGTGGACTTGATGATGCCACGAGACAAAAAAACAACTCAGTGCAGCAGAAATTAAAACAATGGATGCTTCAATTTTGTTCAGGTCAAGACGTCGCATGCACTCATCACGAGTCGGAATCACAGAGAAAATAATTGGGCTCAGGGAAGTTAATTAAGAAATAAAGAAAAATATATAGTACTTAAATAACATCCTGATTTGGTCCTGGATTAAAAAAATCCTTATTTAATCCTGAATCAAGGACAAGTTTCATTGTACCGAACCGGTTGCAAGTTAAAAGGTGAGATAAATCTACGTGCCGGAGACAGCGGCTTAAAACACCACCGACCACCACGTGGCTGTGTTGACCGATACTGGCGGTCAGCGTCAAATTAATTTACCTAATCAATTAATAAACCTGACAATTATCAGAAAATTAGATAAAGGGCATGAAAGTAAAATTAATTTCACAATTTTCCCCGTCACTCCCCGGCCTCTCTGCTCTCTCCTCTCCCTCACTTTCTCTCTCCTCTCTTCAAAAAAGTCCATTTTCTTGTATCCGCTCCAGATTGTAAAAAAATTTTAACAATTAACCGTAACTTTTTCGGTCTAACCATTAGTAGTCGTTCCCTTGACGTGAATCTTCTCTATTTACAAGATTTAAAGTCGAAATTTTACTTAAAAAAAGAGGCACTCTAATACCTGACATAATCTACAATAAATGTAATAGAACATTTACGGGAACAATACTCTGTCATAAAAATTATATTTATTACATTATTTAATTAAATAAAACCAGTGAATAGCAATATATGCCTCCTATCTGGAAAAATCTTCTCAAATCGGCAGCTACATTATGCACAAATTAATTATAAGATTCAGCTTCAGCACTATTCAATTGATTCCATATATGTATGTGTTAAGATGAATCCAGAAATTTTATAAAAGGAGAAAGCTACGTAACTAGTATAATACTTGTCAATATTGATAAATATCACAAATTCATAAAATTTCAATTATTTCGAGGGTTATTTTTTATTAAATTTTTTAATCTTAAACACAAATAAGAAGTCAATGATGGATAACTTAATAATTTACTTAAAATATAGATAAAATTAATAAAATTTATATCTAATTCAAAAATTTCCCAAGTACGGAGGCAACTGCCTTAAATCCACATATCCATCAATTAAAAAAAATCATTTCCCCTTTATTGCTCATTATCCATTTTAAATACAAATAAACCAGTGGAAAGGAAACGCAGTATTTTGAGCTCAAATTGTTGCAATTTAAAAAAAAAAAAAGCGGATAATCAATCAAATCACTGATGAGTAGCAAGGCTGATTGCGTATTCTGTCTCCTCAAATCAAAATCGAACAGACGCCATCGAAATACGAATTTATGGAAAACAAGTAGCCGCTCATATGCAGAGACAGCTGCCGATCGGATGAAACAGACAGTGTGAGATGGAACGGAGCGGATCGTCAGAAACTTACTCCACAATCAGTTCAGCACTACAAAGAAGATCAAAAGAGAAGTCGGACGGAGAAGAGATTCATCGGTGAGTGACTAACCTTCTTCGAAGAGGCCTTCTCGACGAGCTTCCTGACGAACATCTGAGCGAGTTTAAGCAGAACTGGTGCCGAGAAGTGAAATCAGGGGCGACAGAGGGCTCCGATCCGTGGGGTTTCGGGGTTGAATGGGCAGCGGAAGTGCCAGAATCTGCCTCGGGATGACCGGCCGGCGATTCAGAGAGAGAGAGTGTAAGTTGATTAGGAAGTGAAGGAAACGGTTAAGTGTAGAGGAAAGGGGACCAATGAACGGTTTCTTTATAGCGGAGAGAGAGAGAGACGCGAAAGAAGCCGGTGATAGGGATGGATTAATGGTTTGAAGGGGACACGTGGACGGTGATTAGGTGGTCCAATCAGGTGCCGGAAGGAAAATGATGTTTGACCATTTTGACCTCGTATCCACATCCTAGCTCCTACAGTCGACAAAACAATGAAATTTGCCCATATTCAGCTCAGACAAAGAAAACGACAGAGAGAAGAAAATACAAATGGCTATTTTTTTTTTTTGGTTTCCCACCCGGTATCCGGTACCCGAAGGCCCGACTAATCCGGATTCGGGGTACTGTCGGGCGGTTTCCCGGGGACCCCTCCCAAGAAGGTTTGCTGCGTTCACAGGGGCTCGAACTCGGCACCTCTGCTTAAGCGACACAAGCCCCTTCCACTTGCGCCAACCTTCTTTGGTACAAATGGCTATTTACAGGAGGGAAAAAAAGAAAAAAAATAATTGTTTTAGAAAAATAAAATAAAAGAGGATTAATTGCGTCACGCGTCGCAACCTTCGCGATCAATTTCAGATTATCTAACTGGGGATGAATATTGGGGAACAGGATTGTCCAAGAATAGTTATGAAATATGATAAAATTTCACTTAATTATATTTATTTTTATTAGATTATTTTATTCAATTCTCGTAACTTCATCATTTTACATTTTACTTGACTGTAATGTCACGCTAGACGTCATTCACACCATTAATAAAGTTAATGTTATACTACAGTAATCAACCGCCAAAATTAATGTGAGGGTAGATTGGAAAAAAATAGAGTATCGTTTGCGATTTTCTAAACCAGAAAATGGTTTATAATAAATTAAAAATTAAATAATAATTCATAATTTTTTAGATAAATAATTTTAAATTTTACTTAATTTTAATTAGTTTTATTAAATTTGGGATACACCATAACTAATTTTTTTTCAATATGCTTCCCTTTTTTCCCTTCCATCGTTGTGGCAAATGGCGGGCCAGCGGGCCTCTATTGAGGTCATCGTTGAGGAATAAAGACTCTGGCTACCTGCCCTTTGATCTTTTTAACGCTGATTAAGCAAGCACTAAGTAACCATGAGACCTGGACTTGTCTCGAACTCTGCATAAAAAAGCAAATATTATGTAAAATATAATATAAAATTGTAATAAAGTGAATTGATTATTATCTAATTTATTAAGAGAAAAGTATAATAAATTAAATAAAAGTTAATTTTTAGAATAATAATAATAATAAATTTATTATTGTTATACGAGACAGAGCGGGCGAGTCAAACGAGAGATGCAGAGCCCCCTGATCCGTATGCAGGGTCGAGCACCATAGGTCGGGATGAAATTGTCATCTCTATCTTTATGGATGTGTTGGCGAATTATCTAATTAATTTTTCTAAATTATTGATAATGTTTTATTTTCTTTTGGTGTATGCCTAACTCACAGGCAATGATGAATGAAATGATAGAAATTGGCAAGAAATTAACTAATACTGATTGCAAATATTGAATTTTTTAAATGCAAAATAAGACAAAATTAAATAAATTGCTCTAACTAATACTGTTGTTTTCCTTTCCCTTTTTCCCAATAGTTTTGTTATTTTTGTTCCTTTTCCTTTATCTTTATTTTCGAAGCATAAGTAAAGGAAAAGCAAATAGTTTTATCATTTCCCCTTTTCCCTCAGGAAGGAAAGAAAAAGCCAAATGATGTGTTTCTTCTTTTCTTTCTTAACGGAACTAACGAGGAATTCGCTCAGCTCATAATGTCATTTGTGAAATATTTAATATATTATTATTAATTATCATACTTTTTCTTATTTATTTAAAATATTTATTTTTAATTGTATTTACTTACATGTCAAGTATTCATTGGCTAAGTTCATCACGCCATTCGTGAGCTCGGCTTATCTAAGAATTTTTCGATTGAACGATGTGTTGTTTTACAAGGAGATTTAGAAGTATGGAAGGGAATACAACAAAAAAAGAAAGAAAACTTTATTAATGAGAATCAAATTTAATATCTCTTAATCTAAATTGAATAAATATTATAGTATCAAACCAATTTTCTCAATTATGTGTTTCAGAAGCTGTCATGGTGACAATCAATCAAAGTTTAAGTATTTTCAAAGAATACGCCTTACCCTTTTTTTTAAGATTTTATTAAAAATATACAAATAATTAAATTTCATTAAACTTGATATGACAGTGTGGGAGCCAAGATACCTTCGTTGCAAAGGGCAGAGGCTGACGGGGCAACCAAAAATTGCATTGTCGGAGAAGCTGAATCTGACACGTATGGTGCTTAGGTGTCCTAGTGGGCCCATGGTCGGTGTCGGAAATTAATTATTTGACCATTGAAAAGGTCACAGGAAAAGTTTTGCCAGTGGAAAACAAGGTGTAACGTAAGAAATCCCCGGTCCATCTTATATTATTACTATGTGGCATCAGAAATATTAATTATTTTATAATACGGTTGATTTATTTATTATTAATTACAGTAATTTTTATGAGATAGAATTGTCTAAATTTTTTTCAATAAGAAAATAACTCATAAGCTATTTGGTCATAAATAGTTAAATTGCAACGTAGATTACTATAAGGGTGTTAATCAGTCAGATAAATATCATAATTATTCCGAATAGATATTAGGTTTGACTCTATTTAATATATTTATTTTTTTGATAAATAGTTGAAATATTTCTTATATGGGTTCAAATAAGCGAAATAAATATCTGCTTCAAAGGAAGTGTCTGCACTAAGCTCATAGAAGAGTTTTACTATGCGTTGAAAATGTTTTTCCATATCCTTTCATTTGAATGAGCAGCATTTTTGCCGGAAATTAAAGCTCCATTCTTTTGAGCTCCTCGAGGTCTTCAAGATCACCAATGAAGAGCTGGTGAATTATCACGATAGCTTCTACAAGGTTTTGCGAGAGAAAGTTGGTCTGACCTATCTCGAATAGAGAAGTCCACCAATCTCGTAAGACTCTAGCAAAACGATATACAAAGCTAGCAAGGATGTCGTGCTTGTCATGAATACTAAGGGACTGGTTTGTGAGCCATGCCAAGAATTCTGGGAGCATGTTTGGCCGCTTTCAATACGGGATATCATTTGATGAAAAGATAATGCTCGTTCACAAAAACTCGACCTAGAGGCCCATTATTACTATCTTCAGTCATTAGCCTTTTAAACTATTGTTACTTTCAACCTAAATTATTATCTTTGATCATTCTAGTCCTCAACATTTCGTATTATTATCATTTTAATCCTACCATAAGTTTCAGTTTAAAAAATAATTTTCCATCCAAAATTAATTTTCTAGTAAAAATATGAATAAAAATTTTCTAAAAATAAAAAATGGTAATCAAGAGGGAAGGTGGGTGGTAGGAACTTCACTTCACCTGCGGACACTACCTCCGCAATTAGAGTCGCCAGTGGACTTGGTGACCGTTGAGTATCTCAATTGAGAGGGTGGTGGCTGTTAGCGTGGCACCGCTCGCTACAAAATTGGGATTCATAAGGAGCAAGTCCCCACCGTGGCGATAGCGAGGCTGCTAGCGATGACACCATTACCCTAATATCCACTTAGCAGATTTTTTTAAAATGTTTTTTTCCATTTTTCTTTTCAAAATATATTGTAATTACAATTAATATATATATATATATATACTAGACACGGATCCGTACTACACGCAATAAAATAAAATAAATAAATGTGAAATACTGTGACAAATTCACATAATTATATCATTTATTTATAACTTGTTACAATTTAATTTATTTAAAATTCTTTAACTTATAGTAGTAAGTAGAACATCCTCAATTTTTATTAGTATTATAATTTAATTTATTTTTACAATTTCAAATTATTCGTTCAAAAAATATGATGAATTTTTGCTACTACAATTATAGATATGGAGTGAGATATGGAAATATGAACAATCAATAAAAAAAATCTTTGTTGTTAGGATTCTAGATATAGGGTGAGAGAGAAATGAATGAAATTATTGTTTTACCCTTAATCTGGAAATCAAATATATATCATAAATTTTGATACGTAAATTATATTAAGGACGAATATGAAGAATGAAAAAGATGGCAAAGTTCCCACCGATTTGCATATAATAGTATAGATATATATGTATATATATTGATAGATAATAACACTAATTGTCTTATTTTTTTCTTTTAAATATAGGGAAATTATCTGTACAAGATGAACCATAAAAATAATAGCATGATTATTGCTTTTGGTAAAGGGTGAAGTGCGGGAGAAATTCTTGTATGTCACAGGTATGCCACGTTGGCATTAATACTACTTAGTATCACAAACCAATAAAAATTATCCACATCATCAAACTCTTAAAAGATAAATTGCACAGTAAAATATTAAATTAAATTTTAAATAAATGTTCCAAAAATGCTTTAAAAAACTCCTTAAAAATCCTGAAAACTCGTATCTATAACATTTCACATCATTTTTCCATCTTGCTAATTGATATTGGGGCTTTTAGATTTTATTAGGAAATTTAGGGTTTTATTTAGATGTTTAGGTATTTTTTCAAAAGTTTTGAAGTTATATTTTTACTATCTAATTTATGTTTAAAAAATTTGTTAATGTGACTGATTTTTATTAGTTTGTGAAGTCACTCAGCAGTGCTAACTTGTTATACCCGTGACATACTAGACTTTCTAAAAGTGTAGGGGTTCAAGCCCTGACCTAAGAAAGCTTCATGATCGCATCGACCTCACTGGCCGCTGGTGGCTTCGGACCATAAATGCCATCTCTCGCGTGCTGGGTCGTCATGGGAAAGCCTTGGCTCCTGGACACCGTCGTAAGTCAATGCCGCCAGTTCCTGGCTAAGGCTGTGTACAAGCCGAGCTCGTAGACCTCAACCTTGTCGTTAAAAGAGGAAACAGGTTGGGTCCGAGACTACCACTTTTTTTTTGCTGGTTAATTGGGCATAATATATTAATAATAATATTAAAAGACTACATACGGCTTCTTTGACGGAGAGCATCCCGCATGGACACCAAAAGGCAGGGGCTCTCGTCCAGAGCTAGGTTTTCAGAAGTTCTTACTTCCTCCTTCATCCTATGGCTAGCGCAGCAATGGGCAAAAAGATTATGTTCTCTAGGAAGCCATTCACACTCCCATGAGTCAAAATTGCTGAGGCAGCTTCGAGCATCTGCAACTTGGTTCCGGATTTCCCAAGGTATGGCTCCTTGTGCTTTGAGGGCATTTATCAGAAATTGGGCATCAGCGTAGAGTTTGATCCGATTCCAGCCGAATTCCCTTGCATGTCTGATTGCTAGTAAGAGGGCTTGAGTCTCTGCTTGTAGAGGGCTGTTTGCATTTGATTCCTCGTGCCAATAGCATATCAGCTCCTCTCCTTTGAAGGCAGCTCCCCCTAATCCCGTCTTTCCTGAGCTCCATGCGGCGTCTGTGAATATGTTCAGGGTCGCATTTTCTTCGCGTGGAGATTTCCTCTGTAGGTTGTTTGTAGTTTGGCTCTGTGGGGAGTAGATAGCCTTCTCGGGGAGGTCCACGATCCTGGAATAGCCGTAATTGTCTAAGGCCCCTCCTTGTTCCATATAGTATCCTCTGAGCCTGCAAAGAAAGGAGTTTAAATCTTGCCTTGACTGACCATGTAGGTAGGAGTTCCTAAGATCCCATAAATAGTAAAGTAATAGAGAGCCAAATAGAGTAAAATTATGTGAGCTTATGACTCCCTGCGTGAATTCTGGTGGAGGATCAATTAGAAATTCTAGAAAAGCTATGGGCGAGGTAGTAGGAAGGGGAATGTCCCAAAGGTGCCATGGAGACTCTCTCCATGCAACTCTAGAAAATAAACAGGACTTAAAAAGGTGGTCAAAGGAGTCAGTTCCTGTATTGCATACAGGGCACGTGTTTTCCTTGGTTTGGCACCAAGGAAGACACTCACTCCCTATTCTCCAAAGGTGGAGTTTGTATCTTTCGTGTAGTTTCAGTCCCCATAGCTTTTTCCAAAAACCTTTATTTGAGTGGTTGAATCTGTGTTCCTGGTCAAGCAGGTAGAAGGATTTTACTGAGTGTTCACCCGAGATATTTGAAGTCCACACTAATTCGTCCTCCATGTCCATTTGTGGTAAATAGATAGACATGATCTTTGCCACAGTGGACTCATTGAATAGCTGTTTAAGGGCTTGGACATTCCATCTGTTAGGATTGGTGAGAATGAGGTCACTTACCTTGAGGTCATTGTTTACAGTGATGGAATGTGCTAGAGGAGTAAGAGGATTAGATATACCTGGTATCCACTTCTCAGCCCATACTCTAATGTTAGTACCATTACCAATTGAATAGCAACTACCTTTGGTGAGAGTATCCTTACAGGTCTGCAGTCCCTTCCAAATTGTCGAGTGGTTGGCACTTCTTCTGTGGCTAGCCTGGAGAAAGTTGCCATACTTGTGCTTCATAAGGTTATGTGCCAGACTTTGTGGATTCTTTGATAGAGCCCATGCAGTTTTTGAAAGTAGTGCCTTATTCTGGTCTTCAGCTCTTCTAAAACCTAATCCTCCACATTCTTTTGGGCTGCAAAGGCTATCCCAACTCTTTTGTGCATAGTAATGTCCTTCTTTATCAGTCTTCCCCCACCAGAACCTACAACTAATTTGGTCTATTTTCCTGCAAATAGATTTGGGAAGCTTGAATAGAGACATAGTATAGTTTGGGATACTATTTAGAGTGGATCTGATCAGAGTTGCTCTTCCAGCCCAGGATAGTGCTTTTGCTTTCCATGCTTCCAGCTTACTTTTCATCTTATCTATGATGTACTGAAAGGATTCAGCTCTTTTCCTTTTGATAAACAAAGGGTTTCCTAGGTATTTGGAGTCCAGCTTGAGCTTTTTCATTCCTAGCATCTGTTTAATATTCCTTCTTGTGCTAGGCCTTAGAGATCTTGAGAAGAAAATTCCTGACTTGTCCCAATTAATGGACTGTCCACTCCATCCACAGAACTTCTCTAGAATGGCTTTGCACCTAATAATTTCTTCATGATCAGCCTTAGCCAGGATCAGTAGGTCATCAGCAAATAAAAGGTGAGAAGTGGCAGGACCTCCTCTACTTATTCTGATGCCTTTTACTTGGTCTTGTTGTTCTGCCCTATGGAAAAGTCTTGACAGGGATTCCATTACAATAATGAACAAATATGGGGATATTGGATCTCCCTGTCTCAATCCTCTAGTGGGTTTGAAATGACCGTAAGGGGAACCATTCAAGAGTATAGACATAGATGTAGTAGAAATGCATTGTTCAATCCACTTTATGAAAACTTGATGGAAACCCAGGTTTTTGAGGATGGTTAGCAAAAAGGACCAATCCACTTTGTCGAAGGCTTTTGCTAAATCTATTTTGAGACCAATAAAACCCTTCCTTGATCTTGATTTGTTCATATAATGCAGTATTTCTTGGGCTACTAGCCCATTTTCATTAATCCAACGTCCCTCTAAAAAAGCTGTTTGATTTGGAGCAATGATTCGATGCATGAAAGGCTTTAATCTGTTAGAAATGATTTTCGAAATCAGCTTGTAACAGACATTTGCCAGGCTTATAGGTCTGAAATCCTTGAAGGTGCAAGCTCCTTTGCATTTGGGAACAAGGGTAATGAAAGTATGATTCCATTCCTTAAGTAAAAAACCACTTTGAAAGAATTTTTGCACAGCTCTTATTACTTCTACCTTGATGATGTTCCAGTAATGTTTGTAGAAGATAGCAGACATACCATCGGGTCCTGGAGCTTTGAGAGGGGGCAGGCTCTTTAAAGTTGTAAGTATCTCTTCTTCAGTGGGGATCTGGATGAGGCTTTCATTCTCATGCTCCTCAATTACATTTTCGAATAGTCCTTCCAGGTTCTCTGGGTAGGTTGGTCTGGTTGCCTCAAACAGATTCTGGAAATTCCTGAGGAAGTATTCACCTATCGGCTATCTCATGGTAGCTTTGAATCCACTCGTTATTTTCATCTTTGATGGCACAAATCTGATTCCTTCTTCTTTTGATTATGGTGGATAGGTGGAAGAATTTTGTGTTCCTATCTCCATCCTTTACCCAAAGCTCTCTCGATTTTTGTTTCCAGATAATGTCTCTCCTAAGTAGTTCTTCTTCCAGTTGGGCTTGTAGGAGAGCTTCATTTTCCATGTTTTGCCTGGTAGGTTCCTCTTTTTGTATGGAATCAATTTGAGTCTGTAGGGCTGCTATTTTCTTATTACAGTCACCAAAAGTTGTTTTGTTCCAGACCTTTAGATGTCTTTTGGTGTTTCTAATTTTGGAGGACAATTTAAACTGGTGTGATCCTATTACTGGTTCGGCCCAAGCTTTGGTTACGACAGTTGTACTGTCTTTTGCACGGAGCCAGGCTGCCTCAAATCTAAATGGTCGACCATTTGGAGAATTTTCCATCCATAATTTAAGTAAAATAGGGTTATGGTCTGATTTTGAGGCTGGTAAATGTAATACCCCTGCTTTAGGGAATAGAGTTCTCCAAGTTTCATTTGCAACTGCTCTATCCAGCCTTTGTCTAATATGTGCTAACCCCGACCTATTGTTTCTCCAGGTGAATGGATTCCCTGTGAATTCTAGGTCAATGCAGCCTGAGTTGTCCATGAAGTTCTGCAGATAATTTGTAGAGGTTTGGCCTATGGCTCTACCTCCTCTTTTGTCCTTTTGGCTGGTTATTTCATTGTAGTCTCCGATCATGACCCAAGGTTCATTGATTGTATTAGCCATGTCAGTTAATGTGTTCCAGAATATTTGTTTCTGATGGGTGTAAGGGGGGCCGTAGATGCATGTTAATATCCAATCTCTTGGTAGAATTGGATGGCCTATTTTAGCATGAATCATAAAATGAGAGTGATGGAGAATTTGTACCTCGAGTTCTTGATGCCACATTAGACATAGTCCTCCTGCTTTCCCGATCGATTCCACACAGCAGAGCCCTTGCATTCCACAACTTCGAGCCACTTGCTCACATCTGTCCTTTCCCACCTTGGTTTCTGATAGAAAGATTATGCTTGGGTGGTACTTTTGTTGAAGGAGTCGTAGTTGTCGAACTGTCGGGCCTCCTCCTATACCTCGACAGTTCCATGCTAATAGGCTCATGGCGAATCGGGGGGCATGATTTGGCCCGCCTCCTCGGCCATTTGGACTTTTTCCGGGACAGAAAGGAGAGATCCTGGCTCTGGGTCTTCCACCATTTCCTCAATGCAGACGTTTGCTGAATAGTTGTGACCTTGGCTTGTATTCATCTGTTGGGCCAGGGAGATTAGATCCTCCTTTAGGGCCAGGCTCATGTCATTGTATAGCTTTTCCAGTAATGGGCCATATCTTTGTGCTCCACTAATATATTCATCCAGACCTTCTCCCCTTCTTCTTTTCTTCATTGTGGCTGCCAGCGGTTCTGTTGTTGGGCTCATGTATTCGGATAAGTGGGCCTGAATGTTTGAATGGATGTTATGGTAATAAACCCATTGGGCCCACTGGTTTGAGCTGGACTCAATAGCTGCTGCCGTCAGAGGTGCTGGTCCTTGTCTTCTGCTTCCAACGGACACTTTTCTTCTTTGTTCATTTGGTCTATGCAACTCTGTCACCTCAGCATTCAATGAAGTTGTACGTACTGATCCAGTCTTGTTCTCATTTGGGACGCTTTCCTTCCCCAAGGCGTTTGAAAGTACCTTATTGCAGCTCGGTGGGGCCGTACTGATCTTCTGCTTTCCTCTATCTTTTTTCGATCCACGTGCTTCGTCGCTTTCCTTGGCTGGCTGTTTTCCGGGGCTTTTTCCGGCTGGGTTCGAGACTACCACTTGTTACGTAGTTTTGATCACTTGTTATGGCTCGTGCCTCGGTTATACTTTGTTTCTCGACTGACATTTTTTTTTCCTTATCTAGGAGAAGGATCTTCAAATAATTTGATGAGTACGGTTGCTGTATTCTTGAGCAGGTGGTGTGCGAGATTGTTGCTATAGTAGACTGACGCATTAGAAGAGGCAACGAGTGGGACTGATGCTATGGCAACCTAGGCAGTTGGCATCATCACTGATAGGAGTGAGCACGGGTACAAAGTTGATTCGAAACCGGTAAGAACCTATCCTGTTGGATAGGTTCTGTGTAAATTTTAATAAAACTCGGATAGGTTCCAAGTATTAAAATAAGGAATCGGTCGGTTCCAGCATATAAAGCCGATTCGTACTGTTAATTTTAATCATTGTTAATTTCTCGTTTGAACTCCAATTATCTAATCGTTCAAATTATTGTATTCTTAACTCGATATAAATTGTTATTTGATATAATAAAATATCATTTTAATTTAGAAATCCGTATTAAGTCATAATTAAATGTAATGTAAATATATTTAAAATTACAGTTTATTTATTATGATAAAGTAATTATATAAAACAATAATATTCGCAAAAATTCTTTAAAATATTGTTATTTTATAACTATTATACATAAGAGAAATATTTTGTATTATAGAGGTAAGAGAGAAAATCATAAATAATTTTCAATAGAGTATCAGAAATCTGCGGTGCCTTAAAGGTTCTGATAAGGGTTCATCTTCAAAATTCAACGGGATGGAGTTCGGTTTCAAGATTTAGAAACCATTTTAATATAAAGTACGGTAAATGTACCATAAAAAATATGATATCCAAATCCGATCACTACAAATCTCACAGGTGGGCACGGATCATGGGTGACACTCATAGAGAGGCCTTGTCGCAGAATGTAACAGCATGTGGATTTCTGGTCTCTGCTCTGATTGGTGCTTTTGTGGCACTCGATCCAACACATGCCTTTGAAGCAACGGATTCGACATTATTTGTAGTTGGGATCGCTGCAAGGATTGGTGACGGAGATGGCAGAAGGTCCAGTTTAATTTTACTGTGTGTGCAGTCCATGGATTCCTCGTACAACGTCATGAAGCTTCAGTGCTGTCCCTTGTAACAATCTTGAGCCTAAAATGTCTGACCGAACATACAAGAGCTTGGAACCGTTTTCTAAGTTTTTAGGTGATACTTAATTCTCTTATTAATCAAATTTTAACCTCTTTATTCCTCGATCTGGGATTCAATCATCAACACTTGTCTTCATGTGACAACACGTACTCTTAAATACCTGCTTTCAACAATTGATCTTGAGACATGTATTTTCCTTCCGGTCTCGAGCAGGAGGGACAAACTACTATAAGACGGGCCTCTATTCCCTCTCCAGGCCAACATACGAGTCGGACTTTTTCTGCATACTCACTAAATTAGACACGTACCGAACATTTTTCTCCCGGTTTTGGACTTAATGAGTCATGGAAGACTAACAAGTTGTCTTTTTTTTTTTTTGTTTAGTTTGCACCACGCAGTATCCCGGGTTAGCCGAAGCGCATCTTGAAACTAATATGCGGTTGGGCCGGGATCCATGGGAAAATTCCCGTCGACCCTCCCAACCTGGAATTGGATTCTGGGATCCACATTTGAGGGTCTAGTGAGGGAATCACTAGGCCAACCCCAAATTAGTGACTAACCCCAAATTAGTGACTAACGAGTTGCCATGGTTAAGGAATTGTAAACATGTTTTAATATATTAGGAATATATATTATTTTGTTTTAAAATAAAATCTACGGCTAAAACAGTCAGATGTTTTTTTGCCCTTAAATGGCGCTCCTGCCATCCCCGTGCAATCCAGTCCCGAAGGCGGAATCCCTTTCCCACGGAAGCCGTCGGCCATAGCCGGTCATTCGAGCCACTGCACCGACCAACCCGAGAACCATGAGGAATAGAATCTCTCCGCCGCATGGAATCCTCCGTAAGGGCATGCTTTTCTGGGAACCTTCAGTTGTCAGCGGCAAGAGAAGCGGCTTCCTTCTCCTAAACTGCAAGAACCAGAGGAGGAAACTCACTTCCACCGCTCTCGCGACCCTGTGCTCTGAACGGAAGGTGAACGCATCATCTACTGGCTGATTCTGTCGTTTCGATGCTCACATTATCCGTCACTTCGTTCATCTGGTTAATTGGATGCTCTGTTTCTGTTCTTTTGTTGTGATGGGATGTGGCAGGCGAGTGAAGAGCTCTTGGTGGTGGTGGGGGCCGGAGCCGCTGGGGTCTACGGAGCAATTAGAGCCAACACGGTGGCACCTCACCTCAACGTGCTGGTCATTGAGAAAGGGAAGCCCTTGTCCAAGGTTAGTTAGATATCTTCTATCCTTTCCATACAAAACTGATTAATTATAGTATCTTAAGCTGACAAAAGAGTTTTTTTTTTTTTTTTTAAATGTAAATTGCTATGCTAGGTTAAGATTTCTGGAGGAGGCCGCTGTAATGTTACCAACGGGCACTGTTCAGACAACATGGTGAGTGAATTTGAGCTATTTCTGAAGTTGCTTGAAATATTATGGTGTTGCTTGCTTTGTTTATAGCTATTTCTGTGTTTTGAGAGTCTCGAGCTCCAATTCCATCTTTTCTTTTTAAAGGCAATTTCTGGATTGTGTCTTGGACTGTTTAAGCTATGGCTTGTTGGGCTACTGATTTCCTAATAATGATGAAAGTAATCGGTTGTGCACCTTTGGTAGAAGTTTGATGCCTGAAGGAGATTGGCGATAAGAATTTGATTGAATTGGCCACTCTAAGTCTAGGGAGAAGTCTGGTTATTAGTATGATAATGCTGGCAGGTCCACAAAGCCACATTCCATCAACCATCTTTAAGTGCCACAGTCAATGTTCTTCTGATATTCACTTCATTTTTGGGACGTACAAGAAAAATGTTGTTCCGTGAATGGGTAATGTGCCCATCTCTTTTTTCTCCCTGGTTACTTTTCCTTCCATTCTGGAGTCTCTCTCTCCAATGTCCTGCAAGAATAAGTGAAGCACCCAACTCGGACTCATAAATTTTTGCTGACCAAGTCCACCATTAAAACTAGAGCTTTCTTGAGAAGAAAGATATCACCTGATAGATATACAGCTGCAAAATTTATGTTTGGTGGCTTCTCATCATCAATTTTCCCCAGGTTCCTTTTAGCCTCGGTAATGTCCAGGAATTTGAGTCTAATGTGTAGCTAGGTTCTAGACCAAGCTCTGCTCTATGCCTCCCATTAGACTTTGCAATACCTCACTCTTCCGTCTTTCATCTGTTACTGCATTACTTTCCTTTTCTTTTGCCTTTTCAGTTAATCTTTTTTATACTTGAAGAAGCAGCATATACAATTTTAACTTGTGGAACCACAATATGTAGATTTTGGCAGAACATTATCCTAGGGGTCACAGAGAATTGAGAGGATCATTTTTCAGCACACATGGCCCATCAGATACAATGGCCTGGTTCTCTGATCATGGTGTGAAACTGAAGGTTGTGATATATGTGGTATAATAGCTCTCTCTTCCTTGTCTTACATGCACAAATATCTCACTCATTTCTTCTAACAGACTGAGCTCGATGGAAGAGTCTTTCCTGTCAGTGATAGTTCGTCATCAATAATTGATTGTCTTATGTCTGAAGCCAACCAGAGAGGAGGTAAGTGGTTTTGTTATGAGTAGGATGGTTATGATAAGTGACAACAATTCCTCCGAACTTTGCATTGTTTCCCTGTCCTTTAATTGGAATTTTGCAACCAGTCTTTGAAAATCTTGATTAAAGGTTCAGTATCATATCAAACATTTATATCATGCCTTAACTCCATTATCTTTTGGGTAATGTTGTCGGAGGTAATTGTGAAAATATATTTTCTGTGAATCCTTGTAGTCAATAACAAGACATGCTTCCATTACACAAAATAGATAGTTGAAAGATCCATTCTCTATTTGTTTTATATGTATAATTTTAATAAATCGATATACAACATTTATGGGATAACCCTATACAGATGTGGCAAAGGTTTGGAAGATTAGCATTTGGTTTTTCAGTGGTCGCTTTTGCACAAATGCCCATTCATCACCCAGTCAGAGGCTTTAAGACTTTTCTTTAGTTTCCATACAGACTGGGAAAGTTGTAACGACCGCTTCCCCTCCTCACCATGGGAAGTTCCTCCTCAAGATTGAGAAGCGTAGTATTGATTACGTAGAGACAGTTGCAGCTGATTATTTACTCTTGGCCAGTGGGAGCAGCAGACAGGTTGGGATGATTTTAACTTACATAATTTGAAATAATAGGCCCCTGAGAGGCACAGACTGGTTTGCTGCTTGACAACACCAATTTATTAATCTTTGAATCATTATGGTTTGCCACAGGGATATGATTTAGCGACCCAGCTTGGTCATTCTATTGTGGATCCGGTCCCAAGTTTATTTACTTTCAAAATTCAAGATTCACAGCTAGCAGAACTATCTGGGGTATTCTGAGCCCTTCTCCTAAATATGAATTATTTTCTTCTTTTCCTGCCTTCTCTTTGCTATTTAACTAATGGCCCTCATCTCTTTTTCCCTTTCCTTTTGCACAACAAACTTAGTTTCCACTTTAAATTAGCATGCATAACTTTAGCCACATTGAAGCACATTTTTATAGCAATTTATATTGTTGTATTAACAATGCTAATTTTGTGTGCTCCTATAATAGTTCTGGCATCTAACACGCATGCTATGTCCGTATTCATTACAAATACTCCTTGTGTAACGATTTTATATTTTTTGATGACTTTCAGGTCACCTTTCCAAAAGTGCGTGGGAGGCTGAAACTAGAAAATGTGCCTAGGCACATACCTCAGCTTACACAAGTATACTCTCGCTCTTGCACTCTTATGATGCCTGAAGACTACTGGTGACGACTCAAACTCATCTTTCAGGATGGACCCATGTTAGTGACACATTGGGGACTTAGTGGGCCCATGATTCTTCGGTTATCTGCCTGGGGAGCCCGTCATTTATCTAGTGCATGTTATGAAGGTAGGGATGATCATAAAGAAATATTTATTGCTAAAGCTATATTTGGTTTGCCAAACATGTTTTTTCTTGGCAACTGGACCCTATTTTGTTTTATTTAATTTATTTCTTTTGACCATGTAATGTTATTTATACAGGAACTCTTTTCGTAGACTTTTTACCAGAGATGCATTTGGAAGATGTGAAGACTATCCTTATTCAGCACAAGCATCAATTTCTGGTAATGCTGACTCATATTTCTCCTAATTTTCTAGCCCTTTGGTCTAGTTCTGATACCACCTATTCTGTTAAATCCCTCAGAAGCAAAAGTTGTCCAACTCCTATCCTCCATCATTTGGCATCATGAAGAGATTCTGGAAGTATATATTGGGTCGTGCGGTAGGAAGGCCTTTATTATTAACCACACGATTATTTTGCTTTGTCATTATTATGTCCCATAATATAATAATCTTAACCTGCAGGCCATTGGCGCAGATATTTTATGGGCTTCCATCTCAAACAACTCTTTAGTTGTAATCGCGTCTCTGTTGAAGCAGTGCATATTTCAAGTTAGAGGAAAGGTTTGAACGCACAGTTAAAGACCTCTAATGTCTTTATTGCTTATGTCCTAGCTTTATCTGCTCCTTTGTGATTTAGGGTCAATTTAAGGATGAGTTTGTCACTGCTGGGGGTGTTCCGCTATCTGAGGTCTCTCTCTTTCCCTCTCTTCCTCTCTCTCCCTCTCTCTCTCCCCCCGTCTGGTTGTAATGTAATTTTCCATTATTTGGTCTGTACAGATCTCACTGAGTACAATGCAGAGCAAGATGCATCCCCATTTGTTCTTTGCAGGCGAGGTGCTTTTTCTTGACGATTCTACCAACTATATTGCATCCTCCCAATTCAGTTTACTGTAAACAAAGAATAGAAGGGAGGTGCTATACATATGCTAGACCCCAACCCACTTATGAATCACGAACTTAATTTTCCTACAGGTGCTAAATGTTGATGGAGTCACAGGTGGTTTTAATTTTCAGGTATACAAGTAATCGTTTAAACTTTTGAATGTCATCACTATAGTCCTCCAATGTGGTCAATCCTTAAATACAAGCTTAAGTCCCTGTGCTTGGAGGCACATCTTGCAAGTCCTGGAGTGGTTATTGCTGTGAAGTGACCATTTAAGAATCTAATTTACTGGCATAAGTTGAGGCCAGAATAGGAATTTCTGCCCTTAGCCTTTTCTTTTAATAAGTATGGCCTAATCGGCTCTAGAATCCCGATGTTGGTGCTCTGGACCAGATATTGCAGGGAGGCCCAAATGAAGTTTCTAGGGATACATCTGTCTCTAGGCAGAGAGAGATTGCATCCTTGACTCGGCCTGTTTAAATTGATCCAGTCGATGACAACAATTACTCATTATGGGCCACATGTGAATCATCCCATCAGAATTGTGATTTTCTGTTCTCTATGTATAGACCTTTCTGTAGATCTGTGGTTTTAGGCTTGCACTCTGCCTTGCTTCTGGTCTCTGTCCCACTACTATTATTCTGGATACATGACATGGACAAGAGGCTGCCTAATATTCTCACCAGGAAAGAGATGATACTCCCGCATCTCGTACTCTTAGGGCCCCTGCAATGTTTACATGTCCATGGTTATCTTCCGTAACATGTTACGGATTACCTAGCCATCACCGAGTGTTACGTCTGGCAAGTTTACTCATACCTGCATTTATCTGACGTGCTAATATCCATATCCCACAGAATGCTTGGTCTGGCGGGTACATTGCAGGCACGAGTATTGGGCAACTAGCACTCGAAGCTCTACAAGAGATGAAGCAAGTCAAATGTCAAATGTGAAATACTGACATGGAGGAGACCGCCCCATCATCAATCCGCTGCTCGGCATTTTCTCGGGTAACATTTGAAACATGTTTGTCGTCGCATCCTATCATCACATGCCGATGAGGTTTTATTAATTCTGTTCTTCTGCTGGGAATTAAGCTTTGTGCTCTTCATTTTATCGACCACTGCAACGATGTTTCCTTAGAATCAGAGGGTTAGAATATCAATGTAGCTGGAAGATTTCAGACTGTATGGTATTTCTTTCACTGTGTAAATGAGAAATGTAGAAAAAGACTAAATTTTAGTGGTCTTAGATTTTATGTGACTTGTGTACGGTGTTGGATTTTTCCAGTTTCAAAACCGAGCGAATGCTACAGTCTCTTTATCTTTTACAACCAGCTTTATATCCATTTTTTTTTCTAAATACAACAAACTCGTAGACGGATTTATCTATAGTTGAAGCTTTTTTTCCATTATTTCTACCCTCTGTAGTTTTGAAATACTCGAACTAAATGTCCCATTTAAATTATTTCTATGGCAAACCTCTGGCATTCAAGAAAGTCTTGGATCTAACAGTGGTACCAAATAAACGTTTTTCATATGATGTCACAAGTCAATAACAGTTAATCATATTAATAATTTTATGCGAACAAATTTAGATTATAAATTATTTATTTAAATTTTTTCAGATAAATTTTTTTAAAAAACTAAACCTCTTAATAAAAATTAGAAAAAACCTAAGAAACTAAACCCCTAAGAAATCTCAACATTAATAACCGAGAGGGCGAGGAGGATGTGATATCACCATGACACGAGCCTTCCGATAAGCACGGATATAGCATTGATGGGAAGCTAAACAATACTTCTGGTTACTTATCATTCCTCTGGTTTCTTCTTCAGTCAGAATGAAAAGCCTCCCTGAAAGCATGTGCCTTACCGTGTCAATGATTTCTGCTATGAATTTCAACGTTTTACCCATGAACAAATTCATTCAGCAGTTGAAAGCCTTACTCCCCAGAGCACAAGGCACCCAGAAAACAAACGAAAAATTTCAGGTAAATGACACACACTTATGGTGTGTTTGGTTCGCATTCCGATCTGGAATAGTTATTCCTATTCTGCCCAACCAAATGTAGCATTAATGTATAAGTTGACATTGAGCAACCTACAGGCTCTCTTTCCAATCTCTCTCAGCAGAATAATGCAGTATTCGCACATTCTTCTCTTACTGGAAAGGAACTGGAACCCCCTGTTTCTTGTTTACGATGGCCATTGCCAAGTACCGGGTGCCCATTCCGATGGGCACTTGATCATCAGGCCCTTCCCAGAAGGGGGCCTCTCCCTCACCGACCAAACGCCAGTAGCCTGTCCTCAGATTTTCAGCTTGCTCGTCTGTGCAGTTCTGCAGCAGCGCATCAACCCTGAAGTTTATCCCAAGAGAGCCAAGAAACTGGGACTGTGTGATCGGGCCATGAACCAACACATCTTCTGTTAATATGCATAAAAGTAAATTCGACATACTCAGTTACGCTTCTCTTAATATCCCCGGTGCCATGGGACTAAATATGAAGTATGAAAGTACGCACAAGGCGTAAAACCTGGCAAATCTTTGTGGCCATGACATGCTAAGCAAGGGCCTAGTAGAATATAATTTTTCTTTAATGCCCAAATATGAAGTGAAATGTGACAATTATAACAGAGTTAGGTCACCTGAAACTTCTTCAGCAGAATTTTTAATGGCAGCAAAATCAACGTATGCACTGAGATCAGCAGAACCTGGATCATCGAGTATGTTGACAAACTTGTGTTTTCGAATTGCCTGCACAAAATGAGAGTTTTATATATTTACGAAAGAAAAGAAATAAAAAAACAATAAATCTAAATCTAAAAAATGCACTGAAAATAGCAAAATCAGACCTGCAGGCTGTCTGAGACAACTCCATTCAGACCGTAATCAATTATAAGAGCCCCACCTCCACATGAGCTTATTATCTTGGAAATTTTTTGAGTCAAGTCCATAGCCTTGGGGCAAACCTCAACTTGTTCCAAGTTTGCAATTTCTTCAGGTGCAGCCCACTTGAAGCGTTTCAGAAGATAAAGATTCGCAGGTGTGGGCTGTGGAGAAAGGATGAAACGGAACCTGACAAGCAAAATGCAGGAGTCGAGTCATTTATTACATACAGAACATCTGAGACAAAGCGAGGGACAAGTCTAAGATATCATAAAATTCTCACGATGAGTCTTCTTGAATGTCAACCATTTTCTCACACCAGCCACGAGAAGCTCTCTGCAGAAAAGGTTGGGTAAGAATTTCTCAAGTTAAGAGCATTCACTGTATGACATGGTTAAAGAGAAGTGCAAATGAAGAAACATTTTTTGACGAATATAAAAATGAAGCTTGTGCAAGTGAGACATGTATATCAAACAAAAAGGAGTTAGTCCTGGCCATCTTCCCAAGAATTATATCTGAAACCACAATTCACATAAACTGTTTTGACTAATTTCCTCCATGCATTAGCTTTACGGGTCAATGGGCCATGCATTAAGTCTAAAGTTTTACGGAAGTCAATTTGCATAAATAATTTCAAACAATGGTGGCACATAAATAAAATACTAAACACTAAAAAACTGAGAAATTCTGATATGTTCTGTACAACAATAAAAAAGAATAATGGATCAGCATCCGGTGAAATTATGCTTTTTGCCTAGATGCAACAGTTCCAGAAAGTGCAATGTGTTCAATGGCTAAAACCCTGGAATAATTGAAGTTACCTGGAATTGATGCACTGGCAAAGCATCATAGAACTCGTGAGCAATAATAATTGTTGGAACTGAATAAGCAAGAAGTGACAGTTAGGCACATGATTGTGATTGAAGATTCAAAGCTGATAGAGAAATAAAAAATGTTATCATGATTTCAGACTAAGCAGACTATACTGCTATGCTGTTCTCTAGAATACAAAGTATTTGTCATAAGATCTCCTTCAAATGCAAACGCCGGAGTTCTAGATCAGCAATCTACTATTCAGCAAATACCTTATGATTCTAAATTAGCATCCAGCTCACCACCTTACCAATAATCTAAATTAAAATTGGAATCCTCTTTGGAGACATCCAACAACTATACGGAGGTGATCAGTTAGCTGCAGTAAGATGAACTGTATAAATCAAGAAAATATTGAAATCTTAGGACCCATTCACTTTTAGAAAATGAACTTTCATTTACTTCATTTTTCTTCTCTCTCTCTCTCTCTCTCTATGTATATATACACACACGCACACTCACACTTGTACAATGAACAGCAGAGAGCACGTCAGAAGATAATAGAAAATATGTTTCCCATTTCAAGCAAAACATTATCCATTTGAATTTACAGTTTTCATTATGGTGACAACAGTAGCTGATTTACCATGATTCTGAAACATAAAATTGATAGAAAATTCATTAAAGAAATCTACTTAATAGAACAAATAAACAAAGTTTGTCAATAAAAGAAAAAAAATACAAAAATGAAAAATGTACAATTGGAGTTCTAGGTTCATAGGCCCCATTTGATCCAGATCAACAGTGGAGAATCTCCCCCAAAACTAGAGAGAGGAAAAAATTTAAATGCGCACACACAAAAAAGAGAATTGTTAGACGACTGCATTTTCTATTACTTGTATGGCGAGGAAGACAGAATAGAGAAGACAATATGCAGAAAAATGCACTCCATTTTTAGCTAGGTAAACATATTTTCCTTCAGCTTTCTTGAATAAAATGCCGTACTGCCAGTTCAAATTTTTATCACATACTGATGATGCACAAATTATGGTTAAAGCAAAATATAAAATGCAGAGATGATTGATGAGAGCGTAATGGTACAGGTATGTATATGTGTACCTAGACCACTCGATCCATCAATGTTTGTGTAATACAAGACTAAACAACAATTTTTCATTTATCCTGTATAAAAGTAAGGAAAGGCAAAACAGAGAAGTTCAGAAGAACTTTGGGCTGCTTCTTAGGTATGTAATGCTTGTCTGTGTATCTTTATTTATGGAGTAATAAGAGCACATACATCCAGATGGAACTTGCTCCAGTGCAGCATGCCACGAAACAGGGGTTCCTGCTATGGTACTAATCGTTGCATTTTCTGCATTCTCAGCAGTGTTATCTTTTTTGATGCATTTTAAGTTGTTCCACTGAAGTTTCTGTAATGCTGGACTACATTCTACCAAGTGTACATGCAGTGATTCTGTAAAGTTCTTGAACTTGGACGCACCCTACATCCAAAGCTACAAGATTACAACACTGTTCAGAGATTTCCATCATATCAATTACTCAAGTAGTCAGATGGAAAAAGAAATAGAAAGAAAAAGGCCTCTTCAGGAGAAAATTTTATGAAGTTAGCCTTAAACTCAATTGGCACTGGCATACACGAAGAAGATCAGCCATGAGAGTTCCTCGACCAGGTCCCAACTCAACAAGGTTAACATCTTTTGGTTGCCCCATTTGCTCCCACAAACACATTGCCCATACACCAATCATCTGCGAATATGTAAATGCTTAAGTGCAGTCAGACCCATTTTAACTCAAAAAGGAAAAAAAAAAAACCTCAATAAAGTTGATCATGGAAACAAGAAGAAAAGCTCAATTTATTACATTTTCATGATGATGACTGACAGAGTGACTCATAAAATCCTAAGATAGCAGCAGCAATAAGATAATATTACCTCACCAAACATCTGGCTCACTTCAGGAGATGTTATAAAATCACCATGAGCTCCAAATACATCACGGTTGATGTAGAATCCAGCCTTGGGGTTGGTCAGAACTTCTTCCATATACTCAGCAACTGAAATAGGTCCACCACGAAACTGAGAGACAAGCAGTAGCATCAACTTCCACATATAGGAAAATCTAACACGAGATAAAACACTGGTTGAAGATTCTAATACTGTCTAAGTTCAACTGCCTTTCTCAGCATCGACAAATGCCAAGAAAATAGATAGATGCCATTCAAGTTTTGAGCTTTAAGGCATAATTCTTCAATTGACTTCAGGAAAGAATCATGTCTCTTAGGATGCAAATCAAAACAGATGAGATGTTGGGCTAACACATGAAAAACTCGCATAAACAATTCCACAAGCACGTCATCAACAAGCAACGGCAGCGGCACTTCCACTAAATTTCCAGGATAAATCGAAAGAATCAATAGAAGGGCAAGTAAAATCTCAAACCTTGATGATCCCCTTGAGGTGCTTGACGAGCTCGGAGTCCGCAGACGGCTCGTGCGAGTGCTCTGCAACCCCAGAAACAAGATCAGGAAACGGAATCCGGACAAGTCCGTGCATAACCGCTTACACCGTAAATATCAAAGTACCGGGATGATTGTAAAGCCCAGAGCGGTCGATGGAGATGGTCGAAGAAGCGGTATCGTTAGGCTCGCCGTCTGCTTCCTCGAAGGATGTGCCGTGGGGGACCCCGGAAGTGGAGAAGAAGAGGGGAGAGCCACGAGACAGCCACGGGAACGGAGACGGTGATGGAGGAGGCACAAGGCTCCGGGAGCGGTAGGGGCAGCCATTGGAGAGACCTCGGCGACAAGTGGAAGTGAGCAGTAGTTTTCTCAGCATGCTGCTGTGTGCTCCCCCTCGAACTTGTCCTTTCGGCAGCCGAAACGACCGAGCTATGTAACTGCTGAGCTGAACTGAGATTTGCAGTTCGTGGGTGTTTTTTCAGGAAGAGACCCAAAATAATTGAGAAATAACAAGTTAATCCATATACTTTCTCTTTTTCCCCATTCTACCATCGTTTCTTTAACATATGCTTTGAGTAAACAACACAGTATCTAAGAATCTCTCCACTGGAAAAAAAAAAGGTGAGAGTTTTATGCATAATTGGTATATCGCATGACAGTACCGACGTATCACGAGTAACTAAATCAAGATGTTTTTAGGATTTTTTTTTCCATTTTAGGTTTTATTAAAAAATTATAAAAATAACTGAATCTTATTGGTTCGTGACATACAAGACTTTTTCGTATAAAAAATGCATCAATCTTAAAAGAAATAGAAGAAAGAGAAAATAAAGTTTTTTTCCCTTTTTAATATAAACTTTTACGATACCGAGTAACTCGTGATATTAAAAAAAACTCGTACATTTGAGAACAAAAACAGATCATATTAAGCAATTGAATACAATACAATTGGAATGTTTTAACTTTTCAAGCCTTTCATAGAAATTGTGGATGCATTCATCCATCTCTCTTCGTTACGTTAGCACTCCCATCTTTTTTACGTTCTTCCTCTTTCTCTCGCTTTGATGGAGGAGGTGTACATTCACATAGTCTTTTAGCATTTCTTCTTCGGCCTGCACTTAAGCGACCCGGCGAACCGGGTCATCATCGAGACGGCGGTGGCTGGCTTAGGCTTGATCATGTACTTCTTCTTCGGCTTGTACTTGGGTGGCGGCCCTGACTGCACGAAGAATGCCCCGTTCATCATCAGGTCCCCCTGCGATTTCCATGTCCAGTGCTTCCAAACTCCCGGCATCGCCTTTTCCCTATGTGTCACCTGCAAATCGACAACAATAATTAAAAAACAAACCAAAAGAAAAAAAAAAAACATCGTGAGACCGATTTTCGAGTTCCTCGACCTTTCCGAGCATTATTAATATTACCTCCCTGGCGGCAGGGTTAGGTGGAGCAATGAAGCGGTTGCCCTGGCTGAGGATGGTCGGGTTGGAGCTGCCTCCGATGGCGTACATGAGCCAGTGGGTGTAGTCGTTGTTGACGACGTGGAAGAATCCCCACCGGCACCTCGGCATCCTCTGCACCAGTCCTTTCCCAAAGTGGTTGAATGCGACCGTCACCTGCATTATCTTGTCCAAGTCATATTCGTCCCTCGCACCTAGGAGCATCACCTGCACAGAAATTTTGCAACGTATTAGAGCGGTTCACGGTTCGGCTACCGGTCCGAGTGCGGAGTTCATGGCCAATAAGTCCGGGAATGAAAGAAAATACCCGTCCCATGGTCAGTGAATCGAGTACGAAAGAAAAGACCCGACTCGAATAATGAAGTTGTTAGCATAGGGGCCGAAGAAAAAGCCTATTGTGAGTTGTTGTCTAGGTGTGGGATCCCGGAGAATGGGGTGTCATTACCTGTAAGTTTAGACTTATAGGTGGAAATGAACTAAAGCAGGGAGTGAAGGTGATCTTACATCATTATGATGGGTGAAGTGGGAGTTGGAAATGGTGATGGCCGTGGAGCCCTCGACCACGTCGATTAGGCCGTCGGCGCATTCCCTCATGGACAAGTGATCGAGCCAGACCAGCGAGGACCCGAACACGCAGATGCCGTCGCCATCACTTTCCCCCCTGAAGCCGAAGTGCTCGGTGGAATCCCTTATCATGCCTCCGGATTTCCTGCGGATGTTGTGGATGTGCAGTCCGTGGATGATCACGTTCTTCGCGAACTGGATGGTGATGCCGGCTCCGTAGGCGATCCGGACGTTCACTCCCCGGCCGTCAATCGTCTTGTCGCTGGTGATCAACAGCTCCTGCTGCAGGGTGATTATCATGCTCCGGGAGAATATGATCCACAGCGGCTCCTTCTGGATCACAGCGTGGCGCAGAGTCCCAGGCTTCGGGTTCAAAAGATCCCGGTCAGACGCGTCGTACACGACGTAGTACCTCCCTTTTGCCCCGCCGGTCGTCTTCCTGCCGAACCCTAGCGCGCACTTCGCCAGCCGCTTGCGCTTGGCCGCCCAGTTCTTCTTGCACCTCCAGCACTTGTCGATCGGGTTCGTGGCTTTGCACGGGCCGACATACCTCCCCAGCTGTCTCCTCGTAGTGTTCATTCCCTCGAGGGCACTGCATCCGCATCGCATGACTGAGTTATCGAACGAATCTTTTTGAGAGATGAAGAGTGACAACTGACAGCTCGTCATTCAGACAACTTGAGGATACTTTACTAGAAAAGAAGTAATATCGTTAAGGAACCATGCAGACGAATACAGGGTTTGAAACCCACTGGAAGCACGGAATGGACCGGGGCAAGACGAATTCCCAAGCTCAGCGGGATCGGGAGGGTTATTCAGTATCAAGAAAAACAGAAGACAAGGGACTCCTAGGGTTGATGAACGTACGCATTAACATGGTCGTTGAAGCCATCAGCGGCTTCCTCCGGATCGGAATTGTAGGCCTCGAAGGCAGCGTTCCGGGCATCTTCAGCTTTCTCCTTCCAGTAGTCATCGTAATCGAAGTTCCTCTCGTGCGCCCGGAGGCTCGGCACCAGAACTGCCAGGCACACCACGAACATCCGCATCGAAAACCTCTTCGCCTCCATTTCTCTTCTGAGCAGCAGCAGACACACGATCCAAGGAAGCCTAAGACGAAAGCTTGCTGCAGCTCGAATACGTTAGGTGTTGGCCGGGTCTGGATGATATCGGAATCGAGAACTCCAAAATTTTTCGTATTTTTTTTTTTTGAATATAGATCAGACCTCACCAAGACCAACGATTCGAACGTGAACGGGAGAGAAAAGAGCTTCACCAAGCTTTCGTCTTCATTTTTTTTCCGGCTGTCCAATTTGGTTTGAAGGATTCTGAGTTTTCGAGGACATTGAGGTTGGGACATTTATAGGTTTACCCAGGATGTCACGGTTGAGGTTTTGCTAGCTAAGAACGGCTGCGTAAAAGAGGGGCCACCGATCAACCTCAACGGAGTTGAAAGGTTTGTCAAACTGTCAGCTACAACCAATTTAACAGCTAAATAGTTTTGGACCAGTTAGGCTCCAAGTCATCACCATGTCTAAATACATTTTTTTTTACACCAAAAACTACATTTTTTAAACCGAGTAATAAATACTTTAGTTATATTTTTTTAAAAATAGTATAAAAAATGGGTAATTTTTTTTACTAAATTAGTCAGGATCAATTAGATTTCTAGATATTAGTTGTTCAAATAAAAAATGTGACATCTAAGTTCCACCGACAAGATCAAACTAGGACCTCTCAGTTCCATGATTGAACGCGAATCATAGGACCAAATTTTGTTTCTCTTGCGCCATATCAATTTTAATAAAAGAGGGAAAACAGATGTCAAACTTGAGATAGTAAGACATCTTGTTCCCTTAAATAAGATTTCAGATTCAAATATTGTGAACATAGATAATTCTCATTGAGAGAATTTCATCTCTAGCGAGCTTACTCTGGTCGAACTGGATTAGTTAGAATTCATTGGATTTTTTGGGTTCCGTTGGTTCAGGTTGTTCATAGCTCGGTTCTGTTAGAAAAACTATTTCCAACCTAATCGAACCACATTTCAGGTTCGGTTTGATGAACGGTAATCACTTTAAGAAGAAAAAATTGAATCGCTAAAAACTGGCTTGAATAATTTGGTTTACCAGTTAACCGATATTTATATAAATAAACAAAATTTTATATACAAAACACATTTGGTTCAGTTCGGTCCGCCGAAAAAAATGAATTGATTATTTATTTTAGTTTAAGATGATATATTTTTAATTTTATTTAATTTTAAATTAGAACTAGTTCATTCGATTAATTACAATTAACCGAACAGATAATATCAAGTAATTAACCAAACCTCTTCTTGGTAAAAAAATCAAACTGTTAGCGAACCGGTTTGACTAGTTTGGTTATTTTTTATTTGGTTTGGTGTGGTTTGGTTCGGTTCGATAGTTTTTTTATACAGGCCTATCTTTGGTAGAGACTGAAAAGAAGAAGAAGAGATAAACAGAACTCTTTCCTTTTATTTTTGATGTCGCGTTCCCTCCAAAAGATCAGGGAAAAAGAGAAGGAAACAGACTACCTCACGCAAGTTCAATAACAACTAATCATTTTAGGAATTTTTACATAAAATTCTAAAAAAAAAAATCATAGAAATAATTTATAATATTATATTAGTACTCTCACGTGATATACTCGTTAGATGGAAGACCTTCTCAAGGAAGAAAGGGAGATAATAGACTTGGTCAAGATTGCGTTGAATTGGCATTTTTAAACACCATCAATTAACACATGTTGAACTCGTCCTTTACACGTAAGACAAATGAAAAATGAAAATGCAAAAGCAAAAGATAACGATATTTTTAGTTGATTAGTTTTCAATCTTTTACGTTTTTACTATTCTCCGCAAACGTAATTCAGGTAAATTCATATACAAAGTATATTTACGAGTGTCCTCACCATGAACTGAACTTTCAAGGAAGAAATCAGATCTCCAACCTCATAGAGTTCCACATGATTTAGCTGCACGTTCTACCGACTTAAGTTAACTCATATTTATTTTTTCATAAAAAAATTGTGTACCTAATCAATACATTGACTTCTTATTATTCATACCAAACATATTTCATTATTCTAAATTTTCCCATCTCCCTTTGTGATCAGTGCCATAGGATTAGACCAGTGCTAAAGTGTGTGTCGAGAACTTAGGACAAAGGTCCTATTTATAGTGAAGGAGGATGGTTGATGGCTTAATGATAGGAAACCAAAAATTAATGGGCATGAACTAGCCTTGAATGTGTTGAACCGCGCGATTAATTTGGCGTCGCACAATGCCTCATGGCCGGGACAAATATTCGACACATCTGCTGCCCACGTGGACATGAGTTCAGCTAAATCGGCTTCCAACTGCACCCCTTATGTAGACGCATGAGGCGAGCATAAGTCATAAATATAGCCAAATGCGTTACTTAACATAGAAACACTCTTTCTTTTTGGTGAATAAAAACACTCATTTCTTATAAATCATTTCAAATACTCATTCATTATTAATGTGGAATTGAATTCTCGCAATTCCACCATAAGCTCATGTAAGTTTAGTCTCTTCATGGGCTCTTCTCACCTAACCCACATTATTCAAATTAAGCCTACGTACGTAAATCCTACCAAACTTCTTTCAATTTATGAGAATAATTTCTCATTCAAATTCCACGCCCTTCTTTTCAACATTATGTTCTAGAAATTATAACAAACTTTTCGATATCATAACTTCATCCCGTCAGAGTATGATAAGGGATCCACCAATAAGGACGACAAATAATCCAAAGCTAATCCCATTTGACTTGATGAATCCGAAATTCTATGTTAAAATTTATCTACGCATTTGTGTCAAAATATTGCTAGGTATGCATCGTTTGAAAATTGGGCTTGGAGAACTGCTTTTTTGGACTATAGCTAGTCTTTGTGGGTCTGCACTGACCAGATATACGTGTGGTGTATACGTTCCAATTTGAACTCAAAAGTTCGGATATAACTTACGGAAGTTGCCTAAATCCCCACTATTTCTACCATCCTTTAGCTAATCAGTACAAAAATAAAGTTATCGTATGATTTTATTAACCCTTCTTTTTTCTTTCTGTTAATTTGAAACTGAAATTATTTAATTAAGAAAAAAAACTGACACTGTTTGTAACATAACAAAAAAAAAAACAAATCTCTCTGTCTAATTATTGTGTCTCCACTTCCACTCCTATTAAATGGCAACCCATCCCATTCTGAAGCACGAGGCAGAGCCAATTTCAACAAAGTCTCCTCTCTCTTCTTCTTCCTATTCACGCGCCATTGTCAATGGATCCCTCGAAAATGACGACCAGAACCCCTAGTCCTTCTGTCCTCTTCTTCTACTCCTTCTTCATTACCGCCTTCGCTGCCGCCGTTATTTCTTCGGCATCGAATGCCAAGCATGCCAATGACGAGATCGGAGTGTACGAGCTCAGGAAAGGAAACATGTCACTGAAAGTGACCAACTGGGGCGCCACCATTATGTCCGTCGTTTTGCCGGACAAGAACGGTCAGTACCCATAGGGAAAAAAAAAAAGAGAAACAAAAGAGACGAGCTATGGTCTCTTAATTCATTCCGGCCTCTGTTTCCTCCGGTCCATGGCTGATTCTTCTCTTCATTGTTCTCTCTCTCTCTCTCTCTCTTTTTTTTCAATCTTCGTCAGGAAAGCTGGATGATGTGGTTCTCGGGTTCGATTCCGCCGAGGAGTATAAGGTCAGGCACGAATCCTTCTGTTCGCCTTTTCAATGAATCGAGTTGTTGCAAAAACTTCATATTTCGGTTTTGGCTCCACTCCAATGTTTTGCTTCATTGAACCCTTCAAACAGTTTAAGGTTCTCAAATGACCGGTCACTTAACAGCCACCTACTCATGCGTTTTGCACATGAATTTACTTGAACTTATGAACTAATATCATGCGATGTTCTTGGGTCTCTGGAAAGAAAAAAACTCTCTGTCATACGAAAAAAATGTCCATTTTCTATGTGCCGAATAAAAGGAAAAAGGAACTGTCTGTTTGGTCATTGGAATACAGCTAAACAACCATAGGCATTGTTCCCTTTTCTTCTGCACATGAGCAGCTGAACATTTATTATATAATAATTATTATTATCATAAGGAAAAGAGATTTTTGTGCACCGTTAAATGGGAGTGAGTGGAATTCGCTTCCTTATCAAATGAAAGATGGGAATCATGGGACTCGGAATGCATGTTTTAGTGAAGACTTCAATTTTTTAAACTACATTTGCATATAAATTGAATATTGAAAAAAACTAGCTGTCCTCCTTTTGTCCATATTGGCCATCTGTGTCTACTTTGCAACATCATATGCTGGTAAATATTATAATATTTTTTCAATTGATTATGATTTTCCAGCTTACGACATATGAGGATCTTATGCCGTTAATTTATGAATTTATCGATCTGTCTGGTTGACCTTTGCTTGGTTCCAGGCACGATCAGAGATTAATTAATTCATTGAATCCATTTAGTATTATTTTTTATCAATAAAAAGGAGGACGATAGTAGTGGTGATCCAATAATTCTGCCACATAATATTCGGGATTTTGTGTTCATTTTTAGTATTTTTTTAGAAATGCACTAAATAGACACCAATATGAGTTGGTTCAAGTGGTAATACACTCAGTTCTCTTAAGTAAATGTCTGGGTTCGAATTTTTGTGGATGGTCATGTTGTGAGAGCTTTATCTTTAGTGGACCGACCCGTCTCGGACTAGATTAATCAGTAGTCCAAAGGACTCCTGAATACCAGCCGTGCACAGTAAAAAAAAAAGGACTAAACAGAGGAATAGAGGCCAACTTTGAGCCGGTTGGTCTGGACAATTCATCTGGTATTGTCGGGTCGGGTCGGATACTCATGTAGTCTTTCCGGGTTGATTGTAAATTAATGGAACGCCGAAGTACATTGTTCTCACGATACAGAACGACTCCAGCTACTTCGGATCCGTAGTCGGGAGGGTCGCGAACAGGATAGCAAATGCTCAGTTCACTCTCAACGGCACCCGGTACAGACTTATCCCGAACGAAGGCAAGAACATGCTCCACGGTACGTAATCTTCAACCCGACTCCTCTTCTCGTGTTGAGATTTAACTCATCCCTTGGATTTGGATCTGACGAGCAATCTGAGTCTTGTGCCCGAGCAGGTGGTCCTAGAGGATTCAGCGATGTCGCTTGGAAGGTGAGCAGATACCAGAAAAATGACCGGGCACCCCACATTGTCTTCAAATATCTGAGCAAGGATGGCGAAGAAGGTTCGGTTTTGAATTATTGTTTCGTTTCTACTGACCGGCTCGACGAATTTATCGAAAGCATAATCGTAAAATCTGGACAGTGAATCAGTTTGTTATTTAGCTCGATGCACTTTGACTTGCGGAAAATGACTGAAACTACCTTAGAAAATGAATTATACTGACAGAAGCATTAGTCAGAAAAGGCAGTATTATACTTGCAAATCAGGATATAGAGACGGACGGCCAAAAACATGGAAAGTGCTGACGGCTCTGCTGTCGGTATAGGTTTATAACTACACTGCTTATTCTGACATATTTAAACTATAGTTAAAGTTTATTTAATCGTAAATATACGCCAAATGTATTTTAAGAGTGATCGGATTTGGGTCTCCTTTATATTTTCAAGGTATTCAAACCCTATTTTATATAAAATCGGTTCCTAGATTTTGAATCTAAACCCTATCTTGTTGAATATTAAAATCGAATCCTACCGAGAACCTGTAAGATACCAGGTTTTGGCTACCCTATTTGAACTTATTAATTATTTATCTTTTTACCTCTATATTATGGATTATTTATGTATTTTCATATATTTAATAGTTATAAAATAAATTATTTAAAGAAATTTTGTGATTATTATTATGATTTCAAGTAATTTTTTTATCATAATCAAATATGTATAATTTTAAGTATATTTAAGCACTATTTATTACTGATTTTATATCATAAAAATATTTTTTATACACGACAAAATTCATCAAATATACACAATTATTTTGTCAAATGAAAGTTTATCGAGCTAGAAATATAATAGTTTGACCAATTTGTGAATTGTAGGTCAAACGAGAAAGTTACGAATGATTAAAACTAACCGCACGAATCATTTAACATGTTCCAGTTTCGGATACCCTGTGTGTTGGAATAGGAAGTGAAACCGGGACCGACTAATTCCTTGATTCTTTACTCTGAACCTTTTTTATTTTTATTAAAATCTAGCAAAAACTGGGTAATTAGTTCCCTGTTCCGGGATAGCAATAGGAAGAAATCTAATCCTAGATGGCATCTGATTTTGAAACACGATTAATCCAGCCCGGAAAATCCGTGCTCAGGCAGTTGTTCTTGGCAGGTTTTCCGGGGAACCTACGCGTAACGGTGTCCTACACCCTCCTCGGAGGTGACAGACTGAGCGTGTCGATGAGGGCCAAGGCATTGAACAAGGAGACCCCGGTGAACTTAGCCCAGCACGCGTACTGGAACCTCGGAGGACACTGCAGCGGCGATATCCTGTCGGAAGAGATCCAGATCCTCGCGTCCTGCATCACGCCGGTCGATTCCGAGCTAATCCCAACCGGGAAGATCGCTCCCGTAAAGGGGACGCCATATGATTTCCTGCAGCCTCACGCCATCGGGTCGCGGATCACGGCCCTGCCAAAGGGCTTCGACATCAACTACGTCCTTGACGGGGCTAAGGGGAGCAAGTCGCTGCAGAGGGCGGCAGTAGTGCATGACCGGAGATCAGGCCGGGTCATGGAGCTGTTCACGAACCAGCCCGGGGTGCAGCTCTACACCGGGAACATGATCAAGGACATCAAGGGGAAGGGAGGGTGCGTTTACAGGGCTCATGCGGCTCTGTGCCTGGAGACCCAGAAGTTCCCCGATTCGGTGAACCACCCGAGCTTCCCGTCAGAGATTGTTGAGCCGAGGGAGACTTACAACCATCTCATGCTCTTCAAGTTTTCGATCGAGCCGTAGATCGAAGATCGGTTGGATTGCCTTGTTTTAGTTTGCCTGTGGAGTTGGATCCAGGGAGAAAGTCAATAAGCTGTGGGAGTACACTCTGTAGTTTTCCTATGTTCCATTCATCGGGTAGACTTTTCTCCCCCTCCCTCTAAATGGTGCAAGTCTTTGGTGGAGCAATAAGATCGCGTGGTACTGTATTATTTAATTATTTTTATTATTATTTTATAAAACACGAAAAAAATTCTAGAGAATATTAAAATTTTATGATCGGTGTCACTGCGTAAGTATTGTCACATAAAAAAAACCGTCACATGAAACACTTTCTCCTCTAAATGCTTTTTGTAGCAACAGAAAGTGAGGGCTCTTTCATGATGTGTGTAGAACAAATTTGTTTATTTCTTTACTTAGTTGAGAAACCACTATGTTATAAACATCTAGCTTGTTTTAGTCATGTCTCGCGTTCGAGTATGATAAATGAAAAAAAAAAAAAACTTCTTATTAGAAGAGTCTAGTGGCCCGATTCATCTTGAAAATGAATAAGTTGGGATCTCGTGGATTTTCTAATTGTTGGATAGTGGTTAACAAAAAAATAATAACATGCTTTGTAAAATTTCATTCGTACAGTGATGATTTGTTAATTTTTTTTTAAATGACGAAATTTTATTGATTTATAATATTATATTATTAATACTATCATGCTGTGGACCCATTACACAATATGCTCTCTCGTGCTTGAAGGTAGGGGTAAGCCGGCAGTGGAGCTGCCTCTCCGAAACCCGGTCACCTTCCAATTCAGTAAGTGATTTTCTCTTAGAATGAGGGTCGGTCCGCGGTTGTGCTCCCTTGGTCACCATTAAGATTTGAAAGGTGATGTACACAACGGACTAATTACTGAATATTTACTCACCACAGTCAACTCTTCCTTAATTTTTTTATTATTATTTTGGCTTTTAATTAAGATAATCACTTCCTTTTTTATCTAGTAATCATTTGTAAAAGGAAAAAAAAAGAGTAGCAACTAGCAGCAATCGCGACGCACTTACAGGCATGTTTGAATTTTCATACTCAATAGTGAATGTACGAGATCAACCAAATAATTAATACTTACATTGATTCCTTCCACGTAATGCCGTTGAAGGCCTAATATAGTTGAAGAAGTTGGTATGCGTCAAGCTCTAAGCTCATAGAGCTCCTTCCGGCAATTTTCCTTGGAAGTAAACTTGAATTTGTAATTTCTATCTCTTCAAATCGCATGAGATGGGCTTGGATAATAAGATCACTGCGATGAGTTTTTTATCCAATAATGATAGAGATGCAAGAAATCTATTGTTATACAGTCAATTTTTTTTTTCATTTTTAATCTTTTAAAATCAGATTTATTTATACATCTTTTCCTTGTAACTATTATTAGTTCTTTTATTTTTAACAAATTTAATTGTGAAAAAATTAAAATAATTAAAAAAACGTGGTAAACAAAATCAAGGAGGAACATAAGGGCTCTTTGATTCTTTCGAAATTATCAACGCCCTTCAAGGTTTAATAGTCAATCGTTGTGAACCAACCCCTTCTCTTTGAGGAGGATCGTTGGGTGATAGGAAGGGGACGGGAGGCGAAGGTATGGACTGATAGATGGCTGGGACAATCCCCTTTGAGAAGGATCGTTCAAGGCCCGTTGACCCCTCGGGATGAGGATCAGGTAGTGGCAAACCTACTTAACGATTGTGGCAACTGGTGTTGGGATAAACTGGGACATAATCTACCACAGGAGGTTATGGATCGGGCAATAGGAATCCCTAGGGCTTTACTTGGGGGGATTGAGGATAGGGTGGTGTGGGGCCATGAACCTTCAGGTCATTATAGTACTAAATCAGCCTACAATATAATTAGAGGACATAAGGAGGGGGACTCAACTGATTGGAGAAACCCATCTCTCCTCGCATCCAAATATTCCTATGGAAGTGTTGTCATGTGGAAGTTACGACGAATGCTTTCCTGAGACATAGAGGAATATATGTGGAGACAAGGTGCGGAGTGTGTCATAGGGGTGATGAGACCCTAGACCACATCCTTTGAGAATGCAAAGTAGCTATCGACCTTTAGCGATCACTTGGCATTCCTCGATAAAAAAGGGCTACCTTTTCCCTCCCACTCTATGGGTGCATTAGGTCCAATATGTCCAGTTATGAGTTGTTGGACAATAACCTTAAATGGACATTTGTCTTTGCCCAAGCACCATGGTGTCTTTGGAAACAACGAAACACGTACATTTTCAAAGGACAGACAAATGATAGTCTATCTCAACTCTATCTGGGATGGGCTGCTGAGGCTCAAGCAACCCGCAAGGTGGTCTCACGGGAGGTCAACCGCTCTCCAACCATGGTCAGATGGTACCCACCAGATGAAGGGTGGTTCAAACTGAACTCTGACAATTTAGTGGCAGGTAACCTTAGTCGAGCAGGAGCAGGAGGAGTCCTTCAGGACTCCAACGAAAAACGAGTTCTAAGATTTACGAGATTCTTGGATTTAACCAACAGTATCATAGCAAAGTTTATGGACGATCCGAGATGGGTCGAAGATTGCTATTGATAGGGGCATCCAATCTCTAGAAGTAGAAACAGATGCCAAGATAGCCTTTGATCTAATCTGGGATTCAAGTGACCAGAATGATATACCAATGCCCATTATTCTTGAATGTAGAACACTGTTCCAGGGATTTCGTCAGAGCTGGAAGAGATTTATCTACCGTGAAGGCAATGGAGTGGCGGATGCACTTACAAAAGCTTGCGAGGAACAGGACGCCTGGATTTCTTCTTTTGGACCATCCTCCTCGGGAGGTTTTGGATTTGCTGTTTGCTGACCATGTGGAACTCGTATTACCCGTATGACTTTAGCTGATGGGGGTATGCCCCCCAACTTTGTAACAGACACCTTAAAATTAAATAAAAATTTCCTTTACACCAAAAAAAAAAAACGCTTCTCTTTCACTTTTGACTTTGTTCACTGTTTTTTTTACTGCTTTTTAAAATTTTTTTCCACCGTCAAAATGTAATAGTTTTTGAATAATAAAATAATAAAAATGACTGAAATGAATTTAAAGAAAAAGATTTGGTGCTAAATTCAATTAAAAAAAATTTAAGATTAAAAAGAAGAAAAGGGGAAGTGAAAATATTGTCTGCAACGAGCAAAAATGGCGGCTCCTGCTCTGTCATCTCCTACTTGGGCTTCTCCGGCTACTGTAGCCCGGTATCTACCTTGCTTCGCCACTAAGACAGGTTGTCTTCTCTCCTTTCCCTGGCTCCTCTTTCAGAAATAATATCTCCCGTTCGTTTTTCCTTTTTAGTCTCACTTTTCTGTGCAGACAAACGGAATTACTGCAGATTTAAGTCTCGGGAATTCCGTTGGATTTTGGCTGATAAGAACACCAACAAAAGCACCCGACTGCCAAAGTACCCTTTTGCGACAATGTGTTCTAAAGACACTACAGTGTCTCCGGGCACGTTTGAGGGGAGGAAGAAGGTTTGGATTTGGACGGAGGACAAGCAGGTGATGACGGCCGCTGTGGAGAGGGGATGGAACACTTTCTTGTTTTCATGCCGGGAACTTGCTGATGACTGGTCGTGTGAGCTCATCAAAACCCAGTACATCTTGTCTAATTGTTTCAGGCCGTTCTTTAAGATAGATCATTAGATAATTGAGGGTTCGGTTCTTATTTCTGGCCCTTCGAATGTTAATTGGGAAGGGGGTGTGCTATCATTAGACCGTTCGTCGAATTATCTGAAAAGCTGTTGGTATGTTGGTTGAAACTAGTTCAAGAGATGGAAGTTGATTATACTAGAACTTAAGAAAATGTGGTTGATCCATAATAACACAGTTTTGGCTGTTAAATTTTCGCCTGAACTCACAAGAGTCTCGAGCCCATATCCACGTAAAAGCCTAACCTAATAGGTGGTGGTACCCAATTCTCTTATAAACCTTTCTTCCTCAACCCGGTTGATATGGGATTTAACTCTCAACATTGGCAACTGATCTGAAGTTTTAACTTGTTACTATATGCTCCAGTACCATCGTAAGTATCTGCCATCTGAAAGCTTAAATCTTGTAGCATCAAAAAGGAAGCTTGGCATCATTTGTTATTGGATGAGGGGAGACTGTCAAGTATCTGTGATGGGCTTAATCTAGCTTTCTTATTTCTGGGCAATTGGTGAGAGCAGCTTACGTGGATTATAAAGCAAACATCAAGGGCTTCTATATGTAAATTTTAATCCACTTCACATTGGATTTTTCATGGAAAAGCATTAGAAGTCCCTTTATGCATTGAGGTTGGCTGTAAAAGCTAACTTTGCTGAGACTGCAGTTTTTTGTTTTAGCAAAGCTTTTGGTAGTGTCAGAAATTCCAGTTCAATTGTCTGAAGTTTCTGAATAAGATGTCTTGCTTTCTGCAGCGATTGCAATGATAAGACCACTTTTTATCAAAGACAGAGATATCTTCGATGGTGATGAAAGAAGGGTTGCCACAATTGTTGGGATTTCAACTCCAGAAGAATTAGAGAGGCTGCACCCTGAGGATGGACAGCCACAAAACATTGTCTTGGATTTGCTAGATTGGCAGGTGCAGATTTTATCTTTCATATTCTTCCAGGAACTTGTTTTGGAATTTTTTCTCATCTAATATGTAGCTGTCAAACTAGCCTGGCCTTGATATATGCATATAGAGAGATCCAAACTTGGATTATGAAGTGGCAGCCTAGCTTCTTACTCTGCCCTTACTCTTTCCTTCATGTTTTCTTAGGTAATTCCTGCAGAAAACATTGTTGCAACATTTCAAGGAAGTCAGAAGACGGTGTTTGCCATTGCAAGAACCCCATCAGAAGCACGGACTTTCCTCGAGGTAATATTTCAGCAATCTATGAACATGCAATAGAAAGAAGAAGAGATTCGTATAAGAGTATATATATCGGATCACTTTTTTCCGTTTTGATCTTTAGTTTATTATAATATTCTCAGTTTTGGCTTTACAATGGCCTCAAAATCTGCCCTGTATCCAGGCCCTAGAGCAAGGTCTTGGTGGAGTTGTTTTAGAGGCTCAAGATGTTGAGGCTGTAGTTGATCTAAAGGTGATTTCCATTTAGATACGTTGGAAAATCTGGAGTCCTTTTGCTTCTGACCTCGAGATGAAAATGTCAGGACTATTTTGACAGAAGAGATGAAGCGAGGAACAGATTGAGCTTAACCAACGCTTCCATAGCTCAGATCTCTACTGCTGGGATGGGTGATCGAGTTTGTGTTGATCTCTGCAGCCTCATGAGACCTGGTGAAGGGCTTCTGGTCTGGTTTATGATTTGTTGTTTTGGGTGTTCCAGATTTATTAGTCAGTCAATAATCTTGTGGATTTTTCTTTCACATGAATGAATTCTCTGAGTAGGTTGGATCTTTCGCTAGAGGACTCTTCCTGGTTCATTCAGAGTGCTTGGAATCTAGTTACATCTCTAGCAGACCTTTTCGGGTCAATGCAGTAAGTCCCGACTCCTAATCCAAATTGATATTCTGTATATGACAATAGTCGAGAAAAGAAATATATGTATTGAAGATTGAAGGCTTGTACGTTTCTATGTCTAGGGACCTGTTCATTCCTATGTTGCTGTTCCAGGAGGAAGAACTTGCTACCTTTCTGAACTAAAGGCAGGCAAAGAGGTGGTGGTTGTTGATCGTGAGGGATTTCAAAGAACAGCCATTGTTGGACGGGTGAAGATAGAGGCTCGACCATTGATACTGGTGGAGGCAAAGGTTTGTGATAATATATAAACCACGACTGTCAAACATATCTAAACCAGTTGATTTGAGGGATTTCTTGTCTTTTTGGGTTCAAGAAAACAAAATCACGTCCGGTTATTCTTCATTTAGGACACTCTAATGGCTGCCCTTTTACTTATCTAAAACGAGGAAGCCCACCCCATGTCATTGATTACAGGGAAATTGAATCTTGAGAGGAACCAGCAGGCGTGGGCTAGCTGAGTTTCTTTGAAACTTTTTGAGAGCTCAAACTAGTACCACCCACAAGGAAAAGCCAGAGCTAGTTAGAAGGTCTATCAACAAGCCATGACAATAAATGAATGAAAACTGGGAAAGCAGCTCCACACCATTCAAATATTTCATTTCTATACTCTTGCTATTGAGAATCTGTATGGAATGCCCGTGAACTGCAGGTTGAATCCTCGGATGGCTGCAGTGTTTACAGCATTTTCCTGCAGAATGCGGAGACTGTTGCCTTAATACCTCCCTCTCACCAAGGTCTTTGCCCGTCAAGCTTTTGGTTCTCCTGAAATTTTGGATTCCTCCCTTCACTACTCTATGAGTTCCTTCTGATAATTATCCGCCCTTGCCTCTCAGGAAATGGAATGCATGGAACAGCAATCCCTGTTACCTCCCTGAAGGTCGGAGATGAGGTTCTGTTGAGAATACAAGGAGGAGCCCGTCACACTGGCATAGAGATCCAGGAATTCATTCTGGAGAAGTGAACCGTGGAAAAGAACAGAAAGGAGCAACTCTTGGAGACGATAATTCCCTAGAGGATGTTGAAATATACTTGAGGATATGACCCTTCTTTGTTTGAAGACGGTAATTCACTTGAGGATATGACCCTTAGTGCCAATTTTCTGCATTCCCTCTGAACCAAACATAAAGAACTTCAGTTCTCGGCCTTTTTTTCCATTTCATCGAACCAAACAAAGAAAGTTTTGTCAAAGCTGTAGCTCCATCTGGCGCAGTTTCGGATTCCTGCACCATTGGCGAAGTCCCACTCTATGTCGAGCTCTGATTGCCAAATGTGTCACATAATTCTGGGTGTAAAGAGTGCCTGCAGTCTCATAACTGGCAATCTTGCAGTGATTCATACTGCGTCAAAATTTGCAGTATAACCAACTACTAAAATCACAGGATCTCACATTAACATTATCTCATAAGCCAGTGCATCGGATAAACAGTTGGGCAAGCATAGATTCGCAGGTTTCTTGGTTTAGCCGGAGTTCAATGGGTCGCACTAAATTTTCAATCTTCTCTCGCTCTATATATATGCGATAAAATAAAGAGAGCTACTTGTTTTCATATAATTATTGCAAAATAATTCGAATAGTTTTTTTAATATGTATTACTGATATCTAAAAGTTTAACAACACCTGACTAATCTAATTCGAGCCGGGTAGCATTCTCCAGGTGAATTTTTTCTATTCACATGACTTGAACTTGATATATTACCTAAGAAAAAAAATGTGTTGAGAGAGTTTTGACTTGCCGGTGTGATGGAACTCATGAGTTGGTTCCTCTAAATATAGGTCTCTGGTTCGAACCTTCTTAAATGTAGAGAACTTATGTTGGGTGAGATCTCCCAGTGGTTTGACCCAACTTGAACTGGATTAGTCAGAAACTTATAAGATTTCTGAATACTAGTTGTACAGGCTTGAAAAAATATATACAGTTAAAATTTTCCCATCGTCACGCTGATTGTCTAGGGATAGATTTAAAGGAAGTGTAGCGCGATCATACCTTGACTAGAAAGAGCCGGGCAAAACGTTACATATGTTTCAATTATTTTGTCTTATTGTTAGTCAGGTTATCATATTTTATCCCTCTAACATTTGTCTCCCTTAAGTTTTGCCCCTTTTAATGATGTTTCTAGATTTGTCACGGTTTCTCTTAATTAAAACGACAACCATAATCACAGTGAATCAGTTAAAGTGGTAACGTGCTTCTTCTCCCTATGCAAATTGTCGAGTTTGAATCTTGTGAATAGAGAGAATTTACTTTGGAACAGCCCAGCTCGAATTGGATTAGTCAAAGTATATTAAACTTCTAGATACCAATAGTTTAGACTAAAAGAAAGAAAAAAACTACAACAGCAAGATCAATATCAACAAGAGATGGCGCTCCCACAGGTCATTTTTTGGGTAAAGTTTTAAATTCACAGCTATACCTGGACACATAATGAGACAGCGAATGGGCAGTCGGTACATTTTTGTTTGTTTCATTGTTGATTAGTGGGAGGCCTCCAATCCAAGCATTGGAGACTGCGGACAGGTCATCCAGGAATACCTGGGTTAGGATAAAGGTCTTCTCTATATAACAGATACGTCACGTGACAATACTGATGTGGTATTACGAGCCAATCAATTCAAGGTATTTTTGGGTTATGTTTTTCCCTTCTAGGATTTATAAAAAATATACGAAAAATAATTAAATTCCATTGACTCGTAGCACCACTTCGACATTATCGCGTGGTGTATCCGTTACACATAAGACTCTCTCCTAGATTGAGAAAGTTTTCAGTGGAACAGTCATATTACGTCAGCATCTCTTACGTGATATATCCCTCAAATCACAACTTGACATGTAATTAATAATTATATAATTATAACTATTAAATCCTAAAAAATCTTTAAAAAATATAAAAAAAAATGTTAGGTCAATGGTGAACCATAATTGAAAATAACACATAAATGGTAAAAAAAATTTTAAAAAACCTAATATATGATGAATTTTAATTGAAAATAATATATAAATAGTGAATTCTTATTGGACGGAATGCTGACGTGGTATAACGTTTTCACTGGAAACTTTCTCAAATGGGCCGTTGCATTCAATTAGTGCATGAAGAAGGTTGTGATGGTTTCCATAACCTTTGGATCATTTGGAGAAAATCGAGTCGACCGTACAACACATTTTTAGAAATTGAGCTAAGTCATTTAAGGACATTTTTCAGCTGAAAGAGAAGGAAAATGATTATGAAAGCAACCATGACAGAGATTTCAAATTCGAGAAAAGTAATTGATACGAAGCGTTCACAACATTTCTTCTTCATCTTTTTTTTTTCCTTTCATTTTAGTTAGGGGTGTGCACAAGTATAGGATAGACTCAGAATCGATAGGTTTCGACAATAAACGAAGGAACCGATCGATTGTAGTTCTGATTCCAATATAGCCCACATAGTATCCATAACCTATTAACTTATTTGTGTGGTTAATTTTAATTGTTCGTAAATTTCTCATTTTAACTCTAAATCACAAAGTGTTTAATTCGTTGTATTCCTAACTTGATGAACTTTCATTTGACGTAATTATTATACATGTTTCATGAATTTTTCATGCCTAAAGCATCATTATAACTTTAATCATTAATAATTATACTTAAATATAATACAAAGATACTAAAAGTTACACAAATTTATTATGATAAAAAATTATGTAAAATAATAATCATAAAAAATATTAAAATAATCAATATTTTAGAGGTAAAAATAAATAATAAATATGTTCCGATAAAGTACTTGAAAACCTGTCCTATCTTACATGTTCCGGGTAGGGTGCGATTACAAAATTCAACAGGGTAGAATTCGAATCTAAAAATTATGAGCAGGTCTTATATAAGGCAAGGTCCTGATATCATAAAAAAATACAGGACAGCGGGGCCCGGACACCCCTAATTATGGCACAATTTTAACACAAGCTTCCCTAATCGACGCAGTCATAAATCCAGTAGGCGTGATCAAAGAACCTAATCGGTGTAGCAAGAGACCCAACTACGGTGGTCAAATGACCTAAAATAATGTAGTCAGGATCTGGCTGGTGTAACTTCAAACCGACTTGTGCAAATTCCTTGAGTTGGATATCAAAGCGATGCAAATTGAACCGTAGAAATATTAGTTAAATTACGATAAAATAGTAAGAGGATGTTGACCGTTTAAATAATCGTTCTAATTAGATTAATTTATTAATAATTTTTCTCCCTGCAAACCACTTTACAACTTTTATCCCGTTCTCTCTCTAGAACCGCAGGGAAGAAGAGAGAGAAAGTGCCGGCGGATCAAAAAGGAAAGCATTTGAGATCGTCAGGAATGACGAAGGGAGTGAGTAATGGAGAACGGGTCGTCGTCGTCGTCGTCGTCTTCGTCTGCCTCCATTCTTTGATTTGCAAATGTGAAAACCAGAAAAAACCCACCCCCTTGTCTACTCTCAATCAGCCATTCTCGATTTCTCCAACCCTTATGCTGAGGGGACGACACCCTCTGTCTTCATTCATCCCTCCTAACAATTTCACGGGCCGAATTCCTTTCTCGTCTTCTTACCGGCAAATCCTCCAGACAGGGTCTTCTCATTCTTCTGTGACCATTTCCGAAAGTTTGTAAGCAGAAAGGCTGCGCCTTTGTGGGTCATGTCGTCGGGCACGGGGCCGTCAATCATTGGGTAGGTCGTCTGAATCCCTGATTCGATTGAAGCTTCAACCTTTGTGTCGGTCTGAACAGAAGCCAGATTCTATTCTGCTCTCATTGTTCTGTTCTCCCATCGGAGTATCGCGGGAGATTTGATCACATTCGTCATTTCTTGATCAACAGCAACAGGGAATGAGTGATTGATTGGGTTTCTGAGTTGTTCCTCAATCGCGGTTCCCATAAATCCATCTTCTTTTATCGTTTTGCATTGGAACACTTCGATCTCTGTGCATATTAAGATATTTTATAAATTAGATTAGGTTTAAAATCTCCCAGCCGAGTGGCTCGGTCGGATTGTTTGTTCATTCATGGTCGTCTACCCCAAGCCTCCACGTAATCCATGGACCGTACATTCATTTAGCGAGTAGTTCTTATCATCCTTTGCTGTTAATTGAAGTGATCTGTTGCAACCCTTTTGCGTTGGCCTGTAATTGGGGGGATTGTGTTCTGATCGACCAATGGGCTGTGCTAACTCGAAGCAGGGGCGGCAGTGCCGCCACTGCCAGGCCCCTTACTCGCCCGTCCACCGGAGCTCATCGATGAACATCGAGCCCCGCCACCGCCCCAAGGAGCACGATAGCCACCACGTCGTGGCTCTCAAGTCGACCACACTAGGCTCTCTTAAGCTCGAAGATCCTTACCGGGAGGATGTCATTCATTTCGAGAAGGAGCTGATCAGTGACAGTGGTGGATCCGGACATGATCAAAAGGTTTGCAATGGCAATGATGATGAGTTCTTCAGAACAGGGCTGGTCGAAGCCAAGACTTGGTCTGACATGATCGAGGAGAAAATCCCTAAACCGGCCCCAAGGACCCCGGTCATCACTCCTCGGGGAGAGCCCGAGACTATTAATGCCTGGGAGCTGATGGACGGGCTTGAAGATGTCACCAGTCCAGTTAAGCCACCTGGTAGCCGTATTAGAAGCTTCTCCTTCGATGTTGCGAGGAGCCCCGGTTGGGATCACTATGCACCCTTGGACCGATCAAAATCGAGGCTCCAGCAATCAATGTGGCTCCAAATGACCGGAGATGATCGGTCCGACACTAATGGTTTCGTGCTGGATTTCGGTCCCGAAGTAATCTCAAACACCAGGAAGTCATTTCAGGAGCTCTCTCCCAGCCACCCCTTCCATATACGCCGACTGAGCAGCCCAGAGAAGAAGCCACCGGATGTCAAGCCAGAGAAAATGTCTGGTAACGAGAAGGTGATCGTCTACTTCACAAGCCTCCGAGGGGTAAGAAGGACGTACGAGGAATGCTGCCATGTCCGATTGATCCTAAAAGGGCTTAGGGTCCAAGTTGATGAGAGGGATGTTTCAATGCATTCCGGGTTCAAGGAAGAGCTCAGGGAGCTGTTGGGCGAGCAGTTGAATCGCGGCGCCAGGTACGGGCTGCCGAGGGTCTTTATGGGCAAGAATTACATCGGGGGAGCCGAGGAGATCCGGAGATTGCACGAGGAAGGGAAGCTCGAGAAGTTGCTCGAGAGCTGCGAGAGAGCGGTTAGCAATGGCAACGGCTGCAAGGCTTGCGGGGACATTGGGTTCTTCCTGTGTGAGACGTGTTCAGGGAGTTGTAAAATATTCTGCGAAGATGAAGAAGAAGAACGAGAACAGGAACAAGAAGAAGGAGACGAGGATGGAGAAGGCGAGTTCGGGTTTCGACGGTGCCCTGACTGCAATGAAAACGGGCTCGTCCGGTGCCCAATATGCTGTGACTGATCCCTGCTATCGCATTGTGAGTTTTGGGTTTTATTCTCCTTACTCTTTTTTGTGAGCTTTTGCCGTATATAGAGGAGGATTCATGTGTTTTGGTTTGGAGTTGTTTATAGTTTGGTTTTAAGGATGTTTGGTGCAGCAAGGCTACTGCAGAATATCATACTCATGAAAGAGTGCTGTGGAACTTCTGCCTAATGCCTTGTGAGGCACAAGCTGTAATCTCTGATTAATTATTTGGAAATAATAGAGAGGAAAAAAAAAGGATTGATGATTGTAATTATTATCGGGAATATATTTCGGAGGCACGGACTTACCTCTAAAAATTTGTAAAATATTATATATAATTTCACTTAATTTTCTTTTTTCTTTACTAAATTATCTTATTTTAGGTACTGAATTTGTCAGATGTCTACTCTAATAAATTTTCTCGGTCCATTTCTATTTATAATTCATTCCTCCAACCCTCTTTTGCCCCAGAGCTACATCAGTGAATTTGGTTTGAGTATTATTAAATTATGAGAAATATTAAATTTTTAATAATGATAACCTCGATTATGATCAATTTTTTTTTGAATTGTGAGTTGGAATATAATATTATTATTGTATTAGACAAATATATTAAATTGATTATAAAATTTGGTAAGTGCTAATTAAATATTGGTAATTCAAAAATTTTAAAGGTAAAAAGTTCACTTACCATATTATGAAGTTCTTTAGTCATGCAAGAAATTTTATAACCAAACACTACAGTATGTGACAAAATTTACTATAATAAACTTAAAATAAAAATAAATACTGCATAAACATCGAATTAGAACTTCAGTTACGCTGATAAAATAATAAGAAGTCTTATCGAATAAAATTGGAATGACACAGAGATGATTAGAATGAAAAAATCTTATCACGTCCAAGAGCGGTTAAGCAAATAAGAATATAACGGTATTGGCCTGATTTGGAGTTTAGAGTCTTGCATGGTTTTGTAGGCACACAAGCCACTGGCATCACACGCACACATATATATTCCTAAAATTTTTAATTTTTTTAAATTCCAATTAAAGAAAAGCTGAAGGTTAGGTGAAGAAGTGTAAAGGGTGGAGAGTAGCACAACTACCCCCAACTTGCAAGAATAGCACTAGTTTATAAGAAAGTGTAAAAATAGCACCAAATTGTGCTAATTCTCAATTTTGCCCCTCTATGTCTTCTTCCTCCACTTAAATTTTAATAAATCTATCGTTTTCCCTCCAAAAACTTTCCCTCCCTCCCTCTCTCTTTCCCTCTCTCTCTCTCCTTCCCTCTCCAACAGCCGCCCACCCAAGCCGCCTACCCCCAGCTCGGCCAGCCCTAGCCGAGCCCGCCGTAGCCAGCCCCAGCCCCCAGCCAAGCCAGCCGCCCAGCTAGCCCCAGCCCCAGCCCTAGCCCCAGTCGAGCCTGGCCGAGCCCAGCCGACCCCGGCTAGCCCGGCCAGCCAAGCTAGCTGCCCAGCCAGGCCCAGCCACCCGCAGGCAGCCACCCCAGTGCCGAGCCGAGCTCCCCCACCCAGGTGCTGAGCCGAGCTACCTGAGCTGCTGCTGCTCCTCCCTCCCCCGGTGCCGAGCCGAGCCGAGCCGTCCGTCCACCTTGCTGTCTCGGTAATGCCAGGTAGTCCAGACCACCTTTGATTACAACTCCCCTTAGTTAGATTTCATTATAAATTCAATTTTTCCTCTCAGGTAAATAGGTCCCGACAATGGAAAAATAGATCATGCAAAAGGAAAAATAGGTCCCGACAGTAGGAAAATAGGTCCCGAAAAATAATGCCTTAGATTTAATTAAATTTTCTTCTCAGTTAAATAGGTTCCGGCGTGGAAAAATAGGTCCCGATAAGATGAAAATAGGTCCTGATAAGAGTGCCTTAGTAAGATTTCATTAGGAACTCTATTTTTTAACAATGAGGCTAATTGGCTAATTGGAATAGAGATGACAATATTGCATTTTATAGAGTGTAACCAATATATGTTTGCTTTATATGAATGAATAGGTACTATAGAGCGTGTTCGGGTGGTAATTATGTTCAATGGCAAACGGGAGTGCACGGCGGATGGAGGTTCTCGATATATAGGGAGTCAAATAAAGTCAAAGGGATTAATTGTCCCAATGAGTATCACATATGATAAATTATATGGAAATGTGAAATCAATCATTCCTTATGATAGTAGTAGGTCTACGATGGAGTCACATTCCATAAATATCGGAGGAGGTGGTATTCCATATCAAAACTCTCTTCTTGTCATTTTGATTATTCTACCCCTCTCAGATAAGAACCACATTTCATCTCTTAGCCCCCCATGTGCAATTTTTCTGAGCAGTAAATTCACGACAAATAATCTACTAAATGTCATGTCTCGGTCCATATCCAAAAAAATGGCCGAGACAACTTTGTTGAAATCTATCCATTTCTATTTGATTGCTTAGTGCATTCTCAGTAACCTCCAGTACATCCATGTGATTATGGTGATTCAACTTCGGATATAACCATTCGGCACAAAAAATTCTTAAATTTTGTTCCATCTGCACAAGTAAAATATGTCTCAATTAAGATAATTAATATAAATATAGATCCCAATGTAGAATAAATAGGTCCTAACATAGTTAAATAAGTCCCGGCATAATATAAAGAGGTCATCGTAAACTATAAGTAGGTCCCTATATAGTATAAATAGTCCTGATAAACCAAAACTAAAGTGTGAAATCCAATAACTAATACTTCCCAATGCATAGAATAAATAGGTCTCGCATAGTCAAATAGGTCCCGAAATGATAAAACAGGTCCCGGTTATAAATAAATAGGTCTCAGTAACCAATGTCTTAGTCAGATTTCATGACAAACTCAATGTTCATTCTCAGTCAAATAGGTCCCGGCAAGAGAAAATAGGTCCCGACAATAGAAAAATAGGTCCGTCAAGAGAAAAATAGGTCCCGGTAACCAATGCCTTTGGCAGATTTCATGAAAAATTGTCATTCTCAGTCAAATAGGTCCCGACGAGGAAAAATAGGTCTCGGTAAGATAAAAATATGTGTCGGTTAGAGAAAAATAAGTCTCGATAAAACCCTTAAATCACACATTATGCTCACAGAACAATCTAATCTAGCATAAGTATGAATCAATCACGAAATTCAATCTAGAAACATGTCAACCTTCGACCTGGGAGCGGGGGCGAGATCGAGGTCGGGAGAGACTTTGGGAGCAACGGCGAACGGGGCACAACGGGATCAAGGCCGAAGGACCTGGGTAGTAGATTGGGGGCCTTGGGGCAGTAGCTTGACTCGGAGGCTAGGGCTCGGGAGCTCGGGGGCTCGGGGATAGGGGCTTGGCCTCGGGAGCTCAGGCTCGGGGGGCTCGGGGCTCGGGCTCAAAGGCTCGGGCTCGAGGCTCGAGGCTCGGGAGCTAGGGCTCAGGGGGCTTGGGAGCTCGGCTCAGGGGGCTTGGGGCTGGGGCTCAAGGGCTCGGGCTTGGGGCTTGGGGCTCGGGGCTCGGGGCTCGGGGCTCGGGAGCTAGGGCTCAGGGGGCTCGGCTCAAGGGGCTCGAGGGCTGGGGAGCTCAGGCTCCGGGGGCTCGGGGAGGCTCCGGGCTGGGGCTGGGGTTGGGGCTCGGCCTCAAGGGGCTGAGGCTCGAGGAGCTCAGGGCTCGAGCTCGGGCTCGTGCTGGTGCTCGTGCTCGTGTTCGGTGCTCAGGCTCGGCAGCTCGGGCTCGGGCTCGGGGGTCGAGCAGGAGAGAAAGAAGAGAGAGAGTGGAGGAGTACGAATGAAAAGTGCTGCAGAAGAAAGGAGAAAGAAGGAGGAAGGAGGAAGGAGGAAGGAGGAATTAGGGTTATGGGGAGGGTAATTTGGCCATTTTTTTAAATGGTGATTAAAATGGGAGGTAAATTGGTGCTATTTTCACAACTTTTCATAACATGGTGCTACTTTTGAAACATTCTCTTCAAATAGTGCTACATAAATTAATCCCTCGGTGAAGAGTGCAATCTGTTTTTTTTTTTTTTCCTTTTTGGGATAAAGAAGAATCACAGGGGTCCAAGCCCAACCGCTGCTTCTTTGGAATTGAAGGAGTAAGCAACGGTGTCAAAGGACATTATTTATTTACCAAAAAAAACTATATTTATTTTGTAAAATATAGAAAACAAAGTACCTTATTCAAAATTAGATCCGAGATGTAAGCGAATGTAAAAAAAAAAAAAACTAGTTAAGTTCGAACCGATTCATATCCAATACATTGGAATTTGGTAGTGATTTAGATATTTTATATTTTTTCCTTATTAATATTATTAAATTTGTAATTATGGAACGATTTATTTTCTATTAATGTTTTAATATAGTATAGCTTTATTGGTAAATAGAAGGAAGATGTTTTGTAACATTTTTTTTAAAAATTAATATTCTTTTAAGTGGAATTATGAAATTGAACCGGAAAGTACCGTCATCAGAATTGGAGTAATAATTATTTATTTATAAAATATTTTATAATTTTTATGGATAGGTAGAACCTGTCTATTACGGTAATACTGTGGCGTATTTTCATGTAACATGTTTTCCACATGTCAATTTTGTATTTTAGGGTAAATAGAATTATTTTCCTATTTATGATTTCTTTAATTTTTTTTTGTTACCTAATTTATCAGGACTAACCTCCTTTTCCATTACATTAGATCATGCATATATTCAGTGCTTTCATTCTAATGAGATTGGGCATTTTTTGCCTCATCAGAATTTTACAGGTAAAGCGAATCGAACGATCGGTTCAAATAATATGTTTAGACTTCATATAAAATCGATCCAAATCGAACTTTCGGTTGATTTTAGTTCCGATATTCAACTAAAATGGAACATGTACGGCCACTGTGTAATCAATTTATTTTTAAGGAAGGAATTTATGATTGAAAGAGGTTGAGCCACTGGTGAAAGAGAGAAAATCTTTAATGAAGCGGTCATATCATGTAGGCGATGTCGACATGATACATCCGACCAATTAGAATTTATCATTTATATGTTTGTTTAATTAACCATTTATTATGTTTTTGAGATTGCGTTGGTGAATAATAAGAGATTGGACGTATTTTCACTTAAAAGTCTAAACCGTTAAGTGAAGACGTCTTGTAAACTTTGGATCATGCTTTATATTAAATTATTGTGTGTGATCTGCCACCACCTCTCATCAAGTCCGGGATTGGCGATGCATGATCCGCCATCTAAATCATTCTTACAAAATGGTGTAAAAAAAAAAGTTTGGTGAGAGGGGGAAGGAGTAGTTAGGGGTGTAAACGGGTAGTCCGGGCCAGGTTTTTCCGAAAATTATCTGGTCTCGGCTGTTTTCGGTTCGGTTTTTTCAAGTTAAAAAATCATACCGAGAATCGTTTAGGAATTATGAAAACCACCCACTTTGAGTCCGGTTGGTTTCAACTTTTATTATAATAATATATAAAATATAAAAATAATAAAATAAAATTCATTATAATAAATAAGAAACACTAATTATAAATATTTTAGTGTATTAAGAAAAAAAATGCATAAATATGTATCAAGATTCAAGTTTAAAAATGTTAAATATATTATTTGATTGTCAAAATCTAACAATAAAATAATTTATTACATATAATATAAATTTAACATAATTTCAGGTTCGGTTTCTGGTCCCGCCAGATTTTTCTGTTCGGGGCCCGAATTTTTCGGTCCGATTTTTTTCACATTAAAAACCACTTTGAATTTATCCTGGGACTCATAAATCCTGTTTTTCGGTTCCGGTTCGATCGATTTTTTCGATTTTTCAGATTTCCGGTTTTAAACTTACACACCTAGGAGTAGTAATGTGTCTGACACAACATTGGGAAAAGGAGGAGGTACGGGCTACTGCTTTTCTTGACGTTAATGGGCCACTGTGCCCAGCCAAGCGACCCGATACAGGTTTCCTCGCCATGCTGGGCCTGATTTTTTCAGTCCACAAAAATATCGGGTTCTGTTGGCACGGTACGACCCGTTAATCTTAACGGGCCGTCATCGCTCGGAATATCAGTGGTGGCCTGACACGATTTCTAGGTCTAGCCCTTAATTTATATTTATTTATATTTCTTGATGATTATTTTCGGAAATAAAACTTAGAAGAACGACTTCTCGACTTTAATTTGGCCACATGTGCATGTGCAACAACCAACAATGCATTACTTTCTATTAATACTAGTGTGTTTTGAGAAGTTGGCAATTATCCAGAAATCAAATCGGTACAATTGCACCATTCTCGACCATGACCTTGTGCTTGAGTCTTGCTAATAGAGCTTCTTACACTAGTTGTTTATTTCCCTCCACTAATAAACTCACAGGCCTTCCATAAAATCGAAAAGAATGGATAATAAAACATAACATGTAGATTTGTTTGAAAGACCCTCCAAATTTAAAGGGAAACAACTAAGAGCTCAGACAGTAGACCGAGAATTTCTACGAGATTTGAGAATATTTTCAAAGATATTAAATAAGACAGAGTCTAATTGGATTTATAAATATAAATTAAGGGGTGCCTGTGCCTGTTGAATACGATTATGAGATCAGTCAGGTTAGGTATTTTGATGAGGAATTTTTCAGTGATCCCACCTCATCACGTGATGTGAGAAAACACTAATTAAAATGTGACAAACGAGCAAATTAGTGTTAATCATCCGAGTGTTACCATAATTATTGCTAATCAAAGTAATATTACTTTTTTTTATAAGTAATTGCTTCATTGATTATCAATATGATATAGACAAAATGTACAATCAATGTGTATAACTAGTTAAATTCCCTCTCCAGACACAGTTTCATGGATAGGACTTTAGCCAACTTAGCCTCTAGCAATGGGATGGATTTAATCCTATCACTGATCAAATTCAGAATAGATGCTTGTAAAAGATGGAGGGGTCTAGAGCTATTTTGAAAAGTTCTAGCATTCCGTTCCTTCCATATATCATATGTATGAAGTAAGTACAAGCTGTCTTGATCATGGTTGAAAGGATGGATTTTGCTCTCCTGAACTCGACGATCCATTGCAATTCTAAATCCCGGTCTCCAATTGATCTTTGACTTTGCAATCTTGAGAGGATAGCAAACCATAGAGTCTTGATTGCAGGACATTCAAGAAATAAATGGTGATGAGTCTCTGGTGATTGGGCACAAAACTCGCATAATATGTTCGGAAGAGAAACCCATTTATCCATTCTGCCCTTCGTGGCAAGTCTACCTTTTATCGCTAGCCAAGAGATGAAGGAAGCTCTAGGGATGTGTCCTAGGAACCATATAGAGCCATGCCATGACAAAGCAATTTTATTAGTTATTCCTTATCACGTTATTGTAAAGTAAAATTATCTAAGATTTTTTTCCGTATTCTGATTTATCGAGAATTCTCTTGATATATTTTTCTTTAACTCCTGAAATTCGGATGAGACAGGTAAGAGGAATGGAAGGCTGATTTTTGCCTCCTCTAGGTGAGTTTAGGTATAACAGGCTTGAGTTCATGACTGTAATCGCTAGGATGGTATACTCCTTTTTCTCGATCTAGAAAAATATCATATTTTGCTCTTTATTGAGAGCTTCTTCACGAATATCCAATGTCGAGTTTTAAATTTCTTATTTCATGATCTGATCGAGAAGCCTTGGTTCCATCCATGCAGTCAATCAACGAATGATCTCTTATTTAAGGTGTACACGTAATTATAATTAATCATTTAAATCGCTTTTCATTGAAGTAATTAATTACAAACTTGACATCTGACGATTAATCCCTCCCCTGCCGACAAACCCTAAGGCTAAATTGAGTATTCTTTTCAAACTTGACATAATCTAATGTTCAGAAATGGACAGTTCCAGTCACATCCACCAAAATGTTCGATGCATACATGGTGGGGACGATCTGATTCGATCAACCATGGTCGTATAATGCCCTGGAAAGCTACATGTTAACCGACCGTCTCCAATTCAAATTTGATACGTACACAGATGTAACAGCACAGAGAAGCTTCATCATTTAGCTGATGCAAATGACACATATTTATCCCTGTTTCAGTTTTCTAAAGTTATATCATCACCTACCACTAGCCACAAAGGTTTCCAGGTCGTCGCAAAGACTTAGTGGGTCCATGTACCGTACAAGACTTGCGATCTCCAGACTTTACCATGCATAAAACCGGGTTACATTGAGCCAAAAACCATGGGACCCCAAACCCAGCTGGATCAGTGAGTCAAAATCATTAAGTAAAGTGATAAATTCTGATTTTGAATTTTAAATATTATGCTTTTATCCAATCTCATCCTGAAGTAGATTGTGATAGTCTCCTAAATGTTAATTAGGAAATTTATTTTTTTTGGCAGTAACATGTCCGTACAAGGATTGAATAGTCTCGTAAAATGTGAAGAATTTTGTAAGTGATCTCTAATAATGCGAGTGTGAGAGTTTGAGACATTGAATTTGGGCTTTTTTCCATGCAGGGCCGTGGACTTCTTTCTAACAAACTTCTCAACATCTTTCTAGCTCTATGCTCTGTGCCATGAATGTTTTCCTCACAAAGAGGGTTTTGTAGTGCAGTAATGGTGTTCGTATTTCTTCTCTACTTCTCGATTCTTTTTGCTAATATTGCACTCAAAATTCCAACATCTGGATATGATGGATATTAGTCTGAATAATCCCAACACCTGGACTGGATTTTTCCCTGCTACGCAGTGGATATGAACTTACTCGGTACATGCTTAACACTACTGGTCTCGGATATTCAACTCCTTCTTATTCTTTTTCCACCTCCATCTTTTCCAAAAACAAACGTATTCTCAGGGCTTGTTTGGTTGGGGGAACGGGAATTCCTATTGGCTGAAATAGGCCAATCTGTAATAACTATTCTTGATCCACCCTCCATAGGGAAGGAGTAGCTGTTCCTTCCACTTCAACAAGGAATAAGTATTCCTAACAGGAATAGTGACCAAATTACATATTTGCCATCGACTATTTATCAAATTTTCGTTTTGTGCCACCGTTTCCTCCGCCGGTGCTCACTGCTACACCGATCACTGTAGTCAACCTGCCGCCATCATACCCAAGCCTCCCTGAGCCTTCCCGTGCCTCCCCCGAGCCTTTCGGTGTTGTCCCGAGCCTTTCGGTGATGATTCGTCTCCCCTTCCATTTCATCCCATGTATCCCTTGAGCCTTCCCCAACCGTTCCTGTGCTGCTAGGTGCCTTCCCCGATCCTCTCTAACCTTCCCATACCCCTTTGTCTTGTCATTGCTGCAAGAATTCAGTTATTTAGAAGAGAGAGAAAAATCTCTCTCTCTACTAGTTGCTTGGGTGGAGGAATGGAGGAAGGAGGAAGAGGTAGCTCGGGAGTTCAGGATGGCTCAAGAGGTTGGGATGGCTCGAGAGAGATTGGGATGGCTCGGGAGGGTCGGGTTCGGTGGTGGCTTGTGGCGGTTATGTCGCCTGTGGGAGCTCGTTGGGACGAGGTGGGGGGTGGGGTAGCAGACGACTTGGAAACTTTTTTATTTTTTTATTTTTTTTATGTTTTTAACATTATTTTTTTATATATTTTATTTTTTTTATATTTTAATATTATTTTAATATATTTAGGGATAATTTTATCTTTTATATTACTTATCACTTTATTCCCTTCAACCAAATAATTATATTTTTATTCATCATTTTATCTATTCCTCTCTCTATTCTTTTTCCCATTCCATCATATTCCCTATTTATTTCATTGATATGAACCAAACTTACTGTTAATGTAGATTTCATGGAGAAGATGAAGGAGAAGAAGGATGAAGTAGAAGCTAGCTCTACTAGCAACCCTTAGCAATTGTCACCTGATCAATTTTTCAGTTTGAACCACAAATATTTGGAAGTCCAAAAGGCCCTGATTAATCTAGTTCGAGCTGGGAGCGTTGTCAGATCATTTAGATGTTCAGGAGATGTGGTGGGACGGACCGTGGGATAGATTGGAACAAGAAGGAATCAAATACTAATTTAAGAATTAACCGACAAGGAATAAGTTATTAAGGGTGGAGCGTGCAACATGGGAAAGTCTTACATGTAACAGTATCATCATATAATAGTGTTGATATATACAAAATTCACATATTTTTAGAGTTGCTTTTGAATTTTTTTAGGTTTTATAAAAAAAATCTTAAAAATAGTTAAATCTCATTAGTAAATATTACAATATAAACATTGTCATATGATGACCTCTTACAGGAAAAAAAAAAACTTGTTCCTGCAACACACCACACCTCAACTAAGTACATTTGATTCTTTTAACTTTCCTATGCATTATGTCACGTCACCACGTGTTATGCGTTCTATTTCCATGGCACTAACAAGAAATCTAAGACACTAGCTTTGGTTCTAGAATTTGACTCACATGAAAGAAAGACAAATTTCAATTACTTATCTTGATCCACACTCAAGATTGTTACTGCAGAAGATAATCAAGATGTACTCTCACATCCTTACCTTCCCTTGCATGCTTCACGATGGATTGAAACCCCTGTAAAATTGCCAGCCTTTCTTATGAACTTTTTGTTCTCTTTACTTTTTTTAAGTACGTCATTATTTTTATGCTCAGCAATCGACTATTTTATTTTTCAGCGAATATAAAGAAAATCCTCTCCATTCGCTCTTAACCGACTCCAGATTCCCGGTCCTTTTCAAATTCCGAAAATTTCTAATTTCCAAATGATTTCATTATCGTTTAAGAAAATGATATGCATCCGGTTATTAGGTTCGAGGAGTGAGACTTTAAAAAATTGAATTTCAAAATCCTTGGATTTTATTTTAATTTACTTAATAGACAAATGTCTATCAATCGTCACCTTTTATGTTAAAATCATATAATATACACGGATCTAATAAATGATTAATAAACGTGAGATACACTGACCCTATACAACGTTAATTAAAAATATTCTAACAGCATTCGTGTCTCAAGGCAGGCAACCGATGTGCCCTGAGAAACACGGGTAGAACCATAGGACCGAATTACAGCGTAGTATTCTAATACTTACGACAACTGGTTCAAGAAGAGTATCGTATTTATAAAAAAATATAAAATTCATCGTAAAATTGGATAACAACGTAAAATAGTTGTGAACTTATATGTAACTAAACAATTCCATGTATTTTGGACGTAATAATTTTATCCGCCGCACCGTAAAATTTTACTCCATATAATCTCATATTATAATAAATTGCAACCGAATGTTGTATTATGTGGTATAAAATTTATCGTAATATGAAATTATCGCGAACTTTGTGTTGAAACAAGGACACACACCTAGGAAAATGAAGTGCTTAGCAAGTTTAGGACATAAAAGGACCGCTTGAATTGTTCTCCCACGTAAATGAATGACCTACCTCTCCCTCCTTGCATGGTAATATGAATACAATCACGTGCATGAATTATCCTATAACGTCATGAAACTACAACAGAGTGAATTATTTATTTCAGCAATGGACATAAATAGTCGCTAATAATTAATTTTTAACTTTTCCAATATGCGGTTCCTAAAATCTAATAAATCCCGACTAATTAAAAATTCGAATAAGGTCAGTCCACTGAAGTGTATAACACCTATAATTATTTTTTTTATATTTTTAAAAACTTGAATTCAAAACGTTACGTGATAAAATATGATGTCGAATCACCTCGACCAAACTATGCTCTGTAATTTTAATTTTTGACTTTAGTACGATCATCAGCATGGCAATCATTTTACCAATCATTTTTTCCCCTCTCATTGACTGAATAATCAAGTTGAAGTGGACGCTGCAACAACCCCCTAGCTTTTACCATATGAACTCTCTTCAGCCGTCGGATGTCTAATATTCGTGTACACACCAATCGATATCTGGAAATTCGATAAACTTTGATTTATTTGTTTTTTTGACCAGATCCGGAGTTTTCTTTTTAAACAAAGCTAATAACATATTTAATGGATTATAACTCGTCCTTGCAACCCTACTGGAATTTTGAAGGATGGTCAATTGGTAGGGCCAGAAGTAGAACAATATGTAATACTGTCACAATGGAAATTTCAATTATCAGTAAAATTTTCTTGAATCAATAATAATACGAGATTGTTGTGCTTGAAAAATATATTGGACCGGTTCTACATTTGATAAGTATTGATAAATTTGTTAAAAGATGGTTAATTCTACATATTTTAAAATATAAAGAATTTACTTACCACTTATAAAAATTTAATGTGTATAATCTCAAATTGTAATAAATTTTATTACTGGATATTATAATTTGTGCTGGAAATTACATTAAACTTTGCCCTAATTCAAGTATCATCTTAAACTAAAAGAGGTTTACCCCTTAGTAAAGGACCGATCTAACCTTACATCTAGATTAGTCACGTCTCATTACACTTCTGAACGCCACTTGAAAAAAAAAAAATATATATATATATATATACACACACATATTTACATTAAAAAGACAGAAAATCTGCTAGAGAATATATTGATTAATTTATTCCCCGAATAATTAAGATGGAGGAAACCTAGTAAAAATTATTTATATATGTATTTAAGGTTATAATCAGAATGTGGCTTATTGGGTAATTAAACTCATAACCAGAGCAGCCTCGGCACTATCAGCATCAACGTTAGACAGCAGCTGGGAGAGTCTCTCGCTCAGATCATCCACTTCTCTGTGCAACCTCCTTATGTGGCTGCAAATCTCTTGCAACACTTTCGAATCCGATGCCTGCAATCGACATCGTAATAATCTCGGAGATAGTTTTGCCAACGCATATAAACAGATTAATGCTTGGACGTAGTCTTGTTTTCAAGGGTCTAGAGTCAAGAATGCAAGTTGCAGGATGTTTAACATTGTACGTAATGGATCTGTAAGGGATTCGTATTCGACTCAAAATCTAAGATGCATGATAAGTAGAGTTCTTCAGCTCTCTCGTACTCTCGAGATTCCTTCCTTTTTTTTTTTTTTTGCTATTTGTTTGATGTGCGACTGTGCACTCTACACTAAGCTCTGGTGGCTCTCGTGTGATACAGTGACGTACACTTGTAGTACTGAATATTTAACGATGTGCTCCTCTAGGAAGAATTGAAGGAAAAAATCACACATCATATGGTTAATATTTTGAATTCCGTAATATATGAAAATTAAGTTATCACTGCCTGTACGAATTAGGCTTTTAGCTGATATGGACAGAGAAATTCTCAGTGAGTTTAGTATATAGATGATACGGTGAACTTTATTAGTAACTGCACGATGCATTTCCTAATAAATGTCACATCACATCATTTTAAAAATTGAATAATATTATTAGAAAGAAAGGTCGTATGAAACTTTTTATTAACATGGTAGATAACTATTGATCGAATTCATGAATGTTTGATTGAATTTATGAATGTCGAGTTTGAGTCCTGTAAGAATCTCTCACATGAGCCAAACCTCATATAGGCCCGTTGATATTTTACAGTGGCCATCATTTCATATTACATGTAGTAGCCTAAAGTAAAAAACATCTACGCGAATGCAGCTTCACTCTTCTTTGTTTCACAGGACATGTATTATTGCAGAAAGGGACAGAAAGTGCTAGGTTTTTACCTTGTCGGAGCGGCGTTCATGAATCTCGGGAAGGACTTCACGTAGCTTCAAGACGAGCCCGATGATCTGATCATCGCCGACCCTCGAAGATGATGAACCTGATGACTGCTGCCTTGAGCTCGAGGACCTTCTGCTGCCGGACATCGTTTCTGATTTCCTGGCTTGTGTCTCTGAAAGAGGAAAATGATGTCGACGACAGGTGGGAGATTCAGAGACGTGTTTGGTCTTCGAAGACAGGGACATGCTCGAGAAGGAGAGAAGGGACGAGACAATAAGAAAGAGGGCAAGACATGATCCAACATATATATAAATTGGGGAAAGTGATGGCACAGAGAGATGTACCAGAACCGGGCCACATTGAAAATGGACATGTACGTGACCAGAATGAAAGATTGGTGTTGGATATTTAGAAGATAAGTGCATCAAGGAGTGGACTACGCTAGGTTATCAACTGGACGGACCGGAAAGATTTGAAGACAAGTACATTAACGACTGGACTATGCTAGGTTATCAACGGGATGGATCCAGAAGATTCTTTGGATAGATCGATTCGATATAAGCATCACGTTTGAGCTATGCTGTTTCTCCTTTAAGTTGGAGGGCGGTTCTTTATGCTTGTATGAGATATAGAAGAAGCAGAAATTAAGATTCATGACTAGAATCCCACCGATGTTAAATGGAATAAAATATTTTAGGGTTTTAGATGTATTATCTGAAAAGCTCACATATTTTACACCTAAAATTACAGTCACACTGTAAAATTCGAATCCAAATTAATATAATTCATGGAGCAAATTTATTGTAATTTAAAGTTACAATTAACTTTAAACTTACATGTACTTTGGGATCCTCACAGCAGAGACAACTTGCAAATTATTGGTAACTCAATATGATTTAAGGTAAATTATATGGTCTAGTTAAAAGAATGGTCAGCAGCAGGTGGAAGGATGATTATTGATAAAGCTAGGAGAGAGTAAAATTGCGTTCAATTGATATATGATAATACAACAGAAGGCTCCAATTTCCAGGTTGGGCTTCACAAACAAAATAGGAAATAGAATGAAACAAATCAATTAATAATTATGTCAGAATATGCACGGATGAATCTAAACTCAATACTAAACAATATACACTAACATCCCCCCTCAAATTAAAGAGGGTGCAGTGGACACCATCTGTAGTTTATGAATCAAATCACAAAATTGCCCAGGAGGATGTGTTAGTGAAAATATCTGCTGGCTGATCTGTTAAAGTAATGTACTGTAGGCGAATAGTTCCAACGAGCATATGCTGACAAATGAAATGACAATCAATCTCAATGCACTTGGTCCGCTCGTGAAAAATATTGTTACGGGTAATTTGCAGTGAGTTTTGATTGTCACACTGAAGTGATATTGCATCCGAATGAGAAACACCCATGTCTGCCAACAACCTTCAAAGTCATAATAGTTTTGCAACCGTGTCAGCTAGTGCTCGATACTCAACTTCAGTATTGGAAGGAGCAACAATAGTTTACTTCCTACTTGGCCAAGAGATAAGAGAATCCCCAAGATAGAAGCAATAACCATTGGTGGATTTATGATATGTGGGATCACCAGCCCAATTAGCATCATTGAAGGCATGCAGTTGTAGTGCAGAATCAGAGGAGAAGCACAACCCGTGATAGATAGTACCCATCACGTATCGAAGAATATAAAGGACTACAGCATAATAGAATGAAACAAATCAGGAAACAATTATGTCAGAATATACAGGAACATATCTAGACTCAATACTATACAATATACACTAACAATTATAAATTGCTGAATTATTTTCTTTAATTCGTATTATTAATTATTAACTGTTTGATTAACCTGTTAAATGGTTCAACGAGTAGATTGCATAAACTTATTCCCATGATTTCATGTCTCAATACAATCCAAATGATCAAGAGAGGTATTTGATACTATGATATTATCCTTAATTTGGAATCAAGAGATTTGAGTTCAGTTTTCATTGGCTAAACTAAACTCCTCATGTCCTTTTAGTGTATTTTTCTCCTATTTCTATTTAAATCACAACCAACTTTGGGAAAAAAAAATGTCGATCATCCCCAACCCATTCATTAACCTCATCCATTGACAATACATGAGAATTTTTTAAGTGAGCTAAGCTCACCTTTAACTGTCAAAAGAAAGTATCGGTAGTTTACCATTACTTTTCTAAATTAAAATGAAATATCACTACTTTCTCCTAATGGTTCGTGGTGAGCTCACTTCACCAGAGAATTTCTTACGCGTGGCATGAATATAATGGATCTTTCCTAGTTGGGCTTGTGTGCCCTACACCCTCCTAGAGGTTGAATTCTTAGGAAACGGACAGATTCTACGTTTAGGGCAGATGGGCTGAGAATCGCCTGATGATTTGAGCAATAATTACGCACATATATTTCAAGGGGAAACCTGCATGTTGTGGGCCGTTGGATGTATGCCCCTCAAGGCACGAAGTCATGTGATCATCACACGGGGGCACTCGTACGTCTTTCTGTTCCTGGCTAGGCCTTAATCATTGTAGCATTTTCGCATTGCGCGTGATGTGATTAAATCGAGGTTATAGTGAAATCATCAACACGGTCATGGAGCTCGATTCATGCAGACCGATCATGTCTGGCAGTGGTCCGGCTAGTAGGCTAGTTCTTCGGTTTGATGCTTCAAAGTCTGAGTATTGTCTGAAACTTGCGGGACTAAGAAATTCGTATATGAAGGAGAAGACAAATATCAAGCTGAGATGTTAGATTATCTCTTTCTCTTGAGTAAGTTTTTGGGTTTAAGTTTTGTGGATAGAAAAAATTCACATTTTGAGAGCTTTAACCCTGGTGGACCCACTTAATTCGAACTGAATTAATTAAGATCCGTTAAATTTCTGAACACGAATAATACTGAAAGAAAGGAATGAGAAGAAAGGAATGAGAAAACAGCTAAGTATTCTCAGAGTTGGGGACGCATTTAAGAAAAATATCAATCAGAGTTAAGCAGTGGTGGAATTATGAAGCTCAATGATTATCTGCACTAATTTGTATAATATAGGGAAAATCGTACCGTGGAATCGCTAAATCGTTAAATATGTGACACAGATGATTATGAGCCATCAAATTCTATTACTTTATTTGAATTGTTAATTATGAATCTTTTAATTAAAGTATTGAATAGTTTAATGATTGAATCCCTGTGAATTTTCATAATATAGTCATTAAGCGCATTAATCTTATGCAAATGAGATAAGCCTTATATGAGGTTGGTTGTATATGCATATTAAAAAAAATATAATCTTATAGGTGGTAATACTCAATTACTCTTATAAATTAATATCTTTTTTTTTTAATCTTTCTAATATAGAATTTTTATTCGTAACACTCGCCATCACGTGATAATATGGCATACACTTATCATGTGTCCCTAAACACCCATCCCAATAACTCACCTCGAGTCAGAGATTTTTCTTCTGTACTCGGACAAGGGAGCACACGACCATGAGGCATGATTTCTTTTCTGTTCTTGGGCTAATAACATATATACATTACGCTTTATTTTCCGAACTTGACAAATCGGTCATGAATCAAAGATATTTCTTACGTCCCAAGGTTTAACTAGCCATCAGTTTCACGCTCGGGTCTGATATTGTACGAGCCCATGTGATAGTCTGCTATGATACGTGTAAAATTTTCACTTGACTCATAAGGATTGATCTTATATCCATTTAAAAATATAAACCTATGAACGATAGTACTTAATTAATTTTATAAATTACAATCCGATTTATGGTCCTCTGATATGAGATTTTTATTCCTCAACAGTGACAATCATCAGATCATTAGGATGTACAACAATTGATACGGTGCTTGACTTGCCACAAGAGGCTGTTACATTGTATTCCAAATCATGCCAGTAGCTCTAATATGAATTAACTGAACTAATTCGATAATTCTTTTTTTAAAGTATGGTAGAAAATGTACTACGAAAAAATTTTAAGTTTGAGTGAGCCAATCACTCTAGCTTGTATTAATAAGCACGTAAGTAATGGGCACCAAAATCTCGTCAGTACCAGAAACTTCTCGGGTTTCAGTTCTTCAGTGGTCCTCGCACGTTGTTTGTGGCAAAACAAGAGTCTATACATGCATATGCTGTATATAAACTTATTCAAATCGATATAAAAAACACCAAATGATTTGAGGCTCATTAAAAAGAAAAGCTCATAATAGAGGATTTGTGTCTTGTTAATAAAAAAATGTACAGCCGGCAAAGTTATGCATTTTAATGAATCCTCCAAACTCAAACATAAATCACTCAGACGTAAAAGGCTTCGAATGTGTATGAATGGAGAGCTCATTTGTGTAGTGAGTATATCTCGTGACAGTATTCACGTGATATCATAAACTAAAATATTCAATCATTCTAATTTTTTTATAAGATCCTGAAAATTAAAATAACTCTAAAAATACTTGACTTTTATTAGTTTGTAAGAGCGTGTGAGTATTACCATACTTATTACATACAACGCTTTCTCGAATAACTGACCCGTCATGTGTATACGTGGAGGTTCAGGGTCATTTATTTTGTATTTCGGAATCGTAAACGGAAACAAAAACGAAATGGGGTGGAAATGGAAACAGAATGACAAATTTCAATTTTTTTTTAGTTTATCTCGGAAATGAAATGACAAATTTTAACTCTCTTTATTAACGTTTGAGAAAAATATTATCAGAAATGGAATAAAAATTTTACACTTAATTATTATTATTATTATTATTATTATTAACATTAACTTAAAAATATATATATATATATATATATATATATAATATCACAACAAGTTAGAGATGTGAATGTAAATAAAAACACAATATTAAAAAAAAGTTAAAAGTTGGGATATAAAATTTCGAATAGAAGAGAATATGAGATTACTCCTTCATTCATTGGTGGTTAGGGGGAAGTGGCATTCCCCTTACTAGGGGAATCCAATTCCACTAATTGACGGAATCGGAATCCGTTTCCTTTAAAACCAAACACCATCAAATGTAATCATCTCATTCTCATTCCATTTCCCCTGAAATCGTTATTGTTGTTCGAAGAAATTTCAAATAAAACGAGAGGAGAGGGTATTAGAGATATCGAGAGAAGATATATAAACGTAGAGGCCATGGACCGAGTCACAATTTTTATATATTATATTAAGCAACTTACTGAATTATAGAGAGCAAACGACAATTTTATACGTAAAGGTAATTGACTCATTAAGGAAACATATCAACTCAAAATATCAAAAAAATATCAAACAAATACTCACGAATCCTAAAAATATCAACTAACATATTTAACTGATACAATTTTATTTCCTATTAAACGTTTACAATATCTCTAATATTGTTGTTGCTGTTGTTGTCCAAAAGAGAGAAACTGAATAATTACAGCATTAATCCGATCGACGCGGAGATCGTACATGTCCGACACAGTCAACAATTGGAAAGGACAACTTTGATCGATATCGTTACGTTTATGAAAGGTTTTATCTATTTCTTGCCAGGCATTATCACATGCCCCAGAGTTGTATTATCAATAGTCAATCAGTGGACTGTCTTCTGCGTTTTAACCACCGGATGCATATATATCTCTCTGATTAATCTCAGCTCGAATGTCAATTTTGGCTCAACGATAAGAGTGCTTTAAGAGAATTTCGAATCTAAGCGCTGCAGCATCGAACACAAATTTGCAACTGCGTCATATCCTATTAGAGTGGTCATCGTGGGTCGATCGAATAATTTGAAAAAGTAGTATGTGGAAGGGGAGACTATGGATATTGAATTCATCCTGTGCGGACTGTGATAAAAAAAATTAAACCTAGGTTTATGAGATAATCGGGTATTGTCATCACCTAACAGTTTAGACTTTTTAGCGGAAACAGATACGGCCTTTTGTAAGGCTCGCTAGTAGTAATATAGTATATGAGCGCGTTGAACATGGCAGTCTGACGCTTTTTACTGCAGTCTCATCCTATTTTAGCAGAAAGCATGCCAGCTGTCTGCAAAATTTCACAATGAAGACATTGGATGTAAAGTCCAAGGCTAGTAGGCCCAGAGGAGAGTGAAGTTTCATGGAAATCGACATGTCCTGGAAGAAAGGCAAATCAGGACAAGAGGCAGCAAGATTTTCCGCTGCATGATGCAATGTGGAAATGCAAATTGACCCTCTCCATCGTTGTGGATGTGTCAATTTCGATAGGTAGTCCTTTTCCTACATGGTCAAGATCGCTATACAAGACGGCAGGTGCCGAAATCTGATAAGAAATCGAAATGTGTGTGAAAAGTTCATCTGGGGATGTCTAGGCGATTCACGAAATTGTATGTGCTTCCATGCAATATTGTTATGAGGGCGAGTCATCTAGGGTGTAGATGATTCAGGTCATTATTTCATAACTATTCAATCCACAATAACTGAAAGTCGGTCGAGGGGATTTAGTGATTTATGCCAGGCATGAATTTTATCAACAAAAAAAAATTTCATAATTAAGACGGTTTTTATCTTTTAAGGGATCTTTGATTGGACTCGAATCTGAATAAATTAAGATTTATTGAGTTAATTTATGGAAAAAAAAGGCATTCAACCGTTGCATATTGAGTGCTACCAATTTTATGGAGATCCAAAAGTGGTGGTTTGATGGTTAATTAAAACTCACTTTCATGTGATTTGGTAAGCTCGATGTCATATGCTCGAGAATCGGTTTAAGCAACATTGTCAGATGGGACTCTTGACCTTCTGCTTTGGGTGACAAAGGCTTCTCGATTATACTAGATTTTTGATGGTATTACGCTGATAAGGCCAGTGCTAGTATTGGTTGTTCATTTCATCTTATATATTCACCGTTAAACAGAAAAGCTCAAATATTATAGTGGGAGTGGCTGAGTCGCCATTACTGATACCCTCCTTTTCACCGATAAAAAAAATTTATGAAAATTTTCATTGAACCATGCCAATTTTAAATTCGAATCAAGTCAGTTTATTAAAAATAAAACTCTATGTATTATGAATTTTCTCTGTCACTGTACGAGAGTTGAAGTTCTAGTTTTTATTGAAAAATGCGTACATTTTAATGATGAATCATTCTCACGGTTGAAGACAATTAAATCTAAGCCGTTTATTAAATCATCCCCACCAACTACACTTATCATAAGAAACAACGACAGGATATCTTATTTCTTCAGACTTATTGAAACTCCTAATTTTTCGTAAAATTTTCGTCTTAGTATTCTCAGACCCATGATCCATCGGGCAATTTCTTTTTCTTCTCCTTCTGGTTGCAGTGATCTTGAAGTTGTCATGCTTTGTCACCACCACGTCGATCTACTGGTTTTAGTCGGAGAGAGGCAACACTTTCAGCTTGGCGCTCTATTTCTACCGGTGACATTGCTCCATTCTTTGGAAATTAACGAGGTAGGTGATGGTGCTCAGTTCTCCAACAAATCCGAGATTTATATGTTATGTGACCGATGTGAATTTAACACTCCGTCTCACGTGCAGCGTGTTAAGGGACACCTTATCTTGACTCTACTATTAGGTCGAATTGTTGAAAGACCTATCAATTGGGCTCCGTGCTTATGTCAGACTGTCACGGTCCAACCGCTCACATATTATATTGCTATCATTAATATATATTGTGCATTGAATCTGTTTCAACACAAAAAAAAGGACTAAAACTATTCGGTGGTGCTACCCAATTGTCTAATAAACCTGTGATTTATGTCAAGATTATGTGGCGTGTCATCTGAAACACTTAGTTTAGCTTGGCTCCTTCAAGGACTTCACCATAAGAGAACATGACAAAAATGTTTTTGGTTAAGTACCAAGAGTTTTCAGAGACGACTGTTACCATTTTCACAAGAAATTCTTCACTGATACTGTTGGCAATGTATGGCATCAAGTTGAAATCTCGGGAGACTTAAAAGAAGACTTGATTGAATGAGTGGAAAAAGACAAAGAACGAATATGGAGAGCTGGACACGAGACATGGTACCGTGGTTGCATGGAACATGACGGTAGGATGCTCTCAGTTAGATGGTGTCATAGCACAGCACCTATATCTAATTCTTATTTTGTATATTGAAGTTTTATGATTTCGCGTCATCTCATTCCAAAATAAATTGGAATAGTTCCTATGGGTGAATTAAGGAATATTTGATATACATGTGCATATATTTGTTGAAATCGATCTATAAATGGGTTGATGAAGTTTCATATATACAAATAATACAAGTGAGGATATTGTGAATGATCTTTCTAAGGAATTTTTCAATAATGCGATTATAAATGGAGCTTGGGTACGGGATCAGTAATTTCTGGGAAGCTATAATGTATAACTTTGATATTGCAGATTGTTTGCTTAATGCCATGGTTGTTTCCCTCTAACCCAAGATTTTCCCATGTAATTCTAGTATTTGTATTTCGTATCTTACTTTTGTGTTGATTTTGCTATTATTGCACTCAAATTCTAACTTCTTTATACGAGAACAACCATGACAAACTAGTAGCAAAGCACCAAGGCCGATTTCAAAGATGTCTATGTCAAGATTCAATGTAGATAAATTGGAAGATTTGAACAATTCTACACTGTCAAGTGTCAAGATAAAGGTGTTGATAGTGCATCATGATCTTGAGGGGTACTAGATGGAGAAGTTACATTAACCCCGACTCTAACAGATGATGAAAAGAGGTCTATCATGACCTGGCCCTTGAGCATGATCAAACCCAGCCTATCAAGCAAGGTTCTTTTGGAGGTGCAATCAAAATTCGACCACAGAGTTATGGTAGAAGCTTGAGTTTTTACATGTAATGGAGTCCTTGACAAACTGATTATACTTGAATAAGTTGTTATACCAGTTGACAATAAGTTCTAACATGCCAATAGATAATCACATTGGTTTGCTTAATCAGATATTAATGGACTTGTAGACAGTTAATGAAAATATCAAGGATGAGGATGACTTGTTAATGTTGTGCTTGATGTGGGACTGCTATGTGAATTTAACTGACAATGTTGCATGAGAGATCGAGAACCGTCTAGGAAGATGTCAAATAAGATGTGGGCAGGGATGTCAAGAGTCTCACAACATTTGACCACTCAAGTTCAAATTGGATTCTTGATTTGGATAACATATATTCCATATTTATTATGATAAGAGTCTATCTATAACTTGTTCGGTTATAAATAATAAGATTTAGATGGGAAACTTGCAAACATGTAATACTGCTAGGGTTGGGCATATAAGAATCATGATGTATGATGAATATGAAAGAATGCGAATTAGAGTTAGGCATGTCTCTTGATTCAAAATAAATTTGCTTTCTCTGAGAATTTTTTATCGATGTGGGTACAAGTAAATGATTCTAGATGGAGTGCGAAAAGCCTTAAAAGGAGTGCTCATAATCATGAAGAAAGTGTTATATCTAGACTTTATGTCTTACAAGTAAAAGTGGCTGAGTTTGCAACTTTCTAAGAATACTCAGATGGTTTAGGGTACATAAGGCTTGAATAATTAAGCGCGACAATATACTTTGTTAGTAAGACCTTAAAATCCCTCGTGAATTAGCATTTATCCTCTGATAGATCTGTTTGTGTTCCACTAGCTTAAGAACAGTACCGAAGAAACAATGGAGACAACTTGGAGGATGAAAGAGTCAGCGAAGACTCCCAAAACAAAGCTTGCCAAGCTAGCAGTTTGTATTTCGAGGAGGTCCCAAAAGAGGCAATAACATTTCTAAGAGAAAAGGCATGCTCGATACAGGTGGTCTTGGAAAATGTTAAACTCCGGTCAAAGTTAGTATATTTATAGGTGACTTGGGAACATTCAGAGGTGCTAACGAAACCACGAACCTCGAGTAAGTTTAAGGGTGATTTCGAGTTGAATAGCATATGCACAAAGAGCTGAAGATCATGAAGGGACAGTCAAAGCATGAAAATCCAAAATCAATAGTGATTGGCTAAAATCGAGCCAAGGTTGGAATTTGTTATGAATATCAAGCTAGAAGTTTGGGAGCCCTGAAGACCTAATCAGATGAATGAAAATTGATAAGGAATGAGAGCAAAATGCACTCAGATAGGTAGAGCTGGGACATAGTGTTGAGGCACTCTAGATTCTATATTTTTAAATATAAAAGCTTCTTAATCCCCTGCAACCGAGGTTATGGGTACTTAAGAGATTACGTTTAACTCTCTTTTCTACAAGTGGTTGTAACAAGAGCTCCGTGTAATCTTCAATTTTGATCTCATAAATTGTTTACTCTACGCCGTATATGTTTCCTTCTAACCGAGGACATTGCCACGTAATTCCGGTGTCTGTTATTTTTCTCTTATTTCTTCGTTATTCCCGTTACTACTGCAATGCAATTACTTCGAAATAAAAAGGTATTGGATTTAATGATAAATAACCGTTTCTCTCTTTTTTTTCCCTCTAATTTCAATTGTAGAAAGCAAATAAGACGAAAATTTTGAAGAAGAAAACTGTTTCCACCTAGCCGATTCAACAGGTAATCATCATTAACATTACTTGAATCCAGAAAAAGGAATGGGCTAAGTGGACCAATTTGGGCCTCTGGGCCTCGGCTTAGTTTCAATGGGCTGCAAGAGTACATTGTTGGGTAGCAGGTGAATGTCGGAATTATTCTCTTTTTTTTTCGTTACAAAGGAGATTAGGAGCCAAAAGGGATTATGAGCAAGAACAAAGTAAAGGAGCGTTGGAATTTTAATTAATGAGAATTGCAATCAAAATTATTTTATGCTAAGTTGAGGTCGATATCATTAAGCTAAGGCCCATAAACAACATTCAAGAGATATTAGGAGCACTAGTAGTTCTGATAACCTATCGATCAATACACCGCATACAATGTGTAATACAAAATGAATTTATTGTGTGAATCTCTCTCAGATTTCGACATGCAGAATTTCTACGATTTTCGACGGTCAACTTCACGCGTGTCAAGGTAACGGGCAACTCGTTGGTTAATGGTGGTAGTTTAACCCATCGCTTGTCCATTTGCTATCTGTTTTCCAACTTTTTCGAAGAAAAAAAAATGTGCCCGAAAAAAGCCAAATAACACGGCCTGAAACGTAATTGTTTTTATTTATTTATTTTTGTGGCAATAGAGTTGGGGCTTTCACTTGCATGATTGACTGGTGACTAAAGAGTCAACAATGACAGACTCTGCTGGGGCCATCCAAAGAAAGAAACATGACAGAAACTGGTCAGGGGAACCCTACAAAATCTAACAGTGTATATGATGAAGAACGCCCATTACTCTTCCTTTTTTATTTTTGGCCCCCCCAAATTAACCAAATTATTTGCTCGTAGACCCCTTCATTCTCCCAAAATTGCACACCTCCACCCCCGTCCCATGTAGATTAGTAGATCACATGGAAGTGTACGAGTTCCCGCTCCTTCGGTTCCCTTTACACATCTCACAAGTCACACATAGGTAGACGAGGGACCTTCTACGGTTTGGTAGCTGAATCACCCTTGTGGTTTCTGCACTGTTGGTCGGAAGGAGACCTAGTAGAAGGGGCAGTTATCTCAAACTAATGGTAGTGTTAAGAGTTGTTGAGGATCTTATACCATGAGAACCAAGCTCGAAAAAATGGCATTGAACCAATGTGGGCAGTCAATAAGGAATGTACATGGCATAATGATATTACAGGAAATTAAGGATCTTCCATAACTAGGCAATATTGCATAGTATATATTTATGTCCGAATTGCTGCTCAGACCAGGTTGAATCATACCAAGTAATAAATAATAATAAATCACGTTATAAAAACTTTACTTCTTAGTGAACCTTCCCAGCTCAAATTGGATAAGACATGGCTCTTTGAACTTCTAAATACTAGTAGTTCATATTAAAAAAAAAGGACAAATCATAATTTTGTTTGAAAAAAGGTAACATTTTTATAACAGATGGTTATAGCAATCTCAAACTCCATTATGGTATCAAATTCATGTTCTATCCACTATGCACACACACCCCCTATCTAACAAATTACATGGCTATGGATCTCCAGTAATCAATGCAGTCCATGTGTCAGAAGTGTTAAGCAATACATGACAAATCGTATCATTATTCAGAGGTTAAGTAATGACTAGATCTCACGCTGGATAGGAACAGGGACCTTGAGCTCTTTAAAAAGACTCACATGTTTGCCCCCTGACCCGTTCCAGAGGTAACTTTAAAGGACAAAATAGTATCGGTCACGAGCCATCGAAAACGAACAATGTCTCTCATTGGATCCTCCATGCTGCTGATGACAACCTATCTATATTAGTGATATAAGAAAGAATCGAGTAAAAGAAACACGGACAGTCTTACTGATGAGAATCGCACATGTATTCTGTTAAGTTATTCATCATGTGATTTCATCATGTCCTGTTGTTATTATTGATAGATGGACTTTGAGCCCCAGCAGTGGCAATTATTAATTCATGCAGCTGAGGTTTCTCCAGATTGCCCACATGATGAGTGCATGAGTATGACCCAACTTTACTGAAGCAAACCCACTCTGAGATAGAAAGAGACCGTACATTGCATTATGAGCTTTGACGAATTCTCCATCAAAACGAGCGGCCTCCACCGAGATAAGTTAGTTTAAATGGTAAGTCACTTATTTCTCTTAAGTAAAAATATCGTGTTCAAGTTTTTATCAATGGAGAAAACTCATATTATGAGTATTTTGCCCTTTAATGGACCGACCGGACTCGAACTGAATTGTTCATTAGTTCAAAAAATTTCTGGATACCAGTGATGTATACCAAAAAAAAAGAATGAACAGCCTCCACATTTTCAAGAGCTACGTGCTTCGTTCGCTCTGATCTCTGCAAGCACGAGAACGACCAAATGTACATAACTGTCAGGAAGTTAATGTGAGTGAACCGATCTTGTTCTCGTCTTTCTTTTGAGGGGATTGTTCACGGCAAGCTCCACCTCGTTCGATTTGGCCATGTCATCATGTTCGATGATTGCATCTAATAGAAGTCGATGATTGATATCTATCAACCCTAGACAATGGAAATCCGAATGCACATGGTGCTAAGGGGAAGAACCAAATGATTCCTCCCAATGATGATCATGTTGCATGCCCATATCCTCGACGAATATAATACACTGCCCGGATGCTGGTAAACTTTTTCCATCGCTACATACTTTGAAATGAGACTTGGTGCAGTGTTATATCATTGATATATGAAAATCCTAAGTTTAATATCTCTCTTTTTTTTTTTGTCAGTAAAGTAGCAGCGATCTAGTCATTAATCTCGCTACTCAATATTTGATTTTCGTATTTAACTGTGAATAAATGAGACGAACTGAACGGCCGGTGCTCGGTATCATCCCATTAACATAGCATCACAAAAGGCCTATTCTAGTTTAAGAAGTAAGTGTCTTCCAAGTCCACATCCGAAAAGTACACAATATTTCAAGTAGACTCATTGAAGGAATTTGAATGTGGAATCTTTCACTTACCAGAACGTAATGGGAGTAAGTTTGAATCGTTAAACTATCACCATTCGTGCTAGTTCACTTTCTCATTACTTCTCACTTTTTTCAATCGTTTTTAGACTTATGGATCTACATCACAACGGGAAAAAGTCGAGACAAGTGACAAGAAAAAATGACAGATATTTTCCTACTATATTTCTTCTGCTTTCTGCACACACTTTTTCATGTCTCCCTTATCTCCTCCCTTCATCTAACAGTCTGTAAAAGGGCAGGAGACTCCACTGGGGACAATCAACACTCTGGACCATTGATGGCAGTGCACTGACCTCAACAAGTACACACAAACACACACACACACATGACACGCTCACACATGGTCGTAAGCTTTTCAAATTTGATGGAGAAAAGCTTGCAGAAAAGTACATGTCCCTCCACCTTCGTGCCAGTGCCCCTCTGCAATAATTGCATCACATTTCTGCAGTCCCCACGGAACTCTCCTTCACTGGTGCACTGTGATGGGAACTGATGGTTGCTGCATGTCTCTTGCTTCTCCTTTGCTGGATCCATATCCTACAAATCCGATCTCTTCTGATAATGAAAAGGAAAAGCGGTGTTCCTGGGCCTTTCGTGTCTTGATTTTCGATGGAGATTGTAAGTAGGTGAGATGGATTCATATGTATGACTTAAAATTTTCAACTCACGGGTGTTAGAACCAGGTTAATATTATTGCACGGTTGCGATGTGGAATTTTCATGATAGCAGCTCAACTCCTACCCTCGCTTGACAAAGAAAGGTGTTTTTCACTCTCCCATGGGGACACAAACTATTGATTTCACGGGATAGCGGGAGAATGCCGTGAGGGAAACCTCTGTAGTTCGCTACTATTGCACGCTCGGTGTTGTATCTTCTCATATGGACTCTTGAGAGCTGGTCCGTCACCATTTTAATTTTATCATAGACTTAATGGCAAATTATCTAGTATTTGGCCCAAAAGTTAAAACCAGGAGACAGTGGAATCCAGTCATCTTGATACCCATGTTTCTTCATTGATTGCAGGATTCCATACTTTTTAAACCCAAGTCTCAACGTGCACTATGCGAGACCATTGCATTAATAAACATTTCCTCTTTCTTTTTTTCCATTTTATAATGATTATTATTACAGTTCATTTTTTATATTTGTTTGAAAGGATAAGAGAAAAACTGTGAATAAAAAACGTTAAAAAATCATGTTAGTGAGAATGGAATCTATAATCTTCTGTTCCAGGACCAAAATGCAATATTGTCATACCAAATCTCCTTTCTCAGTGTGCATGGAATTTAGAGGGTTAAAGCACGCCATATGGATCTATGAGATTTCGGGCCCCGAGCAATGTGCGGGGAAGGGGTTATGATGTCCATTTTTCCAGCACATTCCTTTTCAGATTTAAAGCTTTCTTCATCACCTTCTCCTTCTTGTTGTTGTTCTACTGTTTTCCTTTTTCTCTCTTCCTTTCTTTTGGCTGTCACCTCTCCTTTTTCTTCCATGGATGATTCAACCCATCTGGACAGATGAATGAGATCTTTCACTTCAATAATACATGGGACCAACCAATGTATCTCTCTTTGTGTCATGACAGTCCCATTACATATCAATGTCCATAAGCAGATCTTTCACTTCAATAATACATGGGACCAACCGATGTATCTCTTTCTGTGTCATGGCAGTCCAATTACATATTAATGTCCATTCCTGCTTAATGAAGTATAAGCTCACTTTGATTTGATGAGGTCGAAATTATAAATTCAGATCTCGCTCTGAACAATTTTATCAGAAGAGGCTCTTGAGCTTGTGTCCTGGCAAAATCGGCTTATTAAACTATACTAGGCTTTTAATAGTGCTATATTAACGGAGTTAGTTCTAGTACTTCTACATTTCATATTCCCGCAGTTGAATATGAAATTCTAAATATTACGTAGTAGGGTGAATAGCTGGCTGCCCTCCTTTTCTATTGATCAATAAAAATAAGAAATTTCACTAATAAAAATTAAACTTCTGCTCTCCTGGTTCTAGTTGGAGAATGATTAAGTTTATCAAACTATCTACAAGCTTTTTTTTTTCTTTTCAATCACTTAGTATTCATAAGTATAATTGCATGAAAAATTCAAGCTGGTACGAATCAATCCACCGAGAATAAAACTCTTCTTATTATGAATTTTCTCTAATTACAAGACTCAATTTGATGCTCATTTAAAGGAGAGAGTAATGTGTGTAATGAATATACCACGTATTAGTGCGAATGCGATGTCACATAACAATAAGATTCAGATATTTTGAGAATTTTTTAATAAAATCCTAAAAATAAAAAAGACAACCATATAAATAATTAAATTTTATTGATTTATGACTTCACATCAGCAGTGCAGCCGTTACATATAATAAGATTTTCTCCACCTGAAGGAGAGAAGTACTCAACCACTACTTCAAACCTGTGTTAGTATGAAAGACTTGATCACCTCGATTAATCCATGTTAGTATCTCGTGCAATTTCTCACTTGGAAAGCTCTAAACAATGTTTATAAGATATCATATTTCATTTCAGCATGTCCCCTTAATATATCTACAACAGTTTATATCAGCAGAAGCAAAGGCACAGGATCAATGGGACAAAGCATAGTTACCGCCCAACAAGGCAGGGGCTGCTACAATTGAAAAATGCAAGACAACCAAATAAAAAGGAGGAAAAAAAAAATACAGTGAACTCTTTCATATGTTATGGAGCTGTAGCTGCAATAGTCTCGAGTAGGCCCCGTCTGGGCGGCCCAATAACTCCGAATGGCTCCCGTGCTCTACGATCCGCCCGTCCTGGACCACCCCAATGCTGTCGACCCCTCTGATGGTCGAGAGCCGGTGGGCCACGAGCACGGTGGTCCGACCCCTCATGAGCCGCTCGAGCGCTTCTTGGAGGACGCACTCCGACTCGGCATCGAGTGCGCTCGTGGCCTCGTCGAGCAAGAGGATCGCTGGGTCCTTGAGCACCGCCCGTGCGATTGCTATGCGCTGCTTCTGGCCCCCGGAGATCTGGACCCCTCTCTCACCCACCGGGGTCTTGTAACCGTCCGGCAACGCGCTGACGAAGCTGTGGACGTTGGCTGCTCGGGCTGCCTCGATCACTTCAGCCTCGGTCGCGCCCTCCTTGCCATACGCAATGTTGTCGAAGATGCTTGAAGCGAACAGGACCGGCTCCTGCTGGACCATGCCGATCTTGAGCCTTAGGGACTTGAGGTTCAGTCTCCTGATGTCCTTCCCGTCTATCATGACTTTCCCGGCTGTTGGGTCGTAGAAACGCTCGATCAACGCTATGACAGAGCTCTTCCCTGATCCGCTCGCCCCCACCAGGGCCTGGCTCTGCCCGGCTCGGATCCTCAGGTTAAGGTCCTTGAAAACTACAACATCCGGCCTTGAAGGGTAAGCAAAGTCCACATGCCGGAGCTCAATCTCCCCACGGACCGACCCAACGGTCTCTGCCTCCGGATCGTCCGGGTCGATCCTCGTCTGCCTATCCAAGATCGAGAAAACCGACCCCACTGCCTCCCCGCCCCGGACGATCTCAGGAGCTAGGCTCACAGTCTCGGCGACCGAGTTAGCGGTGATCACCAGGACCACAAAGACCTTGATCACCTTTGAGAAGGTCGAGGCACCTTTGCTCACGAGATGGGAACCGTACCACAGGATCAGGGCCTCGGATGCGTAGAGAGCCAGCTGGGAGAGACCGAAGAGGAGACCCGAAGTCTGGCTCCGGCGAAGGCTCCTCATCTGCGGGACCCGGAGCTCATACGAGAACAGCGAAAGGATCTTGTTCTGGGCATTGAAGGCTGCTACAGTCCGGATGTTGCTCACTCCTTCCCCGGCTATCATGCTAGTCTTTGCATGCGCCTTGGCCGTATCCCCGGCAAAGCCCTTGAGAGATAGTTGCTGCAGGAAATTTGCAGAACATAAGCAAATTAACAATCGTCCAATCGTAAATAAACTGACTTATATGACTTAATTACAAAGATCTTAACGGTAATAACTGAGAACTGCATATATTTGACAGTGTTTAATCTCAGGTTTTACGTCTGGATAAGCCATGAGGGGATCTTGTGGACCAATTCGGAGCAGCGCATAGAAGGACAGCTATGGTGGAGCCACACACAGAGCCTAACCTGGAAGGACCATTTGGACCGTTTCGGAATGTCCAGGAAACATGACTACATTTATTGGACATTGCAGGTGCTGTCCTTCGAAATAAGCTCGGAAATTTACGGTGTACCGAGCACTTATTATTCAGCCAAACAACAACGACCAAACACTGCACCAGTACAACTCCTAAATGCCCGAAAACAAACAAACCCGCATTACCTCAGAGATATCAGGAAAATAATTATCGAGACCGGCATAACAGTCCTGACTGTGTGTGAGGGAAACCAGGCAAAGTTGCTGGTTTCTCGAATCCCCGTTCTTGGAAGAACATTTCCTCCATGAAACTAGTCCTCGTCTGTGAAAGAACTAGGCTTCTGCAGTGACTGTACTTGTTCAAGTAATCTTAAGCTTCTAGTTTTTAAAGGGCAACTCGAGAATTCGTGGTCAAGTTACAACTTAGGCTGCTTGCCCGGTTTTCTTCTTTCGACAGAAACCCGATTTAGGCCGAACCAGGACATGTTAGACGATGAACCTCAGGTAAGGCATGCCCGTTTTAATGATGCAGATTCATCGGAATAACTTACATGGGGTCTACATACACTACAGCAACAGGACCACAAACCAGATATAAAAAATTATATTAAAATTCAAAACTTTCTTGAATTCCAATAAGAAAATTAGTATTAAAATAAGATGAGGGTAACAAGCCTCGATAAAGAAGCTGACTTACATAAAGGGGCAGAGGTTAATTAATAAACCAGGCTGCCTTTTAAGGTTAGCAATTAGACCCAAAAATGATTTAAATAAAATGGGTAGATTGCAGAGAGTATCTTTCCCTATTTTATTTACTCTTCACTGTGATTCACGAGCTTATATATATATATATATATATATATATATATGTTTAGTGTAAGAAAAAGACAAAAATCTAGAAGAGGATAGAAGGAAGAGAGAATAAACGGATACAAGATATCCCAGTTATGATAATCGAATTCAAGATATCTTGGTCCGAGGTCGAAAGCGGTACACCACTGCATCAGGCCCCATTTTCTCACCTTACATAAAATTCAAAACAATATTAACAATAGATGAGAAAGGGGACTCGATGCAATCGTGTTGCTCCCGGTTCGAGATCAAAAGGTTCCAATTTCGGTTCTCATAAATGAGTCACCCCGTATCTCTTTAATCCTTTCTTCCTCCTATCTCTTTGTAGTCCTAGAAAATTACAATAATAATAATAATATTAGTATTATTATTATTAAGGGCTAATAGATTAATGGGTGATATCTTCTATGTGGGTCAATTCTTCGAAGTAAGAGTTAGGGAGGCACGTGAAGTGCACAGATCTATTCTGAACCCACGCCCTGTTCTACTGCTCTTTGTCGTTTAACAGTAAAAACACTGAACGTTAGATTCCCCATAGATTTTTTTATTTTATTTTGGAATATTAAGAGCAAAAAGAAAAACAAAAATTACTTATTTTCCTTACAGATTTTCTTTCAAAAAAAAAAATAGATGGTTCAGACAAGACATCCAGGCTTCATTTAAAGTCCTGCTTCCCATTTTTTTCCCTGCGTGGGTTTAAAAGGAAACAGGAAGGAAACAGGAGGAAGAGGGAAATATAGGAGAATGGAAGTTTTACCGGATTTTATGATCACTGGTTAAGGCAATAACTCTACATCGAACTCATCTCTTAATTTCCGTGTTCTTTAGTTTTGCCCCATAATTATGTCTTACAATTTAAGAACCTCGGGTTTGAGGGTTGATGCTTGATCCATTGCTACTCGTGAAGAACAAGAGATTAGAAGATACCACCACTCAACAAGTTGCCCAATACAAGAAGCCTAAGCTAACAAGATTTTAGAAGAGCACTTGAGCGATTTACTTGTTTATTTTTTGCTAGTTGTTTTATATCTTTAAATAATTAAAAAAGAAAAAAAAATTGTCATATATCTAAATTATTTACCAATCTACGTTCCAGGGATTAAGAGGGCAGAAGCATGTACCTGAGCAAAGTTGGCAAGGACAAGGAGGGGAAAGGTGCCAAGGATGAGAAGGGAAACCCTCCACTCAATCACAAAGGCAACAATGAAGGAAGTGAGCAGAGAGGTCATGTTCTGCAGTATCACCGAGATCCGGTCGGCGATGGCAGACTTCACGTCCGCCGCGTCCGTGGCCAACCGAGCCGCCACCAGGCTCGAGTTGTGCTCCTCCTCGTCAAACCATCCAACTTCATTCCTCAGTATTGCTGCAAGACATGAAGATTCAGAAGAATCAAAATTCTCGTCCTAAGAGAGCCGAAACTCATATTTTGCAATACGCTTGAACTTTTAGACTAATTGGTTGGGTAAATCTTTACAAAGCTTATCATTAAAACTCGAGGAAAGAGTGTGTTGTTTTACCTGCTAGCATCATTCTCCTCACTCTAGTGGTGAGATTCTCCCCCATGATGCTGAAGAAGTAATGCTGAATCAAGTAGGCAACAACGGCATAGAGCCCGGCCCCGATGTAGATGAACACATACTCCTTTGTCTTCCTCTCCATGGATGCGTAGTTTCTGTAGTAGAACACCTCGATCATGTTGCTCATGACGATGGCGAAGGTCGGGCCAATAAATCCTGAGAGGACCGAGCCCACCGCTCCCATGATTGAGTATGGCCATTCGGGCGCGTTCAGCTTGATAAGCCTGAAGAAGTAACCATCCGGGGCAGGATTCTTCCGATCTGTCTCGGCATTGGAGATCATCTCGAGCCGGCCATCAGCGCCCGTGCTGTATGAGTAGCTCAAGTTCCTCAGGCTACCCGACCTCAGGCTGAGGGACTTTGTGGACAAGGAATGGCTCAGTCTCGAGGATCGTGACCTCCGTGTAGACGGATTCGAGAAGTCTTTGTTTCCGACCATTTCCTGGAATCTGATGAGTGAGGCATAAGCACTGGCCTTGGCAATCAGTTCATCGTGAGTTCCTGTCTCAACGACCTGGCCCTGCTGTATGACAGCAATGGAATCGACGTTCCGGATGGTGGAAAGGCGGTGTGCTACCACCACTGTCGTCCTCCCGACCATCAGACGGTCGAGAGCCTCTTGAACTATGCTCTCAGACCCTGCATCTAGAGCGCTCGTTGCCTCATCGAGAAGAAGGATCTTCGGGTTCTTCAGCATCGCCCTCGCAATGGCGATTCTCTGCTTTTGGCCCCCTGAGAGCTGGACTCCTCGCTCTCCGACCTACAAATTCAATTCGCGAGACACCCGACATAAGATTTGCAGTTACCTAGGAAATATTCCTCAACTACCAAACTGTGCCGTTATCTAATAAGTTAACTTGTCAGATCAAACGGTCAGCTACAACAACTTCGAATTCTATTATGGTATCACAGATTCAAGCCTCCACACATGCGCTAACTCCCGGTTTAACTAATTCCAAGCAGCAGGCCCTTAAAACTAATGCAGACGACTCTTGTTATCTGATAAGGTTAAACTTTCAGAGCAAAGGGTTACGACGAATTCGAATTCTAGTATAACCAATTGGAATTTTGATTGTTTGATATGTCTAACCTGAGTGTTGTAGCCATTGGGTAGCAAGGTTATGAAGCTGTGGGCATTGGCTGCAGAAGCAGCTGCTTCAACTTCGGCTGAGGTCGCGTCGGGCTTCCCGTAGAGTATGTTCTCAAGAATTGTGGTCGCGAAGAGAGCTGGTTCCTGATTCACCAGACCAATCTGATCTCTTAGCCATCTGAGCTGCAAGGTCTTGATGTCCACATTGTCCAGCAGAATTTGCCCTGTTCATCACACCAGACATTTCAGAACTAGAACATCGTGCTGGAGTCATGACCGTTTTCAAAATTATGGAGAATTAATTCTCTGTTGACAGGTCGCCGTGTTTTTATCATATGAACTTCTTAGATGCAATCTTAACCAGTTTCCATGCATTACCTTCATTAGGATCGTAGAATCTCTCGATCAGAGACACCACCGTGCTTTTTCCTGTACCACTGCCACCGACAACAGCAACAGTTTTTCCAGCAGGGATGAAGATTGAGAAATTCCGGAAGATAATCACATCGGGTCTTGATGGGTAACTGAAGGTGACATCCTTAAACTCTATGTTCCCATTAATCTCGGGCAGGCACTTCCCGTCCGAGGACTCCTGAGTTATTGTGGGCTTCTGTTTTATGACCTCCATCAGCTTATACCCAGCAGCTTTGCCTTTGCTAAATGCACCGAGATTGGAAAACGACTGACCCAAACTCCTGCGATCAACGAACCAAGTTATAATTAAGAATTCGCACCTTTGAACAAGTTTAAAAGAATAGGGGGAATCTTCTCTAACAGGAAACCCGAGACTTCTCTTTAGGGAAATAAAGAATCTCCGGATTTCAGTTCGAGGTCTTACATGCCACCGACAATGGCAGAGAAAATAGCCGTGAATGCTTTGCCTCCATCGGTCTGTCCATTCCGGATGAAAACACCAGCATACCAGAAAACAAGCGCCCATGACATGCAAGCAATCCCGTACGTGCATCCCAGCCCAAGTCCCTTGGCCATGCCAGCCTTGTACCCGAGCTTGAGCGTGTTCTGGATCGCATCAGAATAGGAGTTCAGCGCCTTGCTCTCACCAACGTAAGAGTAAACTGTCCGAACTTGTGCAATTGCCTGTAGAATCATCAATATCATCACCAACAAGTCATTACACTGAGTAGACAGCGACCTGGTTATAAAAATTACGGAATATATCAGCATTTCACTAGAACAACGTCAGATTCTCAGAGCTTGATCTGTATCGCACATGTTCCTGGGTCTTGCCATGCTCCGGGAAACTGATTGGAAAATAGCGACCAAAGAGGTTGCTATTATTGATTTGCCATGTTCGAAAAGTTTAGTCTCATTAGACTGTACTTCTGTTATAGATTCTCTGCCACTCCACTTAAAAGATCAAGGAAACCTCATTTCACCTGCTCGGCGATTATTCCTGCGTTGGCATAAGATTCCCGGCTTTTTGACGTCAGGCCAGTGAGGGTATAAGCATAGAGCCCGCCAGCAAATGCGATGCCTGGAATCACAGCCACGCTGAGCAGTGCCAACCTCCAGGCTGCCACAAATCCGACCACCAACCCAGCAAGGAAAGTGGAGAGGTAGTGAATGAAATTTCCGACCTGTTGAAAGAAACATATCAGAAACGGAGCAGAATGCCATGTCTGATTCTCATCAGCCAAGTGTGTAGTCAAACAGTACACGATCCAGATGTACTGGGACCACAACCAAATCGAAAGATTATTACTATTTGCCCGCCAAAAGTTTCATCTCTGTCTCACACTGCTCCCTGCAGTTCGGAACCTGTCTACATATGATCAACAAATCAATAAGTAACTCAGACCCGGTCGGTCAAGTTGCCGAAAATATTGCAGAGTCAGTCACATGACACAAATGGTTGGATAAAAATCAGCGAAGGAGATCACTGGATCTTTGATTTCAATATGTAAATCTGCCATCAGAACATAACAAATGTACACAAAAAATGCGGAATAACTGGATTTGCAAATGTTTCTTGTCCAAATTGAGAAGCTGGAGCAGCTGCGGAGCCGAAGTTTGAGGAGGAGAAAGATAAATGCAACTGCAGCCAGGGGCCAAAATGAAAAGAGAGTAAACTTCGATGGGCGGAATGTAATTAAACCAAACAGGTTATCATAGCTCCGGAGCCAAAATACGTGATCTCATTGAAGAATCGCCAACGACCCAGATGAGAATTTCTTATTATTTTTATTTTATTTGCATCATGGAATATCTCTAGGCCAGCCCGAAGCCCTCGCGACTAATATGCAATCCGGGTGGGTATCCTTAAAAAAATTCCTTCGGACTCTCCCAGCATGACCATGTGATTGATTTAAGATCACTCATTTAGGGGTACAGTATGAGAACTACGCCAATCTCATGTCTGTAAACCAGACGAGCATTTCGCCCACTTGTCCTCCAACACTTAGATTCTAAACTCTGCCCCCTGGCCCCTGCCCCGTACAGCAAATTGAAGAAAAACAAACAAGAAGAAGACGACGAAAAGGAGGGAGCCGAAATAAAGCACAAACACAGAGAAACAGAGCAGGGGGTAGAGAGAGGGTGTGAGAGAGAGAGAGAGAGGACCTTCTCGCTAATGGCGTCCTGTACGAGGAGGGTATCCGTGGAGACGCTGAAGACGACGTCGCCGGTACGGGCATCAGTGTCGAAGAAGCCGACGTCCTGCTTCAGCACCGCCTCCAAGTACTTCTTCCTCAGCGTGCTCGTTTGCCTTTCCCCGGTGTACATCCAACAAGCGATCTCTGCGTTCCCAAGAAAAGAATTAGAAATCCTTAGCCTTTAGTCCAAGAACATGGAATGTAATAGATTTGGTCCATGGAAAGCACAAATTCAATGTACTTGATTGTGGGGGACCATCGAACCAAACCAACCAACCCCCCTTTTCGGTCTTATTCAAGTGTGACTGTCAATCCATCTAAAAAAGTTCGATCTTTGATCGAATTTATTTCGTTTTCCACCCGTTGCCTCTTCCCACGGCGTGTACGTGCGATTGAATGCACAAAAATGAAGGGAAGTAAAGAACAATAATTGAATGAGTGAATAGGCATAGGCTTACCCGCATAGGAAGATAAGCACACAATAAGCCCGAGATACACAAAGTACAGAGCATACTGCAACATTAGCAACAACAGAGCAAGATAGAGTGTTAGCAAAAGATCTGAGATCTGATATGGAGGAATTAATTTACGGTTGTATCAGTCTATAGACCTTGGAGACTTCATCTGTCATCTTCTTCAAATCAGACTGGTTCTTCCCGAACCCATTGACCATCTCACCGAAAAGGAGGAAGAAGACGGGCATGGAGGAGCCGTGGACGATGGCTCCTAAGCTCCCGGAGATCATTAACAGCCAGTCGAGCTTGTCCGCGAAGGAGAAGAGCTGGTAGAAGGGCAAGCTCTGCTCCTTCTTCTTCTCTGCCTCCGGCAAGGGCTTGTTAGTGTTCGTGTTGGGCTCCGCCGGCTCCGCCATTTTTATCAGCTCCCGAGCTCTGCCTTTTCTAGTGGATGGTGTTGAGGGAGGGCGATGGAGGAGTTGGTGAGGGTATAGGCTAAGGTGATTCAAGAATGGGGATCATTCGTGGGTCTTCTCCCGCATTCAAGGAAAGATCTGAACTTGAGAAGAGGTGATCAGCAGCTCTGAGAGAGGGAAAAAGCAGGGCAGTGGAGTGTAGGGAGAGAGAGAGAGAGAGAGAGAGAGGAGTAGGGAAGAAGAAGAAGGGAAGACTGGCAGTCAAATTTTCCGTCAAAGGGAGTGGAGGAAATGAGTTTGGAGGAAGAGATTGGGGGTGAAGCTACTTTAATAGAGAGACAGATGGAGAGATTAGCTGGGGAGATGAAATTTCTTTTTCTTTTTTTCCTTTCTTGAAAGTTGAAACTGATTTGAGCGACTTCAAGTGCAATTAAATTACGAAATTTTATCTTATTTAATCTCAAATTATAATAAATTTTACGATTAAATATCATCCTGTGTGATGTGATGTTACTGTATTTAACCAAACACCACCTCAAGAAATAGGAAGGAATTCAGAAATTCTACTGTGGTGAAAGTCAAGCGAAGTTAAAAAAAAAAAAAGAAAGAGGAAAGGAACTCAATAATATAATTTACAAAAAAATGTGCATGAAATCAATCGAATTTACTAAAATTTTATCGAATTTTTCTAGTTTGAGGAAAATGGTGTTTCTGCGATCCCCTGAATCCATTCCTGATAAAAATTTTATGTAAATAGATGATAAATGAGATGTGAAAAATTGGTGGAAATTGATCCAGGTAGAGGGGGGATCTGGTAACTGGGCTATGTGTGTCCTACTTGGGGTGGCTTTTATTGAGTTCTGAGCCATTGGAATTTTTTATTAATTGTTTTATGGTTTTTCCCATTTATTTATTAAGTACTTAATTTTTTATTGTAGTCTTGCATGTTGGGATAGTAAAGATAAAATGCTTAAGAAAAAGAGGGACAGAAAGAGCGGATGGGGGTGGAGGCTAATGGGTTGACACAGCCTGTGCTCTTTTGTCTTGAAGTGGATGGTTAATGGGTCTTTGAAGAAAGTGAATTTTTTGACAAAAAAAAAGTAATTAGATACAGTGATATTATTTTATTATTTTAATACGAGAAAATAAATACTTATTATGAATCTAATAAGTGAAATATTCCATGCAATTTACATTAGTATGTTTCTGCTCTTCTTTTGCTCTTCCTTCTTTTAGCTCCATTGTAATCGAGAAAAAAATTAATATGAACTCTCTTGATCAAATTTAAGATGGCTGTGATTAAATTTCACATCATAAAATACGATAAAAAGAATCCATAAATATAAAATGAATTGGATTTCGTCACCTAAAATTTAGGTTTTTATATGAATTTGAATTATAGAGTCAGCATAAATTTTACATAGTGTCACAGCAAAAAGACATCTTCATCTCGAGGATCCACACCAAACTCTCTTTCTAAAAAACGTAAATTTTTCTATTAAGCTTCACCGAGCAATTCAGAAGTGTCTCGCGAAGGGATGGGATCAAGGATCTCGCGAAGAGACGATCGCCCCCTTAAACTCAAGAAAACTCATAAGAACTTAAATATGAAATTTACTATTTTATTCGTATTTTTATTAAGTTATCTTATTCTGTCCCTTGAAACTCGCCATTTTTAGCTCTTCATTCAGTTTCGTCCTCATTGACTCGGTCTCCTGGATCCATCCCTAGATATAGGGCACCCATTGCAAGAAAATTCATGCCACCCCAAATTCGACACTTCGAACCTTCAGCAAACCCGCAAAGATTCTGTCGAGGAAATAGGCCGTAGTGTTCGAAGACTTGCCCTAGCTAGTGGTAGTAGTAGTAGTAGGAAGGATATGGAAGTTTTGGTAAGAGGGGGGTGAAGAAAGAATGGGTGAGACATGAAAGAGAATTGTATGATTGCTTGGGATGTCATGCCAAGCCATGTTCATCAACAGTCTGATTTCTTTTGGATCCATATCAGATGTGTTTGCTTCAAGATTTTATCTTTTTCCATGATTTGTTCTTCAAGAATTGATTGCCTTTTTTTTTTTCCTTAATGATTCTGTACCTCCCCACTCTTTTTTTCCCACTTTTTTCTTGTATTTTCCTTCTTTGTTTTTTCTTAAAATTTTGAATTTCACCTGTCATCAATCTATTCATTCTCAAGTAATTGATGGCCTTCACATGTACAATTAGGGGATATTTCATTTGAATACTGTCGGATTATGGAGAATCTTAAAATTATAAGAAAATCAATTATAATATATATTAAAATATGAAAATGTTGTACTTGTAAAAATATAAAATTGATTGCAAAGTTTGTTATGCATTCTTAAAAATGGTTGCAAACTGACTGTAATTATTACACGTGCTTCGCACGTAAAGATCCTACTGACTACATTATAAAATTTTAGCCGATGTAACCTTTGCATTACAGTAAAAAAAAAACTATAATATATTATTATAGAATCCATTGTAATATGATATTGCAGTGCAGTCTTTACGGATGGATGGTCCGGGGATTCCTTTGGAGATTACATGCGTGGAGAAGACGGGACAGGTCGGGATAGGGCTCCATTCGATTCGGGGAATTTCGGTTTCGACTTAGTAGGACTCGCAAGTAGAGTACTTTTGTTTGTTTTTTTTTATGAAACTGAGTTGTGAGAATCATCGAACGTCTGGTTGTGAGATGAGGAATTTGCTTTTACGGGGCATGTCGAAAGGCCCTCTTTTTCTTCGAGAATCATGGCGACCGTTGTGATTATTACATATGATGCTAGACAGCGTTGAACAATTTGTTTAATTGCACCAGTACTCTGTGTTTTTTCTCTTTTTTAATTTGACCATTATTCTTATTAAAAATGCAAAATTAAATCATAAATATCGTCGCTATTAAATTCTTCTTGAAAATTATTGTCAGTAGTATTTTTTTGGTGGAATACGAAGTTGAAGCTCGAAAAAGAAGAAGAAAATTAAGCAATACAAGAGTTGAGTAAAACGCTTCAGAAATATTGTTTAAAGTAAGCAATCTGATACCGTCTACGGTTTATTTTTTATACTACATTTGTGATATTTGTTCACCTGAAAAAATCACGATATCCCTATCATGGAGTTATGGATTGGATGGCACCATGTTGTCTTGAATCATTTTACGAGAGTTTTATCACTTAATGGACCGATCTGACTTAAATTTTGATTAGTCAAGACTTGGATTACTGGATACTAAGTGTACTCAGTATTGTCTGGCAAAAGAAATATCTCTGTAAGGAGATCGAGGAGAGTCGGGGTATCTTAACTAAAATTTCTCTGATTATACCTACACGACACGTTGATAAAAAGCAACATAATATCTTGAATGAGGGGCATCCTTGCTTTCTAGGTTATGGGTTTGATCTCTTGATGGCACGAGCCCATCAGGATTTATCCTGACTTACCTGATACATATGATTTGCGGGCTATTATGTGTGCCTCAAGGAGGAGGTGTTGCAACCACCGCTAGTCGAGTTCGGAAAGCGCTCAGATACCTCAGTTATTAAAAAAAAGTGATAAGATACTTTTTTACTAGTATATATAGATAACACACCACCTTAGACCGGTAGTTTAGCGGTTCAAAAAAGTAATTCACATGTTCAAGTTTTCCTCTAAGCAAAGTTAATGAAAGAGACTCTTGGATCCGACTTTACTGGGCATCGGCCTCTAAGGACTATGCTACGTTTTTTACGGTGCTCATTGATGGTAGTTAGATTGTCACTATTGTTTCCCTCTTTTTCTACTGATAAAACATTCATAGACAACATAAAATTCCCTGAAGAGATATAGAGAGTTCATGAGTTAAAACTTAATTTATAATAGAATAGTAGGTACAACTAACCTATCAATTTTAAATTTTTGGAATCGACACGAGCTCAATCTCTTATATATCCGGTGAAAAATTGTACCTATTGATCCTCCTGAGAATTTCTGTTATTTTATTTTTAACTCTTTTACCTGACTGCCCGAATTGGGGGCCTTGAGTACAGTAACACATCAGAAACTTCACATGTTAGATTCGTGGCTTTCCTTTTCTTCTTTGCACCTCCCAGTATCCCTACTCGGGCGAAACACACCTTAAGATTAGTTTGCGGTCAGATCGAGGTCCCTAAAAAAATTATAGTTGACCCTCCAAACTTGTAATTTAATCATAAGATCACCTATTTAGAGGTTTAGTAAGAAAATCACTAATCCAACTCCAAGTCGGTAATCCTATTAACTATTACTTACCCACAAGATGATCTAAGCATAGCAAGTTCAAGTTTTTTTTTTTAATTTAATCGCTGAAAATAGGACACTAACTATTATAAAGTTTAAGAAAATAAAAATGATACACTGAAATTTTATCGGTTAATGTCATCGTATATACACTGTCACGTGATGACAATGTTATATACAATATTTCCTCGAGCCACCCACTCTTGCTATGCAATATTCATGTGCTTTCACATTCAATCGCAAGTATATTAGACAGATTGAATAACGAGTGCTTAGCATCTATCTTGTTAGATAATATTACCGAAAACCTTGTGCAGTTCAAGAAATTGATGTCCTTGCTAACCCAAAGAGTACATTTCTGTCAAGTATTTTTTATAAGTGTATAGAAATTATTCGAACCCGAAAGCCCTACCGACAAATTATCAACGTGAATTGTGTAGGTTAATTTCTTGAAAAAGGTAAGAAAAATATAATTTATATCAATGTTAGAATAATAAATAATAAAACAACTTTTTCCAGCTCTAGTTCAAAAACAGGAATAAAAAACAAAATAACTGTCACGTGCACTCCTTGTCGTTTAAGGTCCCTAATCCAATCGATGCGCGATCTAATTCTCGACATCTGCTCTCACGTGATAATATAGCATACAATTATCACATGTTTTTAAACACCATTTTCAAAAACTGATCTCAAACCGGATATTTTTTTTAGCCGGGACAAAAAAGCGGGAAAAGGACAAACAAAACGTGACCGTAGCCCAGACATGTTTAACGAAAACTAGGCTGGTGGAGGCTCAGGGCATTCAATGTTTCGCTCCCGGCACTCTGATCCAAAGGGTCGCATCCGAACCACCGGACCCGTCGGATTCTCGAAGGTAAATGTAAAATTTTTTAATATTAATAATTTCGTTAAAAAATGACGAATAATACATTATTTTTCGAAATGGTATCAAAATTTTAACAAAGGAAGACTGCACTTCGATGTCCCCCTTAAATCCGACCCTAATCTTCAAACAAATCATGATTTAACTTAACGTAGCTAGTTAGAGCAGCAGACAATGCAAAAATGAATGCATCTAATACTAATGGAGTCATGTCACATGAATGGCCATGGCATATCCTTGTCGAGACACCGAATAATAAACGTTGTAATAGCTTGTTTGAATTGACGGGGCCGGTATGGTAGCGTACATCAGGGCGGCTTCCTCGAGAGTTGTTGTTCAAATTGAATTGAATGGTAGGCGTCCATAAACCATCGATCTAGTCAAGTTTCTACGTGGTGGTCCAGGCATGTGGACGTGCACCTGTATATCTGCAGAAGAAAATAGAAAATCTCACATTCTAAATGAGGGCATCCACACGTCCTTTAGGCCGACTGCGAGGGTGATTTGTGGCATGTACATCTCTGTATGCGCCGGTAAATTTTTCCGAGAAAGAGGGCCGATGCGTTGATATGGAATCAAGTGATCCTGAATTTGATTCTTCTCAGTGAGATTTCTCTTGCATGCCCTTTTGAGACTGGCGTGCTTCATCCATAATCGAAAAAAGAAGTCCTTCCCAGAAAAGTTAGATAGACTTATGCGAAGTCGCGTGGCAATTTTTGTTAAATGCTTAAATTACAGAGTAGAAAAAGGATCAAACTGTCACATTTGGAATCGCTTTGGCCATGGCAGCAAAAAGTCTCACCTTGTTAAAGTGCGAAATGGATTGATGCGATCATTCTCGAACTTGAAATCAAGAGATACATAGTTTAATTCTTGTAAGTAAAACTTCGTGTACCACTACCTCTTATTCCTATTTCCTTTTAGACTCATTGATACTTTGTAACTAGACAACCAAAAAATAAATATCTTATTCTTGACCTTTTTCTAATATTTATTTATTTATTCCCAGTAAAAGTGGACTTTACATACGTCATTAGTGCACTCGATCTATAGGTGTTTTAATGTGTTTTTAACAGTTATATTTGGATAATCAGCCTATAAGATTACATATCGTATCAGTGTCGGCTCCAATCTACAATTATTGGGATTAGGGAGAAGTTTATATCGGCTGAGATCAAAGAGTGAACATGTTTTCACGAACAAGTTGTTATCTCGGATCGTGTTAAACACGGTCCGAGATAGCAACTTGTTCGAGAAAACCTATTCACTCTTTTATCGTCTTATGATTAACACGATCCGAGATAATAACTTGTTTGAGAAAACCTATTCAGTCTTTTATCATCTTATGAAGAAGAAGCTGTATACATTCATCTATCCACAAGACCTTTACATATGTTGAAAGGTCAAATGTTCAAAGAGAAAATGAAGAGGGTTGAATGGTAGCAGGAGGTTATATCCTTTCAACTTATATCTATGAATAGGCGCAAGCTTCCAAAAACATGCCACCAACCGTGTCCTATGTCACATCCTCGCAGCTACATACATATATATATATGTATATATAGATCGTGCAGCAATTTACCAAAACCAGGAGCAAAAGATCAAACCTAATTGTAAGGAGAGAAAGGAAAAAGAAAAGGGTTCATATGCACGTGCCAATTTTTAAGTGGACTTGCCCGAGTAACGGGTACGATGGAGATGGATTAAGTGATGGAGATGACACGCAAAAGCATACACATATTACGATTGAAGTGGGGTAAGATCTATATGAAATAATATAAATAAACATATAATATAAAAACAAGGAAAAAAAAAGGAATGATTATTTGTATGTCGTGGTTTTAACACATCATTCGTGGTTGTGGACACGTTACTAGTCGATGTTCTTGACAGGAAAGTGTGAAAGTCTTCAACTTTAGGACTTACAATTCCATGGCCAAAATTTTATCATGAGCAGCTTGCTCTCATAATATAATAATTAGACACGAGCACGTGCTACGTATAAAAAAAATAAATATGAAATACAGTGATAAATTTATGTAATTATATCTTTTATTTACAACTTATTACAATTTAATTTATTTAAAATTGTTAACTAATTGTAGTAAGTAGAACATTCTCAATTTTTACTATGCCAATTTTACTTTTTTATTTTTACAATTTCAAATTATTAGTTCAAAAAACGTGACGAATTTTTGCTACTAAAATTATACGTATGGAGAGAGATATGTGAATATGAGCGGCTAATAAAAGATCTTTACTGTTGCGAACGTAGATATAGGGTGAGAGGAAAATGAATGAAATTATGTTTTACCCTTAACGTAAAAATCATATATATCTCATAAATTTTAATATGTAAATTATATTAAGAGCGAATATGGAAATCGAAAAAGACACCAAACTTCCAATATGTTTGTATGCAATAGTATAATATAATATAATATAATATATATATAGATATATATGTATAGATTGATTTAATACAAAAACTGCTTTTTTTGACCATTACAAGCCCCACACCACGTGTAGTGTTAATGCTTCTTCCGTCACTTTCTAAATTTAAAAATTTGGCATTGCAACAATTTTTCTATTATATGTGTGTGTATACACACATCTCTTGCCAGTGGGCAATTCTTCTTGGTGCATGCCACATAGTATCTAGAAATCTAATAGGTATCGACCAACTCAAGATCAAATCGAGTTGGCCCACTAATCAGGTAAAATCTCCTAATACAAAATTTCTCTGTTCAAAAGAATAGGATCCGAAACCTTACTTTAAAGGAAGAGATGTCATATCATTTCAATCAACCCATGTTGGTACCGGTGGCCAATTTTCCTTTTATAGTGACAGTGCAGTCTTGCTTTTTCAATCATCTTCTTTTCCGAAATACACAACCTGATATGTAAAATCTCAATAGCTCCTGACTAATTCAAATTTGACCTAAGTCAGTCCACTGATGGGGGTAAAACTCTAAAATTATGAATTTTTTTTACCATTTACATGACTAAATTTGAGATCTTACCTAAGGAAAGATACGTTGAATTATGTTAGAGCACCCATGTTGGTTCCTCAAAGATCTTTTATTTATAAGAGAATTAAGTAGCTCCTAAAGGGATAAACTTGTAAAAGAAAGGAGGGTGGGACAAGCTCTTATATTATAAAATTTTATTTGAAATTTGTTGATTTTATATATAATCTTATCGAGATATTTTATTTCTCTCCTTAAAATTAATCCTTTAATTCATCCTTTTAAATCCCTTTAAATTTCGTCCCCATAATTACGTTTTCAGACACCAAGATAAATATCTCGAGTTGTCAGCAAACATCATTAATTTCGTGATCATTGTATCTGCATAACAGTAACTAAAAAATAATCAGACCTTTTGAATTATTCAGGGAAAAAATCATATAGATTCATTCTTACTTCAAAGTGTAACACCTTCTGATATGAAATATTGCATTTATAATAAAAATGAAGGAAAAAAATTAAAATTTCTTTGTTTATTTGGAATTTGGTTCTTCTATATGTTTTAGAATCGGCCCAAGAGGCCCTCAATTGTCTTCCATTTTATGGGAAGTGGTTGGACCTGAGACAGTAAGACTACCATGTATTATTTTAGTTGTTTTTTTTTTCTTTTTCATTTAATTTCCCAGTGGATTTGGAAATAACCATCTCTGATTTTTCTTTGAGATAAAACTTATTTAGAATAGCTAACATAAATTAGTTCAAATGGTCTGTCACTTCATCTCTTTAAGTAAAGTTCTCAGTTTCGAGTTTTTGTGTAATGGAGAAAATTTATACTCGGAAATTTTTACAACTTAGTAAGCCGACTCTGCTATAATTGAATTAGTCATATTTTCATAAAACTTCTGAATAACAATGATACAGACAACAAAAAAACACTTCAAATGAATGTATATTAGATTTAGTGATGTCGATGTCACATGTTCAAATCTTGTTCTGAGTAATATTATTAGAAGAGGCTGTTGAACTTGTGTTTAGCGGACACAGGTTTCTTACATTAGACTAAGCTTTTGGTGATGATATGTCAATAGGACCAATACTGGTACTGGTTGTTCAATTTATCTGATATTTCCGCGATTGAATACGAAAACTTGAACGTTACGTAGTGGGTGTGGTTGAGTCGTCACTACTGCTATCCTACTTTATTGATCAATAAATAATATACAAAATTCGAGAAATTCTTAAATAATCTTACTATCTCGTTACGTAATATTAGAAAATAGCTATTAAATTGTAATAATTAAACAAATGAGAGCAAAGCAATTTAAATGATATTTTCTCGCCGCGCTATTGTAAAATAGGACGATTTAGATTTTGCCAAACAATTTTGATTGAATCATTGAAAGTGATAGTGTACAATAGACAGGAAAGAAAATAATAGAAAAAAATAGATAGGAAAAAGGAATATATAGTGAATATTATTAAGTTTTGATAGAAATAATTTGGTTTGTTTGAAGGAAATTAAAGAAGTGTGTGGAATAAATGTAAAAATGATAAATACTAAAATGACCTCAAAAATTAAGTATCTTTAAAATGGTTTTTTTAAAAATGAGAGGTAGAGATAGAAAATTTAAGAAATAATTAAGGTCAAATAATCATTTATTTCAATTCTTTACAAGTAATAATAGTTATTCCTAGTAAGGAAAGGGAAATACTCACATCCCTTTATTCCGGATGCATCTGTAGTATGTATTCTTGATATGCCAATCGAATGCTAAAATGACTTTTCCATATAGAATAGATACTTTAAGAAATAATCATTTCACTGAATCGAAAGTTTGTAAAGCATCCGGTTTACGGGGTTCTTTCGGTGAAAGCCATACAATGGAAGCATCAAAGGAGTTTCGGTATGCGCAGCAACAACAAACCCTAGCCGTTGTTTGTTAATTAGAATAATCAATCAGACAAGATTCTAAGTTGTCCTAAAGTCTGATCCCCGTTTCTTAGAAGAAGGAAATGGTCTGCCAATCCATTGACACCGAGCTGTACTTGCTCCTTTGAGGCCCCAGGCAGCTCTAATTAAGATTACTGAGAAAAATAATACGATCGTTGGCATCGCATGCTGTCGAGCCACTGCAGATCAGCCCCAACAACCCGAAACTCAATTCGTGGTGGCAGAGGGATTATCGAGCTACAAAGGGGCCAACCACTCTTTGCGAGTTAGGTGGGGTCAATTTGGACACAACGCTACAAAATTGAACCCATTTCACTTCAAACCAAAATCGTGTATATTTCATGATATTCGAATCCTTGACTGCTCGGTCCTATCACAAGGCCATAAAACTAAGTGGGTCTTTTATATATATATATATATATATATATATTGATGAAAAAAGTGTTGAATTTAATTTCAGATGAACGAAAGTACCTAGTAACCTGCAGCTCCTCTGGGGAAGTGCTGAAATGGATTGAAGTATCTCGACTTGTCCATGAAAGGGTGCACTTAAAGGACAGGAGAATTATTTTCTTCAGGACATCGATCGGCTCTAACTCCTCTTTCTTCGAAATATTCGAGCAAAGTGAGTTCGGTGTGGACAGATACCTGGCTAGTTCTCGAGATTAAATTAAGTGCAAGATTAATTAATAGTATGAACTGAGAACATCGAATTGATTAATCCCCCGAGTGAAGTGGCCTTTGGTTGGGCTGTAGCTACTTTCGGGGACAGTAGATCTGCCATGATCATGAGCAAGTAGCACACACAGTCTCACTATATAAGTTTAGACTGTAGATATAAATATATGTATACATAATTAGGGTATACTAAATCTTTGGTAGTGCTACGCTGATGAAAACAGTGTTAATACTGGTCATTCAGTCCATCTAACATGTTCGTCGTTAAACACGAAAACTTGAATGTTATGTCGCTGCTATTATTGCCCACATTTTTACTTATCATGTATATATCTATTTGCTTGTGATAATACACTAATGAGCTCAATATGATAATGCACTTAGCATGTGACACAGTTTGTAGCCATAAGGAAATCCGGCTGCCTTCTAATTAAACTAACATTAGAATAATTGTTCATGCAAAAGGATCCATGCACTAATATCATTCTTGACCTAAAATCAGACAATTTTATGTTCAACCCTGATTCACAAAACTTCTCATATCCCTTTATGCTTCTCTCTTCCCCTTATCTCGTTCCAGCTGTGAGACCTCTCTTTTCTTATGTAACCTTAGATAATTCTTCATCCTCAGTGGATCTGGTGAAGTGGCTCTATTATTTAAACAATGTGCGTGCCGCTGCCTATCTTTTTTTGTCAATGTTGCTATGCTTTGGCTCCATTTATTATATGTTGTACCAGACTTTCATTAAATTCGGGACTACCGTGAGATTGACTCGTGGTTTTTCGATATTCACAAACACGGATAATTTTTCGAAGTAAAAATCAATTCAAACTCCGCATAGATCAAGAGGCATTGCCACTGAGCTAAACCGCATTTCGCAACAATGAATAAGCTTTACTATAAGCATGCAAAACAATTTTCTTTTCTGCATTGTCGATTCCTCTTTCACCATTAAACCCACTGTGAATAGTATGATTTAAACTCATATTAATGAAAGTAATTGGTCTCTGAATATGTATTAGCACATCCACCTAATCCATATAATCATCCTTTTTGCAGGTCGGCGGAACATAGGTTCCTCACACTATTCCCACTTTTCGGCAGTCCAACATGGAATGATCATCACAACATGGACTTGAGTGGTAGGGAATATATGATCATGCCAAGCGCCAACACTTAACATCCATCCAGTTAATGGTAATACGGTTTGAGACCGCTGGCATGGTGATTTTTAGTGTAAACTAGTTCGAAAAGAAGTTGACAATAACGTTCTTGATCTCTGTATACACAAGGCCTTTAGTCTCTTGAATTCTGCTCGGTATAAAAAATTTAGTGAATCCTGATTAATTTTAGATTTTGATCAAGTTACTTCACTTTATAATAACTCTCTTGTTCATGAATTTTTTTCATTCACACAATTAGAACTCGAGATCTCATTTAAATGAAAGAGGGGCCGAACTGCTTCAACCAACTTATGTTGGTATTTTTTGATTTTTTAAAAATGAGAAGATTATATGAAAGTGAATTAGTTGAAGTGATATGATGTCTCTTCCCCGTTATGTTAAGTCTTGAATTCAAGTCTTGTAAACGAAGAGAAATTCACATTGAAAGAGTTTTATCCCTAACGAGCTCATTCTCCTCTGGATTAATCAGTTCTTCTTTGATTTCTAAATACGAGTCGTACAAATCAGAGAAAAAAATGAGAAGATTATACAAATGGGTGGAAAAGAGAGATCCTGGTTTTTTTTTTTCTTTTCCGTTTATGGAGACATTTTGATGCCGAGTTTCATAATTGATCATGAGCTTGACCATTGAGTGTACTTCTTCATGCTAGATCAATTAGGCTGTTCAGCTTTCAAATCAATCAAGTGTGCTTCGTACAATTTAATCATCTCGATTCCTCACAAAATCATCTTCATTATTAAAGAGGTGCGTCTCACATGAATTATATTCAGCTGACACAGATGATGTTCCACGAACTCGATATATGACGGAATATCTTCAATTATATCTAAGGAATCGGATGCGGAAGATAATTAATTACTTTAAAGTCGACACGCTTTAAACTCGTGCCTTTTTTCGGCCAAAGAAGAGTAAAATTACTGGTTGCGATGTTAGTTTACGCGTATTTGATGATGCATGGCAGCAATTTAAGTATTTTCTTGGGCTCATAAGGCAACAGGGACTGTATTAGGGACGACTCTAGTTTAATTTTGAGAAGACATATAAGAGAAGTTTTAACTGAAAAGTCAGGTTTCTCCCTCGACCTTGAAAAGACAGTTTTGCCCCTCTTTTCACCATTTTTTTCCTCAAAAGTAATGAGAATTTCATTTATTAAAAAAAAGTATATGAACAATGCTCAAAGAGTCAAAAAATTATATGATCAGAAACATCAGAGGGATCCTCCTAAGCAAACCACAAACGAAAATACATTAAAATAAGCCTAAATACATTTACAGCAACTACCGAAATTCTAATCAAAACCCTCTGCTAATATGTGTAAACCCTTTATTCCCCATTAGATAAGATGTGAAACCGTTTAGTACATAGGTTTTTTTACTGATCGATTCAACAGTCTTTTTAGAGGACCGTAGCGTATTCCTCGAAAAACCAGGACAAAGAGTTGGCAGAGAATCACTGACAAGAGATAATCAAACAAATAGAATGGCTCGAAGAATATCTATGCCTCTAGCTAACATATATATATATATATATATATATATTACTTTAACCAAAAGGCTGAACCTGAAACCAAAGCCCGAACCCTAGAGGCCTGGGCCAATAATAGAATACGAATCTGAGTAGAACCCCGACATGATGTTTGACTTATTTCACCATGGCTAAAAGGACAAAACATGAATTCCGAAAAGTGCAGAGCAACCTGACAGTGAGGGAGGTTTCCCTTGTTTTGAAATTCGTCTCAAGCAACCATAGAATGCCTCTTTTAGTTTCTGGCTTCGGTTTCATATGTTGTAGATGGCGGACAAAGTATGCAGAAGGTTGCAATGTTGATTTTTAGAAGTCTATATTTGAAGAACGAGGATAAGAGAGTCCGTATTTAAAGGAAATGGTAGAAGTCTATATTTGAAGAATGAGGATACGACATACGAGAGAGTTCATACTAAAAGGACCACACAAAGAATTAAAACTTGTGTTTGGCTTGCGAGATATAATCGATTGTTGACCAATATTGGCTCAAGTTTCACGAGGGTTGGGTGATAGTAACTTATGCCCGATTTGCATGTCTAAGGAGGAAACTATGTTGCATATATTAAGAGACTGTAGTTACGTAAAGTCTATATGGCAGTACTTAGTGTTGAGAAGATAGACAAGTGCTTTCTTTTCCGGGGATCTTGTGTCATGACTAACAATAAATCTTCTCTTGACTAAAACAGAAGAGGGGCACGTAGCCTGGAATCTTGTTATATATTTGGGGTTGGAGAAACAAACAAGTGTTTAACCAGTAGTTCATTTGACCAATGAATGGAGCTGCAATTATTGCTCAATATGCAGCTTCATTTGTAAAGGATTGGCAATTTGCTTCACCTAACCCAATGGCGTAATTCCGTTTGGAGAGATATTCATTGGATAAACCAAAGGGATCTTTGGTTAAACTGGATATAGATGTGTGGCAAAGGGTAATCCAAGAATGGTAGGTAGAGGAGGGCTCTTGTTAGATGAGAAGGAAGCTTGCTTGGGAGGCTTTATGCATCGAATTTGTTTAACATCATCAGTGAATGCCGAGCTTCAGGCTGTCAAGTCAGGACTTGAGTTTGCATGGGATCTGAGTTATTGAAGACTAATTCTGGAGGTTGATTCCAAAGTGGTGGTGAGACTTTTAGGAGGCATAGAGAATAGAACCGGCACGCTGATTGGCTCACAAACTAGTCACTTCTGCTTCCTCTTGGTGTGCAGAGGCTAATCCAACGTCCTGTCGATTACTATTTGCTAGATATTGTAGGTGTCTCCGTACACTGACTCTTGTCTTCGTAGCATATCTGGGTGCTTCCTCTGCATTGAGTGGTGGTGTGATTTTTAGGGTGTGAATTAGCCAATCTAGGTATAACCGACTATATAGTTTCATAGTAGTTGGTCTGCCAGGCCTGAAAAGGGCACAATTTAAGCCAAAAAAACATCCTTTGTAATCGATATGGTGAATCCGTTTTTCGTAGTGATAGTAGGATCCGTCATGACAAGTCAATTTTCCGGAGCATTTTTCAGCAATGATCCTTATAGATCCTCCAGTTCTGGGACTCCAAAAGTTCAGAGACAGCGGCTTACCTGTAAATTTGATCGACAAAGAATGGTTTCGGCATAGGTTAAGCGGCTTCCAAGCTTTATGCATGTGTTTATGCAGCCCTTTGATGGAATCTAATGATGCCACATGAGCTTTACTTATTAGCCAACCTTCCACCACCAAGTGCGATAGTTTAGCAGTTTAAAACCCACTATTCTATAATTTGGTAAGATCGAGATTTCGGGTTTTGAGTCCCAAAAAGAAATGGCTGGGAGGACTCTCAAGCCTGGGTCTTGGCAGACATCAATTTCCTATATTATGCTAGGTCTTTAGAAGTGTCATGTTGACAAGATTACTGCTAGTACCGATCGTTCAATTCGTTTAATATGTTCGTGGTTGAACAAGAAAATCTGAATATTACATAGCGAGATAGCTAGCTCATCACTTCAGTTGTTATCTTTTTTTTTTTTTTAATAATCAAAAGGAATGTTAGCCAACCATCCCAAAAAATGGAAAAATAAAAGGGCATCTCGTTCTCATTAACCAGCGTGCTAATAATGATGACCATATGGAAATGATTTTAAAAGAAAGGCGTCAATGGCTTTTGAAAAGTGCTAACTTCTTTCAGAGTTCTCTACATGTCGATTCCGCGAGCTCAATTCGTTTTCTAGGCTCTAAAGCTGGCTCATGGGCCGTGTTTGTTTCCTCGTAAAATTTGGTGTAATCTCGTCCGATAGATTACAGTGTTTTATTATAAAATTCACGGTAATCTGATATAAAGTCTATAATCTCAAAACACGTGAAATTTTTAGATTACTTACTAATCGAATGTTATAAATAATTTTATCTTTTCTTCCGACATCGTAATCTCATCTTTAAACTTATAACCTAAGAAAATTTTATGATAGTTGAAACTTTTTTTAGAATCATAATATTCTTCGTAATCTGCCATTGCTCGCATCAAACAATCTCTTAGACTCTTATTAGTTTACAAGTTTGCGTGATGGAATCATGTAGGCGCGACTGAACTTAAAATGAGATTCGATAAATTCAATAGACTCAATAGATTTTGGAGATTTCATAAGCTCTATGAGTCGAGCTTACCCCATGCAACTTCCCGCCCCCCTTGTATCTCCAACCACACCCCTTCTGACCTCTCTTCCATCTCTGACTATTTAGACTTTGTTACAGTATATACGGGAGGCCTCGACTCAAAAGACTAGTCTATTAGGTGGGAGAGTCTATTGAGACCATATACACTAGTTTGTTGGCTTGACCTACTGGTGTGGCAATTCGGGTGGAGCTGGCACGACCTATAAGAAGGAAGCCTGATAAGGTTCTGCCAAGCATGACACGTAATCTTATCGGGCCGGGCAAGCTTGCTAGAACGGTAAGTTATTTTAAATTTATTTCAACATTTTTTTATCTAAGAAATATTTATTTTTGCATTATTTGTATTCCCAATTCAATTTATTTTCATGTCACCGGGCTATTGGGCCAGCCCGGTTCGAATTCATCAAGCACGGGCTAGTCATGTTAAGAATTCTGACCGAGCCGGCCCAGCCCGATAAATCTCGGCCTAGGCATGGTATTATCGTGCCGGGCTTGGACAGGGCCTAAAACTGCCACATGTTTAGACAATCAACGTTCTTGCTGGTTACGAATATGTTACTGACAACTACATTGATCAACACAACCTTGGTCACAACTGGCATCTTCTTCTACTCATTTTTTTCCACTTCACACAGCCCCTCCTGTACTCTTGCTCTAGGCTACAGTTCCACGATTGCCGGCTAATAGGTTATCATTCTGCAGGCCGCCACTCCATCGGTCTCCGTTTCAATTTGCTGCCTCAAGCATTATTACCAGTTTATTGTTCTTGGATGGGGCCGTAAATGAGTCGCGTCGAGCCAAATCCGAATCTAGAACGTTCAAACTCAGCTTGTTTATTAATTTATGAGCTCAATATTTTAAGCTTTGGCTCGGCTTGTAACAGTAAATGAAGGCTCCATGAGCTTATACGAGTCGACCAGATGAAGAAAATATAGTTTAGGCGCATGGTCGTCGTATCAATTACATAGAACGAAGAATATTAAGGAGGAAGACTAAGGAGGAATATGGGGAGAATTAATTACGATTAGGATTTCCTGAATGAATAAAAAAAAGAATAAAATAGAGTTTTTAAATAAGGATTTGAGACAATAGAGGTGATTATTTTTCTATTCTTCTAAAATTAAAGAATAGTAGTAATTATTATTATATAAAATAAAAAATTATTTAGGCTCGCGAGTTTCACGAGCCAAATATTATTAGGCTTGACTTGACTTGTTTAACTGACGAACCCAAGCTCGAATTCATTAATATCGAGCCAAATTCAAGCTTTCTTCGAGTCAAGCCCGAACTGTTCGCGAATCGTACTATCTCATGTACACTCCTAGTCATGGACTAAACATGAGAATTCGGCTGAAAGACTAGATTGATAGATGGGAGAGTTCATCTGATCTATCGGTGCGAGATTTGTAAGTTCTTTTATAGGAACATATACAAACTCGTGCTATACAAGAATTGTTAAATTTATGGTTAATTATTAAATCATACTTTTTATTTTACATATTTTCTTATATTTTACACTTATCACAAATAAAAATAAAATATATAACTAGGAAAAAAGAAAATAAGAGAACAGTTAGTGGTAATTATATTTTTAAAAGCAATTTTACCATTTCACCGGTTTATCATTTTTATTGATTTATTTATCAAGGGTATTTGAAACTTCAAAAATGAGATTAACTATTTTTGTCCTCACATATAATAATAAATTAAGTAAGAAATTTCATCTGAGATTAATATTATGGGAGCTATTACTTTTTTTGGCTTGTACCATTGGTATCCACATGGTCAATGGATCTTGACCAATTCAGTTCGAGGCGGATGAACCTACTGGGAATAAAACTCTCATAAAGTGAATTTTCTTCATTTAAAAAAATTAAAATTCGATATGTTACTTGAGGGAAAGAGACGTTCTACCATCTCAATCAGTCCACTTTAGTCAGGGAGATATTATTATAATTTTTTTTTTTTATTTCAGGGATGGGAGTAATTAAGATTACTCCTCCCAAACCGTCTCCCTCATCAAGGTAAATTGGGCCTCGGGCCGATTGAGGCCCAACGACAAAATTTGGAATTTGAAAGAGTTAGGCTTCGTCTTCTTCCTCGGGGGCACGTTTGAACTGTGCCCTAATTTGATCTGCAATCCCTCACTCGGGTACCAGTAAACCGCAAAGCCGCCATTTTAGAGGAGCTTAAACCTCCTCAAAACCCCGGCTTAATTGTTAGGGAGAGCCCCGAAACTTCACCTTTCCTTCTAATATTGGTCTCCTTCACCCGATAGCGCGTACAATTTGATGCGCTGAACTTTGATCTCGTCCCTGAAGATGTCTGCGAAATGGCGCGCTCTTCAGCACCGCCATCGCTACACTTACAGCTCGGTGTCTTCCCCGACTCCTACCTCGAGTCCCTGTGCAAATTCCCAGATACCAAGTTCTATTCAGAATTGAGGGAACTCGGCAGACTCAATTCAACTTATTGCCAGGTCGACCACATGAAGAGATTGGCAAGTTCTTTCTCCGAGCTTCTGCTGAATGCTGAAGTTTCGCCAGGTTCGGTCTCTGATGCTGTCCGTCTCTACCTGGAGATCATGTTCTTCGAGAACTCACTCCCTTTGCACCGGACTCTGATCTCTGCCCTCGCAAAGGCCCGGAATTTCCAGTCTTTGATTAGTGATTGTTTTAAGACATTATGTGAGGAGTATGGAGGCGGGAGTGATGGTAATTGTAATAAAGGGAAGCGTTTCTGTGTTTCACGTGCTGCATTGTCAATCATGGGCATGCCTAAGTTAGGTTTCTTGATCGAGGTAATAGACCATTGTGCCGTTTTAGTTGCCCAGGATGCAGTTAATGGTCTAAATGGGGTGGTCTCCGAATCAAATGATTCCGTCAGGGCTTCACCGCTTGTGATGGAACAGTGCCAGGAGGCATTGTCGTGCTTGTATTACTTGGTCCAAAAGTTTCCCTCAAGATTTAGAGATCCGAGTGATCGGACAGAAAATGTGCTAGTGGCTGTCTTTGATGTTGTTCTGAGGATACTTAGGCTGTCCTCTTTTTCCCGAGATTGTTTTGTAGCAGCAGGGGTGAGTTTCTGTGCGGCTCTGCAGGTTTCTCTCAGCCCGCTGGAGCTTGGGTCATTTATCATGAAAGGCATTTTTGTTAACTCCAACAGTTCTTTTGGCACTATCTGTGACAGAGAATTAATGGAAGTTGTCCTCAGAGTTCCATATAGGGGGGAACTGTTGAAAGAGATTCTTGATTTGTCTCTTCTGAGTCGGCTTTGCTTGCTTAGAGGGATACTAACTGCTGTCTCGAGGAATGTACTTAATATGCCCTTTTATGGTTCTGAGAAAGCAATTGGCACAATTCTTTATGACGGTATTTTGCCTGAGCTCTGCGACTACGGTGAGAACCCAACCGATAGCCATTTCAACTTTCATGCATTGACTGTGATGCAAATTTGTTTGCAGCAGATTAAGACCTCAGCCCTTTCAAATATGACTGTTGAGTTAGAAGGTTATATTCCAATAGGAGAGGAAATGGGTTCCAGAATTCTGAGAATAATATGGAATAACTTGGAAGATCCACTTAGTCAGACAGTCAAACAGGTTCATTTGATATTTGATCTCTTCTTGGACATTCAGTCCTCCCTTTATTGGAGTGAAGGCAGTGAGAAGATAAAATCATTCTTGAGGAAGATTGCTTCAGACCTTCTACGCTTAGGAGCCCACTGCAAGGGGAGATACGTCCCTTTAGCTTTATTAACAAAGAGATTAGGAGCAAGGACTATGCTAGATATGAGCCCAGACTTGATATTTCAGACAATACAGGCTTACATTGATGATGACGTTTGTTGTGCTGCCACATCATTTTTAAAGTGTTTCATTCAGTGTCTTCGAGATGAGTATTGGAAGAGTGATGGAATTGAGGGAGGTTACCTGCTTTATAGGCAGCGATGTCTGCCCCCATTACTCAGTGGTCTGGCCTCTGGAGTCTCAAAGCTCCGGACGAATTTGAACACTTATGCTTTGCCCGTACTACTTGAAATTGACATGGATAGTATCTTTCCTATGCTTGGTTTTGTGTCAGTTAAGCCAATTGAGTATGAAAATGGGTTCTTTCACGCAGAGCTAAGTGGGATAAATATGGACTTGAAACTTGAGCAGATAGTTGCAGCATTGGTGTCTTTGCTTAAGGTGTCACGAACGCTAGCATTAATTGAGGGAGACATTGATTGCTTTGAGAATCAGTATGCTCTTATTTGCATAAAGGGGATAAAGATGAAGGTTCCTACCAAATGGCTTGTACTGGCATTGACTCATGTTGATGAGTCACTTCGTGTAGATACTGCTGAGTTTCTCTTCCTCAACCCGAAGACCTCAAGCCTTCCATCCCATTTAGAGCTGACTCTAATGAAGGAAGCAATCCCCTTGAACATGCGGTCTTCCTCCACAGCTTTTCAGATGAAGTGGGGAAGCCTATTTCGCAAGTTCTTCTCTCGCGTCCGAACGTCTTTGGAGAGGCAATTCAAGCAGCATTCCTGGACGCCTCTTATGAATGGTGCGGAAGCAAGCCTTTCAAGTAAGACCGAGAAAAATGTGGTCAGGAGAGCAGATGATCTCTTTCGCTTCATGAGGTGGCTGAGCTGCTATCTATTCTTCTCATGCTATCCTTCTGCTCCCTATAAGAGGAAGATAATGGCCATGGAGCTCATACAGATAATGGTTGATGTTTGGCCCATTGTGCCTCCTTCCTCTAGAGAAAACAGTGGTCATTTCTCTCAGGAGAGTTCTATTAATCCTTACAGTGAGGGAATCACTTCGCCTGACTCAACCTTCTTATTGCTTGGTTCAATAATTGATAGCTGGGACAGGCTTAGAGAAAGCTCCTTCTCGATATTGCTCCACTTTCCAACCCCACTTCCTGGGCTTTCAAGCGAAGGAATGATTGAGAAATTAATCAATTGGGCCAAGAGGCTTGTCTGCAGCCCACGGGTGAGGGAGAGTGATGCTGGAGCTCTGACTCTGCGACTCATCTTTAGAAAATATGTAGTTGAGCTTGGGTGGGTAGTCAATGCATCAGTAAAGGTAGCATGTCAAATAGGAAAACCAGTCGGTGATTCTGTGGTCAGTTATTTGAGGTCTCTTGTCAATTGGTTGGAGTTTTCTGTGGTTGAGGGAGGGAAGGATCTCTCTCAGGCATGTCAAAAAAGCTTTGTTCATGGTGTGCTCCTCACTCTAAGGTACACCTTTGAGGAACTGGATTGGAATTCTGAGCATGTGTTACTTTACATTTCAGATATGAGACTTTTGCTGGAGAAACTCCTTGATCTCGTGTTGAGGGTGACTTCTCTTGCACTGTGGGTGGTTTCAGCTGATGCATGGTTTCTGCCTGAAGAAGATGTAGAGGATATGATTTGTGAGGATAGTTTCGAGTTGGATGTCCCAGACGAGGACACAGTGAGTGGTTCTATAAATTCTTTGGCGATGGGAGCTAATTCCAGAATAGGGGAAAATGTTAAAACATCAGAGCAGATTGTAATGGTTGGTTGTTGGCTTGCCATGAAAGAGGTACTTTTGCCTTCAGTCCCATTGTTAGTCGTACCTTCAATAATATGATTTTTGTTTCCGTATTCCTGGGATCTTCGTGGGTACTTGAGCAGTAAAATTCATGGAGCATCATCATAAAATCCACATATTGTCTCAAATGTTGAAATTTACTTATATTGTGCAATTAAACAATTTCAGATAGTATTTAAGGGTTAAACATGAAAGTCCTTCTGTGGCTTGATTAGTTACTTGAGCAAGTAATATGGCAGTTTTCCTTATGGATTCCTTTGTATTTTTGGTTCTGGTGTGAAGAAGATGATTCTAAATTTCAACTCATAAAGTGGGTATGCACTGTTCCTGATGTTTTTGCTCTATCTGTCCTCTCCTTACAGGTGAGTCTTCTGCTCGGTACGATTATCAGGAAAGTTCCTTTACCGAGCAGCACTGCCTCAGAATCCATGGAACCTGGTAACACCATTTCTGGTGCAGTACTTGATCTGAAGCAACTTGAAAGTATGGGAAACCACTTCCTGCAAGTCCTTCTAAAAATGAAGCATAATGGTGCGATCGATAAGACAAGAGCTGGTTTTACTGCGCTATGCAACCGTTTGCTCTGTTCCAATGATGCAAGGTATTTAATGATATTATATATTGGATAATTTATTTTACCTTAAGTTTTGATATATTAAATGTTTTGTTCAACTTTCTCCAGACTTTGTAAACTGCCTGAATCTTGGATGGACCAATTAATGGATCGAACCATTGCGAGAGGCCAAGTGGTTGACAATCTTTTGAGGAGAAGTGCAGGAATTCCTGCCTCTTTCATTGCTCTCTTTTTATCAGAGCCTGTGGGGGCTCCAAAGAAGCTCCTTCCACGAGCCCTAAGATGGCTCATTGATGTGGCCAATCAGAGACTCCAGGATTCAAACACATCCAAAAGGACGAATGGCTGCTTGTTCTCAGAAGTGGCCCTTGACTCGGATCCCGTCGAAAAGATTTCGAAGGTCCGGGACGAGGGTGTCATTCCAACAGTTCACGCTTTCAATGTTCTTAGAACTGCATTCAATGACACGAATCTAGCTGCTGATACTTCTGGCTTTGCTGCTGAGGCTCTGATTTCCTCTATTCGAGCATTCTCTTCTCCATATTGGGAGGTCAGGAACAGTGCTTGTCTGGCATACACTGCTCTTCTTCGGAGGATGATTGGTTTCCTAAATGTGCACAAGCGAGAATCTGCTAGGCGTGCTTTGACAGGTCTCGAATTTTTTCACAGGTATTGGCTTTTTGAAAGTGAAATTTTGTGCTTACCCTCATTGTTGTATTTTTCTGATGTCACTTCGCTTATGATCAGATTTTCTGAAATGGTAAAAATTGGTACTGCTCAATTGACTTCACCTTTAGATTATCCTTGAAGTCAGCAAAGTACAATATTTTCTTTGAAAATACAAAATATGTGTCAAATTATGAATTGAGCCATGCCAATGCCAACAGAATCCAGCAATACCCAATTTGATAGAATTGCTTTCTAACTGACAGCCATGGCTTCATGGAATCATAAAAGAGAGAAAAAAGTCATCAGGTTTTATTTTCCAATATTCCATGGGGAAAATCCTATGCATATCTAATCCTTTGGATATATGAAGTCCCATCATTGATAAATAATTCAGTCAATCTTAAATTTAACTGTATCTTTTCCAGCTAGAACATGTTCTAAATGGTCGAGTGTTTCTCTTCCTTGTGTGCAAATAACAGTGAGAACTTTTTTGGTCTTTGAAGGTACCCATCATTGCATTCCTTCTTATTTGATGAACTTAAAGTTGCAACAGAGTCTCTCATTGATGAATCCTCTAAGAACGTTGAATCCAATCTCATGAAACTAGTGCACCCAAGCCTGTGCCCCATGCTGATCCTCCTCTCTCGTCTCAAGCCCTCCTCTTTGGCAAGTGAGACTGGGGACGAACTTGACCCATTCCTCTTCATGCCTTTCATTAGACGTTGTTCAACGCAGTCCAATATGAGGATCCGCATCCTCGCCTCCCGGGCGCTGACAGGTCTTGTTTCCAATGAGAAGTTGCCCCTTGTTCTTCTCAACATTGCCACGGAGTTGTCTCAATTAAACTCTTCAAGCTTGTCTTTGCCCATCTCTTTGAACTTAGTCCATGGCATCGTTCTGCAATTGGGTGAGCTTCTCGACACGAACTTGAGAAACCTTGGAGATTCAGGGAAGAAGGATCAGATATTAGGAGATTTGATTGGAGTACTTGTGCAGTGTTCATGGATTGGAAATCCCAGGAGGTGCATGTGTCCTGTTCTCAATGCTTCTTTCTTGAAGGCTCTCGATCACATGTTGAGTATTTCCAGAACTTGCCTGATTTCTCGAAATTTCCTCATCATTCGTAATCTTCTTCTTGAGCTCTCTGCAGAACCATTAGACCCGTTGTCTGGGGCCCCACAATGTGATCTGACTCTGTCAGAACTCCGAGGACAGTCAGCAGCATCATATTTCAGCTGTTTTCTTCCAGTGTCTGATGAATTAGCTGATAGGAATTCTTTGGGCTTGTCTGCGGTCAGGAAGAGTGATAATGCATCTATCATGCTTGAGGAGAAGCTGGTCCAATCCCTTTCTGATTCATCATATGAGGTTCGACTCGCTACACTGAAATGGATATTCAAGTTCTTGAAAACTGTGGAATCCAACCAAGATATGAATGATTTCCAAGAATGGGCAAAAGTCCACCTCCACAAGACTTTGATGGACCGGCTAATGTTGGAGACACACCACAGATGCCAGTATTACATTCTCAGGATCTTCTTTGTGTGGAACATGGTTCAGTTCGGGAAAGAATGTTATGATTCTGATTTTATTGGTTCAATGAATTGCGATGGTGTGCTCCAGCTCTGGGATAAGTTTGCTTGCATCTACGACCGTGCAAGACACTTAAAGACTCGACAGACAATCATTTGCTGCCTTGGCATGTGCATGAAGAAGATTACTGGGTTATTTGTGACAACTCTTGCTTCAAGAGAGTCAAAGACACAAACTCGACTCTATGAATGCATCTCTTTCTTTACTGCGCTTATTAAGCGGCACAGCAACCCCTCTGAGCCGGTGAATATTCGCAGTGCTACAGCAGAGGCAATGATCGCATCAAGTCTTCTCGAACGAGCAGAGATCATTGGCTCTTCAGTAAACAATTACAGGATACCCTCTGAGGATCGTCCTGGCTCTGAGCCGAAGGAAGTTATTGACATGTTTGCCCATCAAGTGCTCTCCATGTGGTTCATATGTATAAGGCTGCTGGAGGATGAAGACGATATAATCAGGCAAAACTTGGCAGAGGATGTCCAGAAGTGTTTTAGTTCTGTTGCAGGAATCGTCCCAACCCAGGTGGAGAAAGTGATCGAACTGAGCTTCGAGCATCTCTCCTCTGCATTTGGCCAGTGGATTGAATATTTCGACTATCTTGCCCATTGGGTACTTGAAATTTCCAACTATGAAGTCTCTGATAGGGACCTGGTGCGACGTGTTTTTGACAAAGAAATCGACAACCACCATGAGGAGAAGCTCCTGACATGTCAGATCTGCTGCTCCCACATGGAGAGAATCTCAGCTTCGAATTCTTGGAACGCCCACTTTTCCGACAGGACCAGGATCCGGGACTATCTATTGAACTTGAGAACAAAATTCCGTGATCAGTTGATCTCATTTGCTCGGGACCACATTGATCGGGAGAGCAGATTGGATTGGATTGGGGGAGTGGGGAACCACAAGGATGCGTTCTTGCCACTGTATGGGAACATGCTCGGCCTCTATGCCCTCACAAGCTGCCTCCTCCTATGCGAGGAGCGACACACCGATCTGAGACTCAGACTGCAGTCTGATGCAGTAGAGCTCGGAGGATCCATTGCCCCGTTCCTCAGGAACCCATTGATTCTGAATCTTTACTCGTCATTGATCAAACTACACCAGGAAAATGTCCTGGTCCAGCGGACCTCTCGACCGTTCCCGGAATCAAGGCCGAGGGACCTAGTTGGGATGGCTTCGATCCATATTTTCTTCTCAAGTAGTGGAAATTTAAGGAATCGCTTACACAGCAGAATGATATAGGAGGGTCTTCAGCAGAAAAGATACAGCTGTTAGTTTATACTAATCTGTTGTGCATTATATGCTTCAACTGATTCTTGACAGCATCACAGAGTTTTATGGTAATCCATATTCCTGAGTCATTTTCCATAGTTTGATTGTTGTCATACTTTGATTAATGTCAGGCTCCGCAACACGATTGTGTCGATACATATGAAAATTTTCTCAGGGTTACGCCATGGCTATTGATGGACTAACAATTTTGAATCGTATTGAAATTCGACTTTTTTGAGCACTTATCCAACAGAGAAGACTAAATTCCTCGTTTTCAATTTCAACGTGTAGTAGACGTTATTCCTTAGCAGCAAGCTAGGCTGTGGACAATGCAGAAGTTCGAAACTCATTTTTAAGTTGCCCGAAAGAGAATGAATATTGACCAGTAGGGTTTGACACTTCCTGTCTAATTGGGAGGAATTTGAATTATTCTTGTAGAAAACAATTGATGCTCAATTCACCACGAGGAACGGTGATTTAGTAATTTAAAATTCACTCTTGTACAGCAGGAGCTCCACATCTTATAAGTCCAATGAAAAAGTTAATATAACGTTAAAGCATATTATTACTGTATCATCTCACAGCTCGTAATAGTCGAGTACAGAGCTCGTGCTAGATAATTTTAAAAATATTTCAGTACGTTTCATTGAGTTTCTTATCATTAGCTTCTCAGTTATTGTGATGTTTGAAACTTATTAAATATGTTAATAGAAGTTGGTCGACCCTGAAATATAACGATATAAACTGCTTGAGAATTGAGGTTTAACAAGCAAGTTACAAATAATTCAAGTAAACTGTGTGAACCAATTCCTTATGTAGCAGGTTTTGGCTCTAGGTACCATGCGCACCGGGACCGGACACAGAATCCATCAGGAATGATTCCTCGACTTCTTACCCAGAGTTTATCCGAATTTTATCGAGATCTAACAAAAAAAAAACTACATTTTTCCGATGTGTGTCACTACTATTTAGATATCGGGTGGACCCACTGAGATAAAGCTCTCCAACAAAAACTACTTTATAGTTCTTTATCGACTTTCACTCTAGGCTATATCCGCGCAAGCCGAATCTTTTACTTCCTTTTCTTTTTTTCCCTAATCTCCTGAGATAGGTAGACTGGTAGGAGTAGCAAGGCGGATAGAAAGAGATACGAGTGTACATGGGAACTCGAACACACGTTTAATGAGACTAGAATCGAAACCTATTTTAACCGATTTCTTATTTTTCTACTCGAAACCTACCGTATTCTTATTAGAATTTACACGAAACCTATCCTATCGGATATCCATGCACGCGTACGGAAAGAGACGAGATGACTTTGCCGGCCGACGCGTTTTCAGAAGACAGAGATAATTAAACATACATATTTCGCGAGGGGAATTGTGCTTTTTCAAGTAATCCTAGGCGGTGGCGGCGGGGGAGGACCTGTCTTAATTCTCCATGCTTTATGCTCGAAATGTCAAAAAAGTAAATTTCTTATCAAGTAGATTGGTTAAGGTAGTAAGATATATCTTTCCCTTAAGTAAGGTCTCGAAAAATTCATGCTGGAAGATATTAACCCTTAGTAGGCCTTTCTGATTCGAACTGAATTAGTTAGAGTCTATTGGATTTCTGGATATCAGTGACGTCGAAAAAAAAGGGTAAATTTCTTAATCTGTTGATCACAAGGTTCGTGCATACGTTCGCCCGAAAGCCTACCACCTTTTTTCTTTGTAAACCTTTTTTTTTTCCTCCAATGTATACTAACTGTGATTGACTAATCCCGGTTCGAGTCGGACCAGCTCATGGAGGAGTAAAGTTCTTCCGATGTCAATTTTCTCCATTCTCAAAATTCAAACACAAAATTTACTTAAGAGGAAGGGGGTGTTTTACCGTTTTCAATGAATTCATTCCGGTTGTCTTCGTACGCTCTGTACAGATACAAAGGTTAATATGAAGACGTGGATCAAAATCCAACAAGTTGACATTAATAATGTTAGCAAGATAATATATTGATAATACTCAGATGGCAACCGAAATTACAATAAAAATTGGAATTGAAAATTTACGACACGAAAACGTGTTACAATCATCTAAAAATAAAATAAAATTACCGAATGGAAAGAATACAGAAAACAAAGGGTTGATGTCAATGTCAGTCACAGTATCATTATGGCTAATTCGTCCGTTTCAATTATGCCTTAAGAGAATCCAATGCGAAGGGTCCATTCTGGATGACATTTCACGTACGCTCGTCGCGCCGTGCACTGCATGCAAGTTGCTCCCGGTCGTACATGTTTAATGGGACCGTGAACACTTTTTACATATAAACCCTTCAAATCCCTTCTCCTTATCAATGTGGATTAAAATTCACATTCTTGTTGCATGGGCTTATATGGACTTTAATCCTGATTCGATATTGAATCCACGAGTTTGCTAAATTGAGAGTTACTTAATAAAAAAAGGAGGCTATAAATTCAAAATTAAAAGGAAACTATTTTGGGTAATAAGATAACAAATATTAAAAAGGAATAATTGTAAAATGGCTTTGAAAAAAGGGGAATAATTAATTAATGAAAAGTGAAAAGGTAAAAAAATCTTCCATGATCTATATACATTGAAACAAGACCTTAGCATCATTGACTTGCGAAAAGCTGCACGCCCCCCACCTTGTTGCGAGTATGACTCCCTCTCCCTTGATGAGTCGTCTAGCTCACTGAAAGTTCCTCGCTCCTCTCCCTTCGGTCGAGCGGCTTTCGCTCCTTTTTTTGGTACTGGGCGAAATAATCAATTCTTTGATCCCCGTCCCATATCCGGGACAGAAAACAAAAAGAAACTCGAAACTGATAAACTCACTTTGATGCTGAATCAATCCCGGAACCCATGTCCTTCCATCAATCATCCGGATCTACGTTGCATATCAACAGATTATGGTTTCGAGGGTCATCCATTACGAAAAGACCTTCCTCCGAGTGGATATGTGGAAGTATGCTATGATGATCCAGAGAAGCATCCAAAGGCAGGGCTAGTGACCGGAGCGAGGTCGTAACAGGGTAGCCGTACTGGAAGGTGCGGCTGGATCACCTCCTTTTCAGGGAGAGCTTATGCTTGTTGGGTATTTTGGTTTGACATTGCTTTACACCCAAAAAGAGGCGAGCTACGTCTGAGTTAAACTTGCAGGTGGAAGTCTTCTTTCGTTTCTCGACGGTGAAGTAAGACCAAGCGAGAAAAGGGAAAGCTACCGTCACGTGACGTGAGGAAATACCAATCAAATTATGACAAGCAGACAAATTATTGTTAACTACCTGAATAGTTACCATAATTACTACCAATAAGAACAATTTAATTGATGCATCTTTAACACATTATTGTGAGGTATGATCTTATCTAAGTTTTTCTTTTGTACCACCGATATCCAAAAATCCAACAAATCCTAATTGACCCAATTTGAACCCGGCTGGCAGTTCCGGTCTTTTTTTTTTTTTATTTACACTACCGATGTCTAAAAATTAAATATATCATGATTAATTCAGTTAAAGCCGGCTAAATAGATCCACACTTTTTAGACTGTAGTATATTCGAATGAGGAGTAAACTACATCAAACCCTTACAAATTATCTTTATATCGAGTAAGTTATAAAGATTTTGACTATGCTATTGTGATTAAATTACACTAATTGATTTTTACTAAATTGCCAATATATAAGTAAGTGCCATATAATTTGCTTTAATTACATAGATTTCGAATTTTTTTTATAATAAATTTTAGCAAATTACTTTATTATATCGTACCAACACTTTCTTTAATTCCATGCTAGAACTTGCCCCATTTAAACTCGTCCAACCTGGGATATGATTCGTGCCAGTTTGCTGGTTTCGTGTGGTCATGATATTCAAATTTTGTCCGACAAGTCCCAGTGCCTCCGTATGCAAGCCACTAAAGGTAAGAGACATGGTGAATCATGGGATGTTAACTTATTTGAAGGAAAATCGAACGTAAAATCGGTAGAATACTAACGATCGTGCCGCACACTGTAATTTACAGCCAAAGAGAGAGGCAATTTTACGCTTCCTATTTTTACAGTGAAATATTTATTTTTCATTGCGAGAAAAAATGGTTACATGTATATTCTAAATCAAGAATTTGTGAGGACAAATTCTTGTGTTATCACATGATAATATTTACATGATGTCATAAATTAATGATATTCAGTTATTTTAAGTTTTTTTAAAAGGGTTAATAACCTACGGCCCAAACTCAAGCCAGTTTCTCATTTTTGACACGAGCTTTTTGTTATGACCTAAAAAGGAGCGAACCATGAGACATTAGTCCCGTTTCGCATGACATTAACATTTTCTGTCAAAACTAACTGCTATATCCTACGTGGCACTTTAAAATTGATGACGTGGTGAGTAAATGATGACGTGGCAGCGCCACTTGAAATTTGCGGGTTAGGTTATTGAAATGACAAGGTTGCCCGCCACCACCATCTTGTTTAGTTTGAAATTTGACGGGGAACATTCTCCTTCCGCTCTTTTCCTCTCTCTGCTATTGTCGCGTCCCTCGAAGCTGCCGCTCATTGCTGCCCGACCTCTAGCCTCCTCCGTCACAACCTCCTCGTCTTTTTCTATTTTCTTCCAATCCTTCACTCTAATCAAAATTCAGAGCATTAAATGGCTCAATTTCACACCCATTGAAATCTAAGCAGCAAATCGAAAGCAATGTTGCTTTCTTCGTACTATGAATGGGGGACGAGTCGTCTCTTCCATGGTCAACCGTAGCAGAGCCATTACAGAGAGGAGTAATACTTTTACTCTTTGCTCATTGACCAAGTGCCTTTGAAGGGAATCCGGACACTCTCCACCATGAAATAGCTCAATTTTGATCCAATCACATTCATTCTTAATCTATGATGGAGCCAGTATCTATGATCGACGATAGATCGGACATCTCACTATTCTGCTCAACAAAGAGATCAGTCCGTTGATTACTTCGCAGCAGCCACCGAGGAACGCCGCCTTGTTCATGGTGATCCTGGGCTCAGCCCCCACTCAAGCCATGTTCAAAACCCTAAAATCACTTGATCGATGGCGGAGCTGTTTTGTTCACCTTGCTGAGCCCCGCCAGCGGTTCGTTCATTCATCAAAAACTTCTCACTATGCCCAGTTAACACGGCCTCAATTTCTAACAGCGGGGAGAGGGAGAGGTGGGAGAGAGAGTTGTGTTAAATTGGATAATTGGAAATGGGTAAGTTAAGAATCGAAAGAATATAGAAGAAAAGAAGATTGTGAGGGAGGAGGTGAGCGGCCGGGTGGCGGCATCGGCGGAGGAGGGCGGTGATTGGCAGAGAATTAATGGAGAAGGTTGAAACATGAAGAGAGAAATACGTATTTATCCTTGTTAGATTTGAAACTAACTAGATAGTGAGGGGCAAACTTGTCATCTCAACAACCTGTCCCTGCAAACTCCAAGTGGCGATGCTATGTCATCATTTGCTTGCCACGTATTCGATTTTAATGGGCCTCGTAGGATTAGTATAGAGCGGTTAGTTTTAACGGGGAATGCTAATGTCGTGCTAAACATGATTAACAAGTTGTAGTTCGTGCCGTCGGGTCCAAATATGTTATTAACCGTTTTAAAAAAAATCCTAAAATGAAAAAAAAAATTACAAATAACTAAATCTAATTAATTTGTGACACTACGTAAACACTATTACATAATATACCACTCATTACATACAAGAGTTTCTCCAACAATACCGTGTGATAAATTTCTCACAAAATTCTTGGAAAATTATTGTCGGTTGTCATTTGATTTGAGCACTATTAGATAATGGAGAATGTTAATGAATATTTTAGTCATAGAAAGATCTTTTTTATGCGTTATAATGAGGAATTGTTGTATTTTATAAGTATATCATGAGTTGTACCATTCTAGGGAGGAATTTTATTATTTAATAAAATTAATAAAGAAAGTGAATATATAAATTATTAAATAAAATTTTAATTACGGATGCATAATTTATTAGTTTTTTATTTTAATAATTATTAAAAGTTAAATTTCATGTGTCGATGTATAATTTGAAAACCCGAAAGTACGCTAAAGGGATAAATTGTTCTCACGTATGATACTAGAATCCGACCCGTGTTGTGCAAGGATTATGTTATTTAAATAAAATTGATGAAAGTGAATATATTATTACTTTAAGGGAGGATGTCCCATTTTTTGTGTCACTCTTTCATTTCTAAAAGTACCATTATGTATATTAATTAAAATATTACCAACCCTTAAATTGGAACAAATGAGGGTATGACCGTAAATTTAGTATATATAACTATGCACTTTCCACTCTTTTATCTCTCGCACTAGAAACTCTCATCCTCTTCTCTCTCCACGTTCTTTTTTTCTCTTTCTAATAAATTTATATTTAACTGTCACATTTCATTCACATTCTTTTATCAGTGAATTGTACATGCAAATTCTGTATTTTGATTTCATTTATACAATACACTTTTATAGCTATCCAATTTATTACTTGAAAAATTAATTATAAATAATTACTCTCTTCGATCATGCATGAATAAATATTTCTAATAATTTTTATTAATATAACACATATCGTGCATATTCCTTGGTGAGACCATCCACACATCTGATTTGCACAGAGACTGACCCGGATCCATGGGCTTGTGTGATGTTTATGATGTCAGGAAGAATAAACTCCTCGTTATAAAAGAAAATAAGAAGAAGAGAGAGGAGTGAGAGAAAATGAGGGTAGAGAAAGATTGGGTAATTACGTATTAGTAAATATATCATCACACCATTAATTTTTCTTAGTCAGATTTTTTTTAAAATTGAATTTTAGATATTCATGGTTAATTTTTTTTTTTGTGCATAATGCTAGTATCCAGAAGTCTCTTTTGCTTCGATCCCGTCAGAGCCAAGTTGGTTCATTAAAAGGTAAAATTCTCCCAATATGAGTTTTCTCAATTCACAAAGATTCGAACCCAGGATATTTACTTAAGGGGAACACGTATCTTACCACTTGAACTAGCTTGTTGTTATATTTATAGTTAATTTAGAGGGGTTAAAAACACACAAAAAAAAAAAAAGGTGAGGTGTTCCCTATATAATGCAGATTTACATATATGGACTTCGATATTCCAATGTTTACTTCGTGCATATTTGGAAGCTTCCTTGTAATTAGTCAAAATATTTACCAACTCTTCTGCTCCTTTCGAGATTAATATTTATTAAAAAAACATTACATTTACATGCTTATAATTAATCCAATTAGTTTAATTCTCTATAAATACCAGTTACCCTATGGTTATTTTTGTCCATCTCCCCCCCACTTCCACTTGACAAACAGTCAGAAAGGTGATCGAACGTCGCCAGTGTCTTCTCGAAGAGCAAGAAGCAGCAGGCTCCTCCTTTGAACGAAAAAGAAGAACGATGAAGAAGGTCGTGCTACCGAAGAGAGAACCGACAGATTCAGCATCGCCGCCGTCATCTTTTTCTGGGACTGCGACAGTGAGATATGCGGAGTGTCAGAGGAACCGCGCGGCGAGCACTGGAGGGCACCACACCGATGGTTGCCGGGCTTTCGTGGCTAGCTCTTCGAGAGCGGACTCGTTTACCTGTGCTTCGTGCGGTTGCCACCGCAACTTCCACAGGAAGGTGGTAGAGCAGTGCTAGGCTGTGCGTGTGATCTTTGTCTTGTCGATTGACATGTTTTGTTTTGGTTTCTTTCCTTATTTGCGAATGAAATAGCCATACACAGGGAGAGAGAAGACAATGGAGTCCTCTTTATTTTCCGCTTCTTGCAAGTAAGTTTTACATGTTTTAAAATGACAGATCAAACTTTATACGTTTTACGTCGTTATGAATTCGAGTCCTTTCCTTTGCATGCTATTATATTAAGCTCACGTGGCAAACGATCCGTGACAGCGGTATGATTTTTCACTTTTTAATACCGACCGACATTTTCTTATCTAGGGTTTGCCCTATTTGGTTGGAAAAAAAAACATTATACATAACAAGTACATCGCGTGTCATATGTGTGAGTCAATAGCTGTTTAATACATTAGTAAAAATAGTTACAAATATCTGATAAATTATGCACATTGTACTTTACATGTTAAACGCTTGTTCGCTAATTCAATTTTGCTGACTATCTAACGATGATTCGATCGAACTTTGCGATTGATAGAACTTATGTTGGTACATAATGATCATTTTTGTTTCGAACTTCTCAACATTTAAAAAAAAAACCTCTAAATAATTCAGTCCATTTCCATCATTTTTATTCTCAATGATAAACAAAAATTCGAATAATCTAGTTCGTCCGTGTAGGGACAAAAAATTATGATTATACGAAATATTCGATAAAAAAATGATAGCAATGGACAAATTTGTTATTATTTTTAAAAAAATTGAGGACAATATTTATTAACAGTAAAATTAGATTAAACAAAAAATGATTGTTATGTGAATTATTACTAACACAAATGATAGTTTACTCGGACACGGTAGAAAATTTTCTTGAAGTTTTACAGTGTCTTCCCCCATTTTTCACGAACAAAAAGAAGGATAGAGGCAAGGGGAGCCGCCTCCCCGCTGCGGCATATTTAAACTTTTGCGTTCAATTGTAAACATGCTAGAGTACTGAACGACTAACATTCGGTACTGGACTGTCAACGTAACACCACAAAAAGTCTAATATATAGTTTCATAAATCGGCATCCTTCAAATTTAAGTCCAATGACCGTATTTTATTGTATATATTGATGCAGGTAAATGAAATGTATTCAAATCCGGGACCTTACGATCACCGAATAGCATAAGAATGAGTTTTGAAATACTAAACTACGATTATCGGTGGATATGATTATCATATTTTTACGGGCTCTTGAAGTGTTTCGGGACCTTACAATCATAGAATAACATAAGAATGAACTTTTAAATACTAAACTACTGTTATCGGTGGACATGATTATCATATTTTTACGGGCTCTTCAAGTGTTTAGAGCTCATGGTACGATTCTGACGGGTAGAATTTCTCGAAACCCTTTTATCCACCATCTCTTTCCACTCCCTTCTAAACCCAACGACCTTGTTTGTTTAGGAAAAAATCACTGTTATCCCGATGTCTAACGTACCGTGATCAATTCAATTCAAGCCAAGTGGGTCCGCTAGGGGTAAAACTCTTCTAAAACGAATTCCCTCTATTATCAGAGTGACCGAACTCGAGATCTTACTAAAAGGGAGAGAAACATATTACCAGTTCAACTAATCTACATTAGTAAAGATGGGTTTTTTTAGTATGTACTTAAATGTTAATTAAAGCCTAAATTAAAAGAACACATAAAAAATAATTTTTATGAAACTAAATAAGTTCAAAATAGTTTACAAATTAAAAATATTATCTATAATAGATATTAAAATAATTGATATTTTTAATTTTTTTAATTGTTGTCCCACAATAGTCAAAAGCATGAACCAGTGATATTTAATTAAATTAAAAAAAAGTCCATATTTTTAATTGTTAATCATCGGACATGTTATTGAACCGGTGGATTCCTATTTGTAACACTTTCTTAGGCTAGTCAACTGTTGTCAAACATAACATCTATATTCTGCATCTGGCAAAAAAAAAATCTATATTATGTATCTATATTATATATGTAAATCTTTGGGATGCTCGGTATCCTTTTTAATTTCTTAAATCATCCATTAATTTATAAAATTGATTTATTAGTATCTGTTTGATCAAGAAAAAAAATGGTGTAATGGTAAATTTACAATACCTAAATATCAAATATTTCACTGCTATCGTATTCTCTCTTATTACTTCACACAAATTTTTTCACCAAATATCTCTTTGGTAGATTTATTATTTATAAAATCACACACTTCACCATATTTATTACTTACATTCGTATTTACTTTTACCGAAAAATTACATTATCGACATTAATTATAATTAAAATTTTATTTAATCAGTTACACATCCATTGTTCTCATCAATTGCACGTGCATAGCACAGATTGATTTCTAGTATTATCATATGAAAGAGTTGGGAGGGTTTTCGTGTTTTTTATCCTTCTCTAAATCCGCCGTCTACTTAGTTTACGTATTAAAATACATGACACTTAGTTACCAATACATGTACTTTACATCTTCCTTCTGTTCAAGAGCAAAAATAATTTCTCAACTGCTCGCACTCTTCCGTCCCATTCTGTAACTACAATATCATCCACAAAAAGTTATTTTAACCGTTCAAATTCTCCTCTTTCACACAATACCCACGATATCAGTAACAAAAGAAATTCATTCCAACCATCCATATTTCCTTGCTCACTCCATATCTGCACTGTAAAAAAATTCCAGTTCTTTTTTAAATTTTATCTCTTCAAATAATAACCCACCTATTGTTTCATTTTTGTTTGCTTTTATTTTTCTCCCGTGCCAAGTACTGATGCAACTCCAGTTTCTATGGCTAGAACATTCATTTTAATTCAGTTCCTCATCAAACAAGAGATCATGGCATCATCAACATGAGCTTCTCCTCACTTGCCTTTATTGGAAGTCTCCAAAATTCAAATTTTATAAATAAAAGAAAGAATATTGAAATGCTAATTAAGCCTATTATTGCATGTTAATATAACTAACAATGTTAAATGGAGATCTCAAATATTAACATGTACGAAGTTAGTACCCCTTAATAAGCTGACACACTCAAGTCTTGATAGCCGTGATGCGTCGGACTTTTTGCTATTCAATGATATAATACTCTATGAATGTTCAATAAAATTCAATGTGTATATGGCCAGACAAAGCCAGCAGCTGCAGATGCAATCCGCTCAAACCGTTCCACAATCCAAATGCTGATGTTTTGCTCTGATAGAATCTAGTCCAGAAGAATGTTCAAAATCATTAACGAGAAAATTGTCTGCCCAGGACAATCAGACAGCACTTAGCGCAGGCAAGAAGATCAAGAAGAGAGGTATCTTGTGAAACAGATTATTGATTATAGGCTATAACCAAAAGGCTTGTCTACCAATGTTTCATCTATTCATCGCACCACAAGGCATTCTGTAAGTAAAATCAATAACTTAAACATGCCCAAACAGCTTGCTTGGGGGTAGTTTCTAAATCAACCACCACAACACAAAGCATATGCGGTGTGTTGAATCACACTGGCATAGCCAAAACGAAGCTCCCCTCTCCTCTCGACTGGAGAAATGGAAACGGCGTACCGTTCATATGGAAGATACTCTGCTCTCTTGATCAAATGACAGATAGGAATGGTTAGAGAAAAGACCTGCAAATCCCTTCGAGAGACAGTGTTCCACCAGACATGGACCCTTCGAGGAACTGATTGGACTGCTGCAATTCCTAGCAATGTCCATGCAGTCATCTCGAACGCTCTCGTCCAGGACTGCAGGAAACTCATGGAACCTGAGACACTGCCTCTTGGAATTTGTCGAGGGTGGGCCCACTGAGTCTGGATGGCAAGCATCTGAGGGTTCATCCTTGTCTATTTTGAGCACATCAATTAGCCTCCTCTTTAGACCAGGTAAGCTCTTCAATCCTGAGAGAACCAGAGCTGTCACAGCATTGTAGATATTGTACTGACAAAAGAGAATTGGATTAGTTAGTTACCAAACGGGATTTACCAGGAAGAGAATCATCGTGGCCCTCATGGGATTCCAAATCACTACACGTACAATGCAAGTTAGAATTGTTTCTTGACCCCGAGATCCTGTTTCAGAAGGGAATCAGCATATGCAACTCTTCCATGGCGCATTTACATTCAAAATCTCACAGAAATGTAAAATGTCCCCTGCTGAATTTTCTGAATATAGCAGAGTTCAACTAATATAGATCGAAGCAGAGTAGTTTTATGTGGTCAAGATTATTTCAAACCTGTACATGTGCTCAACAAAATCATCTATCAGAACAGGCCATGCACCTGAAAAAGCCCAAGAAAATCTCTAATAAGTCTTCCTCTTCAATAAAAAAAAAAAAGTAACTGGACATACAACACAGCTAGACCTCATAAAATTTTAAAAGATACAAATTCAAGATTCTTATACCTTCAGGATCATAACCTTCAAGAGTTTCATGCACACAGTGGCTAAATGCTAGGACTTGCTGCCAAGTGTCCTCTGAGATGTTGTATCGCTGATTTCTCTGCAAATATTTCAGCAGTTTAGACTTTAATGCAAAGTTGAAGTTCCATTGAGAAAGAAAATGCAAAATTTCAGTAAATAAATCTTCTGGAACAGGATGCAAAGGGATACTTTGGTTTTTTTGATTTAATGTATTTTAACAGTTTCTAATACAAACAGTGACAAATATACCTCTACAAAATCACACCAATGGTTGAGAAGCCGAAATCTCCCAGCCAAAATGAGCCTCCAGGCAGCAACAGCTTTGCTGACAGCTGTAAACAGTTTCATACAAAAGTTAATCAAAATAAAACGTAGTTATCATTCCCCAAGCATAGATACAGAACCAACAGACTTACTGATATTCTTTTGACCATTTTCACGGCAAATGAAGAACACGAAATCATAGAAGCGTGAGAATTCAGAAAAGTCCACCTGGAAGACAGATTTGCCAAGTTAAATTTGTTAACTAGATTTGATCGTTGACGAATCAAATTGCACATCTTATTAGCAAAAGTTTGCATAAATATATGCTACTTATGAGGATGCATCACTTTTCCAATATTTAATAAAGCCTAAACGAAAAAATGGATATGTCTATCCAAAAATAATAAAACCAACAATTAAATGAAAGTTACCGTTAAGTTGAGCTGAGACATGAGCTTGAATAATTCTTCAAAAAGTGAGTTCCTGTAACATTTTAATATATCATGTCAAAATCAGAATTGGAAGGGGCATATCCTTGATCAAACATACTTCGAAAGCATGTCCAATTGGTGGCAGCAGCAGCAGCAGATGCCACATAGAATAGACCAAAAACTAGCATGAATTGGTTCAAGTAGTAAGATACTTGTACCCCTTAAGTAATAGTCTTGGGTTCGAGTCTTTGTGAATAAAAAAAAACTCATGTTAGAAGAGTTTTAGCCCTTAATAGACCAACCTGTCTCGAACTGAATTAGTCTATAATTTAAAAGGCTTTTGGATACCAGTAGTGCAATACCAAGGAAAAAAACAAGACCAAAAGCATTTGTTTCTTATTACAATTTTTGCTTGCTGGGCAGCCCTCATAAACATGTTATTTTTATTAGATATTCTCAGGAACAGGTGAAATCTCATTCCAGTGTTCTGTCACCTAATTTGGCTTTGCACAAGATTTTTACTTTGAGTATGAAATGCATATGGAAGAGATAATACAGTTGCAAATAAAGGCACAGCATAGTACTGGTATTGTCAAAAAGCAAGCGCAAGCACTCTATACAAATCCTTCTCTCCCTTTTTCACTTATTTTAGGGGATGAAATGGAACAGAAATAAACCATTAGCACTCGTCCTCTATGACAAAGGCTCAAAATATTAAATACTACGGTCCAAGTACATGTACTCCTAGCACACATGCTGCACTGTGAGAAACTGTGAAGCACAGAAATATTTCTTCAATCATAAAGACCCAAAGCCTTTGAAGAGCACTAAACTCAACTATCCAACATTGAATACCCTCCACAATCCCGTGGCAAAAACCATGGGCAACGTTGTACATACTCACTTACTTAGAAACAAATCTGACAACACATACCGCATAGTTAATCTTGATTGGATCGTTTTTAAGAGCTGCGCCAAAGCATCCCGACAGAAGTTAGCCCGTTGCAATTCATTCTCCTGACTATGAACGCCGCTCATACAAACAGATGCAGTACCATACCTGATGGCTGCAAAAAGAACCAAACAGAAAAACTTAAACAATTAATACCTGACTAGATATGCTGTGTCAAGTAGCAATAAGCCGATAACTAAAACATCTCAACCCAGAACTTCTCTCTCTTTCAAAGAAACAGACTAAACAGTCGAACATTTCACGTACTGTTTTCCCCACACGTCCCCTCAAAAACCGAGAAAACAGAATCTACAAATAGAAATACCAAACAACAGTGGTTTAAAAACCAGTGGAAGAGCTAGCAAAGAACTCAGAAACAGAGCACGATATCAGAAACGAATGGAAAACAAGAAAAAGGTGGGAAATTTCAACGAGTTACCACAGAATCGGCGGTAGACATCGATGATGTCGAGCTGGACAGGCCAGGAAGAGTCCATGGAAGGCTCTGGTCGGGCGCTCTAAATCAAGAAAACGAGGAAGGGTTCCGACAACAGGGCTGGTCGGATGAAACCCTAAAGAATCCCGGGTTAATTCACATGAAAAACAATCAAATTTGACGTGGAGATTTCGCTCGCTGAATCTAATTTATATGGGCTTGTTGCTCTATCACGAGAGCTTCCTTTCTCGGGGGAAATTCCGTGTATTCGCTTGCCGTATTTTCTCAGCTTCTTCGAGTCTGCTGGTTTTCTTTTTCTTTTTCTCCTTTTTGTTTTGAGCAAGCCCCAGCCACCCTGCCGATTTCACCAGTGCCTGTGGGACCGGTACATCCGGAGGAAGATGAGCTGGTTCGGTTGCCCGATCCGAATATGCCCAAGTAGACCGGTTCCCAGGGCCGGTTATGTCATTCTAGGGTCAATGCCCGTAGATTTTCCAAGATAGAGTAAATTGATTAATTCATCCCGAGAAATGCAATACACATCAAGTTCTTCTTTTTCTAATTTGGTATATTAATACCGTTCTCCTAAATATCAATTTAGTCTTTTAAACACCAATCTCTTCATTCTAAACATCAATTTTATCATCTGAACTTCAATTTAGTCCTTCTGAATATCAATTTTATCCTTAGTGAACATCAATGTTATCCTTTCTTAACAGAATCTTAACGTTATTGCTATTTCAAATTCCCATTTTCGTATAGACTTCTAACAGTTTTAAGTAGAGTAAATTGATTAATCTATTCCTGAGAGATGTGATGCATATTAAGTTCTTTATTTTCTAATTTTATACAGTTTTATATAGGTCCATGACAGTTTTAAGTATTCTGATAATATTTTCTCTTTTGATTATATATGTTACATTTCATCACCCTCACCTTCTCTGCATTCTCTCCCTTCCTGATTCTATCAATCCCCTCAAAATTATTTTCCCCACATTGATTCTACTACACGATTAAAGGTCCTAAACAAAATCGTACCCTCTAATTGAATCCCCAAGTGGAAGCTCCAAAATCCAAGTATTGAAAGCCTTAAATCGCTACAGGAAACTCCCATCCCAAATTGATTTGATAGAAGTTATCGCTAACAACAAACTAATAGCATGAACGTACAATGTGCATCACATGATATATTTGACGGGCAAAGGAAGGAAACAACAATTCTTACTTCAAGAATAGCCAGAAACAATGTCAGACGGTTCCTGAGGCGCCCTTTTTTCCAGGTGTATATGAATATTATTACTAAATATTATTTTAATTATCGATTTTCATTATCCTTTTTGATATTTCTCTTTTGTTTTGTCTGTGGTACCCATAGAATAAAGACATCACCTATAAACAACACCAATCAAACCCTAAAAGCAACGATCCAAAATCTAAGTTGCTTAAGCAAACTCAAATTAGTGCATGAAGTAAATACCGCAATGAAGATTCGAAAGGACATTTTTTATGTTCAACGATTTTAGGGACGAAATGACGTTTTGGATGTTTAACAAATGAAACTCCATCGATATTTTTCATTTTCCCTTTTTTTTCACTTATATAATTTATTTTTTGAAAAATATTTTTGTTAAATTTTTTTTTATGAAATACTTTTTTTAGAGTAAGTAGGCAATTTCATCCTTGAGAAATGTGTTGAGTATCAAGTTCATCCTTTTCTAATTGTGTACATCAATTTAGTTCGCTAAATATCAGTTAGGTCCTCCTGCACATCAGTTAAGTCATCCTGAACATCAATTAGGTCCTCCTAAATATCAATTAGGTCCTCATGAATATCAGTTAGGCCCTCTTAAACATCAATATTGTCCTTACTGTATTTGAACATCAATTTAATCACTTTTGTACATCATATTGTTCCTTCTATCCATAAAACATCCATTTTTTCGAAAAGTCATTGAACATCAAATAGGTCATGTCGTGTATGTTTTGCTAAATTTTAACATTTAGTCCTTCATTCTTGAAAAAAGTCAATGAAGATCAATTTCGTCTTTCTGTCAATAAATATCAACTCTCTCTTCCTCTCCCCCTCATCACCCGATTACACTCTATTATTCATCATCTTATTGTAGATTTTTACTATGTCGAGGAAGGGGCATTGAGGAGTTTGAGGGCATTCCTAACCACCTACTTCACCATATCAAGGAAGGAGGAGTCGAGAAGCCTCTTTTGGATACTCATATCTTAGTTTACATACCCTCAAATTCAGTGATTTTGATGTCTCTTGAAATCTTGAAGTGCATAATATAGTTTATAAACAAACAGAATACTAATAAATGGAGAAATAAGTATGAAATATTCACCTAAAATTTGTGAATCGTCACAAATTTTTCAAAACTTCTAAACGTGATAACTTAAAAACCGTACAACGAAATCAAGTTTTGTAAAATCCTATGGGTTCCCAGAGTTATGAGCAATCTATAGATGTGAAGAATTCAATTAAAGAAGGCCTTTACAAAACTTTATCATTAACAATGGAGCTAAACTTTCTCTCTGTAACTTGATGAATGTATAAAGTTATCAACAAACAATTCAAATAGAATGGGTTAATCTCTCTCTGTGAGCTGCTTTTCACAAGCAAACATTCATGTAAGTCACCTTCATTTCTCTCTTTGAGCTCTCTTCAAGCATTTATGTAAGTCATATCTTAATCATTCTCTACCCCTTTCATGAGAGAAAGGTGGTAGTGATTAGGAAAGAAAGAGAAATGGACATGAAGGGGTGAAAAATGGGAGAATGATGTGTGTGCATGTGTATTAAGGAGGAGAGAGAGATAGGTGGAGATGATGTGTGCTAAAGAGAGAATTGGGAATGATGGGAGAGAGAGAGAGAGGTGATAGTGATTGGCAGAGAAAGAGAAATGAGAATGATGGGGAGAGAAAGGTGGGAATGATGAGTGTGAATGTATATTCAAGAGGAGAGAGAGAGGTGGGAGTGATGTCGGCTAGAGAGAGGGGTGAAAACAATGTAGGGAGGGAGTTGGGAGGAGGGAGAGAAGGGGGAGGATGTATGTGCATGTGTGTCGAGAGAAGGGTGTGAATGATGGAGAAGAGAGGGAAGAAGAGTGTAGATGGGAAAGAGAAGGGGAATGTGAAGAATGTGCATGAGAAGAGGGGAGTGATGGGGGAGGAGAGACATACGTATACATGTATGTGTGTATCTGTGTGTTGAGAGAGGGGTAGGAATATTGAGGGGAGAAGGGGAAGAAGAGTATATGAGGGAGGGAGGGTGTGTGAGAGAGGGGGTGGGAGGGAGAGAGTGTGTGTGTGTGTGTGTGTGTTTTTGAGAGGGGGGGTGGGAATGGGGAGAGAAAGTGTGTGTGTGTGTGTTGAGAGAGGGGGTGGGAATGGGGAGAGAAGTGTGTGTGTGTGTGTGTGTGTGTTTTGAGAGGGGGGGTGGGAATGGGGAGAGAAAGTGTGTGTGTGTGTTTTGAGAGAGGGGTGGGAATGGGGAGAGAAAGTGTGTGTGTGTGTGTGTGTGTGTGTTTTGAGAGGGGGGGTGGGAATGGGGAGAGAAAGTGTGTGTGTGTGGGTGTGTGTGCACGTGCACGTGCACGTGCGCGTGTGTGTAAAGAAAAAATTGACCATGATGTGGGAGAGGAGGAGAAGAGTAGAAGGGGGTAAGAAATAGGGAATTTAAAACTCTCAGGAACCTATTTAAAAACTACTTATTTGTCATTTTAATATCATTATCATTCCGTTGATTGTAAACTTAATTGGTGTTTGGAAAGACTTAGTCGATATTTATAATGACCTAATTGATGTTCAGGAGGACCTAACTAAAGTTCAATAGACTAAATTGATATTCATGAGGATATAATTAATGTCCATAAAAATGATATTAATGTGTAAAATTAGAAAATGATGAACTTGATGCTTAATGCATCTCTCAGGGAAGAATTTGCCTATTTACTCTATTTTTTTTATGGAATATGCCTTTTTTTTGTGGAAAAAGTAACGGTCGAATCAAAGTGGCAAAAACTCGAAAGGTTAAAAACCTAAATGACAAAAGATAATAGTTTATGACGAAAATAGTAAAAACGTAAAAGGTTGAGAACCAAAAGTGTCATTTACCATTCTTTTAAGTTACATGAAAATAGTAATGGTGGCAACCCGCCACTCGACTATACAATATTCGAAACTTTTGTGCTCAACAGCGAATATGTCATATAAATTAAACAATCGACACTAATATTGGCCATGTCAATATAGTACCACTAAAGGACTAATATAGTCCAAGATGTCAGAGTTTGTTAAGGGCCAAGTTTAAGAGTCACTTCTAGCTCTTAAAGTGTGATTCAAGTATAAGATTTCGACCTCACTAAAACATAATGGGAAGATCTCTCAAGAGTTCCAGAATTTCACTGTACAACATGCATTCATAGAAGGGAGTGGAGCAGTGAACATGTTGGTGAGGATGGCTCAAGACGGGATGGTGGGATGCATGGAGCCTCAGTTCCTGGAAGAACCACCTTGGCAACTACTTAATATTTTGATTTCGATGCTAGGGGAGTATACCTCCCAAGAGTTGTTAGTTCTGCCTGTCAAATTCATGGAATTGGATTTGTTAAAGAAAAATAAAGGAGCACATAGTTCACATGATAAGAATCGAATTCAAAATCTCTAGGTTACAAGTCATAGTTATGCGTCACTGCACTAGGATCATTACCTAGATTGAGGCTAAGTGAGGGGAAGGGATTAAGGGAAAAGAAATGGAAGAGAATGAAGGGAAAATGAGAGTAAAATTTTAAATTTATTTGGGAAAGAAAAAATTTAGTTAATTGATTTAATTATCTTTCCTTATGTTTATTTTTAAAAAATTAGAGGATAATTTGATTATTATATTCCTTTTTAACTCTTTCGCTGCCATTCAACCTGAATTTTTCATGTACAGAGAATGCACATGAGTCTAGAAAAGTGGAATGAAGAGGAGATCAAAGTGGCATGGAAAGTCTCATGGGTGATATCGAATCCAAAACCTCTAGGTCATAGAGCGAGAGCAATACCAACTATATTAGACTCTCTTTTTCAATTTAGAGTTCAAAGATGATGAGCTTTAGAAAGGGAAATAAGGTAAATATTTTATGTCCATTCCCTTCTTTTCCTTAAAAAAAGGGAAATAGTACATACGAGGTAAAAGAATTCATCTCGTTCTAGTTCTGGTCACAAAGTATCTAGAACTAGTATCCGAACTGAATATATAAAGAAAAACTAGTTTGTGTGATTGTTTTCGGTTTGGTCATAACTTTCTTGTTCGGACGGTACCTCAAAAAGAAACTCCTGAGTTACACAACAAGAACACTGAATAAAACTGCACCCTTATTCCCTCTTCACTTCACAACTAGCTGTTTTCATCCAAATGTAATCTTCGAACAAATCGAATGCAGAATGAGACCTCTGTGCATCATCCATCGGCACGATATCCCAGTAAAAATGCAGAAAGAAAAGGAGAAGCGAATTGAACGAAGAGCTCAGTTGCCATCCATAAACAGATGTATTTGTTGATGCCTGTGACTCTGTACTCTATTCACAAGAGCTTATTCCAAATACCATGCTGCTCATCTGTAAGACTTCATTACAACTACTCATCAGCTTTGTTGATACCCTTTGTGCTACTAAACATAGTACTCCTTTCCCTTTCCTACTTCTTTATCTTCCTGACCCTTCTCGGCCCCAGAACCACTAGCTTACCGACCAAGCACCCGCACCTCGCCCGGAAATGAAGAACGGCCCTTCCATTCCTCGGGGCCACCTTCTTCAGCTCGGCCTCCAATGCCCGGTAACGGTCTCGGGGCAACTCAATCATGGCTTTCCTCGACCCTTCTTCATTTGATGAGCTCGAATTCTTCAAGCACTCCTCGGTTTCCAGCTGAATATTGTACTCAGAGGCGTTCCTGAGACCCCTGCACCTGGGATCACCACACTTCTGGCCGGAGAAACACACCACCAGCCCCCAAGTGGCCAAAGCTGAGCAAGAGACGCCGATTGCGATGCAGCTGTAAATCAGAGGCTCCTCGCAGATTTCCACTTTAACCATGTAAGCAATAGTCCTGACAATTCCCGGTAGCCAAAGGAATATGAACTTGGCATATGGGTACAACAAGAACACAGAAGCACCGACTGCAGCGATCAAGAACAGGACATCGATGGCGGACACTTGGGATCCACAACACGGCAGAGTTTTCCGGCAGTTCGATGCCAGGGAGGCCTTTCTGTTCCGGAACTTGTAAGTAGAGTTCCCGGGGCTCCCCATGATATTGAATTATCTGTCGGGGTTGTTGCGAAAAGCGATCGAGTTATAAAAATAGACCATTTCAGGAACAGGTCTGAGAGGTTGAAGCCCAGTTTTTGATACAAAACCTCGGCGGAATCATATCAAAAACCCCAGAAGGAAAGATCCCAACTTAAATTCTCCCGCGGCAGAAATATCAAGTTCTGAAAGCTCCCAGGAATCGGAATCTGATCCCACGACAGAAGTCGGGAATTAAATTCCACTTTGCCATACCAAGGATCATATCAATACCCTGTACCAAAATCGAGCCGACCCACCAACGTCATCGATGAGCTCAAGTTCCAAGCTTTCGAACTCCCGAAACGATGAGAAATCAAGAATCCACTGGACAAATAGCAAAACTTGAAGGCCGAGGGACCCCAACCCAGAAAGAGGCCGGCGTGAATGGGTTTTATGGAGTAGAATAGGATGGAATGAGACGGGGAGGTGTGAGGAGGGCAAGGACAAACGAAAAGATGTCAAGAGAAGGAAGATTTGCTGTAATTTTAATTGCAGAAAATGGCTGTGCTCTCCCTCCACGCTCCAGTCTCCATTCATTCATTCACGTATTAAATGGTTTTGGCTGGTTTTGTGGAAAGGAGGGGGGAGTCATGCAGGCAATGAAAAAGACCACCCGGTCAATTCATTCTTTTTTTTTTTTTTTTTTTTTTTTGGTTGCCCACCCGGTGTCCGGTACCCGAAAGCTAGCCGACTAATCCGGATTCGGGGTACTGTCAGGTAGTTTCACGGGGAACCCTCCCAAGAAGGTCTGCTGCGTTCATGGGGGCTCGAACCCGGCACCTCTGCTTAAGCGACACAGGTCCTTTCCACTTGTGCTAACCTTCATTGGTGGTCAATTCATTCGATCCGTGGTGGGAAAACACCAATTGATTAGATGGATTTGTTGAGGTGCTATGCGTATCTTCTTCTTAAACAAGGTCTTACGTCTAAGTTTTATAAATAGAGAGAACTCTCATTGGGAGAGTTTTACCTCATAGTGGACAAACTCGACTCGAATTGGTTTTGTCGGTGCCAGTTAGACTCCTGAATACTAGCAGTATAGACTGAAAAAGATATTATCATTTTTTTATATGTACCACTGGTATCCAAAAGTTCTCTGAACGACTGAATAATCTAGTTCGAGTCGAGTCGGCCCATTAAGTTGTAAAACCCTCCCGAATTTAAGGGCAATTACCCGCACCCCTAAAAATCCATCGTTGTTTGCCGGACACCACAATTAAATCTCCAATCTCATGAATTTTCTTACAATCTAAACGCAAGTCAAGAACTCTTAGGATTAATCGTATTAGAAATTTGCGACTTAAGGGGAAAAAGGAAATGAGAATCCCAAATTGGACTATGGACGGTCGTCTCCCTGGAAAATTCACCAAGGCCTCCGCTTTCACGTCATGGATAATTGGTTGGGCGGTCGATGTGCCGTCGGGAACGGGCGTGACAACTAGCCGTCGGCCCGACAACGTCCGAAGTCCGAGCCACACAATCCCACGTATCTTGATATAACAAAGATTACCATAGGCAAACCCGAGTGAACTTAAAACACCGGTTGCATTGATATGATCTCAATGGTTTGATAAGACGTGCGTCTATATCGTGTGAAACTCTACAAGATTGAAGATTAGTATTAGATCTCACATCGGTCATATAAAGAGAATAATTCTACGTTTATATGATAACTGGACACCATCATTTGATAGTTCAGACTTTTGGGTGAAAATTAGCTCAGTCTCTTGTGAGGCTCACTAGTAATAATATAATATATGAATACCTGACCACGGCAATATCTAGTGTAAACTCCGGACCCATATCCGGTAGTCTCTCACCAACATAAGCTTACAAACCCGTCAGTCTTATCTAGTCCCAGTCGCATATTTCGCCAAACAATCCACTCCCATAACAGCACAATTCAACAGTTCCATCGTTTGACTAAATTTTCATGGATTTATCCCACACTAATTCTAACTCCAACACCATCTTGAATCTTGATCTGACGACTTATGATAGTCAAAACTAGGATAATCAATTCGCCTCGGGTGAGGCAGAGGGCATAGACAACCTTTACCATCTTAAGAAAATACGATCATGCTTCTAACCTGATCAAGATCATGGGTGACTGCTAGGCCTTGGTTCACATTAATATTTTCTTATTTTCAAGGCTGTAATCACAATCATTCTAGACGTGGATGTGAATTGGGTGAGCTTTCTAATGTTCAGTGCCTTTTTGGGTCTACACTGACTAATTCAGTTCGAACCAGATCGATTCATAAAGGGGTAAAGCTCTTACTGGTTAAACTAACTCTTGTTAGTATTATTCTATGCTTTTAACTGTTGTGTCACCTACTCGTTCAGTATTATTAACATATTTGTGATGCAAAATGTGAAACAAAAATAGAAAAAAAAAAATTAAAATCAGTACATCGCAGCTTCAAATATCGACATGAAGGTTTCCCATTATAACACCCAAAGAACATGACAAGAAGTTCAGACAAATTCAATTCCCTGTTAATCCACCTAGAGATGCTTGCGTTCCTTCGTCAGAGTAGCAAGTAAAAGAAACATATCACAGCCGTGGATTTATATACCCACTGACTTCATACAACACGCATACTGCTTACCCTCTTCACCCGGCTACGAATCCCACTCACAGTTCGAACTGCTGCACATTCAAACCTTCCAACAGATCTGAAGTGATGAGCATACCCTTGATGAGGGCAGTCACCAGCTTTATTTATTCATCATGGGTGCTGCATCCAAGTCGCCACGATCAGCATCAACTCTCCCCCGTGTAGCTCCACAAGTTCACTCAAGCCAACATTTAACAGAGGCACACTCTGTAGACACTCGTCGTTGGCATTGTCAGATCTGTTCCGTTTCTTAAACTGATCCGAAGATTCGGAACCATCCACATCCTCAGCATCACTTTCACCAGATGAAGAATCTTCTCTCTGCATTTCACGATCCTGCTCCGCAACTTGCTTGCTTCACCGGAGCTTCTTAAGAGATACTGGGGCTTCCCACCAAACAGGTCAATAAAAGCTCTCTCTCTAGCTTTTCATCAGCTAAATATTTTGCGTTCTGAAGTGATCTCACCAATACCTTGCGGCATCTGTTTCCTTCCCTGCTGAAAGGATATATGGAAATGGCATCACATGCCAACATTTGGAAGGAAGGAATTAACGAGGAGAAAAAACCTTAGCAAATACAAAGTTTGTTAATGGATCACCTCAGAGAGGAATGATATAGCTTAATCCCAACATGAACTGCAAAGTACTACAAAAAAGGTATAAGCTGAGCTTTAATGAGAAGGAAAAACCTTTCCAGTTGACTTCTCCATTCTCCTACTATCATTGATGTTTATGTACACAGCATCTTTGTCATAAAGGAGATTGCCAGCTCTAAGACCGAGGTGCATAAAACAGCTTGTCCTTGTCTTGGAGGCCCTCCATTTTGGCTGCTGATGACAAAGGACAAGGATCGGCTAAGATTTTCACACCAGCTAAACTACAATCTCCAACTCCAGCAAGTGCACGTGGTACAATTGCATCATCGATATTGTTGCATGTGATCAACGAGAAACCTTAGCGACTTCAAGAAAATGCTTAAATTGCAGGATCGATACAAGACGACAAAGCCTTAGCTCCATTTTCCCAAACTGCAGACCCTTAAATAACCGTGAAAGCATGACTTACATGTCAGGTTTTCTATTTACCTGCAATCTTTCAGGCGAGTGACATTGAACCTTGTTTATTGGGATCGGGCTTAAAACCACCTCAAACAATCCAGATTTGATGGGCAAGGAATTGCTTTAAAGAATCGGCAGGGGTAACCTAACAGCAAAGAATGGATACAGAAACGAAAAACCTAAAGCATGTACACATGTCAGTCATAAAAGCTTCAGTCTGTCTAGAAAATCAGCAGGATGCCGTTCATCACTAGAGGATAAACCTAACAGCAACTCCACTGTGGATGCATCTGCAGAGAAACCACTAGCAACCATCTTCTGATAAAGTTTGGCAGCGCTTGAATAATCATTACTTTTAAGGTGTTCAAGTCACGCTCTAAGTAAAATTGTTATAAGGGACTCTTGAACCCTAGTCTTGTCAAACACTAACTTCTTGGACTATACCAGGCACGCTGAGGGAGCAAATGTCAATAATGGTTGTTCAGTTCATCTGACATATTTACAGTTGAACACAAGAGTTCGAATATCTCGTAGTGAGGATGGCTGGGTTGCTACTAATAATGCACTCTGCTTCAAATCCAATTAGTGCCTTTTTGTTAATGAAACTTCACTTTATCGGTATTATTCTTATTTTCTATTATTCCAATCAATCAAATATATTCTAAAAATTAGAAATCAAGGAAATAAAAAGTAAGTAGACCTAACCTATTGAATCATGACTATATCCACTATTCTGATATTCAAATTCAATAGAGAAGAAATTGGAACAGTGGGCTTTTTTTTTTTTAATTTCATTTAAAAGAAAAAGTCCAGTACATGTCTAATTGATCGAGATTCTAGACGTTAGGAATCGGCACGTTCAGGTGTCTTAGCCACGAAATTTCTTCCCACTAAAACATTGGGATTTGGCAGTAATTCATCAATACAAACATTGTTAAGGTCAGCCCTCAGCTTAAATGATATTGTTGTCTTGGAATGGATTGGTATGGTGGTAAGTAATAGATAAAATATCTGTTCTATCAGAGGTTTAAATTCTTTTCGGACCAGTTTATACCTTTAGGTTTACCACGAAACGTGCGCTTTTGACATGCGTACGTGGCCGTGAGAACTAGTTGACGAAATCCGAAGATCTGCTGATATTTAACAAAAAAAAAAAGTTGTCTTGGCACTTTCCAAGTCAATCCGCTTGGGTCAGCTTAATCTACTGGAACAACACCAAGATTTCCTATGCACATGTTAGATTCTCCAGGCTCCCTAACAGCTAGCTATGGTTAGTGCCATCATATCCTATAGACTGATGTAAATTCGGACCCATCTCCCGTAATTTCTTCACTGAAATAAGCCCACAAACCTAACAATGCTCTCTAGACTCAGTCGTCTTCGCCCAACGGTCTGCCCACACAATATCGTTGAATTCAACATCTCCTATCAATGTATAAATCAGACATCAACTGGACTATATTTTGTGTCCTATCTCCATCATCGGGTAGGTATATGACGCGTCAGAAGCCTGATTTCATCAATCTTTACTTGATTTAAGGTTTTAGATATTGTGTATAGGATTGAGAATATAGCCCTATTCATCGTTTTGAGGATTTTATGAAATATGCAATTACATGATCACTATGTTTAAAGTTCCGACTAGTCTAGTTCGGACACAGTCTAAACCCTCTCGGTCCGTCAAGATCATGTTATAGCATTTTCCTGAGGTTTATGATTTTTGGTGGGATCTAATACTTGAATATGACTCAAGACACCCTCCTAATTTAATATAAAGAGTCAAATGAAATATCTATACAAGAAGACTAACAGCTACATAGGATATTACTCGGTCCCTTCTTTCTCGATTTTTATTAGGATCCATATAGACAGATAGGAGGTTGTGATCACGATTTTGACACTGGCATACTAACTTCAATTAACATGAGACTTATCTGATATAATTTACACATATATCTTCTTTTATAATTAGTTTCAGAGGATCCTTCCATAGTTTTTGATCTTATATTTTCTTGTACATTGAATGCTTTCTCTGTATATTTATTTTTAAGCAATGATAAAATTTCTATTATTTCGAACATAAAAGGGGAATATCGCATTGAAGTTTGTGTGATTAGTGAGAAGTTGTCTCTCAAAACAAGCAAAAATTGAGGGATTTAATTATTGATAATAAAAAAATTCACATTAGAAGAGTTTTACCCCTTTGTGGGCACTCCTACTCTAACTGGATTAGTTAAGACCCATTGGACTGTGGATACCAGTGATACAGACCGAAAAAAATTATTGAGAAATTAATTGTGTAAAAAAAATAGAAACATCAATTTTGTTGGAACTTAATAGAAGACGGAATTTCGTTGCATACTAAGGTCCTTTTTTCTCGATGGGAAACGAGGTCAAAGTCCATATACATCAAAAATTATAATTAAGAAATACAAATATGGGACACGTGGCCCTAATAATTTGTCAGCTAGTCTGCACACATGTTACTCATTTTGAAAAGTATATGTGTCACAACTACCCAATCATGAGCCATAATCTTCCGAATTTTCCTCAAACAGGTCCAATTCCCTCCCCCTAAAATGCACGATGAAAGACAAGATCTGGGCAACCACATCATAATTCACATCAAGAATAACCTTTCAAAAAGACATGTCATAAGCAACCTCTAAATAAAACAGTATTGCCCAATGTTATGCATGAATAGAAGAAGCTACGCACACGAAATATACAGAGCCACCGATCCATCACCATCGATTTTCATTAAGTAAATCCGTTTATGCAAATCCCTGCTTCCCCTTAGCGACTCCATCTAAATTCAACTTAATCTAGCCAATATCCAATTTCTCCCACCCAATGGCTCTCCTCATCCTCACCAACCCTATGGAGATTATCTCTACTGATGACATGCCCATCTCAATTGGACTTGCCACCCGCTACATCATCTCTACTGCATCACACGGTCGAACAAAGTCTAGAACAAGAACTGCCTTGTTCCATGTTAGGAAAACGTGAGTTCGATTAATTAATAATGCAGCGATAAAACCTTTTCCTTATAGTGCAATCGAGATAAGATCGAATAATAAAAGCAACAATCAAAAGTGGACACAAAAAATTTAATGTGGAAACCCGATGTGTGAAAACAACCATGGCACCATACCAAATCAACTTGCCAATATATCAATTGAGTTTATACAGTTTTTCTTCAAGAGAACAATCTTGGATTAACCTTCAAATCAAGAATCAATTCCTTGGATCACCACAATTCATCACTGAGAAAATTGCTTTAATGGCCTAACCGAAAACAACATTTATTGACCTCTAATTCCTATCTCCACCGTTTAGAACATAGCCCTAGAAGTCATGAGGATGTTGTCAAAATTTCGTCCCAGTTAGAGTCCATTTGCCCTTCAGTTCCAGGTTTGATCTCACACTGTAAGCCCCAAAAAACCGCCATGTTTTTCCCCTATTTTGCTGAACAAATTACTACTATGATTTTGCTTTGATTGCCCTCTATTTTCTGTCATTTATCCATCGCCCATAACCATCATTCACTGTTGTGTATTTGGTCATCACACTATAACCCTAATTGTTACTCCTTGTATATACTTTTCTTTGTGGATTAAAGGCCTCAAAGAAGATAACCCATGGGCCACAACTAAAATATTAATTAAAATCTAAATTAAATAACCCAAATAATCGAGCCCAAATTGGAGGGAGAACCCAACAAACTCCCCCTCCTGACTATTTGGAGTCTTCAGTCATACCAGATAAATTTTGGGCACATGTTGAGATTCTTATTAGTCAGAGGTTTGGTCATCATGTCAGTTCAATTACGCCAATATAATGAGCAATGTCTGGTCTGGTGCAAATCATGGTGTACATTAAATCGCCATTGCTCTTTGTACTTATGTGGCATAATTTCAGCATAGCATTCAGGTTCTCCCCCCGTCAATCAGTAATAGATACTCATGAGGCGAATATCTCTTGGAAACTTGCCTTACTCGAGCAGATCTCCTTGGTGCATTCTCAGTTGGCTCTAGTTGCAGCTGCTATCTATGGCTACTTTCAGCAATATATGCATGAGGAGTCTGATCATTGCATGCTTCTTCCTCACATTCTGCCTGCACCTTTTCCACTCTATATTCAGATTCAATCGATATTGGAATCTCATCATAAGTGCCTTCTTTGATTTTCCCTAACTTCTCCAAGTTTTCAATTGTCTGGTTCTCAAAGAACACAATATCTCTGCTTCTGATAATCTTGCTATTGACGGGATCCCGTAGCCTATACCCAAACCCTTCACATCTGTAACCCATGAAGATACATTATTTGCCTTGGCATCGAGTTTGGACCTGTCATCTCGAGGAATATGAATTGAGGCTTTACACCCAAAGACTCTCAGGTGCTTGTAGGACACCTCTCTGCCGCTCCATACTCGTTCAGGTACATCTCCATCAAGAGGAACTAATGGAGTAAGATTAATGAGATTAACCGTTGTCATCATTGCCTCACCCCAAAAGGACTTTGATAGCTTTGCATGAGAAAGCATGTAGCAAACTTTCTCAACAACTGTGCAGTTCATCCTCTCTATGATCCCGTTTTGTTGTGGTGTCTTCGTACCATCTTCTCGAGTTTGATAGCATGACTCTTGCAATAGTCCTCAAAGGATCCCCTATATTCACCACCATTGTCTGATCTGATACGCTTTAATTTCATGTCGATTTCCCTTTCCACTTCCATGTGGAAGTTCTTAAATTTCAGCCACCTGATCCTTTGACTTCATAGGATAAGCCCATACTTTTCTGAAGTGATCATCTATTAAAGTCATAGAATAAAGAGCACACCAATAGACCTATCGGACATGAAACAAATATCAGTATGCACAAGATCAAGAATATCATCACATCTGGAGAGATAACTTTTAAAAAAGAAACTCTCTTTTGTTTACCAGCTAAAGGGTGATCACAAGTATTCAACTATGTACCTTTGATAGGTAAAGACTTTCTTAGCGAGAATATGAATGCCTTTTCTTACTGATATGCACAAGCGTCTTGTGCCAAAGCTCAATAGAAGGTCCTCATCAACATTCACCTGACCCGAACTGAACTTTGCACGCATTCTATATAGAGTGTCATTCTTCTACCCTTGTGCCACAATCAAGGAGCCCTTGGAGAGCTTCCACTTTCCATTACTAAATTCATTACTGTAGCTTTCATCATCATGCTATCTTGTGGAGATTAGGTTAAGACAAACATTAGGAACATGCCTAACCCTCTTCAAAATTAACCTGCAGTCAAACTCAGTTTCCCAACAAATGTCTCCAATGCCCATGATCTTGCAAGACCGACCATTACCCATCTTCACATAACCATAAGCGCCAGCAGTATAAGATGAAAAAAAATCTTCATGAGGAGTAACATAGAGCGAGGCACCTGTATCTAGTACCCAAGTAGAGTCATGGCTTATGAGATTCACATAGGTTTCATCAAATACGACGTAGATATTACATGATAATCCTGTGAATTATATTTTTATATTTAAGGTTTTTATAAAAAGAATTTTAAATGGTTGAGTCTATTGGTTGGTGGCACTGCATAATCATTATCACGTGATATACCTGCTCTCTCCTAACCAGGGTGCAAAACTCAACAGAGAGTTAGGGAACAGATTTCAATGGGTGAAATAAGATAATTTATCAAAAATATAGATAAAATCAGTAAAATTTATATAATACTTTATAGACTCTCCAGGATATACCAAAGATTTTCCTTAACCATCTGTTTTCGGATCTCCTAATTACATGAACATGTTAGATAAAATATAAGAATTAGTTTTTATATTTAATAAAACAATTTCCATATTTTAATTTAAAAAAACTTTTATCATAAACGAGTTGTATAAAGTAATGAAGAATTTAGGTAAGGATTATGGAGTCTTTTTAAAATTTTTTAAAATTCACGAGGGATGCCGGTCAACTTGCCTGATAAATTAGGTTAATTTGAACATTAATTAATTAGAACTTTTTTTTATAACGAGTAGTTTCTTCTCCCTCAATAATTGAACACTCTATAAGTGCATGAATTCAAGTAAGTTCATGTATAGTAGACTCACCAAGGACTACATACCATGATCGGATATCTAATATCGTGAATTTTCTTATAATTCAGACTCGTGTTCTATTCATTTAAGCTAATTCCTAGATTAATTAGAACGTATTAGGAATTTGCAATTCAGGAGGAAAAAAGGAATGAGATTCCCAAATTGGACTATGGACGGTCGTCTCCCTGGAAAATTCATCAGGGCTCGCTTTCGCGTCATGGATAATTGGCTGGACGGTCGATGTGCCGTCAGGAACGGGCGTGACAATTAGCCGCCGGCACGACGATGTCCAAAGTCCGAACCACACAAGCCCATGTATCTTCATATAACAATGACTACGATAGGCAAAACCGAGTGATCTAAAAAAACCGGTTGCATTGATATAACCTCAAGAGGTTCGACATGATATGCATCTAAATCATCTGAAATTCAATGAAATAGGAAGTTCGATTGCTTGACTAAATTTTCATGGGATTTTCTCCACACTAACTCTAACTCTAACTCCATGACCACCTTGATTCTTGATCTGACAATTTACGATAATCAAATCCAGGATAATCAATTATGAATGCAAATTGGATGTCATTGCTAATGTTCAGTGCCTTTTTACGTGTGTACGATTGATCTAGAAGCCCCTAACTGACTATCCGGTTCAAACGAGGTCAACTATTAAGAAGTAAAACTCTTCTAACTTGAGTTTTTTTTCAATTCACAAATACTCGAATTGAGATATTTACTTAAAGAGAACAAATACTTTACCACCTAAAACCAGCTCATGTCAGTAATGTTCAATGATTCAGTATTACAAGAAGTTCAGACAAGTTCAATCCCCAGTTTTTCCACCTAGAGATGCTTGTGTTCCTTCTTCAGAGTAGTAAAAGAAACAAATCACCGCCGGGGATTTATACCCACTGATCATGACCTCATACAACACGCTTACTGCTTACCTTCTTCACCTGGCCGGCCATGAATCCCACTCACAGTTCGAACTGCTGCACCTTCAAACCCTGCAACAGATCTGAAGTGATGAACATATCCTTGATGAAGGCAGTCCGCTTGAAAATCTTGCAAGGGTAACCAACCAGCTTTATTTCTTCATCATGCGTGCTGCATCCAAGACTCCAAGTTACCATGGTCAGCATCAACTCTCCCCCATGAAGCTCCACAAGTTCTCTCAAGTCCACCTTTAACAAAGCCAAGCTCTGTAGGCTCATTGTTGGCATTGTCAGATCTGTTCCATTTCTTAAACTGATCCGAAGATTCAGAATCATCCACATCCTCAGGATCACTTTCACCAGATGAAGAATCTTCTCTGCCTGCATTTCACGACCCTGCTCCGCAACTTGCTGTACACATTTTGCTGCCCCTGGAGCTTCTAAATAGATGCTAGGCTTCCCACCAAGCAGGCCGAAAAAGCTCCCTCTAGCTTCTCATCAGCTGAATATTCTGCATTCTGAAGTGATCTCACCAATACTTCGCCAGCATCCGTTTCCTCCCCTGCTGAAGGAAATATGGAGATGGCATCCCATGCCAACATTTAGAAGGAAAGAATTAACAAGGAGAAAAATCCTTAGCAAATACAAGGTTTGTTAATGGAACACCTCAGAGAGGATTGCTATAGCTCAATCCCAACATGGGCTGAAAAGTACTATAACAAAAAGTTATAAGCTGAGCTTTCATGAGAAGGAAAAACCTTTCTGGTTGACTTCTCCATTCTCCTCATATCATTGATATTTATGTACGCAGCAACTTTGTCAAAAAGGATATTGCCAACTCCAAGACACAGGTGCATAAAACAACTTGTCCTTGTCTTGGAGCCCCTCCATTTTGGCTGCTGATGATAAAGGAGGAGAATCAGCTAAGATTTGCACCCTAGCTAAACTATAATATCCAACTCCAGCAATATGACCTAATGCACAAGGTACAATTGCATCATCAGTACTGTTGCAAGTGATCAAAGAAAGAAGATGCTTAAATTCCAGGATCAATTCAAGAAGACAAGGCCTTAGCTCCCTTTTTCAAACCTGCAGCCCCTTAAATATCCATAAAGCATGACATATATGTCACGTTTTCTATTTAGCTGCAATCTTTCAGGCGGGTGACATGTTCAAAACAAGCAGCTACATATATGGATAATGAGCACTTCTCCAAGATAAAGGATGGAGCTTTTCATCACAGACATAAAACGTGCAATATGAAGGACAAGAACCCCATCAATCTAAGAATTAATGTGAAGGAGGCAATAATGAAAATTTAATTGAAGTGCATATGAAAAAGCCTAATGAGGTGATTCTGATACCAAAGACAACGGCAGAGGATTTTCCATTTATATTTGCACCACCTCTCATCTAGTTCAATAGGCAAATACTAATCAAGGTAGCTTGGTTGGCCCAGTAAAAGGATATAACTATCCCAATTATAGATTTTATCCATTCACAATACTTGAACCTTGTTTATTGGGAAGAGGCTTAAAACCAGCTCAAACAATTCACATTTGATGGGAAAGGAGTTACTTTAAAGAATCGGCAGGAGTAACCTAACTGCAAAGAATGGATACAGAAAAGAAAAACCTAAAGCATGGATACATGTCAGTCATAGAAGCTTCAGTCTGTCTAGTAAATCAGCAGGATGCCGTTCATCACTAGAGGATAAACCTAACAGCAACTCCACTGTGGATGCATCTGCAGAGAAACCACTAGCAACCATCTTCTGATAAAGTTTGGCAGCACTTGAATAATCATTACTTTTAAGGTGTCCTCTAATTAAAATATTGTACGTCGCATGATTCGGAGAGCATCCCATTTCGTTCATTCCTTCCAGAATCATACATGCCTCGTCTACTTGACCTTCTCTAGATAACCCATTTATCAGCGTATTAAATGTGAAAATATTGGGTTTTAGCTGTTTTGCCTTCATGGAATGGAAAAGTTCCCTGGATTCCACAAGTTTCCCGCACTTACATAACCCATCCATGAGGATGCTATAAACCGCTATGTTTGGACTCAACTTCTCATCTTCCATGTGCCAGAGTAGTGCTACTGCAGCATCGAGATTTCCAGTTTTACAGAACCCATCCATCAGTATACCGTAGGTTTGAATGCTTGGAATTTGACCAATAGCTAGCATCCTCTGAAAAAGCTTTTCTGCAGCATGAATATTTCCCACCCAAACATAACCACCCATGAGACTACTAAATGTCACAATATCTGGGACTAAACCCTTGTCTAGCATTTCTACATACAAACTCTCTGCCTTATCCATCCTCTTCCCCTTGCAATAACCATCAATCAATGTGCTATAAGTGATAACGTTGGGATAGCACCCCTGCTCAGCCATCGAATCAAGTAACTTACTGGCATCCTCCATGCAAGGTTGAAGGCAATAGCCATCAATCAGTGTGTTGTACATGACTACGTTAGGCTTAATGCCTCTTTGAATCATATCATTGAAAACATGTTCTGCTTCAGAAATCAATCCCTCTTTGCAAAGCGAATCCACAAGAATACAATATGTTGACACGTTTGGAAATGTCTTCTCCTGGATCATATGGGACAACAATTTTTGAGCCTCTTCCCATTGACAGGTTGTGCATAGAGCATGAAGCAATGATGAATAAGTGACAACATCAGGGCGAATGCCCTCTCTTATCATCTGCTGAAAAAGAATGTTGGTTTCTCCCCACCGGCTTAGATGGCATAAACCATAGATAAGAGAGTTGTAAGCATACAAATTTGGCTGCATTCTTTTACCGATCATTTTGACTAACAGAGCAACAGCCTGTTTCCACTGCATTGAATGGCACAATCCATGAATCAACGAGCTATAGGTGATAACATCTGGCTGAATTCCTTTGCTCGTCATGCTACTGAATAAGTCACAAGCTTTCCTGACTCGTCCCTCCTTGCAAAGACCATCAATGACCGTGTTGTATGCAATGACATTGAGCCTAGAGGTGTCGCCATCCCATCTTTCAAGCAACCTAATGGCCAGATCTGTTTTTCCTGTCCTCACTAAACCCTTGATTACCGTTCCATAGGTGATAACATCAGGTTCAAACCCACATTCTGCCATGCTATCAACCAGGGCCACGGCATCAGAAATCTTTTCGTCTGTAACGAGCCCATTAGCCAGAGTGTTGAAGGTAAACGAATCAGGTACAAACCCCAGTTTTACGATCCGGCCCAGAACTGACAACCCAAGGTCCACCCTTTTCAACTGGCACAGACAATTGATCAAGATACTGAGTGTGTAGATATTGATGTCAATGCCAATCTCGTCCATTTTCTCGATCAGCGAGATAGCGTTGGAGTACTGCTTCATCCGAACAACGGCCCCCGCGAGTCTATTAAAATCAGATACAGAAGGCAAAGGGCGAATCTCCATCATCCTACCATAGCAAGAAAGAGCGTCTTCGAGGCTCCCCATACCGCCAGTTCTCAATTTGTACCTCAAGGCGCTCAGGAACTGACGATCAGCCTCTTTCCCCTCAGAAGTCGAAGCAGGAACAGAACGAAAACTCCGACATGGAAGTGGTCGGAGGGGACCGCCACTGCATCGAGAGAAGTGAACTGAAAAGAGGGAAGGAGTTTTAGGGCTTACCGGGTGGAGGAGGAAGGTGGAATCCGAATACGATGAAGAATAAGACGAACTGATGCTGCCTTTCTTCCTTCTCACCATCAAACTCTTCATCCTCATCATCTTCTCAATGGTGAAATTGGAGGAGGGCGAGCTTCGTGTCTCTGGAAATCCTCGAGGAGACGGGGAAGAAGGCCGTCACGCCGGATGATGATATCGGGCTGTTCACACGGTTCAGGGCCGGTTCGGAGCAGCCGCTCCGATCCGTTGGAAATTGGGCGATCTCAGTAAATTTTAAGAAAATGCTAATACATCTATCTTAATAACTAGAGAGTGGCAGTGGCAGTGCCAGCAAGGAAAGAAAATAAAAGTAAATGTTATTATGAATTTGTGTAACTAAATTATTTATTTATAACATACTATAATTCAATTTATTTGAAATGAATTCACATTAACTTATCATAATAATGTATAGAACATTCTAAGTTATCAACCGTATATTTTACAATTTTATTTATCTTTTTTAAAAATTTGTTTAAAATAATGATAAATTATTTAACTCATAAGTAAAAAGCATATAAAAATTTTTTATTATACAATTATGGAGCGAGAGAATCTAAATTGTTAATAAAATATTTGTACCTTTTAAATAGTAGATGTGAATGAGAAAAGAAAATAACAGAAATTATTATTTTACAGTTAATGTAGAGGATTTTATAAACCATACACATATCATAAATTTTATTATGTAAATTAGGTAAATGTTAATTGTGAAAAACTAAAAAATAATATGGATAAATATTTACATATAATAATATAGATAGATAAAAAATAAAAGAATATGAATTATGATTTGAGAATTATGAGCCATTTATCAGGCCTGGCCATGGTTCCTGACCGGACGGTTAAGGTTTGGAACCACCGGTTCCGGTTCCGTGGCTCCTTGGATCCGGTCCTGAACCTTCCCTTGGACGGTTCAGGGACGGTTTCGGAACCGGATAATTCCGGTTCGAAACTACGGTTTCATCCGGTTCCAAACTGACTGGTTCCATTTCTATTAAAATTAAATAAAATTTAATTTAATAACCAATTCGTTATATAAATCACAGTTAAATTCTTGATACGTGTAAAATTTTTACAATTATTAATAGTCAACTCTACTAATTTCAAGATTTAAATAGTGATTTACGCAACGAACTTATTTATATTTTATATCATATAATAATTATTTACTCTAGATTAAAAAAAACCTGGCAGTGGGCTTGGGGGTGGGGGGTTAAAAAAGAAAAATCTTTCCCATCTATTCCAATTTCTGAGACTATCGAAACTGGTCTTGAACCTTATAACTCACGGTTCGAGGACTGTTTCGGACCGGTTCGGGACCAGCCCAGTGCCTAAACAAGCCCGGGGCCAGGACTAATTTATCCTATTAAAATATTTAAATATGTTTTAATTTATTTTTTTAATTTTAAAAAAATAAAAGGCTGCACGACAGCCTATGATGTGATTGGGGGGAGCGGCTGCCCTTCGTACAATTGTAATCCAACCAACCCTTATGAATAGGACATTGATAGGAGCTGGGGGCTGCCACTACGTGCGTAAGATATGTCATCTTATACTTTTTCATTATTTATTTAATTTTTTAATATTTTTTTATATATCAGTTTGGAGCCTCTGGTTCTGATGCGGAACCGGAAAATCGATCCTCTCATGTTTCCAGGCAGGCTTAGGCATGGTTCCGAATTTAACAGGTTTTAGGCAGGCTCTAGCTCGGTTCCGGTTCCGGTTCCGGTCCCGGCCAGGCCGTAAGTGATAGCTCAACTTTAACCTGTTAAACATAGTTTATACCTACATTTATGCTATATATAAATATCTTCCTTATAGGTTTTTCACTTTTCCAAATTTTTCATTTTTCATTAGCATATAAAATTTAACTTTTAGTAGTTATTAAATTAAGAAAAATTAGTATTGCAATGGTAAATTTATTTTTTTAATCAATACTTTTCAGCTCCATACTAACCGACTAATCCATTGGATGATGTATTATACGGCTTGAAACTCACTATTAATCTCTAGATATTGACTCCTCGGAAAGTCAAATCATGAACTTAATCCAATGCATGTTATTACCTTACTAGCGAGTTCGCACTCGAAAATGTAATGACAAATTCATTAATAAGTAACTAACTTCTCCTCGTTCACACTTTCTCTCTCCCTTCTCTCTTTTCTTTCCTGCTAGTCGCTCTTCTCTCTTTTCATTACATACAAAATAACTCAATTTCCCCCCTCCTTGCTTAATTTCTCTTTGATTTACCAAAAATCACATCCTCGGAACATAAGCTGCAATCAAGATTTTCTTTAATCATATATTAAATATTCATTTTTGTTCATTAATTTTATTAAATAAAGAAATTCATGCGTATCATGAGTCGAATTCCAGTAATATATTGAACATCATGTTCTGCCATTTGAAATAAAAATTCAAAACTTTAGCCCCATTCTCTACTGTCGGAACGCTTTAATGTAAATTAATTAACCACGAGCATTTAATATTTATTTTATAATGAATTTCTTAAACTCCAATCTAACTTTTTATTGTCAAGAAATCAACGACGTTATCGAAATTGTCAAACGATTGTCTAAAAAATTTTAAACTTTTTACAATCCCAAACTAATAATAAATACTCATTACATTCGAAAAATCATAATATTTGAAATAAATATAATATTTATCTGCTCTCTTTACCTTAGTACCCAAATAAAACAATTAAATAGAATTTAAATTGTGTGTTGAAAAATGAATTACTTTCTCGAAAATATAAATATGGTTTTAGGAATTTAATGTAACTCGAGAGGACGTGTGCCAATTTCTAGGCATAGTTTTCAGAGCCGGACGGGGCCGAAAACCGGTCAAAGCATGGGTTTTTGGGTTCTTGGGTTCAACCGGAGTTAAATGGGTCTAATCGGGTTTCTACAAATAATACTTATAATAGTATAAAATGAGTAATATGAATGTAAGATTGTTATATTCTATACATTCATGTATAACTTCAACTTTACAAATAAGATTGTTATATTCTATACATTATTTTAGAGCTTAGGTTTCCTTTTTTTTCTATTTTTGACTCATGTTTTTAATTTTTTTAATTTTTTTGTTTTTCTTCATTGACTGGTTTCTTGACCGGTTCTTATGGGTTCAGTGGAAACCTAGCCAGACCGGCCAGTTCACACTATCTAACCCGGCATTGATGCAAATGGAGTAATTGGTGAAACCGAACCAGGCTGGTGTCCGGTTCCCAGTCCGACTAGCCGGTCTGGTCCCGTTTTTTAAACTATGCTTCTAGGTTCACTACATTTTTTATGCAATAAAAAGGAAAGTTTAATAATTCAAAACTACTATCACACAGTTTAGTAGAGAAATTTTTAGGTAGTTCTACCTCGCTATGCGGCGTGAAGAATCACAAATCAAAATGTGACACATGAGCAAATTAGTATTAATCACCCGAACAGTTATCATAATTAATACTGATCAAAATAATTTCATTGATTCTTCTTCGTCCTGTCGTAATGAGGTAGGGTCATCTAAGATTTTTTTTTTTCAGTTTAGTGAAGTTAATGTCTCGCGTTTGAATCCTGCTCTAAGTAAAATTATTACAAGGGACTCTTGAACATGAGTTTTGTCAAATACCAACTCATTGGACTATACCGGGTTTTGACAGCACTACGTTGATGAACCCAGTATTAGTAATGGTTCTTCGGTTCATCTAATATGCTTGTGGTTAAACGTGAGAGTTCGAATATTGCGTAATGAGGATGACTGGACTGCTAGTACTACTGTACTCATTTAAAAGAAAATGTTTAGTACATGTTTAATTGATCGAGATGCTCGACATTGGTAATCGCATGTTCAAGTGTATTAGCCGCGAAGTTTCCTCCGAGTAAAACATTGGGATTTGGTAGTAACTTATTAATATAAACATTATTAAGGTCAACCCTCAAATAATATTGCTGTCTTGGAGCCCGATGGTTGGTCTAGTGGTAAGTAATAGAGGTTCAAATTCTCTTCGGGCCAATTTACGCTTTTAGGTTTACCATGTTGTGTACGCTTCTGATGTGTATACATGACCGTGAGAATTAGTTGAATGAAATCTGAATATCTGCGGACATTAAAAGAAAAAAGTTGTCTTGGGACTCTCCATGTCAATCCGCTCGGGGCACTTACTCTACTGGAGCAACACCAAGATTTCCTATGCACATCTTAGATTCTCCAGGCTCCCTACCAGCTAGCCATGGTTAGTGTCTCTGATACCGTGGGCTGATGTAAAACCTGGCCCCGTTTTCGGTAGACTCCTCACTGATGTAAGCCTACAAACCCAGCAATCCACTCTGGGTTTAGTCGCCTACTTTGCTAGATGGTCCGCTCACACAATATCACTAAATTCAACATCTTTGATCAAAGTATAAATCGGACATTGATTGGACTATATTTCATATCCTATCTCCATCGTCGGGTGGGTGTATGATGTGTCGAAAGCCTGATCCGATCAATCTTTACTTTTTTTAAGGCTTCAGATATTGTGTGTAGGACTTGAGAAGACGGCATGATTCATCGTTTCGGCGATTTTATGAAATATGCAATTATATGTTTACCGTGTTTAAAGTTTCGACTAGTCTAGTCCGGACCCAATCCAAACCCTCTTGGTCCGTCAAGATTAGAGTTATGGCATTTTCACATGGTTTATGATTTGCGGTCGGATTTTATGCTCGAGTATGACTAAAGACACCCTCCTGTTTGCTCTTATATAAAGAGCCGAATGCAATATCTATACAAGAAGACTAAAGGCAACATAGGTTATTACTTTAGGTGCCTTCTTTCTCGATTCTTATCAGGACCCATGTAGACAGATAGGAGTTTGTGATCACGATTTTGATACTGGTTTACTAATTGCAATTGACTGAGACTTATTTGGTATAATTTGCACATGTATCTTTCTTTATAGTTAGTTTTGGAGGATCCTTCCATAGTATTTGATATTATATTTTCTTATATCTTGAATATTTTCTCCGTATATTTATTTTTAAATAATGATAAAATTCTCCTTATTTCGAACGGGAATGGGGAATATAGCATTGAAGTTTGGATGATTAGTGAGGAGTTCTCCCACAAAACATGCAAAATTATGGGATTTAATTACTGAGAATGAAAAAAGTTTACCTTGGGGAGAGTTCCACCCCTAATGGACCCTCCCAGCTCGAATTGAATTGGTTATAACTCATTGAACTTCTAGATACTAGTGGTATAGAGCCAAAAATTTACTGAGGAATTAATTGCATGAAAAAACAGAAGCATCAATTTTGTTGAAACGTAATAGAAGAGGGAAGTTCATTGCATACTAAGGTCCTTTTTTTCCGCAGGAAACGAGGTCAAAGTCCATATACATCAGAAATCGGAATTAAGAAATACAAATATGAGACCTGGTAGCCCCAGGTAGCTTGAACACATGTTACCCTATTTAAAAGTACGATGTATCACGACTGTCCAATCACGAGCCGTAATCTTATGAATTTCCCTAAAAAGAGTCCAACGAAAGATAAAGTCTGGGCAACGGCATCGGAGTTCACTTCAAGGATAACCTTCCAAAAAGACATGTCATTCTAAGCAGTCTCTAAATCGAGCAGTGCCGGCCAATGTTATGCGTGAACAGATGAAGTTAGGCCTACGAAATGTACAAAGCCACTGACCCGCTCCTGCCAACCTCGGTTCTCCTCAGCGGCTCCGTCTGTACTATTCAACTCAATCCAGTCAATATCAGATTTCTACCGCTCAATGTCTCTCCTCATCCTCACCGGCCTTGCGGAGATTATCTGTAGTGATGATATGCCCCTCTCAATTGGACTCACCACCCACTACATCGTTCCCACTGCATCACATGGTCGAGCAAAGTCTAGAACGAGAAGTGCCTTGTACCTCCAATGCCACAACTTAATCGAAGGCTTTTTCGATAGAATTGGTAATGAGGAGATACAGTTAGTTCCTTACTCAGATAAGAATATTTAAGCAACTTTCCTACAACTTTCATGGTCGAAAATTAAATTATTTAAAAAAAAAACCTTTCTAGACGTATCATCAGAGTTTAGTCGATGTGGGGGTCAAACAATTAATAATTTCGGCATATCCGTGGAAAAAATTAATTTATGATCAGGAATAGTTGACTTTCTTGCTGTGTTTACTTTAAATCTTGCAGTGCCAGAAGGCCTAACTTTCTGTTTGGTCATGAAAGCAGCCCAACTCAAATTAGGTCCCACTGCACTAGAAGCGCCACGTTTGAATCTGTGTTTGGAAGGTACCGATTCCTTGGATAATGCTAACTCTTTAGTGGGTTAGATCGATAACACCAGTGTTAATCACTGGTTGTACAGTATGCCTAACACGTTTACAATTGAACGCGAGATCTGAATATTGCATATCGGGTGGTTGGATCACCACTGTTACTGCAATCCGTTGAATGCATGAAAAGAAAATTAGGTCCGATTGCATTTAATGAACTCGCGGGAGTAAATTCAGTGCACGACGTGTATTTTATTAAACGCCATGTCAACTCTGATTTCAATTGAATAATCTTCCATGCACTGGTAAAAAAGAATTACCTTCCATGTTTTGACGGGAGCATGCTCGTCAGAAGAGAAAGTACTTGTTTAAATCCAATCCATATACAGTTAAATCACGAACAGAGGTGATTCAATGATCTACAACCCGAGCTTCAAGAGCTTTTGTGAGATCGATATTTCATGTTCGAGTTTCTCTCTAAGGATAATTGCTAGAAGGAGTGTCTGTGCACGAGACTTGGCGGGCACTGGTTTTCGGACTACATTACGTCTCTGGTGATGCTTCACTGACGGGTGTCAGTACCGGTTCTTCAATTCGTCTGATATGTTCACGGTTGAGCACGAAAGATCGAATATTACATAATGAGAATAATTGGGTCACCACTGCTTCTTTTTTCAAAAAAAAAAAGGTGCATATATAGGTAATAAGCTCCAATCACATATATAATATTGTGTGGTGTATTTCACTGAAATAGAATTTTATGTTCGACTTGATAAAATCAAATTTGTTCAAAAAAATTCATGAATATTCATCGAATCATCGTGTTCAATTGCATTCTGAGTCTCTAAATGAATATAAAAACAATTGATTTCCCTTAATGTTGTTGCATTCTCGTTTTCTTTCGTATTTTAATTCTCATCCTCTGTTATTCAAAAAATTAATGAATTCCTGAAATTTTAAATTTGAGTGCGATAGGCCCGTCAAAATATAAATCTCTTATCGTCATAAATTTTCTTTGCATTTTATTCCAATTCAATTCCATGCAGCAAATAAGAGATGGATTTAGGAAGCCAACATGGTAACCTAGTCAATTACTTTAAATGCAAGCTACTCAATTTATTCGATATTTAAAATATTATTTTTAAAATAATTAAAAATATTCCAATAGTGTACATATGTCGATTTTACCCCTTTTTTTTTTGGCTCAGTATGTACATGTACAACAATGTACGTGAGTAGACGTAACAAAAGGTGTCTCAGTGAACTGCACTCTTAGTAAAACAGCTCAAAAGCTAAAAGCTGTCCAGGGCAAAGAAGGTGTAAAGGCAATTTTTTTTTAATGGCAAGGACCACAACTAGCGGCTTGTTTGAACTTTTGTATTTAACTACAAATATATCAGACGAACCGAACGACCATTACTAATACTGGGCCCGTCAACGAAGTACCACTAAAGGCCTAGTATAGTTTGACAAGTAGGTGTCCGTCGAGTCATAAGTTCAATAATTTCTCTTGGCAATATTACATAGGTGAGACTCGGACATGCAACTTTAACCTCAACAAACTACATAGGAATGATAATTTTTTCGGTGTATGAAGGAAGCATATATGTTTAGAAGAGATCGGACGAAGAGAAAATAAAAGAGGTACAAGAAGTCCCACTAGTGAAATCGAACTTAAACCTCTAGGTTACGGGATGAGAGTGATAACGTGATAACCGTAATTCTTAATAATGGATATTGGAGATATATGCACTTATATACATCGTATTCAGCAATATATATCTTTTTTCATAAATATATTCATATATATATATATCTATTAGATTAAGAAAAATAAGGATACCAAGATAAATTCACTAATAATTACCTGCTCTTTCTTCACTCTCACTTTTTCTCCTCTCTCTATTTTTTCATGTAGATTTTCTTCTCCTTTTTTCACTTTGCTATTTTCATTATATAGAATCTCTCAATTTTTTTTAATTCATTACTTATTTTAATATTTCATTTGTTATAAAATTGCATATTTAGAAAGTAATTACAATTAGAACTTTATTTAGCCATTACATATCTACACATATATTACTGAATAATAAAATTCGCAGATATATATTTGGATTAATATATAGAGTTTGACCTCTTTTCCACTTTTTCAAACTATTCATTAACATATAAAATTTAATTTATAATATCCATTAGATAAAAAAAAAGGCAATATGATGATAAGTTCACAAATACTTAATTATTAAATCTTTCTCTACAGTCACCTTCTCTCTTATCTTATACAGATCCTTTCCTATCACTTTTCGTCCCACTTTATAACTACAATATCAGTAATAAAATAACTTCTATTTTATCAGCTAAAATTCTATTATCCCACCCTGTAACTATGCAGCAACAAAATTGATTTTCAAATCTCATCTACAGTTATATTTTAATTAATCCCCCACTTAAAAAAAGTTAAATTATCAATTAGTAATCTAATTAGTTTGTTCATATTTCACTTTTACTAATGTTTATTTTTTTTCGTGTATAGTACATGACCGTGTCTAGTGTGTGGGTGTGTAAACCTGGCGATTTTTGACACACACGATAACCTAACACTAAACAAAGTTAGGCGGGTTTGGGTTAAACATATTTAGACAAGAACCTGTTTAGATACGAGTCTATATAAACACGATAAATAAACATGTTTAACTGAGTTTGAACCTGTATAACATGACATGACACGTTTAAATATATTTATGAAATGTATTCACTATTTATATATATATATATATTGACTCATCGAATACATTTATATATGAAAATTTTATGATATATAAAATATTACATGTATTGCAGGTATCATTATTGTTAAAGATGATGTTATAAGATCAATAATTGATTAATCTTACTTATTTATTATACTAATTATCAATAAATATTATTATTTGAGTAACCATACCATATATTATTATAGTATAACTATATATTGTTGACATTTTACATTAAATAGATCAACCGGGTTTAGACACGATTTAGACATGACCATTTAGATACGAACCCGTTTAGACACGATAAATAAATGTGTCATGTCCAGATCATCGAAGTTTCTAACCTGAATACATTTAGACACGATATGTTTAGACACGATATGATACAGTTTGATAGGCCATGTGTGTGTATGTGTGTGTGTATATATGTGCAACAAGGAAAATGGATCCCACCCACAAGTTCGTAGGAAGGGGTTTCATCAACTAATTTTCACGGGTATCAACGCGGATGAACAGAACCACTCAATGCAGCCATATGAATATGGACGGATTTAGAAAATCAACTTAAGGAGGTGAAACTCAATATGGAGAAAAAAGTCAAATTTTAAGAGAGTAAAATAATGTAACTTAATAAAAATATTAACAAAATCAGTAAATTTTATATAAATTTCTACATGCTTGATTCGCTCCGTTAAATCCATCCCTGAATATGAACCTTCATGTTCTTCTTGTTTTTATTTTTTTGGCCAAAAACCATTACTGCGCTCTTCAATAGGAAAAATTCTAAGATACGTACACGTATCGAACATCATATCATAAGATTTTACGAGCAAAGGTGTTTGGTGCAGTGATATCATTCTCGACCTGAGACCTAAATGTTCTTAGCTCATTCTCATCAGTGGGATTTCGGTGCCCATTTACTCCATTTTGCTTCTATATCTTTTCAGACTTATATGTCTTATTTATGCAAAAAAAAACCAGCTTTTATCTATTATTCTATCTATACTATTATATGCAAATGTTTGTGACGTTTGGTGTCTTTTTCGTTTTTTATAATTGCCATCCATCTAATTTATATATTAAAATTTATGATAATCGTCTGATTTCTGAATTATGGGTAAAATAATGATTTCAATTTTTTCTTCTCACTCCATATCTACGATCTTAACGGTAAAAGTTTTTCGTTAACTGCTCAAATTTTCCCATCTCACTAAATATTTAGAATTTAAGCAAAAGACTGTCATTTTTTAAGTGAATGATTTGAAATTATAAAATTACCATTGTGTACTAATGACAATTGAGAATATCATATTTAATACTACAAGTTAACAAATTTTAAACGAATTAAATTATAATAAATTATAAGTAAATGATCGAATTATTCAAATTTAACACAATATTTCACATTTATTTATTTTTATTTTTATTTTCTTTTCATTCACGAATACTTATTTAGTATAACTGTAATAAAGCATCTTGTTTATATTTTTTTGCAAAATAGAACATTCACAGCACGAATACTTGTTTAGTATCTTGTTTAAAGCATCTTTCCATTTTTTTTTTTTTTTTCAAGTATAACATTCACTCTTTTTAGAATACTGAATTGGAGCTGAAGCGGTTTGCAATCTTAGTGGAAGGAGATAACATCGCACAAGCAGGACAAGTCCACGAGCAGCAGCTCTCGATCCACCGAGCAACGTTTGACCGTCTAGATTAATGCTTGTTTGGCTTTACTGGGACTAAAATTAAAGGCGTGTTTTACAAAAAGAATCTATATATTATTATTAGGCTAAAGGAGAGCCACAATGGGGCTCTCCCAGCCTATCCACGTGGGCTTCCCACCTTTTTTTTTTTTTTTTGTCTTACTTGATTTTATATTAATAAATAATAGAATATATTATTAAAAATAAATAAATATCATCAATAAATATATATCAATATTTATCTAAAAAATATTAATATATAATTTATTATTAAAAATTTCTATTTTGAATTCAAGAATAGAACTTATGCATTTTATTTTTATTCCGGATTTAATTTTATTAGTATATCAAGAGAATGAGCTTCTTTCATTTAGGAAAATCGAGTTCCCTATTTAGAAATGAGATGAAATTATTTATTAACCTATACAAAAAATAAATAATCTATTAATATAGGTGATTAGACATGAATATAATATGTCATTAATATATTGTTGTGGGAAAGAGATGAATATTACATTTATGTATTAATTTTTAATATATATTATTTCTGCACTGGTAATTAAAAAATTATAAAATATTCACATTATAAACATACGAATAATAACATAGCTCTTTTTAAATAAACGACATTTGTTTGTAAAAAAGATATTTGAGTGTGAGTTAAATGACATAATCATTTTTTAAATATCTCTATACTTTAATATAATTCATTCAGTTCGTTATAAAAGATATATCGAACCGCAGCGTGGCGCGAGTTCTTTTTCTAGTATGAATTAAAATAGGAGGAAGAAAATCGGAGTCTCCTTATCACGAGGGAGACCAGAACAGAACAAACTACTTGTTTGGCTGGGAGCTGACACTTGAACTTTGAAGGTCAACTCCCTTAGCTGGAAAAAATAAATATAAATAAATGGAATAAAATTAAACTGACGAAAATTGGTCTCTGGCCTTCCCTTTTTTTTAAAAAAATTAAAACAAGTGAGAGAATTACGAAAGGTTTCAGTGTTAATGCATCACTCTCGATCTGAATCTTGCCATTTTTTATTCTATGGTAGTCGCTGTATACCTTTTCTAGATTTCACTGGGTCTCATCGATCATCATACTTATCTTTTATTGATATTTTTTACACCGTATGACGAGATATGATCTTTTAAAAATTTCTGTTAGGTTTTTCTACCCGAATCAATTTAAATGTAACTCGTTAAACATGGCATAGTATAATCCATCAGTGATATTCTATTTCCATAGTTTTGGTACTGAGATTTCTTATTTCTCCTTTTTTTTATGAATAAAAGAAGGGTAACAGTAGTGGTAATCTCGTCATCTCCACTACATAATGTTCGAACTTTCATATTCAATTGTAAACATATCATACGAACTGAACAACTAATACTGGTATCAACCATGTCAACGTAGTACAATAAAAAACCTAGCATAATTCAAGAAACCGATACCCGTCACGACTCAAACTCAAAAAATCTATTCTACCGATCTTTCTTAGAATGAGACTAGATCCTCAGAGCTGTTTGACCTCATGAAATCACATGAGAGCAAATTTGAACCATTATACCACCGCCCCGGTGGTACAAGATTTATCGTTTCATGAGAATAATGATCTAACAGCTAACAACAAGCTTAAGCTTGTAATTGAGTCGTAAACAAGAATAATCCCATATGAAGTAGAGCATGAGTTCGAATTCAAAAAGATGCATGGATTGGCGATCGGAGTAACCTTAAATGCCCGACCCGTTGAAACTGCCTAAAACAATGTCACCATCGAACGAACATCCTAAATAACAATAATACGAAGTCTAGTAAGCCATTTATGCAGAGTCAGAAATCGGTAAACAGTTTTCCTTTTTCTGGTAAGGAGATCCCGGAAACAGATTTCCTCACGGGATCTTCCACCAACCAACCACCCCCAGTAAACTTTTAATAGTGTCATGAGCAGCTATCAGTCTATGACCCCTCCTTTGTTTTTTCTTTTTCAATGTCAAAATGTTATTATATAATTTAATACGTACATGTATGTACACATATATACACATACATGGAGGCTCTTTTTTTTTTATTGGCACTTTTCAATATTTCCAGACCAGCAGAACCACACGTCGAAACTAATCCGCTGTCAAGTTAGGATTTTTGAAAATAATTATCGTCAACTTTCACAATTTAGAGATCGACTTTGGAACCGCTCATTTAGAATTTAGTGACAGAATTATTGGGTCATCTACAAGATGGTAGGAGGCTTCCTTTATATTATAACAGAAATAGAAACATATTAAAAACCCTCTCTCATTGGATCCGAAGCCGGAGCGAGTTCCTGGAAAACCTGCAGGAGCTGTTTTACGTTATCCCACCCTCCGGTTCGCATAAAATCCAGGAAAACTGAAACCCATCTCCCAGAGATTTATAGATCATGGGCCGGTGCCCTTTCCTCCCGATTCTCCTCATTGCTGCTCTGCTCGCCGTCTCTGTTTCTCAAGGTAATTTCTGATGATTTTCCCGATGTCCAAATTCGCCCTTTTTGTAGTTCTCTTTCCGTTTTGTGTGTCTGTGAGTGATGTTCTTCGATGGAAAACATGTTTTCATTTCGCCTCACAGCAATTCTCGACTGCAGGATCTGGGAGAAAACTGATGGAAACTGCAGAGTATGAGGCCTCCTCCACTGTTCAGTTCGAGGTCTGTCTCTTACCCCTCCTCTATTACACGCCTCCCAGCTACCTCCACAAGGAAAAAAAATGTTTTTCTGTCAATATCAAAAAAAAAAGGGGTCTGCGTATTTCCTTCCTCTGCATCTGAAAACGGTTTCATTTTCATGTCCATCTCAGATTTCCGTAGATGGGTTTCAACTTTCATCATTTCATGTGTGAGCGCTTTCGATAGTTTTCCTTCATTTTCCACCAGTTCCTTCACCGGGAAAACGGATTTCGTTTTACAGGAACCCGATGGCGAACCAAGGATGATGATCGAGGTGATGGATTACCCGGATCCTCAGCCCAACGTTAACCCGAAAACTGGGGTCATACCTCCTCCTTCACAGGGCTAATCGCGAGGCCCAATCATCAAATTGATTTTCAAAGTGTTCTTCCAGTTCTCTCTGTCGTTTTGTTTGTGTGGTCGGCGCTTTACTTTTAGGAGTTGTCGAAGGAAGAACATGGTTTATGTCTCCCTTTTTTTTAATTTCTTTTTCTCATTCGGAAGTGTAAGCTATAAATAAGTCCGAAAGGCTGAGTCCTTCAAGTCTTTTTCCTGATATCTTTATCTATTAATGTCTTCCTGTGTTCTGTTTGGATCCCTTGATCTCAATTTATCTTCTGTATTTGATTAATGTTTTCAAGTCAAATTGGGCTCTGAATTGGTACCATGCAGAAGAGAGAATGATCCAAGTGAGACAAGGGTTAATTTTTCTTTTTTAATTGAATCGAAAATGATGGTAATAATAGTAGCAACCTTGCAACCGTCCGTCATGTAATATTCGAACTTTCGTATTCAACTGCGAATATATCAGACGAACTGAACAACTAGTACTAACACTGATTCTGCCAATGTAACACCACTAAAGATCTGGTATAGATTAAGAAGACAGTATCCGCCAAAAAATAAGTTTAAAAGTCTCTTCTAACAATATTGCTTAGAGCGAGATTCGAATGGGTGATCTCCACCTTGCCAAACTACAAGAGAGTGAGCTTTATAACATTGGGCCACCACCCTAGGATAGGTATTGCAATTTGACCCGAACCGATGAGACTTACCCTGTGCACGGATCGAGGAGGGTCTAGGTATGCCTGCTGAGTAGCCCCATTCTTACACATAATATTATATATAATTATATACTTAAAATTAATTTTACTTAATTTATGAATACTTGTATGTGAATAAATTAGGTAATAATTATTTTATTTTATCAAAATTGTAGAAATTCTTAATTTGTTTAAATTTAATTAACTTATTATTATAAATATATAAATTTATATCAATTTTTAAATTATATTTTATATAATAAAATTTATAAACGGGTCGACGGTCAGGTCGGGGCAGGTCCGAGTATCCAAATGCGGCCCCGCCTCATTACCATCCTACCCTCAGTTGCTACAACGGAGCACTGAAATGAAAAAGTGGAGTAGGAAGTTTTGCCCCATAACACTAACAAAATTGAAATACTAAAGGAATTTTTTTATAACGAGAGTATTTATTCTCCCTACAAGCTCATGCATATCAGTAATTTCACGTGCAAGACACATATGTGTATGGTCCTCACAACCTCAAAACCCGTAAACTTTTACATAAATCATGTACACCTCCTATTAGTCACTTGAGCTAAATGAATTATTAGGCAAAAGGTCATAATAAAGATGCCTGTAATAATGATCAAGAGCATGACTTACGAGGTTGAAATGATTGGAGAGATTGATGAACAGTGGCAAAGGGCAGAAATTTTCCGACATAAGAGATCATGACCTAATTAGCTGGATTTTAGTGATAAAAATGCAGTTTTTTTTTCCTGTCAATGTACAGTCCAATTAAGAGCCAGAAGTAAGTTAATCAAGATTCAAAATTTGCAGGGGTCTGCGCTCTCACGTATTTTCAAGAACTTCCCAAATGGGGTTCTGTTGAGGGGCACAATTGAATTTTAAATATGTTTGGCTTGCCTTGAAAATTATATCGCTGTATCAAATCTCATTGTCACTCTTCTGTTTCTTTGATTAATCATTTTTTCTGGATGTAAAAGAAGCATATAAGTTTAGAAGAAAATAGGAAAAAAAGGAAAATATATGGGTGCAGAGAGCCTCACTGATTAGAATCAAATCCAAAACCTCTTGATTGCAGGTCGAAGGAAGTACCAACTGGACAAAATCTCATTTCTATTTGTTCAATCAACTTCTACTATTTGATACATTGATTAATAAGTGACTAAATTTTGGGAAAACATGTGAAAAATCATGTAAATTACTTCAATTCCTAACATTTTATGCTTTTTTTTTATCATTTTTGTCCTAAAATATTTTTGGGACATATTTGATCCTCAATCTTTCCACTTTGATATACTTTTAGTCCTTTCTTTTATTTATTGTTAAGAAATTAGTTGACACGGCAATGAAAATAATAATATTTCCTTAAAATAGCAAGAGATAGAGAGATGAGGTAGTACAGACGGATAGGACATGTGGCGACATCGCCAGCGTGCTCCCATCACCTCTAGGACCATTGGTTACCTTTGAGCTGATGAAGATCCTACAGGGAAGGTTTAATTATCAATGAGGCTTATTTTCCCTCCGATCTGTGGGATTTTGATTCACGAGATTCCCCGATAGGGACAGGAGGAGGTCTAGCCGGTGGCCGCTCTCCATTTTCGAGATTACTAATTGCCTTCGATGTTGCTCATAACACTGAATGGGGTGCGGTGACTGTTGCACGAGACCCCTTTCATATGATCTGTCTCCACTAGCCTTAATCATTTTTCCTTCACTATTTTGTTATTTTTATTGCCATGTCAACAAGGTTTTTAACATTAAAATATCACATAGGACTAAAAGTGTGCCATGCGAACGATTGAGGACCAAATATGTTCCATAGAAACATTTGGGATAGAAACGATAAAGGAATAAAAGATTGATGGCTAAATATGTATTTATCTCTTTTTTTATTATTATTTACTCTTTCTTTTCTTCCCTCTTAAATGTCCCTGCAACCCTTCATTCGGTGATTATTGTCTATCTAGAATTAAAGAAACCAGGTCGAAGTTCGCACTACTCTACGAATTAAGGCAGTGAAGATAACGGGATACTATAAGAAAGTGAATGGGTTATATTAAAATACAAAGTATTTTAGAAGTCACATCATTGATGTACCATGAAAAAAAAAATTGTTTCCAACTTTTCTTTTCCTCATTATGCACATCACTTCACAACATTAAACTGACAAAACACAGGCCCAATGGGCCCGACATCCTACGGGCCAAATCCTCGACAAATAAATGAAAATGGAGAGGAGCATAGTAGGAGCAAAGGACAGCTACTAATCCAAACATTAATTTATGTTTAGAAATTGATAAAAAATCTATATCTACTCTTTTAATCTAAATGAGAGTTTTAACAACTTCTCTAAAAGAGAGTAGAGTGAATTTCCTAATCTTAACCATTTAAGGGAGAGCATAGAGAATTTTCCACTCTCAAATCCTTTACGGACATTCTTTTCTATTTTTCCTTTTTTTATTTTTAATATTTTTCACAAATTTTAATATTTTCATTAATATTCTTCTCATAATCTACACATTTCTTCCATCTCTTTCTAGGTGAATATTTTATGATCGAAAAATTTATATATGTGAGATGTAATGAGTGTATAAAATAGGAAAATATTGTCTATTTATAAAGTATATTTTAAGCTAAATTTTTAGTATTTTTATAAAATGTGATGCAACTTTAAAGAAAGTACAGTTATATAAACATTTTGACGTTATAAAATAAAAAAATATCACTTTGGCAATTTTGCATATTATCATCCATAGTTTTTCTTTGGTTAGACATATTGCTATAATTATGATGAATACATAATTATTTATAAATAAAAGTATTAAATTCTGATCTCTTTCTTCTTTCTTTTATTTGGTCGGCCATGATGGGTCTGATGAATATCTGTTATTGTCAATATTTAGTTATGCTAGTCCTTATATATACAAATAATCCCCACGTAAACATAATTTTTCATGGAAGAATAATTCAAAAACGATTTAATTTAGAATTATTCTATTGTATTAAATATTGATTACTTCTTACAACGAAGCGCGGGACACTGCACTAGTTTTTTATATAATTGAACTGAAATTCCGGTTTAAAACAATCATTTTCTTTTTTTGGGTAAATTTAAAACAATAATTTTCCCTCACTCGAAGCACCAACGCGCTGACTGCCTTCCTTGGCTCTCTTCTTCCGCAGGGTGCCAAACATGGCAGCTTAATTTACCTTTTTTTTTTTTAATGAATTGAATTTATAATTTTAATTCAAATGTAAAAACTTTGAAATCTCATGTTAAATATGAAACTTTTAAAAACTATATTTCAGGAAAAAAAATATTTTTGGAATTTTGTGCAGCATTTTTCTCCATTTAGTACTAGAGACTTTTAAATTTAATTATTCTTATTCCTTCTACGCCTACTTTGCAAACGTAATTGAAAATAAGAAACATTTGGTCATATTACATCAAAAAAAAAAATATCATTACGGTCTTTTTTTAATAATTCCGATGTGAAATGGAGCCTAATATTTATGATTGCTGTTTTTTCTATGACGCGTCCATGGAGGCGTTTAGAAGTTCCGTCCATCATTGTTCGTGCGTGGCGTCGTTCCCATTCCTTTCAGACATGGACGACCAACTTTGACGTCATCCTGTACGCTTGCTTGTTTGTCTATATTCTAAAAGAGAATAACAATGGGGGAGTAACTGTGGCGAGTAGAAATCCATTTCCCTACTCTCAAGGATCCAAGCTGCTCCGTCACGTCATCATGGCATTTACATTTTTCGGTCCCCTTTTTTTTGCCGATGAATAGAAGGTTAGGTTTTCCTTTATCTTCATCTCTCGCCTCTTCTCGATCGGCCTCTGTCTCTTCTCGACCGGCCTACACTGCACTTCCAATTTTCCTTCTCCGGTGCTTCCGTTTCGGCTTGTCCATGGTCAAGGTTTGCTCCTTTTGTGGATGATAATTCTTTCATTCGCCTGAACCCTAGCGCATGACGATTCGACAACACATTTTTTCTTCATCTTCTCTAGGTTTTACCGAGGAGTTGCTGTGTTTTGTCTAAGTTCATCGCCAAGTGAGGTAGGCTTGTTCTTCTCTTGCGCCATGCATATTCCTGGCTTTGTCTTTATCTCGACCGCTGCTTACTTTCTACTGATTTCTATTTCTCTATGTGCTCACGTTCGCCGTTTATCTACCTTCTTGCTTCTCAATTGATCGTTGAAGGAGGTGCATTCCAATTTTGCTTGCCGTGTTCATAGGATTTGAGCTGGACTGTCAGTTTGTTGACTAATTTATATATGTTTTGGAGGGATATTCTTCCGGATGAAGGACGAGGAATCTGTGAGCGAAGCTCTTTTTGCACTTCAGAATTATTGGTCAGATGATGGTGTCATGTTTTCTGGGTTAATAGTTTGGTGCTAGTAAATAATAAGAAAATGAAAAGAGAGAACACCATCCAAATAATCGTCTTTCTGATAGTTTATGGTTAATCTTTGATTTTGCAGGGGAATTTATTTCATACTAAGTCCGGTCATTTATTATGTCTTTAACAGTTTCTTTTGATGTTAAATTTGAGGGTAGATTGGTAGAAATATGTTGGTTTCTTGGAATGAAATGGAAGAGATGTTGAATTTATCATTTTTTTTCATCACTTAGTATAACATTAGTTTTATTATTCTTTCTTATAACCACTTCTCTATTTTTGGTACTCTCCCCATAGTTATTTATTTTATGAGTTTCCATCTTTATCTTCAATTGGCACCGTGCTTTGTTGTAGGTTGTTTGCTATGATACGTACCATTGTTGTACACCGCAATGTCTGATATACAGAGCCAAGGTCAGTGATTTGCTCTCCCTATTCTATCCTATTGCATGATGTTCAATTTGCTGTCAATTTTAGTAAAATGAGATGCCAAATATCTTCATTTGTAGCATTCATTTATTCTCTCATACCTTCCAATCTCCTCAGTAATTTCTATTGGAACAATTACATTACACCGATTCGAATTGGTGTTAATCAGATGTTTTCGATTGTAAAATTTTGCTTCGTCCATTTATATTCACATTGTCATCGCTGCTCTATTCAGTTTCCATTCATTGTTGCATATAAATTCATTCATTTGGTAATTTTGCTACCAAAACTTTGCCTGGGCTCATACATTTCATAACTCCACTAATTCCATTATTTTAGGTAATGATTGGCAAGAGTATATCATGCGTGGTGCCAGCACACTTACATGACAACCTTTTTAACCCTTAGGTTGTCTGCTTATTCTGTTAATTTATTCCATCTCCTTCATTGTTGTATAGATTTAGAGTTGGTATATGTATGTTTGTTAAAATTTCTTAGGTTTATCTCCCCATTCCTACTTCATGGCATCTTCATTATTTGATGGTCTATCACGATATTCTTACCTCTCGATTGTAATAACTATAACGGATCGAATCCAATTTATCCAAATGCAAATCTTATGATTTTAAACCCCGACCAATTTCCTTCATTAATCGCGATTTGATTATCCCTATATTTATTTTTCATTAATTTCTAGGTATCAAGTTAAATTTTCTTCATTTAGTAATTTTGCTAATAAATCTTTATAGTCTTGGACTCATTCGACAAATCTATCAATTTTGTGATTCCTTGCAATTGTTGGTTATTGATTGTGAATCCTCCTCTAATTATGTCAGCACCCCTCGATCACATCTTTTGTCCCTTTAATTATTTATTAATTTATTTTAAAATTTGGTTCCATATTATTACTGTGCTATTTTGTAATTTATTTCCATATTTTCATTTTGAGATTGATTCATTCCCTATTCCCTGCCTTTCTTCTTTTCCATCTAATTTCCACTCCATGGACTTGATTTCCCCTATCTGCAGAAATGTCAGTATTATCATTAGAGTTCGGATTCGTATAGAACTGTAATTGTAGTATTTTCACTTTTGAAGTCGAAGATTTGAATTTTTCGTGTATTTGATCTCATGAATTGTGCGATACAATCTTTATTAGGGTTTCACCCTTTTCTAGGGTTCTTGCAATTTAGCCCCTTGCCAATTTCATCAAATCATTCCTTCTTCAGAATTCCTATGTTGATTACAATTTTTTATGCACCCTCTATAACTTCTCCAATTTTTCCTATCCATTCTATTTTAATGGCACCTTTATTATCTCATGAACTCTCCTATATAATTATTTCTCAATTTAAACAACTGGACAACACCATGTACAACCTACCTACGTAAGACCTTTTTTTTTTTATGTTGGTCGATTCTAAAATTCATTTATTAATCCTATTGTGATTGTTCCTATATTTATTATCTATTGATTGCTACTGTTGTTGGAGCTAATAGGATCAACTCTGCTAACTTTATAATTCCACTAAATGATTGATGGGAGTAAATCATGCTGTCATTATAGCAACACACCTTTTATTTTTTTATAACCGACGTATCCGAGCACCTTTCGGGTCTAATTAGCAGTGGTTGCAACACCTCCTCCTTGGGGTACATGCAATAGCCCACGAACCACGTGTATCGGGTAAGTCAGGATAAATCCCGACAGGCTCAAGAGGGTTGAAAAGCCCCCACCCTCCAGCGTGAGCCAACTAGGTATCGAACTTGGAAGTCAAAGCTCCCTACCATTGGAGCTACTCACTGGAAGGCCATTACAGGAACACACCTAAATTGCAAATTTCTCACCTCTCACTACTTTTCGATTTCATCATATTATTCCATTCTCAGCATTGCTACATTGGTTTACAATATGTTCATACACCATTGTAACTTCTATGTTTTATCTATCTGTTCGATCTTAATGGCATCTTTGTTATTTCATCAACTCTCATGCCATAGTTATTTATCGATTGAAATATTGCACTGCACTAGACAACAGGCCGTGAAATGTGCGCACTGCATTTCTATTGCTAAATTGGAAAATCTATATTTGTATTATTTATATTCTTTTATTTGTTGCAAAAGTTCTAACATCTTTGATAGGATCTTGAAGAAAGAGAGGGAGGTTTAGAAGTTGAGCAAGGCGCGCTTCCAAGAATATTTTGTCTTTTGATGATTGCTTCTATTGTGTGATTACAATACTTAGTTCCAAAGAACTCACTGTATGACTACTTTTGTGTATCCTACAGTTATTCGAATATACTTGGTGCAAAAAAAAATTTGCATTCTTTGCCATCTGTCTTCTCCGTAGTGAAGTGCGAGTCTTTATTCTAGTAATACATACGGAAGAAAAAAAGCCTGGACAGGTGTCATCGAACGATGTTGGTGATATAAAATCTAACCATTTTTTTAAATTATTTTTTTCTTTTAGATTTTATTAAAAATTTATAAAATAACCGAATTCTATTAGTTCGTGACACTATATCATCATTGTCACGTGATATACCGGTCACACACAAGACTCTTTTGTCATCGTATACTTGAAGTATATTAGATTTAATATATAGTACAGACGCTGATTTTTGCGTTAGAAAAATAGGAAAAACCGATATCGTTAACAAGTAGATGTCAGAGGGAAAGTGAGCAGCCTGCAATGTGCACTATGGAGAACCAACTCAAGGTTGGCCTAATGGTTCATTTATTAGACCCCCAAATAGATGATCACAGAATCGAATCCTCGGGTTATGAGGATCGACAGGAATTTTTCTAAGAATCCTAACCCAACCGCAGATTAGTTTCGATGTACAGCTGAACATGGATATTGCGTGGCGAAAATAAAAGTGTGCACTTCCCAGAAATATGACGAACATTAAATGTCTACTGTGTGAAGTCAACAGCGGTCCGATTTCTTTTATTGACAAAGTCTCCCGCACACTCCGAACGTATAGAACGAACCGGGAAAGCAATTTCCATATTGACTTCCAACAGACCGGACCCCATGCTTTAGATTGGCGAAGTCGGGCGGGGAGTTAAATGTCGAAATGGACCACGAGCACGACAAAGTCTTGCATGCAATGGCTCCGTTACGTGGCACTGCCGACATATTGATATCAACTAATAAAATCTGTCCGTTGTTAATAATTTTTTTGGGGTAAATCATGAGGACAAAAAAACAATCCTAGAAATGAAATGGATCGGTGAAGTCGGGTGAAGAGTTAACGTCATAATGGACCACGAGTACGAGAGAGCTGACGTGGTGATATTAACCAATAAAATATATCTACTCGTAAGATTTTTTCAGTAAAATCATCATGATAAAAAAAAAGCCCAATCATGAAGATAAAGCAACAACCCTAGAAATGGATGGATTTCACTGGTCGGTGTATTCGATTCAGCACTGTCACGCGATGACACTGTCGCGTACAGGGCCATCTCCACGATCACACGGTTTAAGTTAGAATCCGATGATGGATCGGACGAGATGCTAACACTAAGCCTAAAGCAGGAAAACAAGTTGCAACCGCTGATCCATTACATCGATCATAAACTAGATCTGGGTTCACTGTCGATTTTTTCTTTTACATTAAGTGTGGGATTGGGAAGACTATGCGAAAACATTCGTGGAGCATTTTATGCCGATTTTCGATTCCCTGCCGATATCAGAAAACAATGATAGGAGATGTAGAATTTCACAGGTCTTTACACCTAGAAGGTGAGCGAAAAATCTATGCAAGATGAAGGAAGTATCTGTGATTTTTCCTTGAAAAATCGTCGGCAGCATGGTCGGATTGGATTGAATAAAACAAAACAAAAGGAAATTAGCGGAAAAAGAAGCCAAAGGGAAAAGAGGTATTAGGAAAGTGGGGCCAGCCCATCAAGTCCAACTTCCATTCAAAGAAGTTAAGGGACTCCCAACTCTGCAGAGCCAGATAAAAACCAGTATTTTTTTTGGTACAGAAAAGACGTGGACGCCTACAAATGGTAGAAAGAAGAAATATAAAAGAATACAGGAAGTCGTGCTAGGAAGATAGAACTCAAGATTGTTAGATCACAGGACGGGAGTAATCCCACATGTATCAAACTCTCTTATTCTCATATCCAACTTATTTTATTAGAAAAGGTGATGGTCCAATGGTTCAGATCTTAGTCTTACATATATGCACTTAGTGAGAGTGCAACTGCGCGTATGAGTGACGCATGTGTTTGATTTGCTCACTGTTGAATATAAAAATTCGGATATTAATTAGCGGGATGGTTTGTTAGGCGTTGCTGCTGTCATCCTTTTAAAGAAATTTTCATGTGATCCTACTGCATCATGTGGTATGAGAAAATACAAATTAAATGGTGACAAATGAATAAATTAGTTTTAATTACCTAAACGATTATCGTTGTTGTTACTATCGTACAGTTGTCCTAATTATTATTAATTATGACAATTTGATTGATATTTCCTTATCAAGTCATTGTGAGATAGGAATATTTAAAAATTTTGTCCTCCTTTATGGTCTAAAAATGGAGAAAGTCTTTAACGAAGTAATCACACCACATAAATGATATGAAGTGGTATATCCATCTAATCGGGATTTGACATGTCATCAATAATATACAGTAATAGTTATTAAATCCTAAAAAATATTTAAAAAATATAAAAAAAATCTTAAATAAATGATAATTCTGGTTAGAAATAATATACCAATGATAAAAAAATTAAAATAACTAATAAATGGTTAAGTTTAAATGAAAAAAATATTTAAAAGATGACTTCTTATTGAACGGATATACTACATCAGCATTTCTTAAATTGTATGACCGTTCCACCGAAGATTTTCTCCTAAAAATAACTTGTGTTAATTCAAACGGTTCAATACATCTTTGAATTTGAATTATGTGATGACAAAATTCCATAATTATAAGAATTTTACTAATTAGTAAGTTGAATCAGAAATCATCAGATTGGCCAAAAAAAAAAAATCAGATATCATCAGCGTCCATTGACCTCGATACAAATTGTACCAATCGAAAAAAAAAATTGATTTGCTGGTGCGGAGAAACTTCCTACCATCTTTCTTTCACAAGGAAAAAAAGAGGAGAGAGAGACCTCATCGTCCCCTTCACATCTGCACATAGCCCCAACCTTGACTCTCTGCACCAAACCACAAGCACCCTCTCACCTTCCTCCTCAGAGAGCTTCAAAGTTTGATCTTTCCTAAACACCTTCCCACCACCATCTCCACACACACTTATATAAACTATCCACACCATCGTTTCTCTCTGCAATCCTATCTCTGATATCCTCTTTTATACACACCACACGCTTACCGCTCGAAGAGATTTCAATGGAACAGGCATCGTCTTCAAGCGCTCATCACCCGAGCTTTTTCCTCCAACTCCTCGGAGTACTGATCGAAATCCTACTGGGCCCGAGCATCCATACCTGGGGGGCCATCTTCCACAAGTCCGTCTCGAGGCTCTGGTCTTCTCTCCAGTACAGAGCCCAGCTCGGCAATCCGTCGGTCGCCTCGTGGACAGGTGACGAGACCCTCAAAGGGCCTATCCTCTGTGAACCGGAGGACGGCGAGAGCTGCCTGCGCAGAGAGGATGCGGAGATGGTGATGGGGCGACTGGGGCTCTACTGCACCCGGGAGAGGGAAGGTCGGGAGACTCTCGGCCTTGGCGAGGTGTCGAGGCTGTTCGAGGAGAAGGAGCCGAGCTTGGAGGAGGTGCGGGAGGCTTTCAGTGTGTTCGATGTGAACGGCGACGGGTTCATCGACGCGGAGGAGTTGCAGAGAGTTATGCGGGGGCTGGGATTCGAGGAGGTGGAGGAGGTGGAGGATTGTCGGAGGATGATCGGAGCTTTCGACGAGAACGGAGATGGGAAGATTGATTTCAGAGAATTTGTGAAGTTGGTCGAAAATTGTCTTTGCTAATTCTTTTCCAATTTTTTTACCACAATCATCATTCAACTAATAAAAATTGAGGGGCTAAGCCCCAATCATCACTCTACCACAGTATTTGTTTCCCTTAAATAAATATCTCGAGTTGAGTATTTGTGAATGAAAAAATTGATGCTAAAAGAGTTTTATCCCTTAAATGGACCGACTTGACTCGAACTGAATTAGTCAGTAGTCCGATGAGTTTCTGAATACTAGTGTACACGTTTAATATATATATATATGCTATGTGAGAAACTCTACTTTTCGGTATCTCTTCACCACGAAAAAATTCTTCGATGATCTTGTGTTGAAATGATATGGTAGGAAGAATCAATGAAATTGTTTTAATTAGTAATAATTATTTCAATTGCTCTGATAATTAATACTAATCTGCCCGTTTATCACATTCTAATTGATATTTCCTAACACTATGTAGTGAGATAGGATTACCTAAGAATTTCTCCCTTTCCACATTCTTAAACTATCATCGACAAATAAAATTAAATTTTTAATTATCATCAGATCAAGAAAAATTAAAGGTATGTTATTAAGTTTTCTAATGCGTAATTACGTGATCTCTCTCTACTCTCATTCCCTCTCTCCATATTTTACATTTATTTTTCTCGTATTTTCTTTCTGCCATTTTCATTATCATTCAATTTTTCATGAATTTATCACTTATTCTACATATTTAATCTACCAGAAAAATTACATACTTTAAAATTAATTATATTATAATTACAATTTTATTAAATGATTTATTACACATTCACTTTCTTAATTAATTTTATTAAATAACAAAATTCGTGCGTACTGTCAGTACAACCCTAATGTGCATAGTTCCACCTGTACCATTTTCTATTTTTTTAAGGTATAAAAAGTTTACGAAAAAGAGCGGTAATGACTAGGAATTTTACTACTGAGAATTACACGATTTCTAAATATTATATCGATGATTTATTTTGGTGACTCTGCTAGTGATAGAAAACCGCGGCGGTGGATGAGATCTATCTTTAGCACAAGTCACCATATAGGGGAAGGACTGTTGATCAAACAGTGCTATATTATGCATTTAGGGGCAGGATCAAGACAACGATATTATGATATTTAGATGGGTAATTGGAAAATGCAAGGATAAGATTAAAGGCTAAGTTTATGGTTGGTATAAAGATGAATATACGGAAAGGAAAGATTTAATAATGTCATGACGATACAGTTAACATTCACTTACAACTTCAATTCGAAAACTTGTAATTTCAGCTCAAATGATTGTAACATCAGTTTAAAAAAGTGTAATCGAGATGCAATTTTTGAGCAATTACTTTTAACCACGGTTGAATGACCAATAACCAAACTGCACAATTTTTTAACCTAGATTATAATTTTTTGAACCAAGGTTACAACTTTTTCAACGCAGAGATATCATAATCTGATGGTTTTTTGAAATTTTCCCATACGGAAAGCGATTATAATCAAATACTAATAGAAATCTGTAGTTAGGTAATGTACCATGTAGAACTTGACAATAGGAAGTACACTTCAGAGATTGATTGAGAAGTGAACTAATTAGAAAAATAGATGTTTCAAACGCATAATTCTAAAATTTAGATGGTAATTATGGATGAGGTAGAAGAGGAGGATCATGTCATAGATGTCAATGTTTATGCTGAATAGAACCATTCTATTAAGGCGTATGAGGCTGAGAAATACTATGAAGAATGCCATGATTTTGTAATTCAGATGATAGGAATTCTGTGTTTACAAATTATAAAGTTGAAAGTATATTAAAATAGGGAAAAATATGGTTTTGGTCCTCAACCTATTGCACTATGTTCATATTTGACCTAAATCTTTTTTTGAGTTGATTCTAGTCCTCAACCTTTCAAATATTGTTCAATTATAGTCCATTTACATTATTTTTAATATTAAAAAAGGTGATCAGGCTTTTAAATATTAAAAATATATTTTTAATTACAAATTATTTTTACAATTATAAAAAATGGAGAAACTCTCGGTGTAACAAAAGAGGGGTTAGTGGGGACTCGATTGTAAACTATCTCGGAGAAGGTTATCAACAGTATATGGCACTGCTAGTGACTTTATAAGAGCCACAATGATCATATAAAAAAATTGGAGAAACCCCTAACGTAACTATAAATTATCCCCGAGAAGGTTATCAACAATCTATGATATTATTAGTAACTTTACAGAAACTGTAATAGTCGGACTTGATCATATTTTTCATTGAAATTTTTATTTTATTTTTTAATTTGTAATTAAAAATATATTTTTAATGTTAAGATGCCTAATAATCTTTTTTAATATTAAAAATAATGTAAAGAACTAAAACTGAACGATATTTGAATGGCCAACAACTAGAATCAATTCAGAAAAATGTTTAGATCAAATATGAACATAGTCCAAAAGGTTGATGACCAAAACCAACATTTTCCCATCAAAATATACACAATAACTTCTATCAATTGTTATTTTTAATTTTCGACATATAATTTACCGTTAAATTGTAGCTGCCATATTGATTTTTTTTTTTTAGTATGAGCATATTATTTGAGGTAATCATGTCATTTGAGCATGTGTATATGTTTCTACACATTTAAACACATTTGACTATACATATTAAATATGTAATGTTTGAGTAATCTCAACAATAAATTGGTTTTGCTTATGTTTTTGATAATTCTAACACATCTAATAAATAAATGGATTATTAAAAAAAAAAGGCTATTTTTCAATAGAATAAAGGGTTAGAGCCGTTATAACAAAAGAAAAATTATGAAATACCTAAGTAGGGTAAGGAAGTCCTTGCAATAACACCAAAAAGGATCACACTTAAAAGTAGTTGGTGGATAAATAAAGTACATTTCTCACTCACCAATCCATACAAGCGTTAGCTTCTCGATAAATATATTACACTTTGATAGCAAATTCCTCAGTTAACAAACGATGAAGTGGATCAATTAATGTGGAGTACATCGGCTTTGCCCACAAATGGACCTTTGAACTAGCGTCGAGTCCATTTCTAAAATAATTTGATGGAAACTTAAATCCCAAGCATGCTCGGAGCCCCATCGAGACACCCTAAAGTTCAGCAATAACAGAAGTCGTCTTCCTAACATTCTGAGCAAAACCAATAATCCTTCGGCTCCTTAGGTCCTAGTTTCCCTTTCAGATGCCATCTGTATTAAGTTTATATCAGCTGAATCTATTTCAACACAATCTATATATACAGGACACTGCATATATTATCAATCTTAATTAATGCCGAAGTGTTGACTATGCGGAATCCATTCTCTAAGGTCATATCCGTACATACGAATTGTATGAATGAGACGTTATTACTATTTTATCCTCGCATTTTATTTTTCATCTCATCGCACTTTTAGAGTGATTGATAGTGAGCATTCTATTGATATCTATTAAAATTTTGTTGAAATTCCACTACTTCTTTTAATTATATTTAATCATATTTTTAGGATAATCACTAAATACCAACTTTTTTTATATATAATATTTGAGTTTATTTAATAAAGTGATTCCTTCCCATTCAATCTCGTTCTTGCCCATTTTTCAAAAGCTTGGAGGTTGGTCAAGTGACACCCACTATCCATTTGAAATTTAGAGATTCTGAATTTATTTATAAGAAAATTATATTATTATTTTCGACGTTTACCTCTTGACATCTAGAGATATGATGAGTCTTAATTAATTCATGTTCAATTGGAGTCAGCCTAATAAGATATAAAATTCTCTTAATCACAATTTTTTTTTATTTATAAGGCTTAAATCTGGGTGGATGCTTGAATAAAAGAGGCATTCAATCGTTTCAACTAACTCATATTAGGTGTATTGTTAGTTTCTACTAAGCTATTGTCTCCCAAATATATCTATATTATTATATACAAATATTTGTGAAGGTTGATATTTTTTTCATTTTCCATAATTGTCCTCATATTAAAATTTATGACATGCATTTGATTTCTATAAGAGTAAAATAATAATTTCAGTCATTTTTATCATTCAATATCTATGATCTTAACAATAAAAATCTTTCGGTAATTGCTCATATTTTTCCATCTCACTCTATGTCTAGAATTTTAGTAGAAAAATCTATCATTTTCTGAACAACTTATTTGAAATTGTAAAATTGAAAATTAAAACTGACATAGTTATATACAAATAACAATTGAGAATGTCATACTTACTACTGTAAGTTAACGAATTTTAAATAAATTAAATTATAATAAGTTATAAAGAAATTATCTAATTATATAAATTTGTCATAATATTTCATATTTATTTGTTTTTATAAATTAATAAAGTGGGAGCGCCAAAAACATAATAAATCGATAAAGTGGACTAAAATGCAATCTATCGGAAACCAAGGGTTATCTTAGAAATTATAATTTTACACAAATGGAAATTGAATAATGAGCCCCTGCGTGGTCAAAACCCTAGAAAGGCAGAAGGAGACGACCAGAAACGCGAATCTCATCGATTGGGAAAAGAGATTCTTCTCCTGCAAAATCAGCCGCCATCATTCAGGCTTCGTCATAGCTGCAACATCTTGCTGGTATTTCCTGCTACCCAACGTTGATTTCCCCTCAAAGATCACATCTTTATTGATGTTTATCGTTCGAACTCTTATTTTACTTGGATCTACGTCCGTTGGTTCATCGTTGTATTGCTAATTATGCTTCCTCTCTGAGTTATTTTGACGAGCTATTGTAGAAAGTTATTGGGACATTTGGTTCTTGAAGTTGTGGGCTTCGGGAGATTGGAGGTCTTATGATAATTTCTTCCGATGTGATTGCCAGATTTAGACGCAGTTAGGTCTGTTTTGTAAGTCCAGGGTTTGGTGTATTAGGTAGAAGATTTGTACTTAGGCTGCTTTCTCAGTTATGACAATATCGGGTTTCTTCTGGATCTCAATTATCATTGATTTAGGGAATTTTGGGTTTGAGGATTTTTCACAAAGAGCATGGAGTTTCTATGGAATTAATATCTGTTTTATGTATCATTGGATGTGGTTGCAGATAGGTGCCTTCGGATATGGCTGGTGAGAGAAATAGCTATGGCAAGCGAGCTCATTCCCAATCTGACTACGACAATGGAGACAGGAAGAGGAGGAACCCTGGTGATGATAGAGAACAGTTTGTCATAAATTCTGATGACACAGTCTATCGTTATTTGTGTCCTGGTAGAAAGATTGGAAGTATCATTGGGAAAGGAGGCGGAATTGTCAAGCAACTGAGAATAGACACTAAGTCAAAGATTAGGATTGGTGAGACGGTGCCAGGATGTGAAGAACGAGTTGTCACTATCTATAGCACTAGCGAGGAGACCAACCCTTTTGAAGATGGTGAAAACGATGTTTGTCCTGCTCAGGATGCTCTTTTCAGGATTCATGAACGAGTTATTGAAGAAGAAATTGGTGATGAAGAGTCTTCTGAACCTCCACAGATTACTGCTCGCCTCCTTGTTCCCTCAGATCAGATTGGATGCATCATTGGGAGAGGTGGGCAGATAGTTTCAAGTATCCGCAGTGACACTGGGGCCCAGATTCGGATTCTTAAGGATGACCATCTGCCTCCTTGTGCTTCAAGCTCTGATGAACTTGTACAGGTAAATCACTTTACCATCACCAGAATCATGAATTTCTGAATTATCATGAGTTCTGGTTTTGTATAATTTTCCAGCTTTGGGTTGGTATGAAGCATTTGGATTCAGTTACTTATTTGTTTAGAAATAACTACTAGTGGCAACTTTGGATGTGCCGAGGATATTTATGATTCTTTTCATCTTATAGCCAAGCAATAATTCTCTCTCTCTGTTGATTTTTTTGGTTTTATCAGATATCTGGGGATGCTGCTGTGGTGAAGAAGGCTCTGTTCCAAATTGCATCTCGTTTGCATGATAACCCTTCTAGATCTCAGCACTTGCTTGCTTCCACTGTGCCTAATGTGTTCCATTCTGGAAGTTCTCTTATAGCCCCAGCTGGTGCAGCGCCGATAGTAGGCATGACTCCCTTGATAAGTCCCTATGGAGGATACAAAAGCGAGGCAGGTAGCTGGTCTCGCTCCTTGTATTCAGCTCCAAGGGATGAAGAGACCACTAAAGAGTTCTCTCTTCGCTTGGTTTGCCCTGTTGCAAACATTGGTGGTGTGATTGGTAAAGGTGGACTGATAATCAATCAGATTAGGCAGGAATCAGGGGCAGCTATCAAGGTAGATAGCTCTACAACTGAGGGAGATGACTGCTTGATCAATATCTCAGCAAAGGAGGTAAAGGTTTCTTTATGCTAATTAAAATTTGATTTCTTTAGTTGAGAAGACACATAAAAATGTCTTTGTAATTCACATTATTTCAGGTTTTTGAAGATGCGTTCTCTCCTGTAATCGAAGCTGCAGTTCGTTTACAACCGAGGTGCAGTGAAAAGATTGAGAGAGACTCGGGGCTGATCTCATTCACTACCCGCATGCTGGTGCCAACCTCGAGAATTGGCTGTCTCATTGGGAAAGGCGGGGCTATAATAAGTGAAATGAGAAGGCTCACTAAGGCTAACATTCGTATACTCTCAAAGGAAAATCTTCCGAAGATTGCATCTGATGATGATGAGATGGTGCAGGTAATGAAATTGTAATTAATGTCAAGTGTCCCTCTTCATCCACAGAATTTGTTTTTAGCTCATGGTTCTGAATCTAATTTTCCTCTTGGAAAGTGGATCACTTCAAGTAATATATTAAGATTTTTCCTGTCCAAAAGAAGTAATATTTGAAGTATCAGACTGCGCTTAGAGATTTTTCCCTTTTTTTGGATCAATTAGAGAAGTTCCTTGTGAAAATATGAATATACACCTCTATTTCCAAGCAATTGAAGCAAAAATAGATTTCAGATGCATTTTTCATGCAGAAAAGGAGGGAGCAGATTTTTTCTGTTAATCTTAACCGCTAATAGATTTTCAGAAAATAAAGCCAAACGGCCCAAACCCAAACTGCAATTAGAAACTTTTGCCTTGTTGTCCTTTTTTGGGAGAAATTGTAAGCGGAAAGAACACCTATGATCTCTCTCGTTGGTAATCAGCCTGGAGTTATTCTTTGGACTGAGCCAGGAAGGGGAAAAAAAGAAGGGAAAAGAATGAAACAAACTATTCTATGTTACAGTTGTGATTGCCATGATAAGGTGTTGATAATGGTGTTTATTTTTTGTTCAGATCTCTGGAGATCTTGAAATTGCAAAGGATGCTCTTGTCCAAGTATCTACACGCTTGAGGGCAAATGTGTTTGATAGGGAAGGTGCAATGACAACGTTCATGCCAGTTGTTCCATACCTTCCAATGCCTGCAGATGCTTCAGACCCTCTTCCATATGATAGCAGAGAAAGTAAAAGGAGTGGGCGTGGTCATGCTTATTCCAGTAGTGGCTATGGTGGATCAAGAGATCTGCCCATTTCTGACACTTATGGAGGTTATGGCAGTACACAGATACATGATCGGGTAATTTTATGCAATGTGCAAACACTGCCTGCTGTTCTATCTATGAGTCCCTTAAATGCTTAACTTTCTCAAATTATGATATGTTTCCTCAAAAATTGAATTTTCTTTGTCTGCTTTCCATATATGAGCCATAGATTTTGTCAACTTACCTGCAGGTTGGCAGTGGTGGCGGAAGTGTTTATGGTGTATATGGTAGTGGCTATTCCTCGGGACGTTCTAGTTCCTCTGGGTATGATTAGCCTTTTTCTCCTCACCTCATTATGTGCTGAATTTGTTCCCTTTTTGTGCATATCACTTGATTTCTTTTTTTAAAATGAAATTCCTATTCATAATAACAATTTGGCATTTAATGGAAGAGAAGAAGTTTGGGGTGGCATTTAATGGAAGAGAAGAAGTTTGGACTAACCCTATTCGGTGTTTTGGTTAACTTAGTGGTGGGAATTCTACTTTGGGTTTACCAGGCTCTTCTAATGGATGAATGGAAGAACTCATTCCTATCCTTTTCATGATCGTTTGGTTGTGTGCATCCTGATTTGTAGCTCCTATTTCCAGGCTATCTGGACAGAACCCTGTTTCCCGTCGGAAAAGTTATGGTTACTAAGATTTGAGCGATCTGGTTCCCCAGGTAGAATTACAAATCACTCAACATTAGCTACCAGTTTTCCTTTGAACGTTGGGACCCAATAACGTGTATCTGACCCATCCTAACCTTTACAATGTCCCTGTATGTAGTCCTGATGCCCAGCCCATTGCCCACTTTTGATGAAGCCCAGCCCACTGCCCCTAACCAGAAGACCACTGATGAACCGCGGCCAGCCCCACCTTGAAGCTTCTCCTGTTAAAGAGGACCTATTTATGTGAAGATACTTATAAATACCGAACTTTGCCACTGCCTGTAACACCATCTTGTCCAAGTTCCGATTATTCCTAAGAAACCGTTGTCAACAGCATGCGTTTCACTTTATTTTTCTTGTTTTGTTTTTAGCACTCAGACCATGTTGCCTCTACTATCTTGGAGTTGTTTTCTAGTTTTCAGTGTTTGGCTTGAACCTTTAGCCTGCCCTTCAATTTGATGCTTCAACCGTTGGAATTGGATTTTATCCTCTAAGACGTGTAATGCTTGCTTAGTAATGATAGCTTATGTTTGCGAGATTGGGTTGGCTACAAGCAATTGTTTGAATTGGAAATGACGGTTTCTAATGGGACCATTTTGTTGCTGAAGGGTCATTTGATGAATACCAAGGATAGATGTGCCTATAATTTTGCATCTGTGGGACAAATAATACAATAGCTTGTCAAATTGATTATGCTGAAGTGGAGACTGTTTATATTTGTTTCTTTATTGCCAATTGAAGCCGGAAATTTATGGTAGTTCATTCATTAGATTTAGGGTTGGTCTCTTTGGTTCCCCAGGTTAGTGGAAGTCTGCAGTTGAATGAGAAATGCATACGGCTTTGATGGTGAGTTCACTTTCATCTCACTTGTAATAACCACATGGTCTGTGAAAGTTTTGATTGAGATTCGTTCTTAGTCTAAAGGAGAAGGCCAGATGCAATTTTTAGTAAAATAAGAGAACTAGTGTTAGCTAAGTGCATATAGTGTGTGACTTGAAGGTGAGATTTACCTGAATCAACTCGTTTTCATTATTATTCTGGTCGTGCCTGGTATATTTTGGTCGTGCATCTGCAGGTATGCTGAACATCTTCAGGTATGGTAGACGTTCTTTTGCCTCCTCGAGTTTTGTTGCCCCTTAAAAGAGTTTGTTTTGCCCATGTTCTTTTCTTTTTCTTTTTCTTGTACGTTACTGATCTACGAAGGGAGAAGCTGATACAGGCAAGTACAAGGTCTCATAGTTGTGTCTGATGCATTTAACACCTTGATGTTATTCTCGAGGATATGATCTGCCCACGTCAATTCTTGGTGAAAAGGGTCTTCCATGCATGGTTTTCTCGTAGCATCATCAACATCCAAATCCGACTCGGTGATGTTCGGGGTGTTTCCCATTTTCTTCAAGTGATCGGTATGCGGGCAATACTTTGGTCCTGGTAAAACCAGTTTAGCTTTGTGGGTAATATTTGTTAATTAACAGCTGTAATTACTTTATGAAGGGAACTTCACAGCTGCACTGTCAAGCTTGTTCTTTGTGTGTACGATATGCGTGCAAAGGAAGTTGAAATCGCACAATTTTTGTTTATTTCTATACATGTTAAGATTTGAGTGGAGTTTTACACGATGAAAATTGTTGGGAATGACACTTCATACGCTATCCATGAACTTACAAGGTACTCATGACACGTGGTTATTAGCAAGACGGAGTGTTTTTCTTGCTAAAATGAGGGTAACAGTAGTAGTAATTTAGCCATCCCAACTGTGCAATATTATGATTTTTGTGTTAAACCGTGGAAATATCAAACATATGGAATAATTAGAGTTCAACATTGGTTTGGTGTGGTATTATTGAAGACTATGGTGGATGTGTTGACGTAGAAGTGTAGAAAGGATTCAAATATGCAATTCTAAATTTAGTAAATTGTATGAGAATGAGATTTAAACTATTAAATTCCTGGTGATATTCATAACACTCGTGATGATTAGCAAGTTGAATATTTTTATCTTGTTCGCTGAAATGATGCCAACAATAATAGTAATTAGATAAAAATTCGTGCCATGCATGAAAAGAAAATAAAAATAAATAAATGTAAAATACCCATATCAACTCATGAAATTAGGTCGTTTATTTATAATATAAAGTAATTTAATTCAATTAGAATTCGTTAATTAGAGTATTAGATGGAATATTTTTAATTGTCATTAGTATATTATGTTAATTTTACTATTTTCAAATTTACAATTTCAAATAGTTCGTTTAAAAAATATATCATGTTTTTATTGTTAAAATTATCGATATAGAGATATAGAGTGAATGAAGATTCTAAACAGTTAATGAAAGATTTTTGCAGCACCATTGTTGTCTTCCAACCCTAGGTGAAAAAGGACACTTATAATGAATATTTTCACATGAATGCCTAGAAGGAATTTGAATTATAACCTTAAACTCACTCAAATGACAAAATCTCTGGTGGTATTAGTAAAAGTGAAACTTTGAACATTCCTCGTTATAGAAGGGAAAAAAAAGGAAAATATTTTTGTAGAGACTTTTCTGCCCTAAGAGAGCGTTTCCTTTTCATAGGGTCAATTCAATTCGTTTTCAATCTAAAATTGCTATGAAGTTTTTATCAGTGTCGTCAATGTCGTCATTTCTTACTCTATAAACTCATTCAATTATGTTTCATTCCTCTTCATTTTATTCCATCTGATATGATTCGAAATTTAGGCTTTGGATGCATGGTAGGGCTGTTCAAAAAAACCATAAAACCGAACCGAACCGAACAAAAAATAATTAAATCGTCCAAACTGGTTGGCTAATGATCCGATTTTTTAATGGAGAAGAGGTTCGGTTAATTGCTTTGTATTATTAGTTTCATTAATTGCGGTTAACCAAGCCAAACCGCTTTCTGATTAATAATTAAATAAAGCAAATAATAAAATTAAAATATGCAATTTTAAACAATAATATGTATTTTTCTTGGATTTTTTACTGTTCGATTCGGTTAATTTCCAAACCGAACCGAACCGAGTATTTTTATAGTGAATTTTATTTATTTACTTAAAAAACTAGTTAACCGGTTAACCGAATCGATTGAACCGATTTTAATCATTCGATTTTTCTTTCTCAAATGATTATGATTTAACTCCTATACTGCTTGAACTAAACCAGAAATGTGGTTCGGAATGATTTTTCGAACCGAACCGAACCATGAACACTCTAAGGTATGGAATACCAAGTGGGTGTTGGATGGGGGAATCCCAAAAACAGAAATGCAGGCACAAGTTTACAGCCTGACTGCAAAATGATAAAAGAAAATATCAGTGAAAAGTCCGATTTTAATCTCTCCATCTTTTTCTTCGTTCACCACTTTCATCTAAAACCTTCTTTGAAACAGTTTGAGTTCTCAAGCTATTTATGAAAAAATACTTCGGAGTGGTGAGTCAGTAATTATCTGAATTCTAGTTCGCCTCCTATTTTCATATTTAGTTATTACTCAAAATAATCAACGCATCATTTAAATATAGTATAAGAGCCTTTTATAAGAGTTTTATCTTTTATTTTATTTTACTTTACGATGGGCTAGCAATCTCGCAGTTATAGTGCAAGCCCAGTCCAACGGTTGTTTTCTTTTGAAATTAATATATATAGATATATAGATATATATATACACACACTATTGCATGTAAATGTTTCGGAAGTTTGGTATCTTTTTGTTTTATATATTTGTCGTTAATTTAATTTATATATTAAAATTTATGATATACATATATTTTATAAAATCTTCTAGATTAAGGGTAAAATGGTAATTTCAAGTCATTTTTCTCTCATTCTATTTTTGTTATCGTAACAACAAAAATCTTTCATTGAGTGCTCAGGTTCTCATTTCTCACTCTATATTTATAATTTTAATAGTAAAAATTTATCACGCTTTTTAATTAATAATATGAAATTGTAAATTTGAAAAGAGTAAGATTGATGTAGTATACAAATGACAAAAAAAAAATTCTATATACTATTGTAAGTTAATGAATTTTAATTAAATTAAATTACATTATGTTATAAATAAACAATCTAATTTTAAGAGTTAATCATAGTATTTCACATTTATTTTTTATTTTATTTCTGTGCATATCACGTGTATGTGTCTAGTGTATATATATAAACTGATTTTTCTATTTTTTGGTAAAATACGGAGTCGAAACTCAAGAAATGAAACTAAATAACATAAGAGCAAGGTAAAACAACCATAATAATATCACATAAAATAAGTGATCCGATGCCAAGAGACAGTCGATCAAAGTGATGAATACCGGAAGGAAGTTGAGGAGTCCAACGAGCTAGCCAATCTGCGCAAATGTTGCTTTCTTTGTAAACATGTTGTATCTCCACTTGGTCAAAAGACTTCTTATAGAGCTAACCAATGAGAAAAGAGAAGGTGCACACACTCCTATACCTAATAATAATCCTCTCACAATATCTGAATCGACCTCGAGAATGAGTTGTCGTATACCCAAAGACTATGCATATTCTGAACCCGAAAAGACTCTCCAAAGTTCTACACTTACCGCAGTTGCCACTCTAGTATTGCATGTGAAGCCTCCCTTCCAATTGCCTTCACAATCTCTCACTAAACTACTCGCTCCTGCTGCCTTCGAATTCCTGCGAGATGCACTATCGGTATTGAGTTTCATCCAACCAACTCTGGGTCAACTCCAGCCTGCCCAACACAACTCCCTTCTTGGGTTGTTACAGATTCAAGCAATAGTATTCTTTGCTCGATCAAAAGAGGCAGCCACTCTAAGCACAACTTCGTATTTTGCATTAGGTCCTGCAAAATTCTCAACAAAAATATTTTTATTTCTCCAAGACCACAATAACCAACTAGCAACCCCAAATACTAGAGGCCAAGGGATCCTACCATTCAAGCATCTGTGAAGACAAAGTTTGGATGATAACCAATCGAGCAGAGGCAATTGAAAGAAGACTTGATGTACCTCCGCTGGAATCATAGTGCTCCACATAACCTTAGTTTTGGGACAGTCTCGAAGAGCATGGATAAATATGTTCACTACAGATTGGTAATGATATGATAATATCAACTCCTTGACATTATTAGGAGCTCATTACGCACCAACTTTAATTTTTTTTTGTTGTACAAGGAGACACATAGGTTTAGAAGGGTAGAAGGAAGAGAGAAAAAAAAAGGTACGAGAATTTCTACAAGCGAGGTCAAACCCACGACTTTCAAATCATAAGATGAGAGTAATACCAACTATACTAAACGTAGTACAAGAATACTTGTAGCTCTCAAAGGTCTTGGTTAAGACCTAGTACAAATATGTCGTGATTATCCAGTCATTTTTTTAATGTGTCAATGCGATTTAACACTCAAGCGAACCTGATTAAATGTGCTGTACACTTGAGTCTTTCATCATAAGATCCTAATCAAATTAGGTCAATGGAAAAATCCAAGCTCATTAAGTTTAGATCACATGGATTCGGCTCGATTTCAATTCCTTATTAATAAGATTTAAGACAAGAAACTCCTTGCTACTTAAATCCTATTGCTTGGCCAGTAGTTTTATTCTGACTAATTATGTTATCCTCGTATACTCGAGGTAATGATTAGATATTGAATGATCACTTATCTCCATACAAAACTAATTAAAGCCACTAACGAGCATATATTGATGAATGGCACGAGCAATGACAAACACTAACCAATTACGCGCAAAACAACCTTGACACTTTAGGAATGACAATTATATGAACTAGTATGACCGAGATAGGAATTAATGATACCAGTGAATTACCATATGAGCATCTTACGTCATGTTCAAATCACTTACAGTATTCCAACTTTTTGTCATGGTATCGAATATCATACAACATGAGGCTAGTCATGAATATATGGATGCGATAATATTTCAGGATGCCCATTCAATGTCCTTCGGTCAAATTCATATTTGATGTTTATTCATTTTGATCGAAGATTTTCATACAAGCCCACACTTTGAAGTAGGACCAAAGGCCCCTTACACAAGAAACTGTTAGCCAGAGCAACGCAGTCGCATCACAAGATAGAGAATATAGCACAGTAATGCGATGACCCAAGTGAAACCTTGTGTTGCAAGGAGTTGCTACTGATGAGAAGTTCGAACTTTCCTCTTCAGAGCTAGAAACCCAGAAGTCTGCAACAAACAAAATGCACTATTGCTTCCCATACCTTGACTCTGATGGAGACTCAGCAGCAAAAATAGCACTCGGTTTCTTTCCCTCTAGATAAAATTTATCAGAGAGTGCTGTAAAAGCTTCAAAAGAATGAACATCCCGAGACCAGCCCTGATGGTGAGGAATTCGCCTGCCCAACGGTACTCGCTGAGGTTGGGAGTTCAAATCACTATTTCGGTCGTAAATCCCCTTGAGGCCACATGCACATACGGGAGTGTGAATTTACCTGTGTCTCAAGGGGACTAGTTGAGACCCTGTACCCTAGATACCCCTCATCATAAAAAAGGAAAGAGGTCTTCAATAGAATGATTTGAATGGTTTTCTCCTTCAAAGTTGGTACACCCAAATTCAATTCCACATGCCAATCATCAGATATCTGTCTGCATGTTCTTGCCCTTAGCAACAACCTTAAGCAAAGGGACTTGCTAAATTGGCAAGAAAAGAGCAAATGTGACTTACTTTCAGTTGCAACATCACATACCTTGCAGGAAGCATCAGCACCTGGTTTCCAGGTGCTAACTCTATCCAAAGTAGAGAGTTGATCATTTATGGCAAGTCAAATAATCTTAAACTATGAAGCCTTTGTTGTCCTAGTTCTCGAAGAGCTCCAAGCACGTACCAGGAAGAAGTCCCTAGTTCTACTAGCCAACCAAACAACACAGTCAATGCCATTCTAACTTGGAACAGCTCCCTGCAACAAAAGAGCCTTACCCCTATCACGGGATTGCCTCTGAGAACTTAGAAGACGCTTTTGGCCTCTGCAAATTAAGCCTGAGACAGAATACCATAAAGATCGGATACAACTCTTGCCATTCATATTCTCCATTCTTGATAAAAAATTTATAACAAGTTTCTTACGGAGTTATTCGAATAAAAACATATAACTTATATACAAGTGGATCATCAAATACCATTAACAAAATTATTGTCGATACAAATAACATATTTCTGCATCGTCTTAAGTCATACATCTACAGATCTCTCGCTCGCATTGAAACTAACACTTTATTTAGGCTCATCTCCTCAAGTTGTCTCTCTCTAACGACTGTTTCTGTGGCCTTGTGAGAGGATTAGCCGTGTTACACGATCGAGTCTCATTTCCCAACTATTTTCGAATACGAAATCTCACTTTTATGTGCTTGAATTTCTAACGGGATAGTTTCCTTCATTGTCGCATTTGTTCTCACCAACAAGAGTAACATGCGACAGCATGAAAGACATGTCCTTGAGTTCTTGTAAATTTCTTTATCCAAAATACCCCTCTTATAACATCCAATTCCACGATACATTCAATCATGTGATGAAATACGCAATGGTGAATTGCACGGAACACTTCCAATGGACTATAACAAGCATGAACTTATGTTATCGGGAAGATATTCATTGGAATAAATATAACAACTTACACACTATCAAAGAGCAGCAGTCTAATGATTCAAAATTCGTGATCTTTTATAGTTTGGTGAGGTCGAAATCTTAGGTTCGAATCCCCTCTAAGTAAAATCGCTTGAATAGATTTTTGAGTACGAGCATTTGTGAATACCTACTTCGTATACTGTATTAGATTTTCAGTGATGTTATGTTGATGTGATTATTTTATTAGTATCAATTGTTCAGTTTCTCTAATATATTTATGATTGAACTAAAAGTCTGAATATTGCATGGTGGACGCCCTTCTTTTAACCAATAAATAAATAAATAAATATATATATATATATATATATATATATATATATAAAACTTTACGCGGGTCGTACGCGGGAGAATATCAGAGTGGGTTTGTTCCTCTTTCATCACTTCAAGCTAGGCACCAAACGTTAAACCAACTCTCTTTTTTCCTTTTTATTATTTATTTTTTTAATTTTTTGGATAAATTAATATAAAACTAATATCTCATTCTGCATAACTCTGGCTCATCCATGTTTTAAATTTTCTTATTCCAAGATCAGTACTTAGATTTAATTTAATTAACCATCATCAACTGCCCCATGTCTGCATATGCCTCCTTTGCGTTTTCCACAATTGGAATAATACCACGTTGCTCTGCTTTTTCAGATTCAATAATCCGTCTCCATCATTTCTTTCGTTATAACATAAACCAGACCCTGATACGATCCAGCTCGACATGGATACATGACCGAGTTTCGAGTATACACATCGTAGTCGGTGATCCGTGTCGAAGTTAATTAGTTCGATCGAGAAATTATACGTACAACGTTTTTCCAAATTGAGGGATTTTACGTGTTCATTCTCTAATGTTATATTTTAATTTTCATTTTTCAACGACGAGGAGACCCGTGTACCTAAATCAGAAGACGAGGAAAGGAGAATGGAATAGTAAATGAAATTCTCCTCATGTGAGCTTCATGCCCTCTGTCTAACCCGGGTTCGAGTTAGTCGACCCACTGAGAGGTAATGTTTTATGAATCATGAACTTTTTTAGGGTAAGACTAGATTGGAAGACAAAACTTTGTGGGATGGGGAGGTCGAACCCATCTCCAAAAAATTTTCTTTTTTTTCTGTTTCAAAAATATGCCTATGGCTTGGAAAGTCAGAGAAAAAAAATGATAGGAATAAAGGTAGTAGGAGTAACAGGAATCAAATTCAAATATATTAATTTCAAGTCGAAAATGATGTCATTATATTAAGTCATATTTCTCCTCCAAGTATGAAAGACGATGAGACGGGATGGTTGGGTATTTGGAGACCCGGACCCGTCCGGCACCACTGACGTCCCAATAAAATTATTAACAAATGTATATAAAAATATATGATTTAAAATATGTATATAAATATATATAAGATAGTTAAATATATTTAAAATAGTTGAAAATTTGCATAATTCAATAAAATAAAATGATTATTATCTATTAAAGGTACTCATAAATCAAATAAAATTAATTTAAAAATACATAACAATATAATGTAAAATAATCTACCATAATGAGGTAACCCCAAGGGTTAATTCATGTGGATGGTGCAGACGCACGACTCATATGAAAATCCACAAAATCGAATGTTTGAATCCCTCTTCAGCGTGTAACCCTTTATGAGACCATTCACATATATACTTGAACATGGACTTATTTGGATCCATGGACTTGTGAGGTATTTATGGACTCAGAGAGAATAAACTTCTCATTATCAAAAGAAAAATGCAACGAGTCGGGACGGGTACCGGCCCGGGACAAAGTTTCAATGACAACCTCCCAGGGTCTAACCTTATGACATTATGTCTGGCCAAATCTATCCATTCCTTAAGAAGGGACAGGGCTTTCCTATTACGGAACCATATTTGGTGGAGTTGGAACGACGCCCTTCCCCATGTGTTTTCTGAACGTTTTCATTTTTATATAAATCATTGATTCAGTAAGGGCAGGTAGCCTTTTTCAGCACTTATCAGAACGCATAGAAGAATCCCCCTAATCACACCACCTTTAGTAAGTACGGTCATTCCACATTGCACTACGTCGAGAAACCTACTACACACACTCCCTCCTCCTCCATGCATATAAATCCTCCTGACAGTCTCCCCTTGCCATGCACCACACCAGCGTCCATCCAGTTCATACATTCATCATTCCTTCACTTACTGCATTCAATCATCTGAGTCACCATAGAAACAAACGTCCCACCTCTGATCACCGAGAATGAAAGCTGGAGCAGCGCTTGAGGTCACGGCTGTGTCGAAGACGCCCTCCACGGGGATCAGCAGAGGCGTGTCGGTTCTCGACACCATCCTGCGCGTGCTGGCATTTGTATGTACCCTAGGCAGTGCTATAGCCATGGGAACGACCAATGAGACCCTCCCCTTCTTCACGCAGTTCATTCGGTTCCGGGCGGAGTACGACGACCTTCCAACTTTGACGTAAGTTTCCTGCATAGCTCGAGTATGATGTTGTTCGATCAGATGACTTCATTCGAGGGCACTGGAATTTATTTAATTAAAAGAGAAGATAGCAGTAGAGTTTTTCAGTAGTTTTATGCTACTACGCGTAACTCGACTTGGACATGATCGAGCATATACATTCAGGATATACGGGTTCAGTGCTTACCTCAGTCTGCTTTGGTTGGCAGGTTCTTTGTGGTTGCTAATGGAGTTGTGAGCGGCTATCTGGTTCTTTCCCTCCCGATCTCGATCTTCCACATCATGAGGAGCACTGCTCAAAATAGTAGAATTGTCTTGATCATCTTTGACACAGTAAGCTTTCAAGTGAACGCATGCAAACTAAATGCCTCTAACTAGCCCTTCGACCTGTCTACTCAAGCTATCTATTCCATCGTAGCCTTAGAAATAAACCATATTTTTGTAAATTTGAGGAAATAACAATAAGACCTATAACAATCATCATCATTCTTTCCTTTTGAATTTACAAAGCTTGCACTTCAAATATAGATGCCCTCAAGTGAAAGGCAGAAGCCATGGTTAAAAGAAAAATTCAGATTTTAGAACATAGAAATAGAGACTCTGACAGAAGCGTATTGAATGGTTTCTAACCTCTACAGATCATGCTGGCTCTGTTGACTGCTGGAGCCTCTGCATCAGCGGCCATTGTGTACTTGGCGCACAAAGGGAACAGGAGGGTAAACTGGTTTGCCATCTGCCAGCAATTCAATTCCTTCTGCGAGCGCATCTCCGGCTCCCTAATCGGGTCTTTTGGAGGGATCATACTGCTCATACTGATCATCCTTTTGGCTGCAATTGCACTATCCCGACGCTGATTGAACATGAAGACCTTCTGTGACCAGTTCTACAAATGGATTTCTACAAAGTTTTCTATCTTTTTCCCCTCTTAAGTGCAAGAATGAATATTATCTGTTCAAGTGTGTGCAGCTTGTTGAATTCTTTTCCCCTTTTCTCTAAGTTCTCTTGTTAATGTGTAATGTATGAGTCATGTCTTCGAATAGTATGTTCTGCTTTAAATGTTATTAAGGTGGAAATTTGTTCTGTTTTACATGTTCTTTGAGATAAGAATGACTATGCGAATGTTTCATTCCATGCTTCAGCAGCAATATGAATGTTTTTCAAACAGAGCGAGAATTCGGCCAAGAGATATGGACATATAAGATGACAAGCTTTCAGTAAAATATCCATGTCAAACATGATAAGTGAGGAGAAGTACCTGAGCCTGAGCTGAGTTTCAAATCTCAGAGATCCAACCATCTCATTCCCAGACCAAGCATTGCTGCAATAGAAGAAAATATATTGGATGTATTAGTATGGATCAAAGAATTCAAGCAACAGATTCGACAGCGTAGCGAAAACTGTCCGCACAATTTTGCTTGAGCGGAAAAAGGGGGAAAAACAGAGAAAAAGATTCTGTCATATTGAATTGTTGCAAGAATGATAGCTGTCCAGAAAACTTTGCTCAACTAGAAAAAGGGAAAAAATCTTTAGTGACATTGAATTGTTTCAAGAATGATAGCAGTGGAAGAAAAGAAAAATGCAGTCTGCAAGCCTCGTGTTTAGCTGAGAATAAAACAACAAATCATAGATGTAATTGTACTAACTAGAAGTCCCTTTCTGTTTTGCTGGGTCAAACTAGACGTACTTACATGCATTATAATGTCAGTAACAGAGAGCATTTAAATTCTAAGTAAACAACAGATATCATGTTCTACGAGGCCAGCACATACAATTTGTTAGCAGTTATTCTTTCCAGGATAAGTTCCCACTCACCCATAATCTTGGATTCCTCTTGGTTGTCCGGTTTCCCTGTATTCACTTGGAGTTGCTAACGGACAAATAATGCATGAAAGCTCTATCATCAGCTTCAATCAAGCTAAACCCGGTTCCCTTCACTATCCCACTATCATCCATTGATTTCCTCACCTTCGCAGCCCCACTCCAATCGTCTTTTAAAGCGTACAAATTTGAAAGCAAAACATAATCCCCACTCTCATCGTGTCTCATACAAAGCAGCCTCTCATTTGCTAGCTTTCCCAGCTCAACATTTCCATGAATTCGACAGGCTCCAAGCAGAGTCCTCCATATTATTGCATTAGGAAGAATCTCCATCTTCTCAACAAACTCAAATGCCTCTTCAAGTAGGCCAGCACGACTGAGCAAGTCCACCATACACCCGTAATGGCGTATATTTGGCTTGATATGATACTCTTCTCTCATAAGGTCAAAATACCGATGCCCTTCTTTGACTTTTCCAGCATGGCTACAGGCTATCAGGACCCCTACCAGTGTGATCTCGTCTGGGGGAATTTTCAACCTCAGCATCTCCTCAAACAAGCTGATCGATCTCTCAGCGTGACCGTGGAAGGCCAATCCTCCAATCACCGAATTCCACGTTGACACATCCCTTTCTTTCATACCATAGAAAACGTGGAGTGCCCTTTCGATGCTCCCACACTTAGCATACATGTCAACGAGTGCATTCCCGAGGAGAGTGCCCAGATCTCCTCGAACAAATTCCTGCAAAGATCGGTGCATCTGCATACCAATCTCCAAGTCACCCAATTCTGCACAGGCTGAAAGCAAGCTCAACATTGTGACCTCGTCAGGTGTTTCCCTGACCATCCTCATCTCCTCGAACATATGCAAAGCTTTATCATTACTCTTACATAGGACATATCCTGCAATCATCGCATTCCATGTCACCACGTCCCGCTGTGGGGCCTGGTCGAAGAGCCTCCTTGCCTCTTCCATCTCCCCTCGCTTGGCATATCCCGTGATCATCACATTCCATGAAACCAAGTCCTTGACTGGCATTTCATCAAACAGCTCCCGAGCAATCCCCAGCTCTCCCCTCCTTGCATATCCCGCTGTCAGCGCAGACCATGCCACCACTTCGGCCTTCCCTGAGGCTTCAAAGAGTTCCCTCGCAACGCCCAGTTCCCCGCAATTTGCATGGAAATAGATAAGGGTGTTCCTAACATTAGTATTAGAGTCCAATCCAAACTTGACAACCCGCCCGTGGATGCAGATCCCCAACTGGGCAAGCCGGAGCTTAGTACAGGCCTTCAGCGCGAAGGGGAAGGTGAAGCTGTCCGGCCTCGCAGAGGCCCTTTTCTCCATCTGGATGTAGAGCGAGACCGCGTTTCGTGGATTCAGACTCTGGGCTGCCCCTCTTATCATGGTGTTCCACATGAAGGTGTCTGGTTCGGGAATTTGGCCGAACACCTTGAGAGCATAGCCCACGGCGCCGGGTACTGCCACGGCAGCCGCGAAAACGAGCTCCCTCAGGGCCGAGGGATCGGAGGAGAATCCCTTGACGATGAGTGTCGCGTGGATTTGTTTGAGGGAGCGGAGGTTCGTGCAGTGCCGCCACAGGGATGACCGTTGCTGGCGGTTGGCACTCCGGTCGTTCGTCCGCTTCCTAATCATTTTCCGTTTGCTTCACTCGCTTTTTCAGTTTTCATCTGCTGTTCGTCATGCCTTACGGAAAGTCTTACCGTTTACTCTGTTTTTCTCTTAACTAGTGTAAAGCGCGGCTTCGGGAGCGGATTATTAAAAATATAAATATTCATAATTTATTTAAATAAAAATAACAGTTAAGATAATATGAAAATGATATGAAGAGTAGATATATTTTTGACATAGATAGTACAGTCTGGAAATACAGATTACTTTTTAAATTTTTGTAAAAAGTAAAAAATTTCATTCGATCTTTTCGTGTATAAAATAAAAATAAAAGGAAATTAAAGAAAAGGAAAGACAGATAAAAAGTGAAAGATGATAGGGTAGAGGGTTTGTAAAAGTTCCACCACAAGTAAAAATTTTAAAAAACTGAAAAATAAAACTTTACTAGAGGTGCCACGGGACATTGTATCAAAATTGGCTGGTAAACTTCTATCTCTTTCTAAAATAACCCCAAATGCCGTGAATGCATTAAAAAACAAGGAAAGAATTAGTCTCAATTTTCTTTTGTCTATGTAATATCTAGAAATACAATGCATTCTTACTAATTTAGATTTGAGTTAGATAAAAAATTAAACTTTCTCTTTTATGATTTTTTTAATTATAAAACTTGAACGTAAAATCGTGTTGGAGATAAAGATACAACAAACCACCTCGATCGAGTTATATTATTTTAAATATTTTGTAAAAAATTTTATCCTTATAAAACGGATAACATTTGTTTTATTTTATTAAATTTATTTAGAATTTTAATTATACAACTTCATAAGTTATATTAACTAATATTAACCTCCACCTCCAGGGGCAACGGCCTAGTGGCAGGTTTCTTGAGTAAACTCCAAGAGCGCCTAAGTTCGAAACCCCTTGGAGGTCAGCATCCTGAGTTTAATGTGGGGCTTAGGGCTGTAAATACACTCTCCGGTGGATTAATCAGTTTTTAGAGCACCGGATACCATTGATATAAAGAAAAAACTAATATTAACCTCCTCTTCCTCCTCTCCAATTCCATCCCCACTCACCGCAGTCGCGCTCTGAGTGGTGCTTTTTAGACATCTTCTAGTTATCATATCTAGGCCTACCAAACAACGTAGTTTTATATTTAAACGTGTCGTGTCTAAAGGTGTTTGGATTAGAAATTATGATAACCTGGACATGATACATTTATTTTTCGTATTTAAATGAGTTTATGTCTAAACCATGTCTAAATCAGGTTAACACATTTAATATATAATATCTATTATAATTTAATAAAATATGATACAACTACTAAAATAATTATATTTATATACAATTAGTATAATAAATAAGTAAGATTAATTAATTACAAAATATTTGAGGATAATAAAATATGTAATGTATGTAATATTTTACATATCATAAAATTTTTATTTATAAATAATTAAATTGAATATCTATATAAGAATAGTGAAATGCATTTAATAAATATGTTTAAACTATTATCAGGTTATACAGGCTCAACCTACTTAAATACGTTTATTTACCGTGTTTGAATATGTTCGTGTCTGAATAAGTTCGACCCAAACCTGCTTAACTCCATATTGTATCGTATCGGGTTACAGTGTCGTGTAAAAAAATTGCGAGGATTAATCATATATAAACTAGTGAATAACCCATAGTATGCACGGTAAACATCGTAAAATATAATTGAGAAAAGATAAAAGTATTGCTATGCACAAATTAAACAAATCAATCAAATTCTTCTGATTCCCAAGGGCCAAAACTCTTCAAATGAGAAAATATATTAAAATACAATCATAAAGCGACATCATGTCAATGAATAATTTTAGATAATTGTGGTTGCAAAGAGATCTATGTACAATTTTAGAATAAAAATTATTGATGCATGGATAAATGAGCAAAATAAAAATCATTGTGGAGGAAAATCGTAACTGTTCTAAAATAGCTAAAATAACATTAAAGGGTTTTAAATTATCATAGAAACTAAATTAAGGTGGATGATATTTTTAAAAATAAAAAAGAGACTAAAATTGCCCAATTCCCCTTTAAATATTTATTAGTTATCTATCAGTCGGCATATGAGGAGATTATTCTCCTAATTACTTTGAGGGCAAAAAAGGGTACGGGGAGATCTCCTTGTTGTGACAATCTAGAGGCAGACTATAAGCTCATGGCTTACATTGAACAACACGGCCATGGGAGCTAGCATGCTTTCCCCAGTCCCCATCAAAGCCAGTAATAAATAATACTCGAACTAACTTGACCACCCCGTCGAGGATCAGAGCTCCGATCTCACTCCTTCAATAGAGGTGGCAAAACTCATCATCGTCATTGGAGAGGTTCCTCCAAGCTTGGGTTTTGTGGCTCTCGTGATAGCACTTGACCAAAACCGCTGTGATCGAGGCTGACCACCTCGAGTCTCCGAGACATCTACTCTCACAATCTCGAGGAATGCTCTGTGCATAATGGCTACTGGTGATACGAGGGAGGATCCAAAGAGACAGATTGTTATCACGAAAACAGCTTAAGTATCAAGCTCACAGCTTAGCATGCATATTGGATTGTACACATGAGAGTTAGTTGAGTTAGTTGCAGCGAGCTTTCACGTACTCACATTTGTAAGAGACCATATAAATACATGAAATAACGAATAAATGAGCTGAGCGAGTATTTTGAGCTCAAGCTCTATTTTCCTTATGCTTTGTTTTTTCGGTTCTTCATCCTCGAGCACTTGGTTTCTTCTTCTATCTCTCCTTCTTCTTGATATGGTAACAAAGCATTGAAGCTCTCACGCTACTGTAAATACTTCATCAAATGGCGACAAGAGGAAACCAGAATCAAAATTAGAGCAACAATTGACTGCCAGTCTTTGACACCCATATTGCTGCTATTGCTACAAAATCTTCAACACATAATGACAATGTTTAGAGTCCATTTTTCTTGCATAATGGAGGTCATCCAGGACTCATTTTAGTGTCACGCATTCTCACAGGATCCAACTACAACACATGGAGCTAAGCTTTGAGTATGGCGCTCAATGCCAAAAGCAAGTTAGACTTCGTCGAAAGCTCCTTGGAGCAGCCGCCTTCAACTGATCCAAACGCAATTGTCTAGTCGAGGTGCAATAGCATGGTAATATCCTAGATTTTGAATGCTATCTCAAAGGAGGTCGCTGATACCTTGTTGTATCTAAACAAAGCTCGATCAGTGTGGACAAATCTTAAGATCATTTTCTTCAAAGTAATGATGCATGCATCTTTCAACTGAAGCAACAGCTGAACAGTCTCTCTCGAGGATCTCTCGATGTGAACACATACTTCACTAAATTGAAGATACTGTGGGATGAGCTACGGAATTATCAACCAGTGCCAGTTTGTGAATGCAAAGGAATGAAAACATGGATGAATAATCAACAAGTTGAATATGTCATGCAGTTCCTCATGGGATTAAATCAATCCTGCACAGGTGTAAGGGCACAAATCTTGATGATTGATCCACTACCTTCCATCTCAAAGATTTCTAATCACATTGTATAGGAAGAGAGGCAGCGCATAATTGGACTTGTAGGAGATTCGATGACTACTTTTTCACTTTCTTCAGAATCAAGAACTAACACACAAGCGATAGCAATGATTGCTCCTTTGGCAGGGAGAAGTCGTAAGGAAAGACCTCTCTATTCGCATTGTGGATTAATAGGATATAAAATGAATAAGTTCTATAAATTGCATGGATATCCTCCTGGTTTTCAGTCCAAATCCAGACAGCTTCAAAGTTCAATTCCACAATCACCATCGACACAATAGATGGGAAATTACAGAGGATATACAGCAGCAAATGCAACTACTATGCCTTCGAGCACTCTTACATGTGATCAGTTGCAACAGTTGGTTGCTTTCCTTAGCTCATAATTGCGCACTCATGCTCAAGACACTGCAAAAAACTTGATAGCTCCTACTTCAAATCCCATCGTGTCCGATGTTCATGGTAGTTCTCTTTCATCTTTTGCATTTCCAAATAATCTTTCTCATCAAACCTCTTGGATAATTGATTTAGGGGCTATTCATAATGTGTGTTCAAATTTTGCTCTATTTCGGTAGCTGATGCCTATTTCACCAATCTTTATCACTCTTTCCAATGGAGAATTGGTTCAAGTTACTCAAAAAGGTCAGTTCAACTAACAGAAGCTTTGCTTCTAATAAAAGTTCTTTACGTTCCCTTATTCAATTACAGTTTGCTTAATATCAACTCTCTGACTTCACATTTCAACTGCACAATAGCTTTCACCTCTACTTCTTATCACATAAAGGGCCTGCCTTGGGATTGGTTGGTTGGGAAGGGTAGAATGTGCAGCAATCTCTACTTGCTTGACCAGAAAATAACATCATCTTTCTTCTCAGTTTTCATGTCAGTTGCCTCCAAAAGTAAAATCTGGTATTTACGATTGAGACATCCTTCTCCTGCACAATTTATCACTCTGCACAAGGAGCTCTCCATTCCCAGCAGTTCATCAACATCGTGATGTTTGTGACAAAGCTAAACAACGACAATTGTCTTTCGAATTTAACAATCACTCGTTAGATTATCCTTTTGATATGATTCATATAGATACATGGGGTCTTTTCCCAGTACCTACAGTCGATGGGCATAGATATTTCTTCACTATTGTAGATGATTGCTCTCGAGCAGTTTGGGTTTACCTGCTTCATGCAAAATCTAACGTTCTTTCTATTTTTTTTTTCCAAATTTTTCACTTTCATAGGAACACAATATAAAGTCAAGATCAAAGCAGTACATTCTGAAAATGCACTAGAACTAAATTTTCATACTTTCTTTAATACGAAAGGCATTTTGGCTTATCATTCTTGAGCAAAACAACTCAACAAAACTCTATGGTGGAGAGAAAGCACCAGCACATCCTCAATGTGGCTAGAGCTCTTCTCTTTCAATCACATGTGCCTCTTGAATATTGGGGAGATTTCATTCTGGCTTCTGTTTACTTGATCTACAAAACTCTTTCTCCTTTACTTTCTAATAAAACACCCTTGAAAAAACTCAATCATAAGGCATCTTCATATGATCATTTGCAAGTTTTTAGTTGTCTTTGCTATAGCTTGACCACTTCTAGTCCCAGATCTAAGCCAAGTCCACATGCCAGGGCCTATGTTTTTCTTGGTTACCTCACTAGTTACAAGGGTTATAAATTGTTGGATCTTCAAAGTAATCAAGTACCATTTCTCTACATATGCAGTTTGATGAACATATTTTTCCTTTTCTCACCAGTCATACAGATGATACTTCTGCTAATTTCTTCATGGATGAGTTCTTTCACTTCCTATTTCTATTGAGCAAAGTGTTTCTCCTCAATGTCAGCTCCCTCTCATTGATTCCACTGTGTTAGTTCGACCACAAAGACATATCAAACCTCCTTCATAGCTATCTGACTATCATTCTTCCTTGCTAAATTCTTCTTCTCCAGGTTCCTCTTCATTTTCCACAACACATCCCATTGAACATTTTGTATCCTATAACAGATTATCTAAGCTATACAAATACTTTATTTTAAACATTTCCTCTAGTGTTGAACCTACCTACTATTCACAAGCTGTCAAGTCTAAACAGTGGCAAGATGCTATGAATGTTGAATTGCATGCTCTGGAATTCAATAAAACTTAGATAGTTGTGTCACTTCCTGCAGGAAAGAAGCCAGTGGGCTACAAATGGGTTGATAAGATCAAGCATTGAGTAGATGTATAATCAGAGGTATAAAGCTCAACTGGTGGCAAAAGGGTATACACAACAAGAAGATATTGACTTCTTGGTACTTTTTCACCAGTGACCAAATTAGTCAGGTTGAAGTTATTACTTGCTTTAGTAGCTATTGGAGGCTGGAGTTTGTCATAATTAGATGTCTCTAATGCATTTTTTACATGGGGGACCTATAGGAAGAGGTCTACATGTCCCTACCAGAAGGCTATGGCACGAGACAGGGGGAGTACCTGCCACCTAATCCAATGTGAGCTCCACAAGTCCATTTATGGATTACGACAAGCATGAAGACAACGGTTTGATAAATTTTTCGCTTCACTTCACTTCAATTATAAGGATTTAGACAATCACAAGCTAATCATTCTTTGTTCATTAAAAGGTCCTTTACTTCCTTTCTATTTTTTTTTTGTTTATGTTGGTGATATTATAATTGCTAGTGATGATCAAAATGCAGTGGATTCATTGAAGACTGCATTGAACAAGCAATTTAAGATGCGAGATCTTGGTCCTCTGAGGTATTTCTTGGGGTTAGAAGTTGCACAATCAACAATAGGCATCGCTATATGTCAACGAAAATATGCAATGGAGTTGTTGGAATAAACAGGTTATTTGGGCCACAAAGCTACATGAACTCCCATGGATCCAAACAACAAGATCAGTGAGCATACGGGTGAAAAACTTTCAGATCTCACAACATATAGAAGGATAACTGGCAAATTGATTTATTTGAAAATTACTAGACCATATCTAAGTTACTTAGTCAATAGATTGAGTTAGTATTTGTCAACACCTGGACATATCCATTTGCATGCAACAGAAAGAATTTGTTGTACAATAAGAAATCTCCAAGCTTTTCTTTGCCTTTAATTCAACATTGCAGATCAAATTATTTTCTGATGCAGATTGGGGTGGTTGTTTTGACACTTGCAGATCAGTAAGCGGTTTTGTGTGTTTCTTGGATCTTCTTTGGTCTCATGAAAAGCAAAGAAACAGGGAGTTGTATCGAGATCATCTACAGAAACAGAGTATAGGTTGATAGCAACTGTGACATGTGAACTTTGTGGTTGAAAGAACTTCTGAAAGATATGGAAATAAAGCATGAAGGACCGGCATTTCTCTACTGTGATAGTCAAGCAGCCTTACATATTAATGCCAATCAGGTTTATCACAAGAGGACTAACCACATAGAGTTGCATTGTCATTTCATACGTGAGAAAATACAAGATGGAACACTCAGGATGATGTTTGTTTCAAGCAACAATTAGTCGCAAATGTTTTTTACCAAGCTCCTTCATCCAATGCAGTTTCATTCAATCATCAGCAAGATGGAAATCTCTGATTTGTATAGGCCACTTGAGGCTGAGTATCATGAAAATAACTCGAGTATCAAGCTCACAACTCAGCGTGCATATTTGATTGTACATGTGAGAGTTAGTTGAGTTAGGTGTAACGAGCTTTCAGCTACTCCCATTTGTAAGAGACTCTATAAATATATGAAGTGATGGATAAATGAACTGTATTTTGAGCTCAATCTCCGTTTTCCTTCCTCATGCTCTATTTTTCTGTTTCTTCATCATCCAGCACTCTGTTTCTTCTTCTCTCTCCTTCTTCGTGATAATTGTCGAGTTTGTTGGCACATAGGAATCAAATCAACAAGGCAGTGGGGGATATTATCAAGGAAGAGGGTGTTGTACGATATTCTTCAAGATGTAGAGAAATTACCTAAAACAAAATAAAATAATATTAGTAAAATTATAAATATTGCATAATATTATCACGAAACCAATCACAATCAGCATTGAAATTGATTGGAAAAACTTAAAGAATAAAAGTTCTAAAATTAGAATTGCATGGGCAAGGCGTTTCCGGGAAACTTTCTTGAGGATAAATATTTTCCTGCAATGTTATAGTGTGGCTTTAGCATAAATATCTAAACACGAGCTACAATGCCCACAAGGAGAAATCGTGACTGCAAACACAATACTCCCTCATCATAACTTAAACCAATAAATAAAAATGAAAAAAAATAAACATAATATAATATGCAAAAGTTATCTGCAACTTCTCTGAATTTCCATTGTTGAGAGCTACTCGTACGTCTAACAGCTTTAGCACTATCATTATAGGAAATCTCTCATATATATAGCCTCCATATAATTAGTTCAATATATATATGCACACATATATTCTTATTTAATATAACCATCATATTATTTATTTCTATTTTAAATTAATTGACTGTTATTCACATTCATATCATATTTAATAACATGTAACGGTCATATGGCCGTTGCCACATTTAACTCATTTGACTGTTGTAACCAATTCTCTAATTATTATTAGTAAATACATATTTATTATACAATAATCCCCCACTTATTTACCAATAATAATTCAAATTAGAACTTGTACAAGTGCATACACACACAATCACATATGCAACATACATAACACAATCACATTCATTAATATAAATATAATCACGTAAATAATCTCAAGTAAAATAACATACTCATAGAAAATAAATAATTGGGTTATTGTATAGTGCATAACTTGATGGTGGCCAAGGCTTGAACCACAAATTTAGAATATAAATCCAAAGGATCTACATTCACACCATACATGAGTTCTAATTCACTATAGACAGTGCTAATTTCATTCAGCATTGCACTTTCCTGGTTTAGCAAGTGCTCTAGGATTTTACTAAAAATCCATAGAAGGCGGCCACTCACCTTTATACCTACGTAGGCAATCTTATCAGGAGTGTTCACAACTGTTTTATCACTCAATCTTTATAAGGATAAGAGAATTGTTAAGGACAAATGTCCAACCTATCTTATTGTGGATATTTAGTGCATTAAACTAGATATGGAACTTAAAAAAAAAATACCCTCACGATTTCTCATATACAAGAACAATGCACTGGAAATGTAAACACGTATTATATTTCAAAGGTGATTAATAGCGAAGAGCCCTTGAACCCTCAAAATGTGGTTTCTCTTTAAAGAATTAATTTTCCTTAAAAGACATCACAATAAAGAGAGTAGGATTCACTAGACCATTTACATTAATTCGGTAATAGTCCCATATCTCTTAGGTTTATTATCCATCTCTTCACAGGAGGATTATAAGCATATACTAGTGCAACATCTCGCGTTTCACTGCAGAGTTCATGAGCATTCACTAATATAAGCTAATTCAGAATTAAATTATTTTTTAATAATTCAAATAGGAATTGCTTGTAATAAGAATAATAGTGTTGTATGAGAAAAGAATAACAAATAGATAACTATTGATATCAACAAATGTTCATCCAGTCATGACCGGTCAAAATAGAAGAGTAAGCATGGTAAAGAGAAATGGAGGGTAAGTAAAATATAGAAAATAATTAAGCAGTTAAGGAAATCATGGAAATCAAATAAAAATAATAATAATAATATATGTATAAGGAAAATATTCTAATTAAGTAGGAAAAATTGATTTTTCTTTAAATGAATGAATTTCTATGAAATTAAATCAAATCAACAAATAATTAAATAACAACTAATGACGATGAATATAAGGTAAGAGATTTTAGTTAAATAGGAAATGAATTAACTAAATAAAAATTTTGTTTCGATTTACATAACTTAAACAATCGATTGAAAATGGAAGAAGAAAAGAGGGACAAAAGAGAAATATTTAACATACGAATGATGCAGCAAACGTATAGCAACTCCCGTAATTTATTATTCGTAATTAAAATTAAAAAGAAAATAAAAAGCTCAAGAAACCTGCCACGTGGAGGCTATTGAGACTGTCACGTGGTGACTTTTGAGGATTATAAATCTATTTTAGATTATAGTATATAGATATTATTGGGGTAATAGTTTATATTCATCACCATTTCTTATAGTGGATTTCCACATATAAATATGCTTGCACAAAAAAAAACTTGTTCATTAACATAGTTTTTTCATTTTATATGTACTTTTTCATTAAATATTTTGCTCATTTGTACATACCTTTCTCTTGTAGAAGAATATTTCTTAAATAGATTTTACCTCAAGCGAATCTCTTCCTCATCCCATTATGTTGCATTTGCTCTATTTGCATTTCTCATATTGGACCTTCAACTCAAAAAACTCATATATACAAAACTTATTAGTACAATATTGTTTCGTAATATTATAATTCTAATGTGTATATTGTTCATACACTTAACACATAATTCTCATTTTTCACCTTAGATAACAATGAGTTTTTATGAAGAGAAACTATTTATATAAGTTTATCACTGGCACAAGATTTCACTGCATATATCACACATTCAAATGCAATACATAGTATACACATGTTGTTAGTACTTACTACAATATAATAATTTTCACAAATATTTCTACTGAAATATATATAAATATTACCAATTTCTCATAGTTTCATCAAATCAAATATATTTAATTTTACAAGTTATATATACCGCAATTTATTATCAATAATTTGCTCAATATATTTGAATGATAGCTGCCATGTTATCATGATATCAATCATTTCACATTTCTATTCTTAATACCCGTTAAAAGATATTTCTAATATATTATACATACCTAATTTGTAACTCATACATTTAAATAAATACATATATTTTTAATATTAAATGGCACTTGATAAAGTATTTTCAAATTCCTTTTATATATTATATGTGATTAATAAATTTAGAACAGAGAAATTGTTATAATTGTTTCACAATTCTTTTTCATATGCCTATTTAAAGAAAACTCTCTAACTTTCAATTATTCTTTTTCCCATTGTATAATAAATGAATGATATCATAGAAAATTATTTAGAGAAAAACTCTCACAAATCTTACTTTTTCTAATTTTTATATATCTTAGTAAACATCACCTTTTGAATATATATACAATCACCTTATATTGAAGCATTTAACTTCTGTACTTGTGCCTTTCATTTCACCTCAGTTAATTCCAAATCAAATTCTAGAAATACGAATGAAGAGGGAATTTAGAATTTACCTTAGAAGTGGCAATCTCATTAAGAAAAAGCATATCTACACAATACCTCCTTAATATTGTAATAATGCCTTGCCATTGCCGATTGGAATGGAAATTTTCATTCCTCAATCATGTTTGCTATCAATTTCCATAATAATTTCACGCAATTTCTATTCTTTTGCATCTGTCAACATCATCTCAAATTGAACCAATTCAAGTATATTCAATTTAATCCGAATAAATATTAGGAACTTTAATAAAATAAATAAGAGCAAATAGTCTTATCCTTTTGGTAGCAGAATTGTTGTCTCAATTTGCAGTACCTGACTCTTTACTATCCTGAAATTGACATAACCAAACTCATCATGGAGAACAATCCCTCTATCACATATGTTATTAGTTATGAAAAGTATAATTATAATTATAATTGTGGAAAAGATAATGTAAATCTTCCAAATATAAAATCTTATTCACAATCATTCCGCCAATTCTCATACTCACATTTACTCTTTTCTTGAGCAAAGAAATTAGAGAGATTTCTAGAACAAATTATTTGAAGCAAAATATCACATTCACTAAAAATTATAATTGCAAGTCACAATCGTCATATCAAGTTATGGAATCACAAAGAGATAAGGAGTTCAAGAGGCACAAAACTATCACGGCTGCATCAACTGGTTGCTTGCAAAAGTAAAAAATAATAATTGTAATATTTCATATACAGTCGACTTGATTTATTTTCCTTCATCACTTACCTCACATGCCACCCAGTGTTGCCTTGCCCTGAGACTCGAATCATTATTTCTGATATTTCTGCTGCCTGAATCCTTCACAGAAAACCTTATTTGGAGAAAATTGTAATTAAAATGATAAACATCATCTGATTGAATTCTCCTTTTGTTGATGAAAACTTTTACTATATTTTCATAAGAAAAATAATTCTCTACATCCCAAATGTTATTTACATGAGAAAATATTTATCCTCAAATTGTTGTACAATATTCTTCAAGATGTAGAGAAATCACCTAAAAAAAATAAAATAATATTAGTAAATTATAAATAGAAGATTACATAATATAATCATGAAACCAATCACAATCAACATCGAAATTGATTTGAAATACTTCAAGAATAAAAGTTCTAAAATTAGAATTGTGTGGGTAAGACGTTTACAGGAAATTTTCTTGAGGATAAATATTTCTCTGCAATATTGAGCACAACTTCAAAGGAAATATCTAACCCCGAAATACAATGCTCACGAGGAGAAATCATGACTGTAAACACAACACTCCCTCACTAGAACTTAACCGGTAAATAAAAATGAAAAAACAAATCAAAATAATATAATATCTAAAGATTATCTGCAACTCTCTGAATTTCCATTGTTGAGAGCTACACATCTAACATCTTTAGCACTATGATTATAGGAAACCGCTCATATGTATAGTCTCCATATAATGAGTTCAATAGATATATTTATATGCGTACGTATATTCATATTTAATATAACGGTCATATCATTTATTTCTATTTTAAATTAATTGACCGTTATTCACATTTATATCATTTTTAATAACCTATAACGGTCATATGACCGTTCACACATTGAACTCATTAGATTTTTGTAACTAATTCTCTAATTATTATTAATAAATACATATTTATTATACAACAGAGGGTGAACCAGATTGGAATAAGTAAATTACGATGGGAGAATACAAGGAGGGTACCGGTACGAGTTTCCTCGACATTTCAACCATGTCTATGTCCCCTGAAGCTCCTTGGACCGGAATATGACTCTCCGACTAGGGCAAGCATGAGCAGACACGGTGGCAATACAGAGAATGAGTTCGAGGCTGAGGGCCTCACCGAGCTTGTCCTCAACGGCTCCGACGAGGAAAGCCTATCAGGCAGCGAATGCTGTGGTGGGGACTCAGATAACGGTGAGGAGAGTGGCCTTAGCAGCCAGGACTACTACGAGGACAACAAGAACTACTGGTAAAGCATCCTTAATCTGGTGAATTCTTCCTCATCTGGGTCCCCATTGTTCTAGCTTGCTAGCTCTCTTTACTTCAATTATTTTCCAGGGCTTCATTTCCTCAAGTGTATAGTAATGCAGAGCCATTGATTTTTTCCGAATTTCATAAGAGATCGAGATTAATTAAACTATGTTCATAGGAAATTAAATCTTCGAAAGGGTATGCATTCGTGAGATTGTTAATAGATCAGTTGGTCCAAATCCAAATTGCAAAATTAAAAAAAAAAAAAAAACACACACACACACACACGAGGCAAATTCCTGAAATTGATAATTGTCCGCTTGATCATTTCACTTTCTTTCGAATTTTGAAAATTTTTTATTTATTATTTGCATGTTTTCCCCGTCAGATCGATCTAGTTTCTAAGTGGCTGAGGGTTTCTCTGGTGCAACCGATGAGACCTTTACATGCAATGCAAGTCACCAACATGAATGATGGATCGTATTTCTCCCCTTTAAACGTACTTTTGAGTGCTATATATATATACATATATATATATATATATATCATCGAGAAAATTTTAGCTCTTGACAGGACTGTTGAATCAAATATTATTTAACTAGAAATTACTGCATTTTAAATATCATGTGGTGGAATAGAATGCAACTCACCAACATGAATGGAGAATATTTCATCACGTTAAATATAATTTTGGCTTGAGTTTCTCATGTGAAAAAAATACATGTTTAAGAAAATTTTAACTCTTAAAAAGCTGATTTGACTTGAATGGATTAATGAGAATTTGCTGTATTTTTGAATCTCGAGGGCATACATTTTGATCTCGGGTAACAATATTGTATCATCTTCTCTCACCAATGGCAGGAAACAGTGCCTCTTTTCATTTCTAAAAAGACAACCTTGGGCATGTTTTCCCTTTTCTTGGAAAACTGAGGGAAAACAAGATCCAGATGCTGAGAGACCACAAAAAGATTGAATTTTTGAATATTTCCAACCTCCCCTGCAGCAATGTCTATGGATTACAAGCACAGAAAACTTGCTCTCATCAGCTATTAGTACGAAGCACTCACCCATTTTACTGTATAAATACATATGCATGTATGTACGTATGTCAGGGCATTACAGGCAGCAGAAACATGGAATGAGTGTCTAGGCTGCAAAGCGGATCCCAGAAATCGATTTCTGCACGTTAAGATTAGGCAACATGACCATTAATATTCGGAGGTCACGAAGCCTCAGTACTCGTGCATGTTTCAAAAACTCCATGACAATCGACCGACAAACACCCATGAAACTTTACCTCGGATATCTCTGTCAGGCTCTGCAATCGCACCTTTTCCACTGCTCGGAGGCTGGCAGCGAAGGTGACATTTCATATATATACCGAGAGGGTTCTCCGCTGGCTGGCCATGGCATTTGACGTAAATCTGTAGAACAATGGGTTAACCCTAGACAGGTCTGCTCGTCAATGTGATCAACGGCTAGGGGTAAAGCATCGTAGAGTCCCAAGACATGGCCGGCCCAGATTAGTTAATAAGCGAAACCAAGACAAGGTGTAAAAATTGGAAGACCAGATCTCTCGTTCCCATCGCGTAAGCCCAAGCCCGGGCCCGGAGTCCACTTGATTGCGGCCCACACTGCACCCATGAGGTTTCAGCGTGCGGAGCTCTTTTTTTTATTATTATTATTATTATTATTTAACTAGTTCCATGGATAACCGATTTTTAGGCCTAAGGTAAGAGTGGACTTGAAACTGTTAGGAATCTACCTGTCGTTAGGTGGATCTCAATAAGAATTGAATAGGTTATCGGCAATAATTTAAAGAATGGTTTCGGTTCCAATGTACAAGTCATCCGGAATTGAAACATGTACTTGTTAATCGATCCATGATTCATGCAACTAATTTTAATCCATCGTAACTTTCTCGTTTGAATTCTAATTCTCGAACTGTTTAAATGATTGTACTCCTAACTAGGTGAACTTTTATTTAATAAAGTAATTATATATTTGATGAGTTTATCGTATCTAAAATATAATCATAACTTAACAATCGATGATAAATTATGATTAAATGCACTGTAAATATACTTCAAATTATGGTACATTTAATTATGATAAAATAACTACACAAAATAGTAATAATTTTTGAAATTCTTTGCATGCGATTATTTTGCATGTTGCAGTTACTAGGCACAGGAAAAATACCAAAATAATCTAGGTAAAAGAAAAATAATAAATATGTTTGAATATGATGCTTTGAACATGTGATATTTTACGAGTTTTGGACATGTCCAGTTTCAAAATTCAGTAGCATAAGATCTAAATCCAAAATTTTGGAGTCGATTTATCCAAGGTAATGTTCTGATACTATAAAAAAAAATAGTGTACTCGAACTCTATTACTCTTACTGATTTTGGTAACAATTTTGGGTGTCATGCCGTCGAATTGGAACCGGTTAGGAGAAAGTGTTATATGTAATAAGTATATTACATGTTGGTACTTACATGGTATCATAGGTTAATAATATTTGTTACATATATTTTTATTTTTAGAATGTTATAACAAATCTTAAAATAACTTAATTTACGATACTATGTAAACTCTATAAAGTAATATATGCGTTCCAATTATCGTTTCTTTCAAAATAAATTTTTAAAAATCATCCTTTTAAATATTTCTCGAAGTACTGTCGTGAAATTGCATGTTAAAAATGTAATTTATAGGATCAATACATGAGATTTTTTCTTTGAAGTAGAGGTTTCGCATATTCTTGTCAAGGTTATTTTTATATTAAATGTATTTTTATAATGTCTGAAAAAAATTATTTTGTAATGAAACAACGCATTTTTAATCCGCAATCTCTTAATAAAATCGTGCAATTATTTGGAAAAATAATTTTTTTTTAAAAATAGTTTCCGTAGAAACTATAATCTGACAGCAAACTCTGTCATCTGTTTCCGATCCACGCTGTATTACACCCAAATTTCTGGTGCGGTTTGAAATGACCACTGTAAAAAATAATGAAGTGAGATCGGTGCAAAAAAGTCAAAAATTGAAAACAGAAAGTGAAAAGACAGCTTTGCAGCATCTTCCTCTCTCTCCCCGAGGCAGCCCCGGAATGCTCTATCCGACCAGAGAAGGAAGTAACAGAATCTCGAAAAGAGAGAACAACTTGAAGAGGAGAGAGTTTGATTGCATTCTCGGCTTGAGAAGCAGCCTAGAAAGACGCAGCAGAAGAGGGTGACCGGAGAGCAGTCGGGGAGGGGAGATGGCTGGGATGGTTGTGACGGTGGCGCAGGACGGGAGCGGAGACTTCCGGACGGTGCAGGACGCGGTGGACTCGGTCCCACTCTGCAACACGTGCCGGACGATCATCCGGGTGGCGCCGGGGATCTACCGGCAGCCAGTCTACGTGCCCAAGACCAAGAACTTCATCACTCTCGCCGGCATCAGCCCGGAGGCCACCGTCCTCACGTGGAACAACACGGCCACCAAGATCGAACACCACCAGGTAAAACCCTTGTCGGACTAAGAATTGGTTTCCTCGGAAACCTCCGCTGAGCTTCTTGATTTGTCATGGTTCTTGCAATGCTCAAGCTAGCATCTTGCGGCGTCGGTCGGCGGTGGGAGAATTTTTTCCCTTCTCAAATGCGTTTTGGAGTTTGATTTTTCTGATAAGGTCTGTCATTGGTTTCAATTCGGTCAGGCGCAAAGGGTGATTGGGACTGGAACTTTCGGATGCGGGAGCATAATCGTGGAGGGCGAGGATTTCATTGCTGAGAACATCACTTTCGAGAACTCTTCACCTCAGGTAATGCTTCCTTCTTCATTTCTTAGTTTGCTGGCTTATTTTGCTTATGGTTCTTGATCGCTCTGCTACGACATTGATTATGTTCAATACCAGTTCTTACTTAGATGCTATGTTGAAGTCGATGCTTGAGGTTCCAAATTAATAAAATTCAGACCCTTTTAATTATTGATAAGGGGTAGGATCGGTCGTTTCAGATATTGTGTGAGGAATCTTGTAATTAGCTCAGTTGAACTGTGTCGCTTGTTGAAGATCGTGTATCCTCGTTGTCATTTGGCTAGAATCTCCTTACCAAAACATTTTTAATCAATTGAACTACTGTTGCCATAAAATATCAAAACAGGCTCATAAAATCAGCACTCTGACACGGGCGTAGTATGACATGACGGAGATTTGGTTGAGGGAAGAGCTTAGAGTTTTAATCTGAACATGGAGAAACTTCTAGCTTATCTTAGTTTGATCTTGTTCTAGTATTGTTGACTGCCTTGTGTAGCACCATAAACATTCGCATTTTGTTACTCAAGTCTCCTGCTTCTGTTTTTCCCATTACTAGTTATGATCAATTTTGATGGTTAGGTAACGACCTTTAAGGTTGGCTTTATTTTTTTATTGTTTCACACTAATACGCTATCTTTCTCTTTAATATAAGTTTGCGAATTCTCTTTTACGTATCAAATGGATTCTGTTCACTTGATAGGGTTCTGGGCAAGCAGTAGCCATTAGAGTGACAGCAGATCGATGTGCCTTCTACAACTGCAGGTTTCTTGGTTGGCAGGTATGTTTCCTCCTGTTTCTAATAGCATTAAGTTGGCTGAGGGCAGGATGAAAAACATTTGAGTAATGTAAAATTGAGCTCAACAATTGTTGTCTTTTCCCGTGAATTGGAAATGATGATCAGTCAGATTGTTTTATCCTTTGTTTGAGATTCGAGTGTCTAGGAGCCAAAGCAGATGAAGAACTGAATTATGCTTCATCTGAATGAACATTAATCTGAAAGCTTTGCCACAGGATACACTCTACTTGCATTACGGAAAACAGTACCTGAAAGACTGTTACATTGAAGGGAGTGTGGACTTCATCTTTGGTAACAGCACGGCTCTTCTGGAGCACTGTCACATCCACTGCAAGTCACAAGGTTTCATAACAGCACAAAGCAGGAAATCTTCCCAGGAGCCAACTGGTTATGTCTTTTTAAGGTACCTCTTGACTAGGGTCTCAATGAGGGAGAAATTCTGTTGACACTGTGCTTGCATGGTTTCAGAAAAAAATAATAAGTTTTCCAGTTTTCAGTCTCGCTTTTTTTTAGAATTTGAAGAAGCAAGGTAAACTGCAATTAAGTTGGAATGTACCAAGCCTTATGAAGTTCAAATTGTTGCAATTTTTTGTCGTTTCATTTCTCAAAATGTCAAAAATGTGATCTACATAGTAAGAACAGTTTTTCGACATTCCTCCCGTAGAATGTTGAGATGATTGTCCTTATCAAGACAGAGAACTGCTTGTTTTGATGATTCTTTATCTTTATGACAATCTCTTCATGCTGATGTAGATGTGTAATAACTGGTACTGGACGGAGCTCGTATATGTATCTTGGGCGACCTTGGGGCCCGTTTGGGAGAGTCGTTTTCGCATATACATTCATGGATGCATGCATCAAAGAAGCTGGCTGGAACAACTGGGGCAAAGCCGAGAACGAGAGATCCGCTTGCTTTTATGAATACAGGTGACACTCAGATTAAAGAATTGCTGTCAGAACAAGGGCATCTTACGTGCTCTAAGCCACTGCTATTAAGATATCAAGTGGCATACGTATTTTCTCTGGTAAACATTTCTTTTGTTCTGTTTAATCGGGAGAGAGTCTTCAAGAACCATCTCCAAGAGTAAGGTTTGACGGTTTAATAAATTATCAAACTTTGCCATTCTGTATCTTATTTGGGATCCACTGCAGGTGCTTCGGGCCTGGAAGTTGCCTATCCGAGCGTGTGACATGGGCCCGGGAGCTCATGGATGATGAAGCGGAGCAGTTCCTCATGCACGGCTTCATTGACCCTGATCCTGAGAGGCCGTGGCTTGCCCAGCGAATGGCCCTCAGGATACCACATTCCGCGTAAAATGGAGGAGACATATATGAAGGGTCTGCAATGAGTAATATGGGAAGGTCAGGCTGTGCACTTGAACAAGAGAATGCTTTCAGAGTTCGAGATTTATATTTTCTTTTCCCACTATTGAGGCATCTTTTGGATCTTTGAGATGTAAAATGGGTTATGCTCTATGTATGATATGGTGATCTCCTGTGAACATGGGTTGAAACCTAAGCTTTTCGCTATCTTGACATATTCATATAGGTTTCTTCTATGAATTAATGGCTTCACTCTCTATACAATGTGAATTGCATAACAAAAGGGAACTTGAAACAGATACGGGTCTCAAATGTTTCAATCTCGACTCATCACGGGGTTGTCCACAGAGCCCGGTAACTGGACCGTGTTCGGATCTCTCACTTACATCCCGGAGAAGGCATTTCTGTACCTGTGATTGGTGGCAATGAGAGATATGCTGTCCTTGTAATTGTCAGTACAGTGATTGAATCTTCCGTCCCAGGAAACGCCTCCAAGTGGGTACAAGACGGAAGCATTCAAACTCCCACTCCAATGTTGCCGGCAGCTCCAACCCTCTCATCTATGTATTATAATCAATTAGCCTGAAAGCCACTACTTGGACCAAAGCTTAGAGATGATGACAGTTGTTCCTCCTCAATGTTCGAGATTCGGTCTATTTCCGTCCAAGCAATTCTCGGGGCTTTCCAGCAGTTTCCAGCTTGTCGGGGAAGAGAAATGGCTGCTGCAGTTGAACCCGGGAAAGAAAACACCCTCGTCTTTGTCCAGGAACTCAATGGTCGTGATGAACTCGATGGGAACAAGAAGAAAGAGGAATGAGAGGAAACCGTCCAAGTATTCCTCCAAGTTCACCACAGACAACCTTCTTGATGAGTCTCATGGGGTATTCCGACAATACTTTCTGCAACTTTTTATTTGTGATCTTGCCTGATTCGTACAACTTAATCATGATGAATGTTGTGCAGGTCTCATTCGATCGGTACCTGGAGGACACGCCCAGAGTTCTTGACTCTCTGTTCCGGGAGGAACAAAGCCAACAACTCGATCAGGTAATCTGGCTCTCACTCAATCGCATCACATTGTATTTTCCATCACATTCATGGCAAATGATCCACACATCAAAGGTATGTAATCTGAAATCACAGCACATTTGAATCATCTCCCGCTGTCTGCACTAAGAGAGAACTCACTGCAGATCAATCTCCTTTTTAGAACCTTGAGAGTGTTCTTGGTTCAAATTAAGGAGACATTATATGTATCAAGGTTTCTCTGGAAACAAGACACGCGTGTGTTCTTCTTCCTTCTCTTGGCATCCTTTACGTCATATGCCAAGACATCACAGTTCTGTCTTAAGCTGTAAACTGCGTTACTGGATGAGCTGTGATCGACTCGGTTCTTGTCCTTGCTCAGGATGTTTGGAGAATCCAGATGTTGCCTGTACAGCTCCTGTTCTTGACTGTCACGCCAGTAGTTGAGATGCGAGCAAAATGCAGATCGAACGGTGAAGGTTATCCGCTGCAAGTTCCACGGGACATAGCGAGCATCCTTGCATTCAGCATTGTATGCTCCCCAGAAAGTACCTTCGAATATTTGTCCAAAACTGTGCCTCGCAACAGAGAGATTTCAGTCACATGCTCTATTTTTCTATGGCAGGTGAAATGGGAGTTCCGGGGGCTTGATATCAAGCTGATCCACCTCGACTTTTCTTCAAGAGGAGTGATTTATCCCGACCGAAGACAGTCCCAGCACAGGCTCAAGGGTCATCTGGAGATGGACATAAGCTATTCTCTTCCCGCGGCTCTCTCATTCATCCCCGAGGATCTCCTATCGAACATTTTCGAAGAGGTTAGAGTCAGATGATTGGTATTTCTCTCTGGCAAAACATGTTAACATTTGATTCTGATCGTTTACTTACCGACCCTGTCGATGAACATAACAGGAGATCAGAAAATTGGTGCAGTACATGAACCGGAACTTGCTTGTGGACTACAATAAGTATCGTTCAGAGCTGCTGAAGAATTGATCTTGCACCGGAAATCAGGCACTTAGGGATCACTTCCTGGAAATGATCCGTCCATTCTGGCGATCATCTTCATTTACTTAACTTCCTTGGCATTTGCTCTGCCCCTTGTCATTCGGCTCGGGAAAACTCTAGCCTGGACCAGACTTTACGACAAGATTACTGTTACAAAGTTCCGATCTGATGCTTGGACTAATAAATTTAGATGCAGATTCTTTTAATTTGTTTACCAGTGGGTTCTGCTGCTGATGTTAAGTAAAGGACTTCGTTACACTTGACGAACGATTGGATACTGACTCAGTTAGCGTTAGAACACCACTCTAAATGGCGAAGCTGATGACTTTAAGTATATAATGTAACTTTAAGTACATTTATAGTATGTTTAATTATTATTTATTACTTATTTCTAAATTATAAAGACATTTTAGAGATGATAAACTCATCAAAATACATAACTACTATATCGAATAAAAGTTTATCGAGTTGGAAATACAACGGTTTAAGTGGTTCGAAAATTGGAATTCAATCGAGAAACTTATGAATGATTGAAATTGAGCTCGTGAATAACTTAACACGTTGAATTCTGATTCCCAGTAGCCAAAATTTTAATTTGTTATCGGAAACCTGCTTGAATTTTATTAAAATTCACTGATAGAGCTTCTTCCATGGCCCTTAGCGTGGAAGTAATACAGTGGCCGGGGAAGGAGGTCTGTCTTCCATCAGCAGCCAAGATCAGCTGTTTAGTCTAATGATTTACGATCAGTTAAACAAATTTAAAGAAAACAGTCCATCTGTTCATAGCAATTTTCCATACCTGCATAATAATCTGACAATTGGATAGTAGAATTTTCTAAAATCAAAAGAGTGTAGACTTGCGTTTCTTAGGCTTCGGATTTTAAGATAGGATTCGTTCTTCTTGACGTCCGATTTGGCTGGCGTGATATCGACGTGGTATTGACACGTGTCAGCTTAAAGTAACGGTAGTTGACAGAAAGAACTCGACGTTACAATGCGGACAACATACAGGACTTGATTCAAACGGCAAGAGCCACCGATAATTTCAGTCCAATTATTTCTCATGGAAATCGGACGAAGAAATCAAAATGAAAATTTTAAATTCTGGTTTCTGTCAAAATTACAAACCCCCGCGCTCTCTCATCTGCTTATGGTGTTCCCTACGTCTCCGATTAGAGCTTTATGCGCCTTCTCCCCCAGAGTGTTCCTTCTCCGTCATTCCTCCTCCGGCATCCACTTGGGTCTCTACCTGCGTCCTCCCTGCAACTTCCTCAGTCGTCCTCCACCGCAGTTCCTCCTCCGCACCTCGTCCCTCCTCCAACGTCCGAGTTCAACCTCCGACAGTCCTCCTCTGCTACTCCTTCAACAATCCTCATCCCGCCTCCACGTCCGCCTCTTTGACTCGTCCCTCCTCCCCCGGTGTTTGTTCGTTTGTTTGTTTTTTTTTTTTTTTATTTTCTTCATTGATTGGCATACATAGGTCTTGTATGATTTTGTTAATGCAATTGATTGTTTGCTTCTGTAGATCTGATTTTTATTCATTTTAGTGCAGTTCAGATTCTTACGAAATCCAATTTCTTGTTATTTGAGTGTTCTATGAATTGAGTGCAGTTCATTTTCTCTCCCATATTCATCTTGTATTATTTGATAGTTGTGCCCAAGCTCAACATGTAGTTTTGTCTTCCCCGTGCTTTCTGTGGTGGAAAAGTGTGGTGCCTAAAAACTCCATTGTCTCGAGGAACAGATAATTTTGAATGTTTGGTGAAAATTATCAACAGTAGATATAATCATGTTTCAGATTAGCTCCGATGTGCTGTTATTCATAATGGATTTGATTTATGCTTCCTTGTATTAGTTATCGTCAATCTAAATAATAAGTTATACTTCTTGATTACCTTGCTAAATAGTACATCATTTCATACAATGCAGAACTATATTCAAGGAAGATGTTTAACAGAAGACATGGTATCTCATAGTCTAGGAAAGGCGGGGCAGTTGCTCGATCCAGTAGAACGTTGGGCGCACAGTCTAACCGCATTTCTCACTAGCTCTGTGTATACAGCAAATGGATGTCAGCCATCGCACGCCGCAAAGTTCCGGAATTAGAATGAGGAATCTGCTCCCGAGTCTGACAATGAGGCTTATCCGTAATCTTTGAATGTGTTTTTCTTTTTTTACGTGCTTTGTATGTACCTTTTTTTTTTTTTTGGCTGAAGTGCATTGTATGTACCATTGTACATTGTTTCAATTTTTTATGAAATTAATGTGTTTTATAATTATTAAATTTCACTCTTCAATTTAATCTCAGATAATTAACTGTGGAATTAAAAAAAAAAGGATCAGACAAATTTTCGTGAAAACATGAGCGGGAAACACATTTAGATCTGATTCTTTGAGGAAAGTAGCCTGAAGAGGAGCAACATTTCCGTAAGTTAATCGTCAGATGTCTTTTGAGGGGAATCTTTCAGAATCAGTTTACCGTCAAAAATTCGTCAGCTTATGCGGTTGAAAATCTCACGGAACACTACCGTGAGAATAGTGTGAGATTATCTCACGGTACATATCGTGAGACTTCTATCATAATTTCTCATGATAATACCGTCTGATTTTTGTCCGTTCTCATCTCACGGAAAATACCGTCCCCATTACGTCCGCAAAAGCCCTCCTGTCGGTATTCTTACGAAAAAGTACACTTTGCGTCAGAAAAATAGGGCATCCCGTGAGATTTGCAACAACGGAAATTAGCTTATTTCTTGTAGTGAATGACTTGATAAGCGGTTCCAAGTGTGTGTCAATTGACAACAGTGATTCTTTTTCTCATCACAAATCAGAGATCGATTCAGGCGTGAAAGGGATGGTCGTCCCACGAACTCAAAAAAATTCTATAAGATATTATATAAAATTTACTAATTTTATCAATATTTTTATTAGATCATCTGATTTCGGCCATGGAATCCATCTTTTAACTCTTGCCTCTATTTCGTTCACTTGATTCGGTCTTCTAGATCTTTCACTGTCTCTAATCACCATTTCAATTTATGGCAAATGAAAGCGGGACTGGACCCGAGTACGATCCAACACAACCAGACCTCAATATGTCGGAATCATAAGATTCGAGATCTAGCAAAGCTGGTGGTTGACGTATGATACCACATTACATCACCCCCGAGGTTCTAAGGTCATTTGTGCCTGATTATGCCAATTAAAGAACAGTGGCTGAGTCATGTGTGCGATGAAACGCTTGTGATATCGTAAACTCTTAAAAAGTTTGTAAGTTATGATGACCTCTCATCATAGGCTCATCAGGCAGGGGAGTGACATGGCAGCTGGCCATGTCCCTCCACGTGGAAGAAACCCAATAGCCGTTGACACCTTCTTCCCAGAGGAAAAGGACAAGAGGATCTATCCCACATCAGCAAGCCAAAAGTGCCATTTTGTCATCTTCCAATTCATTTGTTTATTAGCAACATAAGATTACGATCGAAGTTCTAACACTAGTCGGTTCAAGTGGTTCAACAGTCAATTCTCTTAAGTAAAAATCTTAAATTCGAATTTCTGTGAATAGAAAAAAAATCACGTCCGGAGAGTTTTACCCCTCTAGTAGACTAACCTATTTTTAACTAGATTAGTTAGAGATACATAGGGTCTCCAGATGCTGACAGGGCATGCCTAAAAAAATACGACTGAAGTGGAATTAGCGCAATTAGTATCGTCTTTAATTTATGATAGCAAGGCATTTCCCTTGTTCCTTCATTTTAATAATTCATAAATTTGCACTGCAAGAAAACTGCTAGCAACGGATTTGCGACAGACTATCAGTCAGTAAATAGCTACGGTAAATAGCTACAAATTTACGATAGGCAAGGCAATCCGTTGGTATTTTGCCTTGATTAGGCGACGGATTCCCGATAGATTGCCGGCTACAGCAATTTCCCGACAAGGAAAATATGACGGCTTGTATCCGTCTGGAATCTGCCGGTAAATCAAACTGCTGATGGATTCTTGATAGATCGTTTCATCTGTATTTAGCAGTTTTCTTGCAGCGTTGGCTCCAGTTGGCGTACAAGAAACGAGGTTGCATTGATGGAAGTCATGAGCTATCTTTTAAGTACGAGCAAATGGTGGTTGATTTCCATCCATTAGATACAGAGAATACGACAATGCAGAGGCTATGGAATTATTTTCGGGTACTTTACTTGATATGGAATCGAAAATTATTGTAAAATCTTTGGGTGCTTGTCTTGGCACTGTTGCTGTAGCTCCAAGCACCAAATACCCGCAAAATGGAAAATCAAAAGGCACGGATCCCAAGTCTTTTCTCGGTACTTAGATGAGCACTGTGCGTAAATGGATAGCATCACAATTGTACCAAGGGACGGATCCAAAAATTCCATCTAGGTTGGAACTCAAGTAACAGCGAAACTGTAAATTATAGTGAGCGAAATGACGTAAAGTAACATAAATACGATCAAAATTGATAAATTTATATGAAATTTTACAGGTTTTCTTGAGTTCAAGGAGCGTCCCCTAAACAATAGTCAATATTAATTAAAACGTGTCGTGCAATTGGCAAGCTGATCCTCCTTGATCTTACAATGGAGCAGTGAGAATTAGTCTCAATATATAACTTGAGAATACACTGTGATCTCACTGAAAAAAAAATATAACTCATTTTTCTATCAGTATAGGTCCAAAAGTACTGCACAAACGGGTTTTTGGTACTTTGCTGATCAAAATTGGCCGTCGGTAAATTGCATATATATATATATATATATATATTGAAAATAATAGCCGGTATGTGATAGTTCGATGGCAATCATAAGTCCCGTTTTATCTCGATTCGCATCTATTATTCTCGAAAATCCGGCTTCCTGCATGACCAAATGAAGGTTGTAAACAACAGTGGTTTTGGTTAAAAGCCTTGAATCCCACATCACAATCTCTAGCATAAGTTAAAGGAATGGGAACAATTCTTGTATCCATGGAACTCACTTTCTTCGCCCGATGGATGACAAGAAAAGTGCCCACCAATCATACGAATCGATTGAATTAGCTCGACGCCTCTTCTCCTTAAAAAAAGACTCGCGTTCGAATTCTATAAATAGAGAAAATTCATTATTGCGATGCTATTTTATCTCTTAATAAACTGACTCGACACCACTTGAATTAGTCATATTTATTGAATTTTTGATATTATGTCATAAAAAATCTTGGATTTATATTTTTTTTTGAAAAAAAGATCACTGCAAAGTTTAATTAGAAAATCCAAAAATATTTACACATATAAAAAAATGACCTGCCAATGTCCAGATTAATTGTACTTGGTTGTGTCTTTGGAGAAATCGTTGTTAATTGTCAATCGTCTGCAGGGACAATTGCAAACTGATAAATTAAATTAGGGTCCGATTTTGGTTTGTTTATTTAACCAAAGCTAAATCTTTGTGATGAAATAATTTTTTTTTTTAAGAAATTCGAAAGCGACCTCTGTTGTTTTGATGGTTCCCTTCACCATATACATCGTAAAATCTGACAAAGATTATATTCCAAAAATTACAATCAGCCTTGTGGTCTGCTTATGCGATTTTATGCAAAAACATATACATATAAAATACCTATATATATATATATATATAACAATCCAAGAACATATCTAGAAAAAGATAATTCAATAAAATACAGATAAAATTAATAAAATTTATATAAAATGTCAAGTTTTTTTTTCGAGGGAGCTTATCGCCTATCGCTCCCCTTAAATTCATCTTATTCCAATTGAAGAAATTCTTGGGTGGAATGGATTCATCATAAAATATTAGAAGAAAGCACCAGAACTTTACTTTTACTTGAATATGAGAGCAGCAAAGACAACTCATGTGTTCACTAAAAAATCTTTCTAACACTTGAGTTGGCCATATATACATCCATTTGATTGCATTAGTTATGAAAGACAACTCTTAATGCATTAACTCACAACATAACCAAAGTGGATTGATTGGTTATGGTGGTAGAGCATCTCTTTCCATTAAGTAAGGTACAGGATTCGAATTTTGTGAATAGAGAGAATTCATATCGAGAGAGTTTTAGTCACTGGTGGACCCTCCTGACTTGAATTGATACTAATGGTTTGGGCTGAAAAAAAATCTAGAGTATAGAATATCGTCACCGTTTTTTATTTTCTTTCCGATAAAGACGATGCAAGTACATATATGATTGTTCTTACTGAAGATTACGTTTTCAAGGGGGAATGGAACCTATAATCTCGAGGTTTGTGCAACTTGTGCAATGTCTTATCCATTCAAGTTAATTGATAGATTTTACTATATACTTCTTTATTTATCTATTACTACTCTAAGGGATAAGACATTATTTTGGAAATAAAGAGGGGATAAGATTGTAAATCTACTAAATACTCCCACTACTTACTCTCCTCTATTCTCTCTCCTCACTTTTCTTTTATTCTCTCCACTGATTCTTTTTTCTAGGCTCCATCTTTTCCTTTTATATATTAATTATATTTAATCACTCCCTTTATTTGCGTATGAATTTGTAATTAGTTACTTTTATTGATATAATACATACCGTGTGTAACACGGGTTTCGCGTCTAGTTTGTGCAAGTTGAGCTGTGTGATCGAACCGGATACATACATGTGCCATGGAACATTTTCAAGTTGAAGTAGAAGCATCGGGACTTTTGACATGATATGCAAAAGTGTGGTCTAACCGGAGAAAAATTACCCTTGCCACGCGGTTACTGTGCTTCATGTATAACCGAAAAATCGCAACATTTATTTGTCGATAGATATGAAATAAGGGATCTATAAGGATAGAACATCGACCATTGATCTACTGTTTGGTTGTTCAGTTACACTTTACGAAAAGCCTTCGCGGCTTCTTACCGTTACTGTTAAATAGACATTGGATAAAAAAGTATATTTGATATGAATCATTGGATCAAAAACTGCCTCGCTTTTTTCTCTCACCTTCCCTCTCAAGCAACCGCGACAGTACTATACCATGGCGGTTTTATAAAATTCTTCCCATCGATTGACACGAAAAGTGGATTCTATTTCTATGTCACAAAGGGTTGCATAACTCATGACAATCCCACTGTTCTTAAGGATTCCTAGGGGAGATGAGAGTGGAGGAGGAGGGTAAAAACAAAGGAAAGACGTCCATAACAAAGAGAAAGAAAGCACATCCAAATCCAATGGTTTCGTACAATTTAGTTACTGTCGAGCAGTTTGATGAATTCTATGTTTTTGTCTAGTCCCAATTGGAATTTACATCAAGAATAACTTGGGATGATTAATTTTATGCACAATTATAAAATTATAAATATATCTTTTCAGTGTCAAAATGATATAAATGCTGTAAGTAAGTATTTATAATGGATTTCTCCAAAGAGGATTTCTCCTCTAAGAGGGTTGGCACCTTATTTTATTTTACATTTTAATCAATTTAAATTCCTAAAATTATCAGGTCATCATTTAATCGTAGAGAAAAAGACATCGTGAGTCATATATATTTTTCGGTTATTGCAAGTGAGTTCTAAATGTTTCAAAGTGATAAATCAAGCTCTATATCTTGCCCCATTACAACATCGAATTCTTTCCATGACCTACCATTACTTTAAATTGACGTGCATGTGATGAAAAAGACTCGATATTATAATGCGAGTAATATATAGAACTTGATTTATCACTTTGAAAAGACTCCTAATATCTTTGTTTCTTTAATCATGTATGGCGGAATGTGCAAAATATGGGCATCCGTAAGATATTTAAAATCAATGAATCATTTCTATTTGCATTATCGTCAATTCTGACTAAAATTAAAGTAAAATTTTTATGATGATTTGATGTTAACAAATTACAGGTTTATCTTAGAACTCGATTTCGAATCTTTTTTATGCACTTACATCAAAATATCTATTACAAAGGTGTTTTGAGCCTATGCTTAAGGGCCTATTGAGTGCATCTAAATTGGACAGTACCTCGTTAAATTTTCACCTTTGAACACGTCCTGCAGAGTCAACATTACTAGTAGGTGCTCTTATTGTCTGCGAATGAGGTTAATGATGGGTATGAGTTTACCAACGTCATGTTGACAAGAAGCAAGAGTCTTGAAATGCTGATGAGATCGAAAATTATCACCCCACCTTAAAGAGATGCCTTTTAAATGTTAAAACTACACTGCCGACACAAAGCAGACAATACTCTTTACCCGATTTTTTTTTCATATCTTAGACTCTACACCCATGATGATAAGTTGTTCTTAAGATGCCCTCTTGGTCCCAATAAAATTTGTAACAAATTTTAGGGATTACGTATGCCTCTCTCTCTCAGTCAAATCATTCCTCCTAAAGAGAATCTTCCATTTGGTTTGATATTAAAATGAAGCTTTGTTCAATTCAATGAGAGGAAAAAAATTAAAATGCAACATTGGACTAAAATATTGGGCAAAAAGACAAGAAATTTTTACATGGTACTATTTCATTACGCCTTATAAGAAAATATCGATTAAAATATGACAAATAAGTAAATTAGTATTAATCATCTAAGCAGTTGTCCTAATTATAATAAATCAAAATAATTTAATTAATTTTTTCTCACCACATCATTATAAAATAAAATCATCTAAAAAAAAATTTTCTCAGAAAAGACTCATTCAACTTTTCCCTCATTTGACGTGATCTCCCCTTCCACTCATATAAAATCAAGACACGCTACATCAAGAACTAATAAGCAAGCCTCCTCTGGCACTCATTCATTGAACACCCACGATCCCCTCACAGACTGACGTTAACCTGAAATCCATGGCCAGGAAGAGAATGGCCTGTGAGGGAGAAGAGCCGATGCCACCGCACATGGTGGTCCAGCAAACAGAGCCGTGGGACGAGTTGGTGAAGGAAGCTACGCTCGGAGGAGGGGTTCACCGGGCTAGGAAACGGTTCGTCGGGGTCCGGCAGAGACCATCAGGAAGGTGGGTGGCTGAGATCAAGGACACCATCCAAAAAATCCGGGTTTGGTTGGGGACTTATGACACTGCTGAGGAGGCAGCCCGCGCATACGATGAGGCCGCCTGCCTCCTCCGCGGGGCCAATACCCGGACCAACTTCTGGCCTTGCTCGGGTTTGGGTGCCTCCTTGCCGCCGGCTCTCCCAGCCAAGATCATGAACCTCCTCCTCTAACGGCTCCGGACTAGAAACGCCAGCATTAGCAGTGATGAATCTTTCGTCCTATTGAACTCGAATGTCATTGAGCAGAAGAATCACCTCATACAAGAACATGTATCGGAATTCACTGAGATGCAACTCACAGACTTCCTTAACTTCCCAGAAGAACACAGTCTCGAAAACAACGGCTACGATGACAATATTAGCGGTAGCATCATCGCAGACGATAACCACCAGACCGGAAGAATCCTCAGAGACGATTCAGCTGATGAAGAAGGGGAGGAGGGGGAGGAGGGGACCGAGATTGGAGCCATTGATTTCCGATTCCTCGACGAGGCAAGGCAATCCAATGATTGCTACTGCTTGCCTTTCGACATAGCCGAGGAGACCGTGGCGGTGGACCCATTGGAGTCGGAGTCCAACTGGGACGGGGACGAGCCCTCAATCACATTGAAGAGGATAAAATACTTTGAGAGGAAATTCTCAGCTTCGCTCTACGCCCTAAACGGGATATCTGAGTGCCTGAAGCTGAAGCTCGACTCTAGGAACTCTGCGAAATGCGAGCAGCTAGACAAGCTCCGAAACGCTTGTAGCAGGAAGAGGATGGATCAGGGATCGAAGCTCGAGGAGCCGGTGAAACACAGGGAAGAAGCTCTCTGCAAGGATCTCGTTAGCGATTCAGTTTCATCAAGTTCATTGCCGGGACTGAGCGTGAATGAGGGGGAGTTGTCGATGTGGAGCTCGCTCGATCTCCAGCCCATCTGCTTCGTGAACTGATCGATTTCATACGTAGTGTTATCACTTGGGGTAGAATTCTTTCTTCTGGCTTTAGTTGCCAGAGACACAGACTGTAGAACTAATGTGTTCTCCACTTGCTCTGATCTTTCTCCACAAGGAAATTTGACTTTAGCTTTTCCAGTCAGTCCTTTTTATTTTTTGATAAGGATAATGTTTCATTTATATCAAAATTACAGCTAATCGTTCATTGGGAGGGTTCCGCATCAGCAGCAAAAGGTCGTAGGTATCCCCTCTCTTCTCCTAGGGCATATTTGATTCATTAGAATATAATAGAGTGAAAATATACTGAAATGGAACAAAGGAATAAAAAGAAGAATAAATAAAATGATGAATGAGAATCTTATTATTTGATTGAAGGGAATAAAGTGATATGGAATAAGATTTTTGAAAGTAAAAAGACAAAATTACCCTTACTATATATATTAAAAATATACAAAAATAATATTAAAAATATAAAAACAAAAAAAAAGCTAAAAAAAAAAGGACCGTCTATCGTCTTCTACCTGGCTATCCCACTCACCATCCCCAACCCTAGAGGTCCCCCACCAATTCACCACGATCAGAGGTCCTGAGCCACCCCTTCCTCCTTTCTCCATCACCAAACCAACGAGTAGAGAGAAAATTTTCTCTCTCTACTCAATAGTTGAATCTGTGATGAAATGAAGGGGCACGGGAAGGTTCGAGAGGTTTAGAGAAGGCACGGGGTAGTACGGGAAGCCTGGGGGAAGGGTCGGGAGAGACATGGGCAGCATGAGAGTGGAGACGAATCAACACAGGAAGGCTCAAAGGAGGCCCGGGAAGGTTCGGGGAGGCTTGGCTATGTCAGCGTTAGGCTGATGGTGGCGGTAGTGGGTGGCTGGTGTAGCGGCAGAGAAGGGCAGCAAAGGCAATGGCACAAAGCGAAAACTTGATGAATAATTGAGGGCAAACATGTAACTTGATGTCCTATTTTGGGTGGGAGTTCCTATTCCCGGTTGAGGTGGGAGGAATGGCTATTCCTCCTCTATTCCAAGTGGACCCGTAATTGCTATTCCGGATTAGCCTATCACGGCCAACCAAACTGCGGTATATCTATTCCGTGTCGAATAGCTATTCCTATTCCACCAACCAAATATGCCCCTAGGGTTTGAGATCTCCGTGAGTCAGAGAATCTCTTAATGCATGTAAAATAGTGAGCATTAGCGTTCAATTCTCTAGGAATCCACTCACAATCCCAGAAATCAAGATTTTCCATAAGAATTCGAGCTTTAATTACTTGGCATCTGATCTCCCAAGGTATGCTGATAATTCCCTGGATGGCTTTGACGAGAATTTGTGCATCTGAATGGATCTTGACTCTTGTCCAATTATTTTCGATGTCTTGCTTAATACATTTCAAAAAGGCTAGGGCTCATGCTTGTAGGGGACTGTTTGTCGTGGTTTCCTCATGCCACCAGCTGATGATTTCTTTACTTTTGTTTAGAGCCAGTCCTCCAATTCTAGTTCTCTGGTTCTCCCATGTCGCGTCCATAAATATGTGTGGGACATTCACTCTTCCATCGGGCGCTGTCTCCAAAGGTTGGATGTAGGTACTTCGACAGAGTTACTGCAAGCCATCTGATTCCTCTTGGTGATGCTGCATTGATGCTTCTAGGTGTGTAATGTCCAGTCCACCTCCATGCCCTATATAGTATCTCTTTAACCTAGATAAGAACATGATTAATTCTTGCTTAGAGTTGCCATGCAAATAGGAATTTCTAAGGTCCAATAGGTAGTAGAGCAACAAAACACCAAAGAGCATGAAGTCCATTGGTCTAATTGCTCCTTGAGTGAATATTCTAGGTGGGTCAATTAAGAATTCCAAGTAAGCTGTAGGCTAGCTCATTGGAAAAGGAATATGCCATAGGCTCCATGGGGATTCTCTCCAAGCCACTCTATAAAACACACAATGTTCAAATAGATGCTCAAAGGAGTCAGGTCCTACTTTAGAAAGCGGACATGTGTCATCCTCTAGGGGACCCAAGGGAGACACTCACTCCCTATTCTCCACAGATGGAGTTTATATCTTTCATGTAGCTTTGAGCTCCAAAGCTTCTTCTAGAACACTCTATTTGAGTAATTGAATCAAAATTCTTGATCCAATAATTAAAAAGATTTGGTTGAATGCATCCCTGAAGTGTTCCTTTTCCAAATTAGCTTGTCTTCCTGCTGTTGTTATGGTAAGAAGATTGAGTCAATTGCCCTAGTAGTCCAAAAGGGTCATATTCCATCTTCTAGGTTCCAAGAGTATGAGGCCGCTGACTTTCATACTTTTTAGTTGTTCATTTGCATCGAGTTGAGGGGTGAGGGGTCTAGAGCTACCTATTACCCACCTATCCTCCCAGATGCTAATGTTTTCCCCATCCCTATGGAATAACTGCTTCCTTTAATAAGTATATCTTTACAACTTTGTAGCCCTCTCCAAATGATAGATTGACTCATTTTGCTCCTAGGGTTGGGGTGTAAGAAGTTACCATATTTGTGCGTCATCAGGTCGTGGGCTAGGCGTTTAGGATCTTTGGACAATGCCCAGGCAGTCTTAGAAAGTAACGCTCTATTTTGGTCATCTGCTCTTCTAAATCCTAGTCCTCCACATTCTTAGGTGTGCACAAGCTATCCCAACTCTTGGGTGCATAGAAATATGTCTGGCTCAAGGATTTTCCCCACCAAAATCTGTAGTTTATCTGGCCTATTCTCTTACAAATAGATGAAAGGAGTTTGAATGAGGACATAGTATAATTGGAATGTTGTTCAGGGTAGATTTAATCAGGGTTGCTCTGCCTACCAAAGAGAGTGTTTTTGCTTTCCAGGCTTCTAATTCCCAGCCATCTTGTCAAGAATGAAATGAAAGTAACTAGCCTTCACCCAAGTATTTGCTGTCGGCTTTGAGCTTTTTCATCCCTAGAATTTGTTTGATGTCTCTTCTCATATCTAGTCTAGTTTTTCCTGAGAAGAATAATCCAGATTTCTCCCAGTTGATAGATTGTCCACTCTAATTGGAGAATTTCTCTAGCAAGTCCTTGCATTCTGATATTTCTTTCTGGTTTGCTTGTGCTAGAATGAGAATATCATCTACAAATAAGAGGTGAGAGATTGTAGGACCTCCTCTACTAATGCATATGCCTTTCATCTTTCCTTTCCGCTCAGCCCTGATGAACAATCTGGACAAGGTTTCCATAACAATAATAAAGAGAAATGTTGAGATTAGGTCTCCTTACCTCAGATCTCTGGAAGGTTTAAAGTAGCTTAGGGGTGAGCCATTCAGAAGTATGGACATAGATGTAGTGGAAATGCATTGTTCTATCCATTTAATATTCTAATGGAACCCCCCAATTGTTTTAAAATATTGAGCAAGAAAGGCCAATCCACCTTGTCAAAAGCTTGTGCCAAATATATTTTAAGCCCTATGAATCCTTTTTTGGATTTGGACTTATTCATAAAATGAAGAACTTCCTGAGCCACTGGATCATTTTCATTAATCCATCTGCCGTGAATAAAAGTTGTTTGGTGAGGGGAAATAATTTTGTCCATGTAAGGCTTCATTCTATTTGGGATAATTTTTGAAATTAGTTTATAGCAAATATTGGAGAGGATAATAGATCTGAAATCCTTGAAAGTGCATGCTCCTTTAAATTCTGGAATAAGAGTGATGAAAGTGTTGTTCCATTCCTTCAAAAGAAATCTATTTTGGATAAATATTTTAACTGCTCTAATCAAATCAACATAGACAAGTTCCCAATGATGTTTATAGAAAATAGCTTACATATAATTGGGCTAGCGGATTTGAGGGATGGCATACTTTTGAGAGTGGAAAAAATTTCCTCATTTGAAAGTATTGCTAGGAGGCAGTCATTGTCCAGTTCATTAGTCACTTTTTCAAATAAACATTCTAAATCCTTAGTGAATGTGGGGGCAGTTGAATTGTATAGATCCTTGAAATTTTAAAGAAAATAGTCACCTATTTCTTCATAATTCTGGATCCATACATTTTGTTCATCTTTTATAGCACAGATATGATTTCTTCTTCTTTTGATGATAGTGGACAAATGGAAAATTTTTCAGTTTCTATCACCATCTCTTACCCATAACTCTCTGGATTCTTGTTTCTGTATAATGTCCACCCTCAGTAGTTCCTCATCTAATTGGGCCTAGAGAAGAGTTCCAGCCTCCCTATTTTCCAGGGAAGGATCTTCTTGTTAAATTGAGTCAATCTGCTTCTTTATCATGTCAATTTTCCTATGACAGTTTCCAAAGACTAGTTTGTTCTAGATTCTCATATTTTTTTTGTGTTTTTCAATTTGAAGGTTAATCTAAATTGATGGGATCCTGCCACCAAGTTGGTCTATGCCTTGGCTACTACATTTTTACTGTTCTTATCCCAAGTCCAAGCTGCCTCGAATCTAAAGGGTCTATGGGGGTATGGGGGCATTTTCCAGCCACAGCTTGAATAGCAAAGGGTTATGATCTGATTGTGAGGCAAGTAGGTGCAACACTACAGCTTTGGGAAATAAGACTCCCCATGCTTCATTAGTTAAAGCCCTATCCAATCTTTGTCTCACATGTGCTAGCCCAAATTGATTATTTCTCCATGTATAGGGTTACCTATACAAATTCTAGGTCAATGCATCTTGTATACTCTATGAAATTTTGTAGGTATTGTGATGATGATAGACCCCAACAACCCACACCCCACCCCACACCCCCCCCCCCCCCCCCCCCCCAAAAAAAAACCTCATTTGACCGATTGACTTCATTGAAATCTCCCACAATGACCCAGGGTTCATTAATTGCATTAGCCATGTTATCCAAAATATCCCAGAATTGTTGCTTTAGATGGGTATAGGGTAGTCCATATATGCATGTTAGCAAGTAGTCACTGGGCAATATGGGATGACTTATCTTAGCACATATCATAAAGTTTGACTTGTGCAAGATTTGTACCTCAAGTTCCAAGTGCCATAATAAGCATAAGCCTGTTGCTTTTCCACTCGATTCTATGCAACATATCCCTTGCATTCCACATCTTCTGGAGATTTGCTCACTCCTTTGCATGCCCGCCTTAGTCTTCAAGAGAAAGTTAATGCCTGGATAGCGCTTCCTTTGGAGGAGCCTAAGTTGACGAACTGTCCAACCTCTTCCTATACCCCGACAGTTCCATGCAATGAGACTCATGGCGACCTTAGAGGCATGATTAAGCCTACCACCCCTGCCGATTGGACTTGTTCAGGAGCCGATTTAGTGTTGTCTTGCATTGGATTATCCACAACTTCCTCGATTCTTACTCGGGTTCCCAGGTTGCTGTCATAGATCGAATTCATATGGTGGGCCATGCTGATCCTTCTTCAGGTCCACATCCATTTCCTCGTACAAGCTTTTAGGTAATGGGGCATATCACTTAGCCCCACTTATGCAATCATCAGGGCTCGACCCTTTTTTTTTCTTTTTTGAAGAAGGCTTCTTCATTTAGGTGGGCTTGGATGTTGTTGTGGATATTTTTATAGTGGGCACACTAAGCCCATTGAGTTGGTCCACGAGGATTGTCTGTCTCCATTACCTCCACTTCTCCTAAGGTTGCTTTTGTCTTCTCTCCTGCAACGGTCACCTGCCTATTATGCTCTTTCCCTTCATTCTGCACCACCAGGCTATCATTTAATGTCGATGTACCTTGGTTTCCTGGGATAGCTCCTTGTAGGTTAGTCTGTACTTCCAGTAGGCTTTTCCTTTTTGCTTGTTGTCGGGAAGTACACGCCTTTTGTTTTTCATTCTTTGAATATTCACAGTTAGCACTGTTCACCTCTTCTTCTAGATTTTCTTCAGTTTGATTTTCTAGCAAGTCTACTTCTTCAGATAGCTCTAGCTGCAATGGGGGTATATCAATGTACTCATCACATCTGAGCAACGAACCATATTTGTTTGGCTCAATCAAACCTTCCCACTTGCATAAACCTTGATCATGACCTAAGATTCCACAACCATAACAAAAGGTGGAGAGTTTTTCGTATTTGAAGTAAATTCATAAATTTTTCCCTGTGCTGCTCCTCATGGGAAAACCTGTGACTAAAGGAGAATTGATTGAAACCTTAATCAAGGCTTTAGGAATAGAGAGCCATTTTGGCATGGTTGAATCCTTCCATTCGACTTCTAGAACTTCCCCAGCCATTAAGGTAGCTCTTTTTACATTTTGGGGAGAGATTGTATTCAGTGGCATTCCACGGATTTGCACCTAGAAGTTAACTGAATTAAGAGGCACTTTTTCGATAGGTATGGTTTTGTCCCACTTACCCATTAAGAGGCGTGATCCGCAAACTATCCAAGCCCCTACCTTTATCACCTTTTCTAGGTCTTCATTTTTTTGAAAGATGCAAATAATCGTATCCTTTATGTATTTGTTAGGTGTGATTTGAACACCCTTAATACCTTGCCATGCACTTTGCAAATTAGCAGCTACTACTTTGATGGAGGAGGTTTGAACACAGGTGGTTTGACTATTAGAACTTTCTTAGCTGGGTCCTATCCATGTTCCTCGTTGACAGGAAACTCCAGCAGCTCCTTCGTATCGCTCATAACCATTTGTTTCTTGAAGAGCTCATCCAGTGGCATGCCCGTTTTCTTGGTCTTCTTCGAATCTTCCAAACGAGTTTTTTTTGGGGCGTACTCTTGGGAAGAAGTTTCTAGATTTGAGGTTCTTGAGTTCCAGTGCTCCTTCAGTGATTCGTGGGGAAAGTCCTCCAAGAGTGATCTTGTGTTTAATAAGCGAAGATCTTCTTGCAGAGAGTTTGGCACCTCAGTTGATGCTTCCATTAAATGTTCCAACTACTCAATGATGCCTATCAGTGGTTGAAATGTACTGAATCAAGACCGAAAAGGGGTATTAGTGGTGGTTTAGTAGTTTGGATAGGGACAAGGAGGAAGTCAGCTCCAACAGAGAGAGAAGCTTTTCCAGTCAATCAAATAAGAGAAAAACCCCATAATTTATCTTCTGTGTAAGGTGTTACAGTTCTCTTGGTTTCTTATGGTGAAGCATCCATACCTCCCTTCCTCAAAATCAATTGTGGTCTGTTCTGATTGATGAGATGTGTCGTATCTAATAGTTACATCGTGTGGCAATACTAATGTGATGTTATAAACTAATAAGATTCAGTCATTTTTATAATTTTTTTATATAAAATCCTGAACACGAAAAAAACTTAGAAATAACTTAATATTATTATTTTGTGACATGATATTAGCGCTGTCACATTATATAAATATTACATACAAGAGTTTCTCATGGTTGGTTTGGGGTCCGAGTTCTTACATTTGAAAATATTAGATGAAATAACCGGATGATATGGTAAGACATCTATTTCCCTTGAATAAGATCTCAATTCAAGTTTTATAAATTGAAAAAAATTATATTAAAAGAATTTATCATCTTAATGAGCTGATCTAGTTTGAATTTAAGTTAGTATTATGCTTTTGAATATCATGTAGTACACACCGAAAGTAATTGATGAAATGAAACTATTTCCCATCGTCCAACAACTAATATTTCAAAAAAATACAAGTAATACATTGAACCAAGTCAACAAAGTAAGAAGGAATAGTCTTGCCTTGTTATAAATTTTCTTTATTTTCAAGACTCTAACACGGGATCTGGCGTCAACCACCTGAACCAATTTGTGTTGGTAATGAAATGCAATCGCTGATTCTAATGGAGGACCACCCTAGATCTAGGAAATTAGACTGCATTTCCTCACTCTGCAAACCGTAAACAGCCCAATGACATTAATGAGATCAAACAGCCCAAGAATACGGAACTTCCTCCATGGAAATTAGAGATTATTGGATACAACATGGAACTTCGACCCACGTCTCAGCATCTTTGTATACAAAGAGCTAAAGAAGACCCCATCTACCCCTCAGTACAAACTACGAAAACATAATAACTAATCTTCATGGTCAAGTTTAGGAGGATAAGTGTCTGGGGATGAAAAATAATACAAAGGACAGCAGCATTTACTGCTTACATGATATGGTGGCAAAGAAAGAGGCTAATAAGCTGTCTTGCTGTGATGAAGATGGCAATGAATTACAAGAGGTGAGTTCGACGATAATTAGTGAGCCACATCTCAAGCATGCAAAAGGCCAATGACATCTCCAAACCCGACAATGATACCCAGAAGATTTGGCAGAAGAACCCATTTCCATGATCAGAGGAGAATAAAAATGAAGGAAAAAAAAACAGAGAGAAGTTATATACACTTCTGTTGCTCAATCCATTCACAGGCATCACTTGGGGATGGCTATTTCAAGACCTCAAGCTTTCACTTTGTCTGCGTTCTTGTTTAGAGGACCCGAAGCTGAGCAAGGAAGGCGGCACAGAGGTCCAAGAACAAGAACTGTGGACCCTGAACCCTCTGCAGATCCAGGAGATACTTCTCTTCGTTTGTCTTGTATAGCTGTGGAGCCCCAAATCAGGCGACAAATTCAGCCATTGTAAACAGAACCAGCATAAAAAATAGAGTGCAGGGCTTTGAGCAAATCGGTCAGCAGCATTTTGTAGTTCATACCCAAAACAAAAACATTACCGTTCACACAGTATGGCATCAGTTCTAGTAAGAAATCAGTTTGGTCCAGTTCATTCTAATTCTAAAGGATTCAGTGAATAATGAAACTCCATTTTTAATATACGCATGAATTGACCCAATATTTAGTCAGATTGAAAACTATCATTAACTACTTATATTTTGCTGTTATTGTAGAGTGAACCACATGAAACTAGATTGAAATTTCGATGAAATTCTTCTACTTGTAAATTGATTCTGGCAGATGCTAATCCCAAACATCAACTAGTAATTTAACGGAACTTAACAGCATCTATCCAACATTCTAGGTAATTCTAGATGAGCCATAGATTTATTATCTTATTCAGTCAAAAAAAAAATTGCATAAGAGAATATACCTGAACTTCGAACTTGACCACGTTTCTCATCTTTGAAGCATCACTCTCAATGATTGTGGATTCATCACCAAAATAATTACTGTGAAGGACATCATTAACCATGCCCCCATGACCGGCAGGAGTCCACATGCACTTCATGTTGTAATGCCCAATCTTCTTCCAACCCACATTCAGCTCTTGCAGAGCCTTAAGGACTTCAGTCATTATTTCACGAGGATGCGCCCGAGACTTCAAAGAAAAGGGTAAAAGAAACCGTGCCAATCAGATCAGTGCAGATTAAAAGAAGAAAAAGAAAAGGTTCAGGCACCAGGAGTCCCAAATGAAACAAGCTAACAGCATGTTTGATATTTACAAACATAAAACAGGACAGTCCAGATTGGAAATGGAATTATGATGCTTAATTTATTGGAATGAAATAGAAATAAAACAGCCAAAAAAAAAAAAAAGCAGGATTGGAGTACCACTGAATGAGGAAAATGATTTCAATTTGCAAAGGTCATCTCAAACAATTCCGTGACAAGAATCTTTGACGACACTGTTGGACCATCAAGTTCCTCTTTCCATACACCAGAGAAGCAAAAAATGAAACTAATTAAGATCTAACCTGGAGCCCAAGTGCCCATTTCTTCTCGGCACCAAAATATGCTGCTGATTTTGCTTGACAGTCCATGTACCCTGCAAGGCCAGGGTGTCGAAATGCTCCTGCTGGAACAGTCATCTCATTTTGGTGGGCTCGGTTATATTCCTAAGCAAAAGATGACTCAGCACGGGTATATTATTGCAGCTCAAAGAAAGACAGTCTAAATATGGACCTGGAACACCTTGACAGGCACCCATCATACTTCTAAAGGGCATTTTGAAGAATCTATTGCATTTGTGTTTCAATTATCACTGGCTGAATCTTTTTTTCTCATTAGACCAGAGAGAGAGAGAGAGAGAGAGTAGAGAATGAATACCATGGACTCTTGGAACTCTGCCCCAAGATAACCACTTGAAACACGGAATCGATTGTCCAACAGCAGGTAATATGTGACAGTAGCCTGAAATAGGATACGATTAACAAATTCTTTCCAGCTCAAAGAAGAGGAAGAAGGTATTGAGATGTTACAAAATAGGGTTCGAGAGGACACTGACCTCATTTTGGATTCTATTGCGAAGTGATTCAATCAATTGATTGCGGTCAAATCCCCTCTTTACCACTTCTAGGAGAATTTCCTCATCAAGCTGAAAAAAATGGATCGTAAGAGTTAAAGTCATTAAGTTCAAAATATCCATTTGTAAGATTTAAGTCATAAGGTTAAACAAATTCAAGAATATAATAGGTATGATTTCCAGATTTCAGTACAACTCAAACAACACACAAATCTGTACTCATTTTACAGAGAATAATCTTTCAATTTCATCTTGAGAACAAAGAAAGCAAAAACGTGCTGGACCCGCTTAGAGTAACATTCAGTAACCCAACATATCTTCTAAAGTGTTATAGAATACATTTCTTTTCCTTTCCCTAATTTCCCTTTATTCTCAACAAGAGAAGAGGAATAAAAAGTTTGAAAGAATCAATCCCCACATCAGAGGACAATATGGACAAACCTTCTTGGCTTGCTGTAATGTATCTGGAGGAGGAACTGCCAGATACCGCGGAAGCTGAGCTTGAAACCAAGGGTGCTGACGAATTTCAGGGATGGTAATCCGTTTCATTGGATCAACTATAAGCATCCTAGGAATCAAATCTCTCGAACCAGGTGATAAGTGACTGGGCAAAGTATATATTCCACACTGGTAACAAGAAATGGTGAGAAAAAATAACATTAGCTATTAGGCCCACCTTATAAATTCTGATTCATTTTTAGATAAATGAACTCCAGTAAAAGTAGAAAGAGCAGTTGATGTATGTTCAGAAGAACCTAACAGTATATACAAGAAATAATGCTTTTTCCCCTGATCAAATGTTAAAAAAAAAAAAAAAACATTTGAACATGTTTCAAGGAGAAAAAGCAGCACCTTTATTTTCTTGAAGAGATTGGGAATGTTTTCATCATCAAAAGGTAGAGTCCCACAAAGAAGAGCATAGAGTATCACTCCGCAGCTCCATACATCTACCTCAGGACCAGCATATAATTTTCCTGATATAACCTGAAAATGAAAGTCAATAAAAAGACTACAGATTAACATGACTAAATCCATCCTACTTTTAGGGGTCAACAACAATCATACAATTAAGAAACAGAGAGTCATACAAACAGAAAATCTAAAGATTCATATTTTTCCAATTCATTGCATGGCACATGCATTAGGTATTATTCTTTTGCCAGTTCTTAGTTTTTCAAGAAAAGGAAACCTAATTTCCTATTTTCATCAACAACAATGTCTCTAAAAAGCTTTCTGAACACAAATTCATCAAATTGTTTACATTTTCTGAGAAGAAAAAGTGAAAGCAACACTATTTTTCAAAATTATGGATACATTGAGTGCAATTCTCTACCTCTGGAGCAGCATAGTTTGGACTCCCACAACTAGTCTTCAGAAAATGCCCATCCCGCATAACATTGCTCAGACCAAAATCAGCAATCTTCACATTGCACTTTGAATCCAACAACAAATTCTCTGGCTTCAAATCCCTGTGAACCACCATATTGCGATGGCAATACTCTACACCAGAAATTATCTGCTCAAAAAGAGTTGACAAAAGATGCCAATCAAAAAGATTAAACATATGGTAGATAGTAAAGATCTGATAAATACTGATCAATGAGATTTCATACCTGCTGAAAGAATTTGCGAGCTTCTTCTTCCTGAAGCCTACCCTTCTCAACAATATAATCAAAGAGCTCACCAGATTTCACATATTCCATAACAACATAGATATCCGAAGGCGTCTCTATGACTTCATAAAGTCGTATGATGTGGGGATGCATAAAAAGTCTTAAAATCTTAATTTCCCGTCTAACTGCAATAGAAGGAGGAAATAAAAATGAGTCTATCTTCAATCAAAATGCAATCATAACACTGAAATATTTTTAGCAGATTAAATGTTGACCTGTAATTGCAGGATTACTACATCTAATTTCAGACAATCAAATCACAGGACACTACGGGTTTCAGAAATACACAATCGCTTTTTATAATTGGATTAGATAACTTTTCACAGGACTTGTCACAAAATTACTACAAAAAGCCAGTCCAAGATACCAAAATTTTAAGCTACGAGAGCATCATATCCATTTTACCCATTTTTGGAAAATGTTAGCTGCATGCTTATTAGCATATAAGTGAGGTACTATAAACTGCTCAAAACCGAAAACTTGATCCAGAAAACAAATAGAGCAAGCTAAAACCATCTCTTCCAGAGCACAACTCAAGGAAGCTAATACTAAACATCACATTCACCACGAGTTATATTCTATTTCCCCCTTTTATCATACCAGTCACTGAATAACTTTCTCGGCCTTTTGGCTAAGATCAAGTGTAGTAAATTTTCACATTCAATTAACCTTGCTGAAACAAATCTAACGGCTGAAACAATTCGAGCAAGACGTTACCCTTTTCCTCCATGTCCATGCTCTTTATCTTGCGCCTGTTAAGGATCTTGATTGCGACCTTGTGCCCAGTCAACACATGCTCTGCGACCTTAACTTTCCCAAAAGATCCAATGCCAAGGGTCTTCCCCAGCTTGTAATTCGGCAAGTAAATGTCAGCCTGGCTGCTTCCCCGATTCGATGGATCCATTTTCCTAATCCTTCAACAGAGAAATCGCACTGAGACCAAATGGGCTTCAGCGCACTTCTCAATTCTAGGGTCTGCGGCATATTTACAGGGGGCAAGAAGTTCCCAAATTCAATCAATCCAAGCAACCAATAAAGTTGGACCAGCAATTGGGAGGATAAGCATGAAATTAGAGAACCGTTTTGGGCAATCAGCGAACGAATTTCAACATCCGAGAAAGTTCGGAGCTTGGATCTCCGATTTTCTCAATAGTACATATAGAGCTAGAAGAACACACACTGATTCATAGAGTAACAGCAGAGGGTTAGGCACAGAGAGCAACTTACCAAGAAGAGACAGAGGGGGGAAGAAACAAGAAACTTGAGATTTCCCTCTCCTGGAGTTGCAGATTCGATTAGGAGGAGAACGAGGAAGCCTAGTTTTGCCCCCGTTTCTATTTCCGAAGTCCAGATACGATGTCGTTTAACCGGGCCCTGCTCCCCCGCTTCTCTCATTCTTGGATAAGTCGTACTTTGTACAATGAAGGGTAGTTTCGGAATAATGTGAAAGTGAATATCGGTGGGTGAAAAAATACTGGGACAAAGTTTCTTGGTAGATATGGGGACTATGCATGTGTTGAATGCAATTAGACACCAAGAGGGGTTGGGCCGAGTGGTAAGCAGCTCGGTGCCGCTTAAGGAGGTCTCAGGTTCGAGACCTCACGTACGCAGACACCCCTCTTGGGAGCCTCACCCGCCATTGCCAAGTATGGTTGGCTGAAAGATGCCATCTCACCGCTGGTGGGGCCTGCTTGGATACCGTGGCTGGCGACCAAAAAAAAAAAAGAATGCAATTAGACAACGTTTTAGCTGATTCTATTACAATAGACTATATGTGAAAATATCAATTAAATTATAACACATCAGTAAATTAACAAATCATCCAAATAATTATTATAATTATTACTAATAAAAAATTATTTAATTAATATTTTCTTACCATATCATTGAAAGGTGTGACCATTTAAAATTTTGTCTACCTAATCATGGATACATGAGAACAATCAACCTAAAGCAATTTAATCTCATTGAAGGACTTACATTTGTTGGGAAAGCATGAGTTCGATTAATTAACAACGCAGCGAATAATACATTTTCTTTCTAGTGCAATTAAGATAGAATCGAATAATAAAAGTAATAATCAAAATTGGACACCAAAAATTTAATGTGGACACCCCAACGTGGGGAAAAACCACGACACTAGACCAAATTAACTTTCCACTATACTAATGGAGATTACACGGTTTTTTTTTTTAAGAGAACAATCACCAAATCAAGAATTATTCCCTTGGATCACCACAATTCATCACTACAAAAATTGCTCTACCGACTTGACCGAAAACAGCACTTGCTAACCTCCAAATCCAATCTCCATTGTTTAGAAATTAGCCCAAGGAGTCATGAGACTGCTGTCAAAATTTCATCCCAATCAGAGTTCGTTTGCCCCTTTGTTCGAGGTTTGATCTCACGTTACTCGCCTAAAAATTGCTTTGTTTTTCCCTATTCTCTGAACGAATTTCTGCTGCGATTTTCCTTCAATAGTCTGTTGTTTTCTATTGTTTATTCGCTACTCACAGCCATCACTTGTTGTTGTGTATTTGGTCGTCACACAACAACCCTAATTGTTGCTCCTTATATACCTTTCTTTGTGGTTTAAAAGCCATCAAAGAAGGTAACTCATGGGCCACAATTAAAATATTAATTAAAGCCACAATTAACTCAAATCACGATCTATCCTCCTCTTCTGTGGTGTTCAGCTCCTTTACACTCCAAAGTGTGATGGCTTTGACTTGTTCCTTTTCTTAATTCCTAGGATTTATCTACGTATCACTCGGGAGTGCTCCATTAGGTCGGGAGTTGATCACTTAAGCCAGTTGTTCGATTTGCATCTCCATATTACGCATATGTGATTGCAAGATAACAATTTGATTAGAATTTGATTGCACAACAGCATGTGTCTCTTGAGAAGATTGCATAAATTTATTAATAGTGTCATCTAATCTCGAGACGTGATCCAGATCCGAAAGTTGTTGCTTTTGAGTTGATTGAAATCCTAGTGGTGGATTGGCCCTATTATTGTTGGCATATGAGGAGTTGGGATGATTTCTCCAACCTGGGTTGTATGTGTTTGAGTACAGATTATTCATCGAGTTGCCTCCGATGTAGTTAGTCGTCTCTTGAATTTCCTGCACCAGTTCCATAGATGTTCCTTCATCTGTGATTCCATAGCCTTGCCCCACTCCTTGGTTCTTCCATAGCGTTACCTCCTTGAACAGAGCATCCATCCTAGCTGAGAGAGCTGTTACGGCATCTACTAAATGTATCCTAGCAGTTCCATGTCCCATTATCCTTTCAGATGGCCATTGGTAGCCATTACGATGCCATCTCTCCTAGCAACTCATAAGCTTCCTTGGGATACTTGTTCATAATCGAACCACCTGCAGCAATATTGAGGGAAGGACGACAATTTTCAAAAAAATTATTATAAAGCATTTGTACCAGAGTCCATATCTCAATGTCGTGGTGGGGGCAAGCTCTTTACAGCTCCTTGAACCACTCCCATACTTCGTACAAAGGTTTCAATGGCTGCTGTTTGAAGGTCATAATGTCGTTCTTTAGCTTCATAGTTTTGGAAAATGGAAAATATTGAGTCGAGAACTTATTGTTATTGTCTCCCATGTGTCGAGAGTGCTCAGTGAGAGCGACAGCAACCACGACTTCGCCTTGTCCCTCAGAGAAAAGAAAAAGAGAGACATTCGGATGTACTTAGGGGACACTCCATTGAATCAAAAAGTATCACAGATCTCCAAGAACTTTGCTAGTGCACATGGGGGTCTTCATTCGGTACTCCTCCAAAAGAGTAAAAGGTTTGAAACATTTGAATTATTGATGGTTTGATTTCAAATGTGTGGGCTTGAACTAGTGGCTTGACAATGCTCAATTGATTAAAAAATTGAGGTTGTGCATACTCCATGATTGTTTTCCGACGTTGCTACGGTACTAATTCGCCTCCTTGCCCGAGCTTCATGGTTTCTTGGGTTTGCCTTTACTCTCTTAGCCTTCTAGGTAGGATTCATTCTATTTCTAGATCGGGTTCAAGTAGCTCTCGTTAGCCTCTTCTACGCATGCAAGACATAAGATCTCATTTGAACAGAGAAACAAGTGAAACAAAGAAAAAGGACTTGGTCGAAGAATAGTTGCTTAGCATTTGGTTAGCATAAAAAATATCCTGGTAACGGCGCCAAAAGCTTGTTGCGAATTTCAAGAGTAGTGCCCACAAGTGTACGTGTCGCAAGCAAGTAATAGAGAGTGAATAGGGTATCATTCCCACAAGGATCCTCCAATCAATCACTAAAATTAGCACAATTGATTCCAAGTCAAGTTACTCAACTATTTGGAGTAGAATGCAAGTAATTAAAGTAGCTAATAAACAAGGAGCAATCGATCAAATTGAATGCTCCTAAGGTTCACAACTTCACATATTCTAGCATTAAGCAAAATCTTTATGCTCCTAGGGTTTACAACTTCACCTATTCTAACCTTAAGCAAAATCTCTCTCATGTATTCAACTCTACCATGTTATTAACCTAGGGTTCTAGGATTTCCCAATACTATCTTACGCACCTCTCGATGTCGTAAAAATATACATAAGCGGAAGACACTAATCCACTCTATCTCTAAGTGATTAATATTGAAAGGTTAATTAAACCAACCCTAATCGACTAGTTAGGATGCTTACCATCTCTCGATGCACTCACACGAATAACCCTAGTTTTAAAAACCGGACCGGACTTGCCGATTGAACTGGTTCGACCGGGAACCGGCCACATGTCCGGTCCGGTTTTATCAATTATTCCATTTGCATAATGACTCCGGTTTGACCCCACAAAACCGACCGGTTTTCCAAAAAACCCAGGAACCCATAAGAACCAGTCAGAAAATCAGTTCATGGAAAAAGCTAAAAAAAATTAAAAAATTTAAAAAAAATCGTTCAAACTGGACGAAGAGCAGCAGTAGGTTGTCAGAGGAGGAGTAGGCCATTCTCATTGTTGGGTGAGGTGAAGGAGGACGATATTGCCGTTATTAGAGAAGACTGCCGGAGGAGGGAAGAAGGTCTCGGCGTCGGAGGAGGCGGACATCATTGTTGCTAGAGAAGATCATTAGAGGAGGAGGACAAAGTCATCGGTATCGGAGGAGGAGGACGTTAACATTGTTGGAGAAGATCGCCGGATGGGGAGGAGTTATCTACATCGGAGGAGGGTGGCCGTTGGCTGGGATGGGGATGGATATGGGGATCGGCTGTAGTATCCAACGAAAATGAAGAAGAGCAGGAGGCTGGAGGGCGGCAGGTGGCAGGTGGCGGGTGGGGGTGGGGATGGGGATCGGGTATCCAACAAAAATGAAGAGATTATGTTTTCATATTTTAGGGTATAGATTAAGGAAAATTTTAATAATTAAAGTGAATTTTAGTGTTTTAAATTCTATTAATTCTTGAGATTAAATGGAGTATTTTCTAAATGAATGTATAGATGTTTAGTAGTAAATATATTTATTATCATAAATGTTTCACATTATTATTCATCATGAATTGTGATTCAAATAATTTCTATTTTTCTTATCTCCCACCTAATTCAGTAAAAATAAGTTTAGTCATAAATAATTTATGATCGTGCATATTTCATACTGTTGTGGATCATGGAATATTTCCATATTTTTACCAAACCCTACATTACTGATCTTCTTATATATGCCATAGTTAATGTTCTGGAGTTACTAATTTTGTAACAATATGATATTCTTAAGATTATTCTTATAACAATTATAGTAATTGGAATATTGGTTTGATAAGGAAACTTATTTTAAAGTAATTCACGATTCTTGTTCCTGGCATATATCCATCCCAAATTTGGTTTACTTGAATAATTAAGGAAATAAAAAATGTACCTTCTTATTATTATTGTTATTGTTATTATTAATATGAATAATAATATTAGTATTAATTATAAAAACCCGGTTAGACCCATTGAACTCCGGTTGGACCTATGAACCCAAGAACCCATACCGAGACCGGTTCCCGGTCCGGTCCGGTTTTAAAAACTATGCAAATAACCTCTACTCTCGGCATAAGTTAACATAGATTATGCAAATTTAGCGTGACTTCAATTTTCTCTCGCAAGACTTCTCTCTGTTTCAACATCATTCCCATGTGTGGCTAATCCTAAAAGAAAGCATGAAGAACGAAATATACATAAATAACACCTAGGAGGCATACCTTGATAGACTCATTCACACGAGAGAAACAATCTTTGCTTAAAATATTGAAAATGTTTCATTGATCTCCTAATCTAGGGGTTTAGTTTCATAATAGAATAAAATACAAGAGTTGGAATAAAGTACAACATCATGAAATAAGGAGAAAAGGGATAGAAGGAAATTTAGAAAGTGGTGCAGTCAAATTTCTTGATCCTGCCTCCACGATCTTTTAGCATGACCCCTTCTTCTTGTTCCCAGCTGTTACCTTCCTCTGACCTCTCTACCTTCTCTCCCCTTTTTTCTCCTGTTTTAACTTGTGGGGGTATATCACTATATGAAGAGCATTTACACTTTCTCCGATCTTGGTTTGGTCAGTGTGGGATAGAAAGTCATGGGTCCCTCCTGTCTGCCCAGTGAGACTCTTCCACACTGATCCCTCCTATAAACTGCAGTCTAAGCTCTATTCTCAGCTTTTTCTCTGTAAATTACAGTGTATGGACTGCGGTTGCTTTCTTCTGCTTAAGCTAAGCTTGAGCTTCCGTCTCCAAGAATTTGTTTGGTCTTTCTTTGATTTCCTGCACATGGAATTACTCCTGGTAGTATCTTCTCTACATTCTTGGAATTCTTGAACAAATTAATTGATCCTCCACATGAAAAGTTATGCCATTAATCACAAAATGCATAAAAAATGGTCTAAAACTTGAATATCTAAGTCAGGAATGGGTACATAACTTATATAAATCACCGTATCAACAGTAATACATTTAAAAGACTAAGATGAGAAAATACTAATTAAATTGTGGTAAACGAACAAATTAATATTAATTACCCGAGAGTTACCTTAATTAGAGGTGTGGTGATAAATTCAATAATATATAATCATTTTCTCTCTCTTCTATCTCTTATTTCAAATTTATATATTTTTCTTCTACTTCCTCTACCTTTTTTATTATATATAAAATAACTTAATTTTTATTTTATTACTTGACTATTTATTTGAAAATCATATACTCGAGACATTACCTGCAATTAAGATTTTGCTTAATCATTTGCTAAACTATACGAAGAATTTAACTTTTAGCATTGACTTAGCCATTATTTAAAAAAAAAAAATAGAAGCGGACTCATGGTCCAAACGAAATTGTTAAGTATGTAGTTGACTTTTTTTTAATAACCCAAGTATCCAAACGCCTTCCAAGTTCGACTAACTATGGTTGCAGCACATCTTCCAGGTAAGTTAAGCGAACCTAATGGGCTCGAGGGCTATAAAACTCTCACCCACAGAGAAACGCCCCTTATGTGATTTAAACTCAAGAGATCAGGTAGACCTCCCAGTATCCGACCAGTGGGGCTACTGCCCCATAGGCAGTATGTAGTTGATTTTAAAAGATAAATTACATATAAAAACATGTGATTAGCTCTTTTTCTTAAAAAAAGTCAAATGTATGAATTTTGAAAAATAAAATCATTTAATTTCAAAATTAAGCAAAACCTTTCAAGTTTGAAAAAATAAATCATGTAATTTTATTTTACTCCCAAATTAAGCTAAAATTTTCAAATTTATAAAATAAAAATTATTTTATTTTATTTAAAGGTTAGATTAATATATCAAAATATAAAATTACATGCTTGCACAATATATGTTAATCTTTTCTTATCATATACCTATGAATCAAAAAAATTAATACAATTTTCTTACACAGTATGAGATTCTCAAGTTTGGTATCGTCATGCCTTTACCTAGTCCCGGCCACGGGCCGGTTTGGGCCCTGAACCGGCCCGGTCAAACCCGGCCCAGAACCGGTCAAATTCGGAACCGGACCGGAACCGTCCTCGAACCGTGAGGCCTAAGGTTCAGGGCCGGTTCCACCTGCCTCAGAAACCGGAACCATCGGTTCCAAACCGAAACCTGAACCGGTCCGGAACCGTTGAAAAATTAAAAAAAAATGCTGTGAACCGGCCTCCCAAGCTCCCGCGGGCCCCACCGCCCAGTCAGCCACTCACCACCTGCCAAGTGTCTTCCTTGTCTCCCCCCACCCCATGCTAGCAGGCAGCAGCCCTCGCGGGCCCCACCACCACCCCAACTCCTGCACTGCAGCTTCCTGCAACACGCCACCTGCACATCAATCAATCAATTTATAATTGCAGAACGGTGAAATTTGAAAAAATTTCACCGTTCTGTATTTTTTTAATTTAAAAAAATAAATTATATTTTTTATAATATAAATATATATTATTCTTATAATATTTTTACACACAACTCAATTTTCTCCGTCCTCCTTCTTCACACTCAAACTCAGCTCTTAAATTTCGCTGAGCTACTTTCTTAATTCTCTGTGATTGTAATATTGTGTTGAATTTTTTAGCAATTGTTAATTCAAATACAACTATTCACCGAAATCTTTATATATTTTTACGTAGTATTTCGTTTAACTTCTAATTTCGCGTTATTTACTATTATATTTCGCATTACTAATTCACTTATCCTTAATTTATTTTATTTTTACATTTAATTTTTAATTACATATTTTTGTAATGTATGCATTTTAAATTAAATTTTATTTAAATTTAATATAAATCGAACCGGAGGGCTCTGAACAGGAACCGATCGGATCGGAACCGACGGTTCAGAATCGAACGGTTTGAAACCGGAACCTATAGGGTCCAAACTGTCGGTTCGGAACCGGACGAAACCGTGGTTCGGAACCGGAACCGTCCCTGAACCGTCCAAAGGGAGGTTCAGGGTCGGTTCCAGGGGGCCACGGAACCGGAACCGGCGGTTCCGAACCGGAACCGTCCGGTTCCTGAACCGTGGCCAGGACTACCTTTACCTTCTCTCCCATTTTCAACCTCCCAGACAAGCTACATTTGTAACTACTTCTGCTTCTGCCGCCACTCTGCTCTCGCCCCAGTTTCAAAGTAGGGTGGAGGGATGATGGGGTCCCAGCTATTCATAGCAAAGAAAACCCAACCCGAATATTACAGCTAGCAGGAAGAGATGCAACATATTGTTGTTACCAGAAGATTTGACCTTTGTTCCCATTTTCAAATTCCGATTGTCTGTACTGTGCACACATCTTTTTCCCCTTAGATAGGTGATGAAGATTCAACACTTCTAGGAAAGAGCTCCTCTTTGATTTTTGTAACTTGGGAGTTAATTGGTGGTATTCTCGTAATCACGTGTTGTAGTAGTGAAGATAACATAGTTTTGTATCAAAATGTGCTCTCGAGATCAGGCAATGACTTGCACATTTTGAGTCTGTAGATAGGAACTAGGATTTATTCTGAATCCTTTGACCTTCGCAGCGTTGACATGGATCCCTATTCCTTACACCACTTGCTCCATCAGGTGTGACAATAACTAACATATGTTGGTTGACAACAAAGGTTATTTTGGTCTTTTGGATACTGGTTTGCTTCCATTCCTTGTCTTATCCAAATTGACTAAATACTGAACGACCATTCCTCAGATACTCCAAAACTGATAAAAAAAAAAACTGCCATGAGCTGTTCAATCATATAAAGTACTCATAAACTCTCACCTATGAACGTGTTGTGCAACATTGGATCCCCTGCTAACAATGGAAGCTTGAGTGGCCCTTGCTCTACTTGTTCTTTCAATCCTAATTGATATGAATATGCTGATTGGGTAGACCGGAGTTAAGGAAATTACTCTGAATTCAACAAGTACGTTGGTGTAGCTATTGGAGATATGTGCAGTCAAGCCTTCCTCATAGACAAGTCCATTGTCTGACGCAAATGTTGTCTTCAAATTCTTCAGTGTTGACAAGTGGTGGCTGCTGTGCTTCACCGTAAGACCTCGAGATTAGGAGTTAAGAGTCTTATCTTAAAATTAACAGACCAGACCTCAAAAGACTTTGTCATTCAATCAGCCACATTGGATTAAACAGTCAATTCGGAACAAATTGAAAGATGAGAATGCCTTAGCATGATTAAATTGCAGGTTAAAAATTCATTGGCAAGTTCAGGAAAGGATTTCAACCCAATAGGAAGCATAGAGCTAGAGCACGTCTCTTCAGTAATCGGGAATCAAAGCAAATCGGTATCCGTTAACTCCCCTCCAAGCATAATATGCGACTCGCGTTTCATAAAAGCCTGAAAAAGCGAAGACAAAGACCGATATGCAATTAGTAGTCTAGAAGGTATGCAGAGTATGCTTGTAAAGTAACAACTCAGAGAAAAAGAAGACCAAGAGATACTCGACTTGGAAGATTCTACCATATATGATTATGTTTGTCATAGGTATAAACTCATCCTTTCTTGATCACTATGAAAAATCATGAATCTCAGCATTATAGAACTTCACCATGTCTCAAAGTGAACATATTACGACCATCATAGGCATAAACTTAACCTCTCTATATCATGAAACTTCACAATGCCTTGATGTGAACTTATGATTATACATGTCTAGGCAAAAACTGTACATTTCTCAATCACCATGAAAAATCATAAATCTCAATACCATGGAACTTCACCATGTCTCAAAGTGCTAACGATTTCTTTGACCCAAGGAATCAAATAAAATTCCCATTTAGGCATTTTTAAATGTGGTTAGTAAGATTATTGAAGACATTTTCAACAAGTCACCTGGCAGAAAGGTAATAACACCGAGGGATAGGAGACCATAGGCCTGTGACTTTTCCCCACCCATGTGGCCTGTCAAGATGAAGAACCCAAGAAAGAGAAGCAATGACCCAAGAGCGAGAAGGAACAGCGCGAGGGCAATGGATTTCCATGGAATTTTGTCGAAGGAGCCTGGTGTATAATCGAACCGAGGATCATACTTTCCATCAAAATCATCATCCACATCCTCAGCAGGAAGACGACTATATCGAACATTACGTCGTGAAGCCATCTAGTAAGAGAGGACTCAATAGCCTACCTGTGGATAAGACAAACTCCTGCAAGGAAGAACTAGAAATAAGACAGTTTGGTATGCATGCTGAACATGCTTTCAATCTCAACAAGATCACATATTAAGAACTTATTTTCAGCATATCTTTATGCGGTAAAAGTATAATATATATTAGTCCGCTGATTTTTGTTTTGTCACCCAGCATAAAAGGAAGTTAAGCGACTAAAAACTACTATTTTGTTACAGCCATTGTCTCCTGACAGTTGCTTTTCCACAAATCAGAACCAAGTTATCATGATGCTGCATATGTTATGTTAGACCTAGAAACCGTTCCAACTTGAAGTAGCCCCAAGGGTTATAGGCGCACACAAGGCCTAACTTGGGACTTAAGCTGTGTTTGAGTTTTTGGAGTTGCCGCTAACCGTATAAGGACTAATCCTAAGGTTAATCAAAAACCTATTACTTAACTTAGGGAGTATGATACCAATCATCTAGGTCTTTATTTGTCGGTCTTGAACCGCAATATGAGTTCGGGAGCCTTGTTACGTTCGAAAGGCTCACAAGCAAATCGATGTGCTCAAGATCGCTAACCATCCCTATCATTTTGGTTATTTGTTTACTTGCACATTTTAATTAATCTAAGTTCAGATCGTAGGTCCAAATATCCAAATCAATAATTAAAGTACATGCCTAACATGATACTATTTGCCCTAATCTAAGTGCAAGAAAGTAAAGGGTTGCACTATGATTTGATTACAAGGATTCATTGCCTCTCTCTCACTCGACTCGCCCCATACAATAATGCGCTACAAGGATTCATTGCCTCTCTCTCACTCTACTCGCCCCATACAATAATGCGCTCCGATATATAAAGTCCACAAACCTGCCTGGATCATAAAACGTGTAATCAAACGACACATCAATTAATCAAGGATTTAACAGGCAATTTATCCATAGGCAAAGACAACTATTGAGCCAAAGACCCGAATCAGAAATACAACAATAGACAGAAACGGGTGTAGAATGACCATTGAGTTGCAACCACGATTAACAAGCCTAAAACTAAAGCTTTGATACTAAAACACACCATAATCAAGAGAAACTGCTAGACAAAGATCAACTGCCATACCATACTTTGAAGAGCCAACTTTTTCATCAAGATCATTATTGAAATCAAGAGAATACAAGAAGTAAAGGGGCTGCTGCAGAATCACATGATTAAGAGTTCTATTCTCATCGGAAATGGTATCGACAACGTGAGAAATCATCGAGCAAGGAACCGATAGCAACCACGGGAGCCATTCAACCCAATTCTACACCATAAGCCCAATTAAAAGCAGGAAAAAAAGGGAGAAAAAGGAAATGCTGCAATGGCCAGTAGACTATGGCCCTAGTCTCCTCAAAACGGCATTAAAAACGGGAGAAACCAGCGAGCAAAACCTAGCTGCAACCTCAGGCACTTTACTGCCCCTTTTTCATTGACAAGACCCATTCAAATCAAGACAATACTTCGAGTAAACAGCTGCCACTGCAACAGACATTAAACAACACTATTCTCATCGAAAATCCCTTCGAATGAAAAGAAAACTTGGACAGAAAAACAACTGCAGCTACGGACACTTAAGAGCCTCCATTCTCCATCAAGACAACATTGAAATTAAGAGAAAGCACTGAGTAATAACCACAATGACAGAGGATGCACAGCCTCTTCATTGGTTTAAAAGAGACTTAAACAAAGGGGTAACGTTAGGAAGGAGCTGCTGCACTATCGGCATGTGCACAGCCCCTTTCCCAGCAAAAATGATATCGAAAATAAGGGGAAACACTAAATAAATGGCAGCTGCAACAACGGCCATTAAACAGCCCTGTTCTCCATAATATCGGCATTAAAATCAAGAGGAAAAAAGTAGTAAGGACCAGCTGCATTATTAAAGTGTGCACTGCCTCTTTTTTGGTGGCAATGATACTCAAATCAAAAGAAGAGAAACAAAGTAATGGTCAGCAGCATTAACTGAACATCACCGATCCTTGTTCACAACATGAACTATGTAAAAACTAAGGGAAAAGCTCCAATCAATGGCCAGAAACAATGACTGAGCTTCTACAGCCCTATTCCCATCGAATATAGCATTAAAAATTATGGGAAATCATTGGACCGGGACCAGCTTTAGCCAAAGAAACAAAACAGCCCCATTCTTATAAAATATGCCATCAAAATCATTACAAATAAACGCATGGGAACCAGCTACAACCACGGAAACAAAACAGCCCCATTCTTAACTGATTCCAGGAGATTAAGCAGCAAGGAAGTGGTATTCGACAGTAGCAGCAAACCACACAGTAGGGATTCCAATAATCAGCAACAAATAAGGTCAAGTAACAACAAACAGATTTGATTTCTATCCTGCAAGCCAAATTGGCAAATCAATGCACAAATCAAATAGTGTGACTAAGCAGCTACAATCAAGACTAATCAGCAATAGACACAATGTTCTAGATGACCGAGAAGCATCCGCAAAGACATAGGATGACCTTACCCACTCACCGACTAAGTCGAATTTGGGAGAACGATTCAGCGGGGCTTTGTAAGTGACGAACCAATGACCAGAAATGGCTCACAAACGTGTGAGCTGTGGGATGCTGAGGGATAGGCTTGTGTCCGGTGATTCGAGCAAAGAAGGCTCGGGAGAAGGACAGTGCTCGAAGGTGGGTCGTGCCAGGGACTGAGAACAAAGTTCAGGGAGGTAGGAATGGAAACTTGAACTTGGAATGGATGGGATGAAGCTCGTGGATATGGGTTTCAAGAAGGATTGTGGCTCAGTCAGGGATGGCGGGTATGGCAGTTTCAATTGGAAGCTCGGGACGATGGTGAAAGTGCTCGAGTGCGGACGGCAAAACCACAGATGGTGGAGCCAGGATGATGGCTGGGATCGGAGATAAGGAAGGCACGGTGATGTGGTTCCAAGGCTAAGGGATCGAACAAGCAGAGGTGGTGGGTCTTGGACGAAACGACAGGAATCGGGGATGGAAGAGGCAGCGGTGGTGGCTTTCCGGATGCTCGAGCCAGCGGCGGAAAACGGACGGATTGAAGTGGGGATCGAAAGGACGAAGACGAGCTTGATCGGAGAAGACAGGGATGGCACGGTGCTCTGGTTAGGGAGAGGCAAGGGAGGTGGCGTTGAGCTTTTCTCCGGGTCTCAATCGTGGGAGGAGGGCGAGGGATCGATGGAAGGAACGGCCATCGGAGATGTAGCCGGAGACGAAGCTGTCGGGCCCAGGTTGAAAGGTGGCCTCACATCTCCCTTCGTCAGCTACTGAGGGTTCCTCTACGTGAGCTGCTAAGGATTTTCCTCCCCCTTTCTATGTTGGATGCCGTCTCGTCTTCTGTCGTGGCCGGATCCCCCTTAATGAAACCCTACACTTGTTTATACAAGATGATGTGTATTTTATTAATTTTATTAATTTTGAATTTTTTCACTAAAGTAAAATTTACTCAAATAATATTTTATTGGAGGAAAAAATTTCGAAAAAAACCCTCAACTATATCTCATATAATATTTCAAGCACATTTGGATTCTAAATGTCCTCACAATTCCCTAAATATAAAAATCATTCTTTTCTGAGCTTATTCTCGATCCCTTAATATTATATTCTAGTTTTTCATCAATTTTTAAGGAGTTAAAATCCAAGTGATAAGATTATGCTCCATTTAGGCCTCCTAATAATTAATTATAATTTTTTAAATAAAACTGGACAAGATAAATGAATTTGACAGATTCAACCAACTTTACTTAAAAAAATCATATCTCATCATCCGGATCGATTCTCCGGTCTAAATTATGCAAAATCGAAGCTAGTTTGATGCTCTTCTCAATGACTCCAAATTTACCCCATGATCAAGCCAATTGGATCCTCAATTTTAATCTCAAATACCATATTATGTCTAGTATGGACATATGCTCACTCAATATTTCTAAGGTCTAGACCCAGGTACTTTCCGGACCAAAATGAGATGTCAACATGTTAAGATTGAGAGAATTCGCCAGATCTCTTACAGTAATGCAATTAGCAGTTTTAAGCTATGCTTACTCGTAGCAAAACATATTTATGTGCAAAATAAAATTTATGACAGCATATTAAGAGAAGATCTTCACAAGAGCATGCCCCACATTCAACGAACAATGAAGAAACATCACCTTTGTAACTATCTACAACTTCAAAGAAATCATAACAAAGCAAAGAAGTTAGTCTTAAGTTTCTTAGAAAACATCAAATCAACACAAAAGTGACTAGGCTTAGTTTCTTAATGCAAGTTAAGTTGCTGAATGTGCGTCTTTTATGGAATTTCTCTGTCTTTTTCCTCAGCCAGAGTTACAGCTAACCAAGGTCATGCTGCAAAAAACTAAAAACAGTTCATTCATCAAACTTCACACACAATATGTTATCTTGCAGTCTTATCCAAACTCTCTGTATGAACAAATACACCTAATTCAAGTTGTCTTTATCTAACACGTAATTGAAGCCACATTTCAAATCAATACCTAAGATCAACTCTATCGACAATGCATCATTGCCATCGGCCGAGAAACTAATTCTTAAAACCTAAATGAGAATGTTGAATTCACCTTCTAGCCAAGAAAGTTCACACGAGACCGAACGGCAACATATATATAAATCTTGATCGAGTGAATCAAACAAAAAACATGAAGCCACATGGTATCTAGCTGATTAGGGGTCAAACTCAACTTAATTAGGTTTCTTGACTTATTCTTGTTACATCAATAGATGAACGACGGACAGGGGAGGAAACACATAACGAAAAGTAATAACCCAATGACAGCAAATTAGACTCAGATCTCATAATCACATCTGAAACAATAATGGAAGAAGAGGGCTCCGAATAGTACCAAAGAGAAGTGATGGTTCGGATATGCCTGCTCGCAGGTGATCTGAGTTGTGGGCAGAGACGTCTCTGGTTGTTTCGTCAGATGGAAGAAAAGTAGAAGCGAATCCCTTTGTTGCAATGCCTTGATTAGGATCTGGTCAGAGAAGCAATCACCACGGTCGGACACTCCAAGCCACAATTTGATAGTTCATCTTGGACCAGGTCCAAGTTATCTTTTTCACCATTAAATAATGGACCGGTCAATGTCTTCTTGGGTTGGTTTAGCTCAGGATTCGTGTTTATTTGGGTGGAATAGGATAGAAAGCATGATAAGAAATCCTGTTTCATGTCCTATTCCATTCAATTGAGTATGTATATTCGGAATAGATATTCTGGTCCAAAATAAATACCCGAAATAGAGTGGTTGAATAAAGAACAGTTATTTCTTGTATGGAATGTGTGTAAATTATTTGCCATACTCTTAATTATTAATTCGGATCCATTTTCCTAATCCTTTAACAAAGAAATCGCACTGAGACCAAATGGCTACATCACACATCCCAATTCTAGGGTATGCGGCATATTTACAGGGGCAAGCAGTTCCCAAATTCAATCAATCCAAGCAGCCAATAAAGTTGGAAGCCCCACAATTGAGAGGATAAGCATGAAATTAGATGACCCTTTTGGTCAATCAACGAAACAATTTCAATAACCGAGAAAGTTCGGAGCTCGGATCTCCGATTTTCTCAATAGTTACTTCCACGAGCTGTAGAGACAAATCACATATAGATCTAGAAAAGAACACACACTGATTCATAAAGTAACAGGAGAGGGTTATGCACAGAGAGCAACTTACGGAGAAGAGACAGAGAGGGGAAGAAACAAGAAACTTAGAGAGTTCCCTCCTGGAGCTGCAGATTCGATTAGGTGGAGAACGAGGAAGCCCAGTTTTTGCCTAGGCCCCTCCAGATGTCGTTTATCTACGCACCGCTTCCCCGCCTTCTCGTTCTTGGATTTTTTTTGTCTCCACAATGCAGTATTCCGGTCAGTCGAAATGTACATCAGACTAATCTGCGATCGGACCGGGATCCTGAAAAAATTCCCGTCGACTCTCCTCACCTGAGATTCGATTATGGAATCACCCATTTGGAGGACTGATAAGGGAACCATTAGACCAATCCTAAGTTGGTTTTTCGTTCTTGGATAAGTCGTCCTTCGTACGATGAACGGTAGTTTCGGAACAAGGCGAAAGTGAATGTCGGTGGGTGAAAACATTCGGACGAAGTTTCTTTGTAGATATGGGAACTGTGCACGTGCAACATGGAAGTCCCTAGTTAGTTCTATCTCCCCGTGTAATATGAGAGAATACTAGTGAAATTATAATATACAAGTAAATTAGTATTAATTATTTAAGCAATTATTATAATTATTACAGATAAAAATAATTTATTCGATATTTTCTTGTTGCATCATTAAAAAGTGGGACCACTTAAAATTTTTTCAGCCTGATCATGGGTATATGAGAACAATCAACCTACACCAATTTAATCTCATTTAAGGACTTATATTTTGGTAATACATTTAAAACACTGTGATATGAGAAAATATTAATTAAATTATGAACAACGAACAAATAGATGTTAAATCATCCAAGTAGTTAGTGTGGTGATAAATTCGCTCACATGTAACTGATCATTTTCTCTCTCTTCTATCTCTTATTTCACGTGTATATTTTCCTTCTACTTCCTCCGCCCTTTTTCATTATATACAAAATAACTCAATTTTTATTTTATTACTTGATTTTCTTTGATTTACTAAAAAATCGTATATTTGAGAGATTAACTGCAATTAAGGTTTTGCTTAATTATTTGCCAGATATTTATTTTATGTAATAATTGCATTAAATAACAAAATTATTGCATAATAAGGGTCAAACTCTATTGTTATTATATGTTAAAGTTTGTGATAAAGGCGGACTAAACTATTGGAAGAATTTAACTTCTAACATTGACTTAGCCATTATTTTATCCCTTAAAAAAAAAAAACTAGATGCAGACTCACATTTCGCATAAAATTGTTAAATATATAGTTGATTATTAAAAAGATAAATTCCAAATAAAAGCACAAAATTATCTTTTTTTCTCAAAAAGTTAAACATTTGAATTTTAAAAAATAAAGTTGTATAATTTCATTTTATTTCAAAATTAATCCAAATATTTTAAATTTGAAAAAATTAAGTCACAATTTTCAAATTTATAAAATAAAAATTATTTTATTTTATTTATTAACAAGTTAAATTAATATATCAAAATATAAAATTACATGCTTGCTCAATATATTTTATTTAATCTTTTCTTACACATACCTATGAATCGATAAAATTAATGTAATTTTATTTAAAATTAATTAAACAATTTTCTCCTAATAAAGATTATTTTATTTATAAGAAAATACAAAGAAGAACTTTATATATAAGAAACTAGTGTAAGTTTAGAGAATGCTTCTAATATACATTTATTATATGATGAAGAAAAATATTATGGAAAATTAGTCACCTAATGGTACGTTTGGTTCGTAAGAATATAATAGATCCGAGAGGGAATAGTGTTAGGAATATAGTTAAATAAAAAATAAAAAAATATTTTATTTGATTAAAGGGAATAAATTGATAAGGAATAGAGTATTTAATGATAAAAAGACATAATTATTCTTATATATGCATATATTATATTATATTATATTATATTTTTATAGAAAACTGATGAACAGCGACGAGCAAGGGAGCACTGTTCATTATCTTCTTCATCAGTTCACTAATGAACAGTGCATGAGCAAAGGCTGCCGTCGAGCTCCCATCAAGGCCGCAGCTCCTGTGAAAGCTGCCGCTGTCACTGTTGATCTTGCCGCCGGCGCCGAGCTTGTCGCCGCCGTCGAGTTGTAGAGAGAGAAAGGGCTCACTGCCGTCGAGGCCATAGCTCTTGTGAAGTCCGCCGCCGTTGCCTTCGGCCTTCCCGCCGGCGACGTTGCCGTCGACCTTCCCGCCGGCGCAATCGTCGAGCTTACCACCGCTGTCAAGCTTGTCGCTGCCATCGAGCTATAGAGAGAGGAAGGGCTCGGAGCCGTAGAGCTCTCATTGAGGCCGTAGCTCCTGTGAAGTCTACCGCCGTCGCCTTCGCGCTTGTCTCCGGCCCTATCATTGAGCATCCGCCGTTGAGTTGCGGAGAGAGAAAGGGCTCACCGCCGTCGAGCTCCCGATGCCGGAAGTGATTAGCTTGCTACCGGTTGTTGATGGTGCAATGACGAAGGGAGCTCTGGTGGGGGTGATGACGGTGATGTGCTCGCCGGAAAGGGGTCACTGGAGGGAGGAGATGTGCTCGCCGGTGGGAGGAGTCCCGACTTTGCAGGTGACGAGGGAGCGAGAGGGGAGGGGTAGTGTTGTAAACAAAAAGAAAAATACGAAGGCATTTTAGACATTTCACATGCTATTCCTAGTGGGAATATCTATTCCCCATGGTTGGATTGGAAGAGATTAGATATTTATTGCCTATTTCTTGTTATTCTTTATCCAAAAAATTCAAACTTGTTCGGTTCACTAAAATATGATGTCCTATTCCACCCAATCAAATATACAATAAATGTTTAATTTCAGCTTAAAAAATTAGTCTAATTCAAAAGTAAAATAAAATAAAATAAAATAATTTTAATTTTCCAACGTGGATTTGTGGCTTAATTCTAGATTAAAAAATTTACATGATTTTATTTTCAAGATTTGAAATATTTGGTTTAATTTGGGACTAAAATAAAAGGACACAATTTTATTTTTAAAATTTAAACTTTTAACTTTTTTTGAGAAAATAGTAAATTGCATGCCTTTTATATAATTTACCCATAATTTTTTTCGATAATAAGTATCAACGCTCTTATTAATATTTCAGCATCGAACTTAGCCCAACAATACAAAGACCCAATCACAAGCCATTGGGTATATAATTTTTTAAATTTTACCACCATTAAATTATATCTTTAAAATTTTTTTCATTGTGTAATAAGTTTTTATAACACTTTTAATTTTAATATAATTTATAATGAATAAAAAATAAAATTAATTAAAAAATTAGAAAATAATTAGCGGTTATGATTTTACAATTTCATCTCATTTATCAATTTTTTAGTACACCCATTAAGGATAGCTTTGAAATTTCAAAAGTTAACTTTGCCCTTCGGTGGATGAAAACTTAAAGCTATACATTTAATGTAACATAGTACAAGATTCTCAAGTCTGGTATTGTCTCGCCTCTAGCTCTCTCCCATGTTCAACCGCCCCCACCAATCTGCATCAATAACCTTTTCCGCTTATGTTGTCGCTCTACTCTCGCCCCAGATAAGGAGAAAGAGATTATGGTATGAAATCAGGGTTTTGTAAATTGTTGTTCTCTCTAGTCCTACAATTTAGAATGAGTTGATTGATTTGCATTTAGCTGCTCCATGAAAGCGATCCATTTCATGATAAAATTTTAGTTTTATTCAAATTATCTACACTAATGGATGGACAATTGTAGGGACTTCTCAATTGCTTGACCTTGTTTTCTTAGTTTGAAGAATGTGCTTCATCGCTCTGTCTTTTGCTTTTTCATATTAGTAACTCTAACCATTGGTTATTGAATCTTATGTATATTTAGTAGATTAGTGAGAGGTATAATTACCCCACAAAAGTGAGCCACTTTAGGTTCTATTATCATTAGAAGTTGAGAATTTAGGGCAAGTGGATAATTGGAATACATAAACTGGATTGTTTTGGGATGGTTTTGTTTCCTTAGTTCAATTATGCTTTCGATTGCAGGTTGTAAAGTCGAGAACTAAGAATTCTAAATAGCCTTCTAGTGAACAACCCTTCTTAAGAGAGGTGAAATCTAGTTCTGCTTGGAGCTTGAGAAATTTAAACATAGAGCCCTGTGCCTCTGGCCTCTACCCCCTACCCCAAGTCCAAACTCCCTTTGATCATAAACCCCAAAAAAATCATTCCTTTTCTCTTACTCTTCAATCTCGTCCAGCTCTTTAGTACACTTAATCAATGGGGCTCCCTCGAAACCAGCAGTCACATAGTTTCTTTATGGATGAAGTGTTGCCTTATCCTGAGGAAAAATAGTGTGAAGAACGCGGTGGACCAGATTTTTGACAATGGGGATTCTTTCTTAGTGGTTAAAATGAATAAGCTTACTGTATTTGTCTCAGGTGGAGGTTCAAGCTTCTGATCAATTCATAAAGTGTGTGTCGATGGGTCAATTCATGGAGAGATTGTTGTTCGCATCACAAATAATGGAGGCAAGCTCTTAGTGTTTTGTTTATGAATAGTGCCTTTGGTTTGCATGATCGAAATAATCAAATTTCATTATTTTTGGGAATACTTTCAAGGGAAACTTAATAATATATCCTTGGAACTTGTTGGAGTTTGCCCCCTTTTATATCCTGAATAGACAATTTGAGATTTTCTCACAACTTAAGGAATTTAATAAACAATCGACTTGCTTCAATAGTTTGCCATTATAGAATCTATTACGGCTATTGCAAACCACTTGCTTATTACATTCATTAAAATATTTGTTTCCTATTGTTGTCTTTACATTTAGACTTTTTGAATGGCACATCGCATTCTTTGTTGTTCCTTCTTTTGAAGAATTATACCGTAGTTTTGTGATTCATACTGGAAAACATGTCATTCTAGAGAACTTCATGAAATATCCAATTGCATCATCTGCAGGTTCAAGTACTTAAGCTCCTCTTACTACATTGCAAGGAATCATTTTGATTTGTAAAATTTTTGAGTTAACAGTTTGCTTTTAAATTCCCCATTGTAGATTGTGGGGGTAAAACCTAAACAAGAGAAAACGGTATCTAGGTTCTTTTATTTCCTAGTTTGAAAGAAGAACCCGATGATCTATCAATGAGCTACCTTGTTACTGCTCTTAGGTCTGCTCTTATTAAACTATACTTCTGCTTTCTTTCCATATATAATTTGTGTCCATTGAAAGTTGCCCTCGTGCTTCTTTGTTCATAGTAAGCAGTTCTTGAAGTTCTAAGAGTTTGCTTAAAAGACTCTACAAAATCAATTGCAACTAATTGTATCAAAACTTGTTTCTGTTTTATTGCAATATCCATTTCCATGTGCATCTTTTTTGAATTTCGACACTGTGACCTATCTTTAACTAGGAGCATCGAGGTTGATTTTGTTTACCTTGTTGGGTATCCAAAACTAACACTGACACAACTAATTCAATCTTACCCGAGGTCCACCCTCAACTTTCATCCCTTGCTTCTCCTTGCATTTGGAGGCAATGGCTACTACGGAATGAAGGTCCACAAAGTAGTCATTGCTTCTAGGGCAAGGCCATTCTAATTGCTTGAGGTGAACTTCATTATTTTTTCTTCACCCCTTCCATCTTTTTTGTCATAATATTAAACTTTGTTTATTATCTTTGCTCCAGATTCTCGGGGTCCTACAATTCATTTTGTTGATGAGCATTATGACACTGGCCACATCCTTGCTCAAAGAGTTGTTCCTATGCTCGCCATGTACTTTGTAGAGGAGCTAGCAGTAAGGGTTCTCGAGGAGGTTAATAAAGACTTCACATTGTTTAACAATCCTCAATCAATCAATTAAAGTTCTCAAATGTAGATTATGTATAAATTGATTTGAACAAATTTTAGGAACACAAATTATATGTGGAGGTTGCTGCTACCTTGTGTGAAGAGAGGATAGTTTAGAGGGACGACGGGGTCCTAATTATGCAATAAAAAAATTGCTAGCAAAAGAAGAGATTCAACATATTATTGTCACCAGAAGATTTGATTTTTGTTCCAATTTTAGATTTGAACTAGGATGTGGACCGCGCTTTGCAGCGGGCAAGTCCAGGCCGAGCGAGGATTCAGGTGAGAGGTCATGGGTTTGATTGCTTCAATGACAACCACATATGATTAAAAGAAATCAGAGTCAGGGTTCAAGATGAGAAATTAGGGATATGGACTGATAGGACAAATGAAGATATTAGAGAATGGAAAGATGATATGTATAATTAGTATTATAGAGGAATATTTTGTTTGAGAAGGGGAATATGGAAAGATCGTAGATGTTGAAAGAGAAAGAAAAGTATTATTTTCCAGTTTCAATATTTCAGATAGTGAAATTGGTGAGTGCAAAAAAATGTAGTGATTACACTTTTATTTTCAATGAGAATGCAAAGTCCAAAAAGAAAAGCAGCACAATGAAAGTGAAACATTTTTGGAAATGAAGTAAGGCATTGTAAGAACAAAGTAAAACCATTGAGCTGCCAGCTTCACCCGGTCAACTTGCCCATTCAAATATAATATATATATTAATTAAAAGGGACACGTGTCAGATCCAGGTTGAAAAGCACCAGCTTTAATATATAGTATAGATTGCCTGTACTGTGCGCACATCCTTTGCCCCTCAATCAGGTGATGATGATTCAACCTTTTTTAGTAAAGAACACTTCTCTTTGATTTTTGTAACTAATGAGTTGATTGGTGGGATTCTCATAATCACGTGTTATAGTGATGATCACATAGTTTTGTATTGAAATGTGCTCTTGAGATCAAGCAATGGATTGCCCATTTTGAGTTCGTTGACGAGAACTGGGATTCATTCTGAATCCTTTGACCTTCGTTGGGTTGGCATGGATCCCTATTCCTTAGACCGCTTGTTCCATCAAGCTGTCAATTATTGGCCTATGTTGGCTGGTAATGAAAGGTATTTTGGTCTTTTGGATACTGATTTACTTATACTCCTTATCTATGTCAATGAAATACTGAACTACCATTCCTCATATCCTCCAAGACTGATTAAAAAATATCATGAGCAATTCAATCATATAAAATACTCACCAATTCTCATCTATGAATGTTCTGGGCAACATTGCATCCTTTACCAACAATCGAAGCATGAGTGACCATTGCTCTACTTTTTCCTTCAATTCTAATTGATCTAAATATTCTGGCCAGGTAGACTGGAATTCAAGAAATCATAGGGCTCTGAATTCAACAAGAAGGTTGGTGTAACTATTGGAGATCTAAGCAGTCAAGCCTTCCTCATAGACAAATCCATTGACTAACGCCGATGTTGTCTTCAAATTCTTCTGTGTTGTCAAGTGGTGTTGTTCATTGTATGACCCCGAGATTAGGAGTTGGGGTCTTATCTTTAAAAAAATTAAGAGACTGGACCTCAAAAGACACTATCATTCAATTAGCCACATCGTTCCAGTTAATTCGAAACAAATTAGAAGATGAGAATGTCATGGCATGATTAAACTGTATGTTAAAAATTCATTGGCAAGTTCAAGAAGGGATTTCAACCCAATAGTAAGCTTGATCCGGCTAAAGCCTTTTCCCCAAGCTTTGCTTTGAAGGTTAGTAATGGGTCTACTAGCTTTAGTGCAAAACTTTTTACATCTCTTTCATACACTAACTTCCCACCAAGAACATAGCTAGAGCATGACTCTTCAGTAATAGTAAATCAACACAAATCGATATCCCTTAGCTCCCCCTCCAAGCATAATATGTGACTCGCATATCATAAAAGCTTGAAAAAGCGAAGACAAAGCTCGATATGCAATTAGCAATCTAGAAGGTATGCATAGTATGCTTGTAGAGTAACAACTCAAAGAGAAAAAGAAGACCAAGAGATGCTCCACTTGGAAGATTCCACCCTAGAAGATTATGTTTGTCATAGATAAAAGCTCATCCTTTCTTGATCATCATGAAAAATCATGGCGCATTATAGAACTTCACCATGTCTCAAAGTGAACATATGATTGTGTCCGTGATGGGCGAAAACCGAAACCTTGTCCATCATCAAGAAAAATCATCAATCTCAATATCATAGAACTTCAATTTCTTGAAGTGAACTTATGAATATGTATGTCATAGGTAAAAACTGAACCTTTCTCAATCACCATGAAAATCATCAAAAAACTGAACGTTTCTTAGAAAACATCACATTAGCACACAAGTAACTAAAGTATCTAATGATATATTGTCACTAACATGGATTTATTTTTTAATAATCTATAAAATGCATATGACAATGAATTAAAAAATATATCTATGAAAAAACTATCTAAAAATCAAGATTGAAAAATTTCAGTCTTAGTAAAGAAGTCAACAATTCATATATTGAAGAACTGAATACAATAATTTTTAACTTATGTTAATAGTTGGGAGGATATTAAATTATTGTCTAAGATAAGAAACCATCTGGCCTTTTCGAGCAGTCACTGTGAGATAAGAGCCCCAGTCTCCTGATTATCCGAGGCGTATTAAAATGAAGAAGACTACTAAAAATTTGACGGATGATGATCACAATATGAGAGAGTATTGTTTGTGAACTATGAACATAAAGTGTCCAAATGAAATGAAGAAGGGAAAAAAAATAAGGAACCGCGAGGAAAAAAGGGAAGTAGGTGGACACAAATTTTTTTTAAAACAAAATATAAGAACAAATTTAAAAATTTTATGCAATTCTATAATATTTTAAAAATTTTGTACCATGTTTTAACTTTAACTAAATTTTTTGTATCATTAGTATTTTTTCCTAAAGGCTTTTATTACACGTCATTCAATATTCCAAGTCGATGTTCACGTTAGTAATTACTAGTAATGTCAACTGATAATTAATAGTTTGTGCCATCGATTTTTATTTTTTCAAAAATTTTGTATCATTTTATAATTTTTTAAAGATTTCATATTATACTATAATACTAACCAAATTTTTTTTATAGCATGGGTACTTTTTTTTCTTAATAGCTATTCTAGCCATGTGCGGTAAGAAATGTGTATATATATATATATATAATTTCAGAATGGATCTATATTATGTGATTTTACTATAAATTTGATTCCGAATAAGAGTTCTTCTTGAAGCTCTATTTCTTTAAGGCACGTTCCTCAGCAATACATACGATATGATAAAAAAAAAGATTTAAATAGAAATGATTTTCTAATTTTGTTCCATATGAATTCAAAGAAAGTTTCATTTTTTGAATGAAGTAACATGACGTCTTTCTTACTTATTATTATTTTATATTTTAATATTAGTTTACTCAAGAGTTGTCTAATGAATCCCGCGATTCGGAATCACGGGATGGGTAGATGTTACAAATGATTAATTGATTTCTTTTTTTACCCCGCTCCTTCTCTCTTTTTGTTAATACTGTCTATAATGATTGATGAGTTAACAACTGTCACGTGAACTTATTCTTTCATTTCAATTGGTATTTTTTCTTAGTATCTTTCAAAACTTGAAACTTAGGAAAGTGCTTGTTTGGCATAGGAATAGGATGGAGAATAGCTATTCCCTATCCTATTCCAGTGAACTAAACAAGGTTCAACTTTTTGGATAAGGAATAGGCAAAGAATAGGCAAGGAACAAATAACCTCTTCCAACCATGGGGAATAGGTATTCCCACCAGAAATAGGTATTCCTACCAGAAATAGCACATGAAATGTTAAGAATGCCCTTCGTTTTTTAATTATTTACAGCCATACCATTCCCCTTCCCCAGCCTAGCCTGGTGCTAGCCCAACCCCGACCGCCAGCACCATCGGCGGTGACCCATCAACCCTCCACCACCGTCGACGACCTCCCCACGCCTCAGCCGAGCCACCCCCGCCTCCGCCGAGGTATCCCGAGCCTCCTAGAACCCACTCGACCCACTCGAGCCCACATCTCCTCGAGCCTCCGCAAGGCCATTCGACCCATGGGTTCAGTTCTCGAGCTTGGTCGAGCCCTCTCGTGGGGTCTCGAGCCTCCAATGGCTCAAGCCCGAGGCTCGGGGAGGTCGAACTAGTAGAGAGAGAAACCTCCCTCTCTCTCTACCAGTTCGACATTTGGGCTCAAGTGCTATGGTGGGGCTCGTTAATGGGGCTTGAGGACTGCTCGAGGGTGAGAGCTCGAGGGGCTCGAGGGTGAGAGCTCGAGGGTAAGAGCTCGAGGGCGGGGCTCGACGGAGGGGGCTATATGGGACTTGGCGGTGGCTCCTTGTTCGCATTTCTGGGGAGTGGGGTGGGGTGGCCTCGGGGAAGATGAACAGTGCCCGGCGGCACTGTTCACACCGATTTTTTTTAAAAAACAAAGGGTAATTATGTCTTTTTATCTTTTGATACTCTATTCCTTATCCATTTATTCCCTCCAACCAAACAAACTATTTGTATTCCTCATTTAACTCTATTCCTCACATTATTCTTTATCTCTATCTATTCTATTCCCTTTCTATTCTAAACCAACGAACCAAACGCACCATTAAAAAAGTGTTTTATAAGCATATGTATAAAAAGAACATATTTCATTTAGCCCTTCATCTTCATGCATAAAAGAAATAGAGCTTCAAGAAGATCTCTTAGTCGGAATCAAATTTATAATCAAATCATGGACTATAGATCCATTCTGAAATTTGTAGTGAGTGGTCTCCAGTTTAGATAACCAAACACGCACCCAATACATTACCACTTCCGCCGACAGGAGAGGCACACACTTCAAGGCCTTTACCCATATAGATTGTCGCTTCTCTATCGCTTGTTCTTCTTGACTAACCCGTAGGGAAGGATAAACAAAACCCTTTGAATAATTCAGTCGCAGGGACCTCGATTTCAGCTTAGCCATGGCGGAATCTCAGTACCAAATCCCGACTCCTCCTTTCTTTGACATGGTAATACTCGGTGCGTCCGGTTTCACGGGGAAGTACGTGGTCAGAGAGGCCCTCAAGTTCCTCAACGTCCCTTCCTCCCCGCTCAGGTCCCTTGCCCTGGCCGGTCGGAGCCCTGCGAGGCTAACCAGGGCCCTCGAGTGGGCGGCCTCTCCCGGCCCTCCACCGGAGGGGATCGCCATCCTCACAGCCGACACATGCGACCCGGAATCCCTTCGCCGACTCTGCTCCCAGACGAAGCTCATCCTGGACTGTGTTGGCCCGTTTCGGCTCTATGGAGAGCCGGTCGTTGCTGCCTGTGTAGAGACAGGGTATAAAGATTCGATTTTCTTTGATTTTCTGTCTGAAATTGTGAAAACTTCTTCATTGACAGCAGTCTTATTCTCTGTCGTTTTCAAGTAATTAAGAAACCAAGAGAACTTGACAATAGTATCACCATGCTCCACATTTACAGTTTCTTGAATTGTCGTAGCATTTACAATGTCAGACACCATAGTTGGATCACGCAGAATTGCCCTTTATGTCCCAAAAATTGCTGAACCGAGTTGGAAATAGATGCTATTAATGTAATTTCATTTGAAATGTGGATTAGGTCTGGTTGCCTCGATTTTTGCATATTTGTGTACATATCAGCTATTGCAGCATTAATACAGTTGGTTGTGTCTGTAAATTGCATAAATGGGTCTAATTTTTGGGGAATGATGGGCATGTAAGATTCCTTTCCTGACATGTAAGATTAAGTAGATTTTAATGAGACTACCACCTTGTCATCATCATTTGGAAGTGATTAGATTTGTGTGATTGAGTTAGAAATTTGACTGGCGTGAGACGAGATTGAGATCATCACATTTGTAAAAGGCCGGAGGATAGTTTTATCTTTTAAGGAAATCAACCTGCTTTACCGATGTATATCCTTGTGTTCTTGCTATGAAGATCAATCCTTGATAGCAAATTAGCGATAGGATGAAAGAGCCTGAGACCAGAAAAGCCTAAAGTATTTGGCACAGACTTGTGTGGTTTAAAGGCCACATTCCCAGATCCACTTTCATTGCTTGGCTGGCTATATGTGACAGCTTCTGAAGCTAGGTTGTTCTTATGGGTCAATTGTAATGAATATAGATGTGAATTCTGCTTGTCTGAGAAGATTTGAGGACAAGTTCAATCATCCCTCCCCCAGCAAAGACAAATTGACTACTAGGTCGAAAAAGTGCAGCTTGCTATTGATAAGACTTAACCCTATCATTGCAGCTGTGATTACTTGGATATATGTGGGGAGCCTGAGTTCATGGAGAGAATGGAGGCAAAGTACCACGAGAAGGCAGTTGAGACTGGTTCTTTGGTTATCTCAGCCTGTGGTTTCGACTCAGTTCCAGCAGAGTTAGGCTTGATGTTCAACTCAAGGCAGTGGGCAGAACCGGCTGCTGTGAACAGGGTGGAAGCATACTTGAGCTTAGAGTCCAACCAGAGGATAGTCGGAAATTTTGGGACGTTTGAATCTGCAGTGCTTGGTGTGGCAAATATGGATAAATTACAAGAGTTGAGGAGATCCCGGCCTAGAAGATCCCGGCCCACTGTATGAACATTTATTTACCATATTGCTGAGAACAAATTCTTACCATGCTTTGATTTACTTTAAGTTCACTTATAATTTACTGCTTAAGCAAATTATGGTATACTTATATGCTTCGGTTACAGATTCCAGGGCCAGCTCCTCCCAAAGGCCCGACAATAGAGAATCAGAAAAAGCTTGGGCTCTGGGCAGTCAAGCTCCCTTCAGCAGATTCAATTGTTGTTCGAAGAACACTCTCAATCTTGACCGAGAACCCCCATGGTCTTCCTGGAGCAAATGAGAGCCCCGAACACAGTGAGAGGAGGCAAGCCTTCTGGTCTACTGTGAAGCCCACACACTTTGGGGTGAAGATAGGCTCAAAATCCCTGCTAGGAATATTACGAATTGCCACAGTTGGCATTTTTATCGGTATTTTTGGGAGAACATCATTGGGGAGATGGCTTCTGCTGAAATTCCCTTCAATCTTCAGCCTTGGGTGGTTCAAGAAGGCAGGTCCCTCCGAAGACGAGGTGAGGAACGCGTCCTTCAAAATGTGGTTCATAGGACAAGGATACAGCAACGGAGACCTTGCTTTGGAGAGAAAAGCAAAACCCGATACCGAAATAATAACAAGAGTAATGGGACCCGAAATTGGGTATTTGACCACGCCGATAATTCTACTCCAGTGCAGCCTCATTCTTCTGAACCAGCGTGAGAACTTACCGAAGGGAGGGACCCTTACCCCAGGGATCGTTTTCGGCCCCACAGATCTCCAGGACCGGCTCCAGCAGAATGGGATATCGTTCGATGTCATTTCAAAGAGTTCTCTGCCGGCCTAATAGTTACTTACTGACCCAAGCTTTCCGTTTGCTTTTTCTCCCTCATATCTTTTTCAGTTGTTTCCAAGAGATGAGAGATTTTCTACTGAGAAACATCAAGAAATGCTAAGTGTTAGCAACTCTATATATACATGTTTTTGAGACGGTGTTGGTGTTCCTCGCTTGTTTTTCTGATCAACGCAGCGAGTCCGTGAGGTAGCATGGGTCCTTGACTCAGTATTTGAACCTGATCCAGCTCCTACGCCACTTCTCTGGAGGTTAGTATCTTACAGCCTGACAGGAAGACTGTTAACACCCCAGCATAGACGATGTGAGGACTGCACAATTCGGAAGCTCGAGAGCTCTAAGTTACTGGAAGAACTGCAGAGGCCCAGATGTCCATGACGAGGGTCAGTAGGGATGGCAATGCCGGGGCTGGGAGCAGTAACCGATGGGCTGCCTGTGTTATGGATTGGTCACTGGCACTTACTATAAGCTACGGGAGCATCTAAATGAGAGGTAAATCCTTAACAGCTGGCATTTGATTCACAGCTCAACAAGTTCATGCACATCTAGTCCCACCTGAACTTCAAGATTTCCCATGGAAAAATTTGTGGCACTGATGATTTTCTTCTGAATCATCTCCTTCTTCCTGTGAACCACTCGTAGGTTGAGCGAGAGAGTGGAAATAAAAGGTACACGGACCTACTCATAAGAATTGATGTTAAAGATGATACCGACTGCAGCAAGATCCTCTGTCTGGTTATGTTTTGTTTGGTCGAATTCAGTCGCCTGGTAAAAATTTTAGTCAACTTTAAAGAGGTTGGTGTGTTAACTAGAATCCCGAGTGGTTGAGCTGGAGGTAAAAAAGGAACACTTTTTTGATGAATGAAAGGGAGTTAGTCACCCCATTGTATAATGTTCAGGCTTTTTTGTTCAATTATAAGTATAGCAGACAAATTGAACAAATAATATTAATGCTGATTCAATCAATGCAGTACTACCAGACACCTAGTATAATTTAAGAAGTCAGTGTTTGTCCAGTCACAAGTTTAAGGGTTTTTTTTTATAATATTATTCAATGAGAGACTTGAACATGTGATCTAGACATCATCGAACCTCATAGGAGTGAGTTTTAAATAACTAGATCAATACCATCGATGGTGGTGGTGGTAAAGAGAAACATTAATATCCTCACATTCAAGGTTTAAATATCTTTGAAGTTAACTTGTACCTCTGTGTTTAACCTGCTCTTGTGCGTTTGTAGGTGTGTATACGGACCGTGATAATTAGTTGAGCAAAATTCGGATACTATGAAAATTGATGGCCAGAGATGATGATAGCCAGAAGAGCACCTCGACGTGGACTAACTGAGTTCCATCAATGCCGTGTTTGAACTTCCATCGACAGCCTTGGCTTTCTTTGCAGCTCCTCTCAAGCTCCACGTTCGTGATCGGAGCACTTCGCTGCCCATCATCGCCTGCACAGTCTCCGCTCTCTCCTCGGCCTTGGCCGTTCATTCTTCTGGCCATCTCCGGCACTCTTGCCACATATCAATCCCGCTCCTCTGCATGAGGCTCGAGTTTATCTTCTGGTTCCCGCATCGAGGCTGAGCTAGGAGGGGAACTTGGTTCCTGATCGCCTCTCATGATTGAGTTTCACCAGCCGTGGGTCACAAACCTGCCGATTATATTCCTTTCTGGCTGCTAAGATGGGTCCACCGTTTCCCGCTCCTATTCGAAAAATCGTATCCTTCTCTTAGAGTTTAATCTCAAGCCCTTTCAGTTGTCAAATCATAGTCAGCTCGATACTTTTCGCAGTGATCTCAAAATTTGCTGCATTTTGATTCCGTTTGAGCCACTAAGCTCTCCCTCGAACATCAGATAGAGCATGTCTCGGATCATGCGGCAATTATTTTCTCGATTTCATAATCCCGAGTCTTTTCGGACTAAAATAAGGTGTCTTGCTTGAACTTTCACTCAAACGGTCAAGTTTGAGGGACCATATTCAAATAACCTCCACAACTTTCTTTTATTAGCGAGGATTAGTTGAAGAGTTAGAATGTCTTTTAAACAATGTTTGAAATTAGAATTTTCGTTATAGTAGATGATCCGCCTTACAGTGACCTGGCAAGGAAAAATCAATCAAATAGATCTTATTAGTGACAAATATGGTAACTGCTCAGGTGATTAATATAAATTTACATGTTTGTCACAATCTAATTGGTATGGTTTTTTACGTCAAGTGACGAGGTAGAATCGCTAAAGAATTTCCCCTTTTTAAAGAAAAAAATCTCATAAATTTATATTATGATGTATTTATCTCTGTTTAATCTACCGGATTAAACTAGCTTAATCATAATATATTATATTTTTGAATATTAATTGTACAGACAGAAATATAAAATTAAAAAGAGAGAGAGAGAATGAAGAAGAAAGGAGGCATGCTAACGGTTGTCGGCAGCCCGACATCTCAAATTTAACCGGGACAAGATATCGTCTTTATTACCAAGCAGCTGCAAATGTCCATATCCGGAGAATTAATTCTCGAAAACGAAGGATCGAAAAACTTCAGTGAACATCAAGAGGGGTTGGGCCGAGTAGTAAGCAGCTCGGTGCCGCTTAAGGAGGTATCAGGTTCGAGACCTCACGTACGCAGACACCCCTCTTAGGAGCCTCACCCGCCATTGCCAGGCGTGCGACCCGGGGCGACCAACGGATTAGTCAAGTATGGTTGGCTGAAAGATGTCATCTCACCGCTGGTGGGGCCTGCTTGGATACCGTGGCTGGCGATAAAAAAAAAAAAAAAGAAAAACTTCAGTGAACGTTTCGTGGGAGCTTCCTCCAACCCCGACCGCCTTTCGGGCAGCTTCCCCGATCCGCCGAGCCCTGTCCCTCAACTCCTCATCCGTCATGGACTTCCCGATCTCATCCCCGATCTCTTCACCTTTGACTAGTTCATTCCCACTCCCCATCCCCCAGCCCTTCATCCAAATCCCCATCCCCGACTCCTCCACGACCTACGAGTTCACTCGCTGGTCCCCGTTCTGCGGCCACGCCAGCACCGGCACTCCCGCCCCCGCAGCCTCCATCACCGAGTTCCACCCGCAGTGCGACACGAAGCCGCCGACCGCGGGACTGGCCAGGACCTCGTCCTGGTCCACCCAGCTACTTATCACCATCCCCCTTCTTCCGATCTCCCTACAAACCGAATCTCCCAACAGCTCCCGGACAACTTCCGATCTTGTCTGGTCATCGTCGGTTTTGTCCGTCAACTGCTTGACCTTGAGTGCCCACAAAAACCTAGACCCGCTCCTGGCCAACCCTTTTCCCAGTTCCTGAATCTGGGCTTCGTCCATGGGTGCTTTGCTCCCGAAGCACACATACACCACGGAATCAACGGGCTGACTTTCCAGCCACTCTTGATAACCACGCTTCGGCGACTCCACGGGCTTACAGTACGGCCAAGCGGTCCGATCGGCAGGATCGGAGGCAAGTCCTCTATGATTCTGCTATGAGTCAGGGAGCTCAGAGTTAGATGCTCGAACTCTTCGAACGTGTTGATCAGGATTCCTTTAGCTTGTGGAAGTGCCCTAGAATTCGTGACCAACGTCTTTGTGAACACATGATTAGGGTTAAAGAATGGCGGTGGGATGCTCTTGATCGGCAATGGAGGCAAGCCCGGGAAGTCGACTTCGGGGAGGGATTGGTTGAATCTTGGCGGGTCTGAGGAGAGGTTATGGAGAAGAGCTAGTAAAGCAGTGAACCTTGCCGAGCTCGTAGACAGAATGTAGAGTGGGAGGTGGAGGTCTTTGAGGATCGGGGCAATTTGCGAGGCGGCGAGAAGGTCAGAGACGACGGCTCAGAGGGCCGGGGATGCGGAGGACAGCATGGGGCGTACGAGGTGGGCGGAGCGGCTGATGCGGGCGAACCGGAGGAAATATGGGTCACCAGAGACGGGATCGTGGCTGCTGTCGTCGGGCAGGAGGTGGAGTTCGAGGTGGCTGACTTCAGGGTGGGGCGAGAGGAAGGATGCGATGAGGGTAGACTCGGCCGTGGTTAGTGGGGGATGGGCCGTTATGAGGGTGACACGGCAGCGGTGGCCTAAAAGGGTGGCGGCGAGGCTGAGGTATGGCATCAGATGGCCCATGCCGGCGCTGGAGAAGAGGGCTACATGGGGCTGCGCCGCCACAGCACCACGTGGACTCGACATTGAAATTTGCATGAAAGAAGAATGCCCTCTGTTGAACTGAAATGTTATTGACGATGACGCATTGTCATGCACTGTCATGACCCATTTTATAGGGCTCCAGTTGTTTACGTAATAATATTATCCTATAATAGTACTTAATTTAATTTTAAATTAATTAATTCATTATATCCTTTTGATATTAATTCATGATCTTACTTTACTTTTTACATCAAATCAAATTACTTGAAATTAGGAAAATTTTATAAAACTGATAAGGTACGGTACCTTACCGATTATATACACAAGGTGCCGCGGCGTGTCATGATAGAGCGCCGCGATACCGTATCTATATAACTGGTAAGATACTGTACTTTGATGGTTTTATAGAGGCCTCCCTTGAAATTATTATAATAGACCATTAACCGTTGACGATTTAGGCGAGGGGCTGAGGGCGCCGCCTCCTTCCACGTAGGTAGGACCATGACAACTTATTTTTTAGAGTCAACATTTACTTTGGTCCCTTAATTTGTACCCAGCTGGCACTTTAGTCCCTAAACTTTTTTTGCCAACAATTAGGCTCAAATATCCATATTTTTGCCAACAAATCAGTCCGACCGTTAGTTTGTCGTTCGATGTGTCACTTACAAGGTTAGATTTATACTTTTTTATTTGCAAAACATTAAAACGACATCGTTTTACTGAATAGAAAAATGTAATGACTGTTTTATCCTTAACTATTGATCATATTTCTAGCGAATTACCATTGGTTTAAAAATAAACTCGTTGGGAATATGATTAATAGATAAGAATAAAATAGTCATTATATTTTTCTATTCAGCAAAACGACGTTGTTTTAATATTTTGCTAATAAAAAAGTATAAATCTAATCCTGTAAGTAACACATCGAACGGCAAACTAACAGTCGGACTAATTTGTTGGCAAAAACATGAAAGTTTGAGTCTAATTGTTGGCAAAAAAAGTTTAGGGACTAAAGTGCTGGCCGGGTACAAATTGAGGGACTAAAGTGACTGTTTTCTCTATTTTTTATATGTTAATTAATTTAAATTACAAAAAAAGATTTTTTAGGTGAAATTTTCTTGTCGGTGGAATATAAATAAAAGGATTTTTATCTCCCTCATATGCTATTTAGTTTTATTACTCGAGTTTTAGCTCCGTATTCTGACAAAAAATAATTTTTGAAATGATTTAAGTAAAGATGATAGACATAATTCGAGTTCAAAAAATTAAGACACTCCTATGATTTTGGCTTTGACTTTCTCACTTACATATACACGTGGCACGATGCCACATATTTCACTGTCCATTTTCTCCCAATAAAGCATAACATCCTTGATCGTGAGTTGAGATGGTAAGATAGTCCCCGCTACGGTTCCAGAACCGGCCCCGCTACAGTTCCAGAACCCTCCCTGAACCTTCAATAGAAAGGTTCAGGGACGGTTCGGAACCACGGTTCCGTCCGGTTCTAAACCAACTTCTTTAATCTTTATTAAAGTTAAATAAAATTTGATTTATATAACGAGTTCGCTGTGTAAATCATAGTTAAATTTTTTACACTTATAAAATTTTTACAATTATTGATATTTAATTTTACACGTATTAATATTTAAACTATACTTTATACAATAAATTTATTTATATTTTATATTAGAGCTGAAAATAAAAGTAGCACCAATTGATGAAAGAGTTGTAAAAGTAGCACCAATTTATAAATTATTGTAAAAATAACACTACTATATATCATCTTTTACAATATTTTTTCAAAAATCCCAAAATACCCTTCACATTTCAAAACCCTAATTCCTTCTTCCTCCTCCCTCCCTCCTCCCTCCTCTCTCATTTCTCCTGCAACCAATTCGTAACTTTCACTTCCTCTCCTCCTCCATTCTCTCTTCCGAGCACCAAGAACCCGAGCGCCGACCCCCGAGCCCAGCAACAAAGCCCGAGCCGAGCACGGGAGCCTCCCTCCGAGCCACCCTTTGAGCCCGAGCCCCAGCCACCTAGTCCGAGCCTTCCCTGGAGCCGGAGCCCCAGCCACCGAGCCCCAGCTTCCTCCCCCAGCCCGAGCCCGAGCCCGAGCCCCAGCTCGAGCCCCCTGCCCGAGCCTCCCCCCAGCTCCAGCCACCCCCCAGCTCGAGCCCCCAGCTGGAGCCCCCTGCTCGAGCTTCCCCCAGCTCAAGCCCCTTGCCCGAGCTCCCCCCCAGCTCGAGCCCTCCCCCAGCCTCCCCCCAGCTCGAGCCCCCTGCCCGAGCCTCCCCCCAGCTCCAGCCACCCCCCAGCTCGAGCCCCCAGCTGGAACCCCCTGCCCGAGCTTCCCCCAGCTCGAGCCCTCCCCCCCAGCTCGAGTCCGAGCCTCCCTCCTCAGCAGCCGAGCCTTCCCCCGAGCCCGAGCCAGCTCCCAACTGAGGCACCAGAGGCCGAGCCCCCCAAGCCAAGCCAAGCTGAGCTTCCCAGTTCAGCCCCTAAGCTGAGCTGCTACTCCGAGGCCCTGATCTGCTGCCCGGAGCTCCCGATCCGAGGCCCCGAGCTCCCGATCTGCTGCCCGAGGCCCCGAGCCCCCTATCTGCTACCCAAGCCTCGAGGCCCGAGCTGAGTGAGCTGCTGCCCCCCTCCCCAAGCTGAGCGAGTTGCTAGCCGAAGTCCCCGAGTGGAAGGTTGGCATTCCTATCATTACTTTGGATGAATTATTACATGGCAGATTCATACTTAGGTTGGATTGGATTGTTCTGTGAGTAGAATGTGATTTAGGATTTACCGGGACCTATTTATAGCTCACCGGGACCTATTTATAGTTTACCGGGACCTATTTTTCTATTTACCGGGACCTATTTATAACCTACTCATATTATATCAGGACCTATTTGATTGTATCGGGACCTATTTATGATGTGTATTGGGACCTATTTATGGTTTGCCGGGACCTACTTATACCATGTCGGGACCTATTTAACTATGCATGACCTATTTATATTATGCATGGGAACCAATTAGTTGTTGGATTAACACTTGACTTTTGGTTTGTTGGGATATATTATACTTTTCGGTACCTATTTGTATTGTATCGTGACCAAATGAATTTTTTATTGGGACCTTGTACTAATTAAGACATTTTACTTGTGCAGATGGCACAAAATTACAGAATTTCTCCTGCAGCATGGTTCTATCCAAAATTGAATCGACATAATCATGTCGAGGTACTTGAGGATATTGAAAATGCACTTGGTCGGGGAGTAGAGATGGATAGATTCAGACAAAGTTGTCTCGGATATTTCTTAGATATGGACCGAGAAATGACATTTAGTGGATTACTTGTGGTAAATCTATTGCTAAGAGAAATTGCACACCGGGGGCGAAGAGATGAGATGTGGTTTCTCTCTGATGGAGGTCAAATAATGAAACTAACCAGAAGAGAGTTTTGCCTCATTTCGGGGCTTAAATTTGGAGCTTGTCCAAATCTCGATCAGTATGAGGCTCCTCTGCGTAGTGTATTATATCGCTATTTTCATGGGCGAAATGACATTTACTTTGATGAAATTCGAGATGTGCTAGTCAGGGGTAATTTAAGACGACAATTTGATGCTGTCAAGTTAAGTTTATTACTCCTACTAGGACAATTTATCTGGGGCACTGATCGAAGACAAGCAGTACCTTCTTGGTGGTGGGGTTTGGTGGAAGATCTTGACGAGTTTGATTCCTTCCCTTGGGGGAATCTTGTATATCAATATTCATTAAAGATGTTCCGCCAATCACTACACAGTGCTGAACATATTAATGGAGTAATAAAGTGCAATTTGTTTGGCTTTTCATGGGTCTTGCAGGTATGTGACATTTATATAAATATAATTTAGTTCAATTTATGAGATGTTTATTATTTTAAAATATTTATTATCATTTTTAGATTCTTGCATTTGAGATGATAATGGATGTGACGCGAGTCCTTCCCCAAGCAACGACTCGTGAGGGAATGGAGGACCGTCCAAGAATTTGCCGATGGACTATTAGTGGACGTCCATCCACAAAAATGATTAATCGCATCTTCACTTCAATGGTAAGTTTGATGTTTTTACCTTAGATAGTATATAGGAAATGTCTGTAATATTTATCAAACTCTAAATTTATATGCAGATGGATGTGCTTCCTTCGCTTGAGCCGACAGATTTTGAGAGTCGGCAATGATATTTCATAGATTTGGATGTTCCATCCGTGGAGGATTTGTGTCCGGAACAACCTTTTGGACACAATGATGCGGAGGAAGCTGGTGAGGAGGAAGATGCTGGTGAAAGTGCTGAGGAGGGAGGTGCTGAGAGAGGTGCTGATGAAGGTGCTGGTGAGGAGGGAGGTCAGCAGGAGGGAGGCCAGCAGGAGGGATATCGGTATGACTATGATGCCATGGAAGAAAGAATTAAAGCATCTTTTGCGTCATCTATTATGGCATCTGAGACACGGCTGATGGAAGCTTTCCAGGCTGGAATTGAAGCCTCTGAGGCTCGGATAATACAACAGATGAAGGACTTCTATCATTCATCGTATCCTCCGCATTCATCTCCAGCAGCTCCATCAGCAGGTCATCCCCCATCTCCATCTCCATCTCCAATCGTTCCAACTGTCAGTTATTCCCCACCTCCATATACAGCAGATCCATTAGCAGGTCACCCCCCGCCTTCATCTGGAATGGTTCCATTTGTTAGTCACCCTTCATCATCATAGGTAACGTTACATTATTAAAATGATATATAAGTAAGAAATTTCATGGCTTACATAGTATGTAGTTGTAATGTGAATGTTTATATACTGCAGGGCACGGGAAAACAGATGCGAATAAAAAGGGTGGCTCGAAAACGCACAAAAGCTCCCGCTTGTCTTAGTCCATTTACTGATCCAGATCATCATAATTAATGTAGTTATGTATTTGTTGGATATTCATGTATATGATTTGGATATTAATGTAGTTTGATGGGAAAAATAGTCTATATTACGTTGGAAAAATTGTTATTCTTATGTTATGTTTCTTGTTGGGAGATTTTGTTCCAAACTCTGTATTCTCAGTCTCAGATGAATAGGTCCCGGTGAGGGAAAAATAGGTCCCGGTAATAGAAAAATAGGTCCCGTTATTAGAAGAATAGGTCCCGAAGAACAATGCCTTAGAATTTTTTTCAAACTCGCTTCTCCTTCTCCGTCTCAGTTGAATAGGTCTCGGTGATGGAAAAATAGGTCCCGGTAATAGAAAAGTAGGTCCCGGTATTAGAATAATAGGTCCCGAGGACCAATGCCTTAGATTTTCTTCAAACTCGATTCTCCTTCTCCGTCTCAGTTAAATAGGTCCCGGTGAGGGAAAAATAGGTCCCGGTATTAGAAAAATAGGTCCCGAAGAACAATGCCTTAGGATTTTCTTCAAACTCGCTTCTCATTCTCCGTCTCAGTTGAATAGGTCCCGGTGATGGAAAAATAGGTCCCGTTAACAGAAAAGTAGGTCCCGGTATTAGAATAATAGGTCCCGAGGACCAATGCCTTAGATTTTCTTCAAACTCTATTCTCCTTCTCCGTCTCAGTTGAATAGGTCCCGGTGATGGAAAAATAGGTCCCGGTAATAGAAAAATAGGTCCCGTTAATAGAAGAATAGGTCCCGAAGAAGAATAGGTCCCGAAGAAGAATGCCTCAGGATTTTCTTCAAACTCGCTTCTCCTTCTCCGTCTCAGTTAAATAGGTCCCGGTGAGGGAAAAATAGGTCCCGGTATTAGAAAATTAGGTCCCGTCAATAGAAGAATAAGTCCCGAAGAAGAATGGCTTAGGATTTTCTTCAAACTCGCTTCTCCTTCTCCGTCTCAGTTAAATAGGTCACGATAACAAAAAACAAGTCCCGATAAGAAAAAAATAGATCCATGTAACAGATAAATAGGTCCTGAAACATTTAAATAGATTGATTTTACGATGAAAATACATATAAGATCCAGATGTTACATAAAAATGCCATCACGTATCTGCTTCTTCTCTATCAGGCAGTCGTACTCTCATTGGACATCTTTGCTTATAATGGCCTGTTTGATGGCAGTTACTGCATCGACGATTACTAGATGGGCGACCGCAGCTGTTAGACGAACTCGGCTGATTTGTGTCCACAACTCTATTTGGACAATTAGGTGATAGATGAGTATACGACCCACAATATCTGCACTTCCTCCTAGTTTGTGTCTCTGATGAAGAAGGAATACGACTCCTACGAGGCCTTCCTGTTTGAGGTAGCATCTCTGGTGGAAGAATGACAGTGGCACGTAGATGATCCGGGATTATCCATTGTGTTGGCCCCCCAACAGGCATGATTGGCTCGGAGTATGCACCAAGCACAGAAGATGACAAATAGAAATTGGAACACAAAGTAGTCCAATCTATGTTCCGCCCCCTGTTCACAAATGATGTAATTAAAACTAATATCAATAATATCATGAAACAATGTTAGATGTAAGAAAAGGAAACCTTGCTGCAGCAAGAGCATGGGCACACGGTAATCGTTCTTGTTGAAAAAATTGACAGGTGCAAGTCCGTTGCTCCAAGTCAACCGTCCACTGTAATGTGCGTTGCCTTACCAAAAATATATTCCAGTCAACAGCAGTGCACGTCATATGATGAGAGTCAGCATCCATCTTAATGACCCTAGCATGTGGAACGCTCGCTAAACGAGATGTCCAACTTGATGCAATATTCTTTCGATCATAATGCCATCTCTGCGTCATATTGTGTATGAACTCAGTCAAAGTAGTAACTGGCAAGGAACGTGCAAATCTAAGACAAGAGTTCATGCACTCTGCAATATTAGTTGTCATCAACTGGTACCGTGGTAAGGGACAATGGACACGAGACCATTTACGTGGTCCTATTTCCATAAGCATATCATAACATCGAGAGTTCACTCGCTTAATCTCATCCATATGCTTCTCAAACTCATGTGCAGTGTAACTTTTTGCTGCTGCCCAAAAAAAATCTTTTAGGTCAGTTCGGTGGAACTGCTTAATCAGATTCTGTGAAATGTGCCAGCAACACAGAACATGTTCTGCGTCTGGGAAGACCGTATGAATGCCTTCTGCGATGCTAGTATTACGATCTGAAATAAACATCAACTCAGCAATGTCGCCAATAGCCACACGTAAAGCCCTAAAAAACCATGTCCAAGCATGAATATTCTCCGTATCTCCATACCCAAATGCTAAAGGGTATACTTGATTATTACCATCCTTGGCACATGCTACAAACATCGTACCTTTATAGCGTCCTTTTAAATGGGTACCATCAACAGCAATTATTGGTCGAAGGTATTGTTGAAAACCCCTAATGCTTGGCCCGAAAGACATGAAAAAGTATAAGAACCGATTGTCAGTGTCAATGTATAAGTCTGTATATGAGCCAGGATTCGCCTCTCGCAAAGCTTGACAGTATGATGGCAATAGTTGATATGAGTCTGTAGGAGATCCATAAGTGAGAGAGAGTGCATAATTTAGCGCTTGCCACGCCTTACTATAAAGTATTTGGATTCCATACATCTCCTTCATGTCAGCAATGATGTCTTTGGGCTTCATTACTCTCCCTTCAACAGCAGATAATCTCGGTGCAATAACCTCTCCAATGGTACTAGCGCTAGCCTGCCGATGGCATCGGTGAACCTCATTACGCATGCATGTGTGCTCATCAATCCACCCTCGAACCTCCCAAAAAGAACCTTCATTGATTCGAATGGCACGAAATTTCCATGAGCAATTAGCCTCCTTGCATATTGCATGGAACAATGACTTGTTGGACCTGTGGACTCGCCATTCAAAATTTCGTCCTAACGCATATAGGCCAAGCAATCTTTGCATATCTTTCTTATTCGGGAAGAACTGGCCCTTGTAAATGACATCTGTATTTGCTTCCGGCATGCCACTTGTCACATCTCCTTGCCATCTAAATCCATCTGCTCCCGGTATATGCCACTCAGTACTTGTATTACCCGATAGTTGTACTGCATCCTGTTCTGAATCATTGCTACGAAAATCTCCCATTACCATTTGCTGTCTAACCACATCATCCCCATGTACTCCATATCGACTAGATTCCGAAAAGGGGACCCCATCATTTCGAGTATATTCTCTTTCTGCATCTGACAACCCATGCACATGTGTATCTTCTTCTTCATTGCGATGTGCATCTCTTGGTTCGCCAACTTCAATATTTTCATGAAAGGGTGGCACAACTTGCATGCCTGCTTGGGGTTGATTGCTTCCATGGAAGGATGCATCACCTATTTCACCAATACCAGCTTGTTGGACTCCATCATTATCTCGTCGATCAACAAATGTCACACATATTTGAGGTGGATATCTTTTCTCACTAAGTACAAACTCTAAATCTTCATCATTTTCCACATCCATTTGATATGGAATATCACCTCCTCCTATATTTGTGGAATGCAACTCCATCATAGATCTGCTACTATCATAAGGAATTATTGATTGCACCTTTCGATATAATTCATCATATGCGATGTTCATTGGGACAATTATTCCTTTTGACTTTATTTGACTTCCTACATATCGAGAACCTCTATCCGCCGTATACTCCCATTTGCCATTGAACATAATTACCACTCGAACACGCTCCATAATACCTACCCATTAACATATAGCAAATATATATATTAGTTACACTCTACGTAAAGCAATATTGGCATATTCTAATTAGCCTCATTGTTCAAAAATAGGTTCTCATGGTATCAAATAGGGCTCTATTTAACTGAGAAGGAAAATAGAGTTTCTAACGAACTATGACTAAGACATTGGTCTTCGAGACCTATTTTTCTCTTTTCGGGACCTATTTTCCTCTTACTGGGACCTATTTAACTGAGACGGAAAATAGAAGAGTTTCTAAGAAAATATAAGGTAGTGGTCTTTGGGACCGATTTAACTGAGATGGAAAATAGAAGAGTTTCTAAGAAAATATAAGGCAGTGGTCTTTGGGACCTATTTTTCTATTACCATGACCTATTTTTCTATTACCGGGACCTACTTTCCCCTAACTGGGACCTATTTTTCTCTTATCGGGACCTATTTAACTGAAAATGAAAACGTTCTTTCTAATGAAATCTGCCAAAGGCATTAGCCTTCGGGGACCTATTTTTCTATTTAACGGGACCTATTTTTATATTATCGGGACCTATTTTTATATTACCGGGACCTATTTAACTGAGAGCGAACGGACTACCAGGGGTTACCTGGACGACAAAGTGGACGGATGGGAGCAGCAGAAACAACTCGGCTCAGCACCAGGGGGAGGGAGGAGCAGCAGCTCGGGCAGCTCGGTTGGCAGCTTGAGGTCGGCAGCAACTCGGGTAGGCCGGGAAAGAGAGAGATTCGGGCTAGAGAGAGAGTTGCTGCTATGTTGGAGAGAGGGAGGGAAGGAGAGAGTGAGAGAAAGTTTTTGGAGGGAAAATAAATGAGGGAAAAGAGGAAAAGGACAAAAAGAGGGGCAAACATGACAATCCCCATAACTTGGTGCTATTTCTCCAACTTTTTACAACTTGGTGCTATTTTTGTAACTTGAGTGGAGAGTGGTGCCACTTTTAGCCTTTAACACTTTTTATATTACATATATTTAAATCTCAAATTTAAAAATAGGGTAGGGTAGGCTGGGGGATGGGATGGGGGTAGGGTGCAGGGGGTGGGGGAGAGGGGTAGGGTGGGCTGTATATATATATATATATATATATATTTCCGGTTTGGAAGTGGAACCGACGGTTTTTGGGGCCAGTGGAACCAGCCTTGAACCTGAACCTTCACGGTTCGAGGACGGTTCCAGACAGGTTCCGGTTTTGACGGGTTTCGGTCGGATTTTGACCTGGCCGGTTCCGGGCCCAAACAGGCTCGTGGCCTGGCCTAGACATATTTTTTCTATTAAATGATATTTTAAGTTCGAGTTTTATAAATAAAAAAATTTACATCATGAGATTTTTTTAACATCGTAGTGGACCGACTTGCCTCAAATCTAAATTAGTCAGATCTTATAAAGTTTTTGGATACCAATTACCAGGTGATATGCACTGAAAAAAATTATCTATTCATTAATATTCTATATATGTATACTATTATATGCAAATGCTTGAGAGATTGATGTCTTTTTCATTTTTTTTATATTTGTTCTCAATTTACTTTACATATTAAAATTTATATTATGCACATGTTTTATATAATACTGTAAAATTAAGAATAAAATAATAATTTCTGTTATTTTTCTCCCACTCTATATATACCACCTCAATGGCAAAAATATTTTATTAACTGTTCAGATTTTTCATCTCATCCCGTATTTACAAATTTAGCAGTAAAAATCTAACTTGTTTTTTAAAATGAATGTTTTGAAATTGAAAAGTTGAAAAGATAAAATTGATATAATATACTGATAATACGTAAAAATATTATAATTACTATAATAAATTGATGAATTTTAAAATGAATTAAATTTATAATATATTATAAATAAACGATTCAATTATTCAAATATTCCACATTTATTTAAGCACATTCGTGTCTATACATTTATTACAAGCACGTGACTAAGCGCCGGTGTTAGGTCTGTTGCGTGGACCCTGCTCCTCCTCTATCACATTACTTTTATTTTCAGGATATAAAAAAGACAAGTAAATATAAAAGAAAATAAAAAAAAAGATGAAATATATGATTATAAAAAAATTCTACTTACATAAATTAATTCATGACTGCTTATTATCAGGTTGAAAATAGTATTAAATCTTCTTTCTCTATTACACTCCTCTCTACCAATAAATCACAAATCAAATAATTAAAACGGGCATTAATTAGCCCTGCTAGTATAACAGACAGTATTGTATGAATGTGAAATATTATAAATTAATAATATTTAATTATTTTAAGATTTTTAATAATATTTAAGATAAAAAATAACTCTCAAAATATGTTTGTGATATTATATTAAGGGAAAAATACACTTTTGATCCTCAGTCTTTCACATTTTTACCGTTTTAATCCTAAACCTTTATTTTTTTTATCATTCACGTCATCAACCTTTTGAATTTTTATCACTTTGATGCTACCGTTACTTTTTCCATCCAAAAAACATATTCCATAAAAAAAAAAGAACATTCCATCCAAAAATTATTTTTTAGCAAAAACATTTTAAAAAAAAACATATTCAGTCATTGATTAAGGAAATATTAATAGACGTATTTTCTAAAATTAGAATTCACTTTTATCATATCGAGTCATGATTTTGTAATGATAACAGCCATCAATCAATTTTTAATTAGGACTGTGCCTTAATTTTGAAGGGAATGTGCTCACCTGTAAAATTTTACAAATATTTTTCACTTTTGTTTGCTTTTTTTCTTTTTTATTTATTTTTAAAAAATATTTTTTGTTAAAATTAATTATTGGATGAAATATTCTTTTTTAGATTAAATGTACTTTTTTTATGGAAAAAGTAATAACCGGATTAAAGTGGTAAAAACTTAAAAAGTTGATGACGTGAATGACAAAAAATAAGGGTTTATGACCAAAATAGTAAAAACATAAAATGTTAATGATTAAAAGTATCATTTACCCTTGCATTAACAATGTGTCTAGGGGTGTGCATAAAGTCTTGTTCGGAACGAACAGAATCGGAATTGAACCAGAGCTGAATTGAAAAGGACCGATTCAATCCAAATCAGTTCTCTTTTAATTCAGTCTAAGTTTTGGGTTTTGGATCCACCAAGAGGTGGGAAGCCTTTACCGGATGAGTAACAGGTCAGCCCGGAGGGCTGCTCCTCCCATCCCTATCAGGGGAGATGCCAACCATCTCTCCTTTCTATGAGCACAATTCAGTCTCTAGGTTGAAAATCAGTTCTAAATTAAACTGAACTGGTTCCAATTGAATTACTTTTAAATATATAATAATAATAATTATTATTATAGATATTTAAAATATGTCATCTGTCCATTTGCCTCTCGTTCGTCGATCCCCTTCTCCCTCCCTCCCTTTTCTTTTTTTGGAGAAATAGCTCGAGGAAGAAGAAGAATAGTGCACCAATCACCAGCAGGGAAGAATTTACTGTTCGTCGTCGCCGCTTCGTTGTTCGTAGTCGCCCGCTACCAGGAGGAAGAAGAATTTGCGGGGCCTTGTCGGGTGGGCGGCTACCCCAGTTCGGTGCACACCCGACTCGAGCCTCTTCACTGTCAAGAGATGCTCACAATGGAGCCGGTCGACGCTGTCGGAGGTGCCTTCTTCTTCCGCCCCTGTCTACTGTTCAGCCAGTTCTTCTTCGTCCACTGTTTAGCCGGGTGAGTTCTCTTCTTCTTCGTCTGGGCCTTCTTCTTCTTCCGCCGTCCAAGTTGTTGCATCTCGTTACTGGTTGCTGCATCCGCTTCTCCCTTCTGTCATTATGCATTTGAAGATTTTGAAATAAAGCCCACAAGGCCTAATGGGCATAGCTATTTTTTGGGCCATTGGAGACCTCATGGGCTGCGAGAAATAGCCCACAATTGGCCGTGAAACAGCAGTTTTTAAATTAAATAAATCTTCGTTCAATTTCAACCAAACCGAATTACTTATAAAACAGTTCGGTTCAAATCTGTTAACTGAACTGATTGGAAGCAATCCAGCTTTTCCCATAGTTTTAATTTACTATACCGAACCGAACTGGTTCTTGTGGTTGATTTAGAACCGGTTCAGCCCCTGAACCTCCTAAATATACTCGGTAAGTAGAAGACTTCCTGCTATCCTACATTGCAGGCAACCGACGCAGTTGCTAGTATTGGCATCAAATGCTTTGGCGGCCCCATGTACTGCTATGCATAAAAACAAAAAATTCAAATCGAATCGTCGAAACACACCAAACCAAATAAAAATAACCGAATCATTTAAACCGGTTTGCAAGTAATTCGATTTTTACAGAGAAGAAATCTGCTCAATCACTTTATACAATTAGTTTGGTTAATTGCGTTTAATTAAACCAAACCGTTTTTAATTAATAATTAAATAAAATAAAAATTAAATTAAAATGTACAATTTTAAACTAAAATATATATTAATTAGAGTTTTTTTGGTTCGGTTAGGTTAATTTCGATTCGTATCGAACCAATTGTGTTTTATAGATTGAATCCTATTTGTTTAAATAACAAATAAGTTAACAATTTGGTACTAATTTAGACAAGTTAACCATAAATTACAAAAATTCGTTAATCGAATCATTCAAATTAGTTTTAAACAATTCCATTTTTTTTTAAAATGGTTGCAGTTTAACCCCCTATACCATTAAATCGAACCGAACTGAACCATGAGCACTCCACGCGCAAGCATGCCATATTCCGCCATACGGGTCGTAGATCTATATAAAATTCAATCTACGGGAAGCAAGAAAATTGTACCATCCTTTAATGCGATGCCAACTCCCAATCCACCATATACTCGTTGGAACTAATCCCGTCAGGGGACGGAGAGCCACATGGCAAACATTAAGATAGTGTTGAGAAATAAATTGCGTATCGAACCTTTGCCGGATTGAAACCTTATCTATAAGAAGAATTGGTAGCATATAATTGGTGGATATTTTAGATTCTTGGATGATCAGGAAATCTCGGGTGTCTAAGATATATTACATACGGTGATCTTAATTCTTCCTGGTAGAACACGAAAATAGTTCCACATCGGGACGGAGTGAAAGAGTGAAGGATTGCAAGCTGCAGGTTTACTTGGATGATGAGGATTAGTGGGTTATGTCAATCAACGAAGCTGACCATGCGGAGTTTGTCATCCTCATTCTTACCTGGTCCCAGTATAGAAGCTGGTCCTTTCAACCTGGTCAGTCACAGCCGATTATTTTTACCAGACCTCGATGATGAGTTGTCCAACATGGATCCTGTCAGTGTAGAACAATAAAAAAAAAAAAGACATAGTATAGTTCATGAAGTTGATATTCTACATACCTGACCCAAAAACTACACTTCTAATAGATGTTTTCACATAGATATGTAAAAGAAATTTGAGTGTCAGCCTTCGGATTCACCGAATTGTTTAGGAGTAAATTTCGAACCAGTGCAACCCTTCGCGGGATTCTATACTTTAGTTGAGTTTCATCTTGTGGCCCTACACCCCATTAAAAGCTACATGCTAGATAGAAATAAGTGTCGGTACAGCTGGACTGCCCTCAACTTGGAATCAAGAAATTCTAGTTTCAATTCTCACTATCGGTACTCTCTCGTATCCCTTTATTTCTCTATTCCTTCTATTCCTTTTGAAGGTTTATATACCTTCTTTATATACCGAAAAAGAAAAGGATGTGCCAGAGAAAAGAGTGATAGGCAAGTGAAAATGAATCCAATGTTGTTGCCTTCTTGCTATCTTAATTGCCCCTCTTCATTTTTATGTACCCATGCCCCTTGAATTAGTAGTCATCGTTCTTTTGATTATACGAAAGACCGGCAAACATTGTATGATATGAGAGCCAAAAATTATGAGGAAGTCTGTTGATGAGAATTGACCCCCTAAACTTCATTCTATATCGAGTGCGAGCACAGATACATTACCCATCTTGTTGAAACAATCCAACTTAAGGGATTGAATTTCTAAAGAATATGTTAATTAATTCTTGGAGATGATTACTTACTAGCTAGTAGTAAATATTTGAATATAGTAAAGAAGTCGGTCAAATTTTAAATAATCCGTCAAACTGGACCAGTTGATTGTCATGAATTATCATAATTTTTATGTAGAATTTACACTAAATTTACAAATAATCGATGTGGTAAAATTCAAGTGAGATGTTATAAATCATACTATTATAAGTTTCTTTTTTAAATTGCTAAAGTTCCCATTGCTACAGTGACCCATTTTTCCTTCCCAACTTTTACTAAAGCTTCAAGGACACATGCCTGTGCCTCCAACATGTGGATGCAAAGTCTTACCCTTTTGCCTCCTCCACTGAAGAAATCATTGAAATGGAAGAGAGTTTGCTCAACTTTTCTCCTCCAAAACTGGCTTTTCCATTTCTTTATAAAGCCCAATTTGGCCACCCATCCCTCCTCTCAAGGAGAAAGTAGTGTATGTATCAGATATATCGGTGACATTACCTCTCGGTATCATAAATCAATAAACTCGATTATCTCTAGGTTTATTCGTTTCTTTTAAAGTTCTATAAAAAAATCTTAAAATGGTTGAACATTATTGGTTCGTAACATCATATAAGTACTGTCATATGATACAATCATTACATGGAAAACTCAACCCTCTTAAGTCCGTGATATAATTGGAATGATAATACCTTATAATAATGCAGTGAGATATAGTAATCAAGATTATCTCAATGAATAGCAACGGTGACCATTTATACAGGTTATTAACCTTCATTTCTCCAACTTGATAGATTCTAACTTTCGGTTATGGAAGAGGTGACCGTGTTAAAGGAAGGGGAGATGAAGATGAAAATAAAAGGTATAAATAAGGAGTCGCAGTGGTAGGTGATAACGGTAGAGGTGGCCTAGGTATTTGAAGATTCAGACATGCCTCGTACTCTTGATAAGTCGACATGAATTACGAAAAATTAAGAAATACATGTAAAATATAGTGTAGATTTATATATTTATAATAATATATTTAAATAAATTTAAAGTGATTATAATTTGCACAATTTTAATTGAATAAAATCATTATTATTCAATTTATTTTGATAAAAATATCCATAAATTAGATTAAATTATTTTTACATATATAATAATATAATATTTTATTGTAGGGGTAGAATGAGATAGTTGGATCTGATCAGGATGGATCGGATCTGAAGGTCATTTTACTATCCCTATAATTTAGTAATGATTGAATTTAAAACCTCTTAATTCCAAGAAACTCTCTAGTGCATCAAATATAACACGTACTAGTGATGACACGATATATCTATCCAATTAAGATTTGACATATAATCGACATTAAATCCTTAAAAATCTGAGAAAAACCTTAACAAATAGTAAATACTAATTAAATGGACATATTATGCAACAGTATCATGTGATATATCCGACAATCTTCAGACTTTCTCCTTAGTTAGGAGTCCTTAATAGATTGTAATTATACTCAATGGAAAGAGTCTTTGGTTTAATGAGTATGTCAAGTGACAGTACTTATAGTGCCAAAAACCAACAAGATACATTCATTTTAAAATTTTTTAATTGAACCCTAAGAATAAAAAATGACTTAAAAATAACTGAATTTTATTAGTTTTTCTTCTTAGTTAGGAGTCCTCAGTGGATTGTAATTATACCCATGGAAAGATTCTTCAATGTAACGGGTATATCAAGTGGTAGTACTTATATAGTACCACGAGCCAATAAGATTTAGTTATTTTAAAATTTTTAATTAAACTCTAAAAATAACTGAATTTTATTTATTTGTAATATCACGTAAATAGTATTATATGATATATTAATTACATACGAAATTTATCTGCTCAATGAAGCCACAGACCAAAACAAAATAATCTAATAATTTCTGAAAAGGAAAAGCAGAGTCCGGAAAGATATTGCAGAAAGCTAGGAGAGAAAAAGGGGAAAAGATTTCTGATCTGCCTCCGCATGAATCTAAGCTAAAGAGCTTTACATGTCGCAAAAGTTACAATATTTTTAGAAGCTTTTTTTTTTTTAATTATTTAACTCAATCTAATGATAATCACCTGCATGAGGTTAATGTATAAGGAATTAAAAGTACCTAATCTTATCGGTGTGTTCAATAGCAGTAAAGGCGGTGGTCTAGTGATTTGAAACTCACTTCCATACAACTTGGCGACGTTGATATTACAGATTTGAGTCTTACTCTTGACAATATTATTAGAAGATACTCTTAAACTTATACCTTAATAGACACCAGACTGTTAGGCTATACTAAACCTTTGGTGGTACTATATTAGCAGGATCAGTATTAGTATTGGTTATTTTAGTTCGTCTGATATGTTCGTGATTGATCATGAAAACTTAAAATTTACATAATGGATGATGGCTAGATTGCCGCTAGTACCAAGAAATTGGTTAAAAATAACAAGCTACTTGACATTAGCTATCAGTCATGAACTAATCCATTCGCGTTCACTGCTTCATGCATATGCATAATGTGAACTATTCATCCACTTCAGTTTATATCACTTGTTTTGATTTTTTTTTTTGACAAAACATTATTGTTTTTTTTTCTTTTAGAGTTTTGGATTAGTAGACCCGACATAACTACCCTCATATGGAACAACCTAGCTACCACCAAGTTGTTAAGGGTCGATAGACAAGGATAGCTTACACGAGCTTTCACCATGTGGTAATGCAGACAATCCTTACCCTTGGAATGTTCTGAATTCGCACAGGGAGGCTCGAATTTGGAATGTCAAGGCAACTGGTGGAGTCTTGACCACAGGGTCGCCTGACCTTAGTGTGGTAAGGATCATCGGGTTGGAGTACTAAGACTGATCTCGAGTGTTAATCTCGATTTGTTTTCAATATTGGTTAATGAGGAAGGGGTTGTTAAGCTAGATGCAACACATTTCAACTACATTTGCTGTGCTAGGTTCTAGCTTAAGTTCAATATTAAAGGACTATCTAATAAACTGTGCCCCATGCTTTGAAAATGGACTCCCTTGGACACCTGCAGTTAAAACTTTTATTAAATTTCTTATTCAATCTGAAATGGTAATATTTTTTCATGTGATCACGAGATTTTACGTCTATTAATTGAGATTAATCTCTTTTTTTGATGAATAACTGAGATTAATCTCCATCATACATAAATTATACCTTTTTTGTATACCACTGATATTCATAAATCTTTTGGATTACTGATTAGTCTAATGCAAGTGAGGTCGGTCCATTAATGGGTAGATCTCTCTCAACATGAGTTTTCTTTATTCACGAAAGCTTGAACCAAGACCTTTATTCAATGCGAACAAGTATCTTACTACTTGAATTAATTCATATTAGTTCATTATAAACTAGACCTTAGTACGAGGTAATTTCACTAGACCTTAAACCTATTAAACACAAATACTTTAAAATAAAGAATCTGGACCGATATGAGTTAGTTTAAGCAGTTCGATGCTTGGTACTTCTAAGTACAGATTCCAGATTCGAGTTCTAGTGAATAGAGAAAACTTATACGGGAAAAGTTTTATCCCTGAACAGACTGACATGCTAGAACTGAATCAGACGGAGATTTATATTAATACGAATGATAGGGGAAAAAACAAAAAAGAAACAGTAATCACAAATATAAAATATTAAATCCAATATTTCGGGGGCAAGGAATATAATTTCTTATCCGCTTTCTAAGGCCTGCGTCAGTAATTTAAAGATCTAGAGAAAATGATATGACTTAAATATCGTGTCCTCTTCTACGATTTACTCGGCCAATTTAGTGACCATTTAATGATTTTTTTGGCCTAATTAATATTATTAAAAATTAATGATTGAAAAGACGCGAGAGAATTTATGCTGTAAATAAATACAAAATCTGGCCTTGCCTTGTCTTGAGAAAAATAAACAATGTACACGTGAGTTTTTTTCCTAATAATATGTGACAATCAATCGCCAATTTAACCAAGCAAAGGCGAGGGGGAGAGAGAAAAAAAATAAATATGATTAGACATTTCGATGAATTTATCTATATAATTATGAAATTCTTCCGTGAAGTAAATTTAATTAAATTATCTGTTAATTTATTAATAATTATTTGATATATTAATAAAAAAATATTACATCAACTTAGTTTATCTATTAATTATATCCGATGATGTAACTTTTCTCCTAAGGGGTTAAATAATAATTAAATCGAGCTTATTACGACATCTGTGAATTTGCCCAATTAGAAATTTCTAATATATAAGAGTAGGATTAACTTTCATGAGGTGCCACCTAGGCAAAAAAAAACCTATTTGAGCAATATTTTTACTTATTGCAAATAAGAATTTGATAAATGATAAAAATTTTCAAAAGGATTTTGTGTTCTGTGGTATCATAGAGGAACAGATCAAGAATGTCTACACTAACAATCTAATGAAATTAGGGCTAGTATGGCCCATCATCCACCTTAGGTGGACCCAGATCAGGACGTTCAGAATTTTCAAATTGACTGATCTCTTAAAAGTATAATTCTGGTATTTAAATATTCATCCTGATGATAGGCTCAAAACAGGATTTTACATAGTGGATTGCCATGCCCTTTGAGCTCAAAACAATTCAATTGTTATTTCAGAAGGTTATTGTACAAAGTATGTTCTCTATTATATGGATGCTCCGTCCTGTGGTATGAGTTATTGCGTCCTTTAGGCATATGCATTCTCGGAAAGGTGATGTAAGCGATGATGATAAATATTAATAAATTTTACTCTATAAATACCCAGTTTCTTGTAGGAATTGGGATATTCCTAATAGGTTCGGATGACGATCAATTGAACTGGCCGGCTCATTGGACTCAACCAACTTCAACTCGCAAATCGGACTGGACTTAAATCTAGTTTCCGATCAAATTGGCCAGACCGGTCGGTCCAATCCTAATTTGAAAACTATGAGAGAGCAAGTTTTGTTGATTTTGAAAAACTCACACATATGGATAATCTTTTCAACTCTACATTCACTTACCATATAACGTACCATCTAATCGAACATATAATAAAATAGTAAAGTCACAACTGAAGCGACACGATTGAAAGATTATAACTATTCGATTTAATTTCTAGAATTTTCCCTCCGATTATCTGCTTCTAAAAATCTTCTTTTAAAATATTTAACTTATTTATTTTATTTATATTTTACATTACCATCAAGTAAATAGTTATATCTTTACACACCGGTTGCAGTCGGAAAGTTCTATGTAGTCATTATGGTACAATTACAGGTAGCCCATGCGGTCGATACTGAAGTAATATATCCGTCTAATCAAAATTCGTTATTTATATATTTATTCAATTAAGGTTAAAAATTATTAGGATGTTAAATAATTTTTTATCATTTATATATTTTTTTAATTAGGGTTCACTACTTATTAGTTCTTTTTCTTATTTTTAATATTTTTAGGATTAAATTACTATAACTGCATAATTATTAATTACATGCCAAATTCTAATTGGACGGTTATACACCGAAGACTTTCTACATGAGGAGAAGAAACAATTTTAGACAGAATGAGCAATGAGAAAGAATTAATTAAATTTCTTTGATTAGTAATATCATAATAATTACTTGAATGATTAATATTAATTTACTCATTTATCATATTTTAATTGGTCCTTATACCACGTGATGAGGTAAGACCGCCTGAGAATTTTTCTGAAGAGAGGGTTTTCTGTACGACAGGAATACCACCTTATACATGCTCTAAGTCAAATTTATATTTAATATATTAATATGATATTTATATACATGTGATTTATCAAAAAAGATCACATATATCATGTAATATATTCTTACAATTTTTTTTAGCTTGAAAAATTCTCGATAAGAACGAAACATTGTACCTGACAATCGGTCACCTTCCCATTCTTATCATGTCCTTAATTTTCTATAATTTGCAATAAATTAAAACCGCCAATTGACTAATTAAATGAAACATTTTCTATAAATAAAATATTGTTCAGGGATTTAATAAAAAAATTTTAAAAAAAAGGAGGAGTAAAGAAAAGGAGGGAGGGGGGGAAGAGGAAATCGCCCCCGCCGTCCCGCTTGGGATTCGCAAACAGGCGCGTTGCCGCAAAGAAGCTGCCTACCAAAATCAGTTGCCTGCACGACCTCAGAAGCAAAGCCCAAAGATTCAACCTGCCTTTTCATCAGCATTATAATTCGAATTCCCATAAAGTGATACTACTCCGTGAAGGCGGAGTGGCCCTTAAACCTCGACCTCGAGCGCGCCTCATTCAGTGTCCGCTGGCCTTCCCCTCGCTCCTTGGTTTACACTGGAGGACGAAGAAGCTGCCACAGAAGAAGGGTATGTCCCGTAAGCGCCTGCCGAATCTATTTTCCATTGCAGATTCTACATGGGTTCCTGTTCTGTGAATGTTTCCGTTGATGGCTGCGCTTAAAAGCTTTCATCTTTCGTTAGTATTGGTCGGATTCTCTATCCCATTGATTTTTCCGGTTTGTTTTCTTTTTAATTTCCTATGTCTGTGTGATATGGGAATCGGAAACTGAGTGTATTATTTGAAACAGCAATTTATGATCAATTACTTAATGGGGAAGATTTTTTTTTTTCCCAATTTTCAGAAATTGTGGCTATTGAATATGGAATTTGACGTTCTTGTATCTTTGTGCGTACTGATATATGCAGTGATCAAAATTGGTCTCCTTTATGATATTCATGCTGCGGTTCATGTCTCTCTGTTCTTATATAAGGGAATGGAATTCGGTTCAGATAGAGTGGCCTTTTGCATGTAGGAATTTGAAAGGTTTTCTTAGCTGTGGTTACTGTTTTATATAGCTTTCTGTCACCTTTGTTTCTCAGTTCCCTGGATTACCCTTTTTTGTGTAATAACGAGAAATTTGGGATAATCCCTTCTGGAATTGTTTGTTGTTCTCTAATGGTGATGCTTATACGTGTTCTTCAGCCAGTTGAAGTGAAAATCTGGCACATCTCTTTGCAGAAGTCTGCATCTGATTAATGGCTGGGGAGAGCAGCAATGCAGCAGTCACATCAGAGCAGATAAGACGCGCAGCAGTCAACTCGAGAAGGAACTCAACCGGCCCATCAAGTTCTTCAAGTTTGGCAGCGAACTACCTCAGAGCTTCAACTGGTTCCTGCCATGATGTTTGCAAGTTTGGGATGGCACACTCATTCGAACTGAAGGCTAGAAATACCCTGCGCAGGAAGCACATCACCAGGCCACCTGAGGATGAAATTCTAGTGAAGAGCACAGTTTTCCCTAAAAAGAAGAAGAATTCTCCAGTAAATCGGCCTAAAGCATCACCCAGTTCTCAGATTCCTGTCCCTGAAGCTAATGAGGCTCTAGAACAGAAGGTACTGATGTCTGATAGGCAAAATTCGGTGAGCAGTGATCTTATAGTGGAGAAGAAGAAGAACAAGAAGAAGAAGAGTCCTGTAGCGATGACCAAGCCCTCACCCAGTTCAAGTACTCTTTCACTAAATGATAAGAAACTCGCGAAGAAGGATCCCGTCTCTACCAGTGAGACCTCAAAACGATCCCTGCCAACCAATGGGTCCTTGAAAAAACTTTCAAATGAGACTACAAAACGTGGATCTTCAAGATCCAACGATAGGAGATTATCAGGGAGTGCCCATGGGCCTGTAAAGTCAAGTTCTTTGTCTTTCAGGCAGTTATCCTCTTCTGGCTCCTCTTTCTTAAGACTCCAAAAGAGGGGTGAGACGAAGCCACCAGAGAGCACAGGCATCCACAAAATAATTGTGACCAAGAATCTGTCTGTGCCCTCGAGTGCTTCCCCACCTTCAAGACCATCCATCAGCAAAAAAACTACAGTCAAGACTGTCCAGGGGAAGATTTTGGGTAAGCGAATAACCTTTAATGGAGCATCTCCTAGGAAGGGAAAAGATAAGGATGTTGGGGCAGCAACAGTAAACAATAAAAAAGAATCCACTGGGAGAACTCTTCATGTTGTGGATGCAGAAGAAAATGAGAGCAAAACCTCTCAGCCAGTCACCAGTGAGAGTATTGATGAGAGTATGAACGTAAAAGAAACTGAGAGCAAACCTTTGGAAGTGATCTCTAGTGAAGGTTTTGTTGAGAGTAATATTGGGAACGTTCAAGCAACTGAGAGCAAAGCGTTGGAACCGGTTGCTGGTGAGGGTATTGTTGAGAGTAATTTTATTGTTGAGAGTAATATTGTGAATGTTAAAGAAACTGAAAGCAAACCCTTGGAGCTGGTCACTAGAGAGAGTATTGCCGAGAGTATTTCCCCGCCCTTACCGATATCAATAGCGGAGTCCTTGTCCTTGTCTCCCCCAGACTCTCTCCCTCAGTCCTTGCAAGAGGAAGATCAGTCGGAGGCCGAGTACACAGTGACTGAATCAGAGGATTCCTCTGCTTCAGATTATGAATCTGACATAATGCATGGAGGAGAGATTTCTCATGAAGGCAATGGAAAGACGCAGCACAGAAAGGTTGGGCATTGTCTTCCTGAGTCTGAAGAAGTCCCTAAGCCCAGGAAGCTGCGGTTCAGGAGGGGAAGAATAATTGATGTTCAGCACGAGAGTAATACTCCGAGGAGGCTCAGGTTCCGCCGAGGAAGGTTACTTGGTGAGACACAGAATCTAAACCCACCTCAAAGGAGTAGTTTGAAGAGGAGCAAGCAGATCGAGAGCGATGAGAGTGGGCCCAGAGAGGGGTCTGCAAAAGTTTTCCTGAGGCACAATGACGTTCAGGAGAAGAAGGATTCAAAGGTGCTGTTCAATAATGTGATCGAGGAAACAGCCAGTAAGCTTGCTGAGACAAGGAAGAGTAAGGTCAAGGCCTTGGTCGGGGCCTTTGAGACGGTCATCTCTCTACAGGACACAAAGCCTTCTGCAAACACGTAGCTGAGAGAGAAAGAAACAAGAGGTTTGTTTGGTTTTTGTTGCTAATGAGATAATAAAGCTACAGACCTTTGGAAAGGGAAGAGGTTGAAGTTTGATTCAACAAACTCATAGAGGTATAGAATTTTAAGTTTTCCTCCGGCCGCACTGATCCTGCATTCAGTACATTTCATTGCCCTTTGGATTTTCCTTTCAGGATTATCCTCAGATCGAGTGTTGATTTCTGCGTAGAACAATAGATTTGCAGCTTTTGTTCATGTACATTATGTGGAAATGAAACAGCTTTTTGCTAACTCTAACTTTGAGGAGCATCTGATATTTCTCTTAATGATGTGATATGATGAACAATGAAATGATTTTTCACCTTGTTTCCGGATGCTTCTCTCTTAATCCTGCATGAATTGGACTTTTTTGGTCTGTTTCTCTAAATATTTGGGATTGTTGTGTCTATGTTCCCGTTTGGCCTCAATGATCTTCTTCTCTCAGAATGATATCTTTATGTTTATGCTCCAATTTCATTCTTTTAACTAAGGAAGAGTTTGCAAATTGATTAAAAAAAATTGGGTGAGTGAATTTTCGAAGGAAAACCACTCTGACCTCTTATTAAAAAATTTCCCGTTTTCCATTTGGGTTTCATTTCTTACGTACAGTTCTTGCTTGGGGTAATCCAACAGTTGGGAAGTTTTTTTCTTTAACTAGTGAAGCGATATTCAAAATTATGTTCTGGATCTTTTCTGTACCAAAGGAGTAGGATAGTATATGGTCTGAGCCAAAAAAGTTACTTATGGTAAGCTTACTTTGCCGGAATGAAAGAGATATGGAACAGAATAAACGAGGAAAAGAATAGTGTGGGAATAAATGGAATTAAACAAGTAAAAATATTATTATTTGGTTACATGAAATAAAGTGATATGAAAAAGAGTATTAAAAAATAAAAATATAAACTTGTCCCTCATATATATATATATATACATATGTATATTATTTATTTTATTTTAGTAGAAAACTAAATTTTAAAATAATAAAAATAAAATATGATGAACAGTGCCAACCGTCTTCAACCTTGAACCTTTAGGAGAGAAGCTTCCTCGTTGGAATCAGGTAGAAGGGCTGGACGGAGAGAGGGCCTGAGCTGGTGGAGGGAGACCAAATGCAAGGAGACTTTCGAAACTAACATTAACTCTCATGATCCTCTCCTCCGATCGTGCCCTCTTCCCCCTCGTTTGGCCGACCAACCTCCATCGCACTTCCTTCGGCCGTCCCAGTCCCACCTCCATTGCACTTCTTCTAGCCGTCCCTCGTACGACTATCCCCTTGCTTCAGTTGTGTTGTGCCCACCTTCACCAGTCCTTTATTTGGCTAAAACCTTTCCAGTTTTGAATTGGCTTTTGTTTTCAATTGCCAAAGTGAACCCACTTTGTATATTCTTTAATCGTTGGAATAACTCTCTGTAAACTTTAGTAAAAAGTTAATGAGGATGTTTAGTCAGGTTAAACCAATTAGTAAGTTGTGTGTTGGGTTTTTCATTTTGAATCGGGACCAAACTTCCAAAATTGATTTCCTGATCTTATTTGAATTGTTAAAGTCTATCTCCCCTCGTGGAGGCTATCAACTATCTCCCCTTGTGGAGGCTTTTAACCATCTCCCTTCATGGAGGATATCATCCATCTCCCATTGTGGAGGCGTTAACCATCTCCCTTTGTATAGCACGAAGCAAACGTACCAACGATTCAGGAGCTCCAGGGTTTTTTGAATTCACATTTCGACTTCGTCTGTAGGTGAGCTGGCAAGTCTATTACTTTAGCCACAGAGAGGGTACGCTCCTTAGATCAAGCGTGTTGAAGCCCGGATCTGCTCCGATCTGCTCACTTTCTCACCAATTTGTTGAAATACTTCCTCAAAGCCATTCCCCTCCGTGGGAGGTTTTTCCCCCTGTGCATGTTTCAAATTGTCTACCAAAGTATAACGATTCTCTACAATTTGCTGCGACGACAACCTAGATTTGGCTTCCATTATTGGCAAATACTCCTAGCGAAGCCTCAACAGAGAGATCTAGAAACCTTGGGTACTGGAGAGTTTAAAGTGGCTTAACCAGAGGATGCACGCAAGCCCTGGACCGAGCCCTAAGCTCTGCATGATTGGATTTTGGCACCTCAGATCTCCATATCCTTTCATTTTTGGACTTATCTCCTTGTTGGGTTGAATATTATCTTTAGTTGTATTTAAATATTATTGTCAAAACTCAAACATTTGCTCTATTTTGAGGCAATCCATCTCCGTGCTCATTCCTACGATCTGCTTCTACTTCACTTGTTAAATTTGCCGAAGAGTATGGTTTTATATGACTGATTTGTGCAGGACCGACTTACTTTTGGCATAAACATTAGGCAAACCTATGATCCTAGAATGCTATGAGTCTTCTACCATGGAACTGTCGAGGAATCAGGAGCAACTCGAAAGTGAGATCCTTGAGACTTCTTATAAGAAAGTTTAATCCAAGTATAATATTTTTAGCGGAAATTAAAGCATCATTGGACAGATGTAAGCAATTAGCTAAGAAGTGCAATTTTAGATGCATGCATTGGGTTCAAGCTTCCAATACTGCTGGGGGACTTTGCTTGCTTTGGAATGAGGAGATTGAGAAGTTCTCCCATGCTCTTGGTTGCTTACTTGTGTTTATGCCCCCCTCAAATTTAAAAGAAGCTTTTTGGAATGACTTGAAAATCCTTGTGAATTCAATAAATGAGCCATGGGCTCTTATTGGTGACTTCAATGAGATAAACTCTGCACATGATAAGTTTGGATGAAAAGCTTTTGTAGCAACTACCTTGACAATTATATGATGAATGCTGGCTGCATAGATTTACGTTTCCATGGAACTCTATACACCTGGAGAAACAATAGACCGGGACTAAGTTACGTAAAGGAAAGATTTGACAGAGCCTTAGCAAACTTAGAGTAGAAAACAAAGTTTCCTAAAGCTGGAGTACTACACCTGATTAGTAATAAGTCTGATCATAATCCCATTTTAATAAAATTATGGCTTGAAAATACAAGTAGGCCTAAACCCTTCAGATTTGAATACGCCTGGACAAAAGACATTAATAGCGCCTTGGTAATTAAAAATGCATGGTCTCGTGAGCCTATGGGTTCCAAACCTTACAAACTTTCTACTAAATTGAGAAATAGTAAAAAAAGCTCTCAAATTTTGAATCAAGGAATGTTTCGGTCAGTCTGATACAAAAATCAACTTACTAATTGAAGACCTTACCAAAATCCGGGATTGTCCTCCTGCCACTGAAAATCTTGCTAAAACAAACCAATTAAGAGAAGAACTCGATGAGCAAATGCTAAGAAGAGACTTGATATGGAGGCAAAAATCAAGAGAAGAATGGCTAAAACATGGAGATGTCAATACAAAATTTTTCCATTTTTCTACTTTAATTAGAAGACAACAAAATCAGATCCACTCCATGAAATTAGAAAATAACTGGATACAAGATCCCAATGATATAGGAGAACATTTCCTAACTAACTTTAAACGACTTTTTACTAGTACTGACCTTGTTTTCCCTGAAATTTAGAATGTTTAATAGTACAAGAGATCACTCTAACACAAAACAATGGCTTAATTAGAATACCTGATGCATATGAAATTGAACAAACCTTAAGAGCAATGCCATCGCTGAAATCTCCTAGATTAGATGGCTTCCCAGCCATCTTCTATAAGTCGTATTGGAACACAGTCAAGAGCACCTTTATAGAAGTTGTTCAGTCTTTTTTAAGGATAGTATACTTGTTAAAAGAATGGAATTCCACCTTCTTAACTCTAATACCAAATCTCAAAAAGCACACTCCTTTCAAGATTACCAACCCATAAGCTTGACAAATGTGTGTTATAAAGTGGTCTATAAAATTCTAGCAAATAGATTAAAACCTCTTCTACCTAGTTTGATATCCCCCAACCAAACAGCTTTTATGGAAGGTCGGTGGATTAATGAAAACGGAGTCTTAACCCAAGAAATAATGTATTTTATGAACAAAACCAAAGGTTGGAGAGGATGGGTAGGAATAAAAGTTGATTTTGCAAAAGCTTTTGATAGCATGGAGTGGCCTTTCATTCTCCAAATCTTGAGAAACTTTGGTTTTCATGACAAGTTTGTTCATTGGATTTCTCAATGTTTAACAACACCATCTTTTTCGATTTTGCTCAATGGATCCCCTCATGATTTTTTTTAAAACATCAAGGGGTTTGCGTCAAGGAGATTCAATATCCCCTTACCTATTCTTTTTGGGTATGGAAGTTTTTTTCTAGATTGATGAATAAAGCTGAAAATCTAAACCAATTAAAAGGAGTTAAGATTGCAAGAAGAGGTCCCCAAATCAATCATTTACTTTTTGCTAATGATTTATTCATTTTTACTCGAGCAACCAACAACGACGTCACTTGTTGTAAAACAATTATAGATAAATTTTGCATGTGGAGTGGCCAATCTGTAAATACTTAAAAGTTAGGTTTGATTTTCTCAAAAAACACTAGACCCTCCACTAGGAATAGTATAAAATATCTACTGGGATGAGAAAATTGGCCACTAACTCTAAATACTTGGGTAATCCTCTTCACATTGGTAGGAAAAGATCTAACTCCTTTGAATTCATATTAGACAAGATAAAGAAAAGCTTGCTGCTTGGAAATGTAAAACCCTCTCCTTAGCTGGCCGCACTACCATAGTAAGGTCGGTATTAGATTCCATCCCATTGTACACTATGTCCTTATTCAAGTTGCCTAAACAAATCTGCAATAAAATAGACTCCCACACCAGGAGATTCCGATGGGATGCACTGAAAATAAAAAAAATTTTCTTGCTTCAAAGAGTTGGGACTATTTATGCCAACCCAAATCTTGTGGAGGACTGGGTTTTAGAAACGCACAAGACTGTAATAAAGCCATGCTCTCCAAGACTGCTTGGATCTTGACCCAAAACACACAGGGCTTGGCTTCTCAAGCCCTGATGACGAAATATGGAAATTTCCTTGGACCCCAAAATCGATCTACTTGATTTGCCTCCCAGGTATGGAAATAGCTTAAATGGTGCAAGGACGCTATCAAGAAAGACTCTATCAAATTGATAGGAGATGGATCCACCACAAATATATTGTTCGATCCATGGGTACCGGGAAATGAAAACTTCTTGGCAAAACCAGCCCATGGTATCCCCCAAATTTCAAAGTTAGACAACTCTTTTTATTCGAGCCAATTAGGTGGAATTAGCCTTTAGTTCGCAACCTATTTGATGAATGTACTGCAAATAATATCCTTGCAATGCATCTATCTTATGAGTCCCATCCTGATCAATATATCTGGGGCCCTAACCTCTCAGGTAAACATTCGATGAGGTCTTTCTACCTTTTGGATCAACGGCGCAGGTTTGATTTCTCCAATAAAAACTTTTGGTATTCAATTTGGAATCTTAAATTTCATAAAAACTCCATCTTTAGAGAATGGTTATTGATTCCCTTCTCTGGTTCTAACAAAAGGAACTATCGTGTCCCTTATGTGGATCCAACTCCGACGAAGTTGCTTATCTTTTCATAGATTACATTTTTAGTCATGTTGGATGGCAGGATTCTCCTTGGAAATTATGGTATATACCCATTTCTTCTTAAACGTCGAGAGACCTAGTGAATTTTATTTATAACCCACCGTTGTTTGAGAAAAAATCTGATGATGCTGTGAAATCCTCCCTGTTTGGTGTAGTAATCTGTTACTATTTGTGGAATTGGCGCAACCTTTTTCTACATAACGATTCAAATAAGATAGCCCTTGACTATGTTATGACCATAAATAATATTTTCTCTAATCACTTAAGGGCACTCAATAAAGGTCTTGCTCATCCTGACTATGACATATCAATAAATCGTTCGAGCATTATGGCTAATTACAACGCAGTTGATGCAGGAGGAAATTCTTCACATGTTAATGGAGAGAGTGCCCAACCTGGTGATTGGCTAGATATTAGATGTGATGCAGCATGCTCGCACAATAAGATTTGTTCGACGGGTTTCGCATCTTACTCATCTCAAATAATCCTTTCATGGATCGAGACCATCTCTCCTCGTTCACCTATGCAAGCAGAGGCTCAAAGTATTTGGACAGCAATACGAGTAGCACAGTCGAAGAGCTGGAAAACAATTAGAATTTTCTCTGACTCTAAGATTGTTGTTGATGCCATTAATTGCAAGTCCCAGCCTCCCTCGGAAATTAGAAATATCATTTTGGATATTAGATCATCTCTTTTATATTTTGATTCATGGCTCTGTAATTGGATACCGAGATTGGAGAATAAGATAGCACACACTATATGCTAGTGGGGCATAAGGTCTAACACTTATGGCTTTTATTTTCTAGACCCCGATTATGTACGCCATATATAAAAATGAATATACATATCATTCAGCAAAAAAAAGTTGTGTGTTGGTTTTTTTTTTTTTTCAAGTTTGATATGGGAAGTGCTACGCATAATGGTTGGTCTTCGCAAGATTAAATTCAAAGTCCAATTGTTTATAAATAGGTGCCCAAAATTTTATAAATAAGTTCTAAGCACATTATACATAAGTCTCGATACTTTATAAATATGTTGTGATATATTATACTTAAGCCATGATATTTCATAAATATGTTCCGAATCATTATATATATGTCCCCATAATTTGTCAATAAGTCATGGTACATTATAAATAGGTTCTGATAGTCGATCCGACTGATAATAAGCCTCGATTATTTATTAATCAATGAAAAATAGGTCCCAATGATTGAAAAGCGTTCCCTAATCTCTAGGTCGACAATTCAAAGTTCCAAAATCACATATTTTCATTGCACTGATAGACCCCTCATTAAATCTCAATCAAATAATAGTTACCTATACAATATAAATAGATTCCGAGTAGTACAGATAGGCCCCAATACAGTATCCTTCTGTGAACCGATCTTGCTCAATCCTAAATATAGTTAAGAGGGATCCAATGGGGTGCACATCAAATACAATGAAAACTAACAGTAATAGCAGGAGAATTGGCAAAGAATTTTCTGCATATATCAATGTTTCATGTGAATTGTACAAAAGAAATAGTCAAACAATATATAACCTAAACAGCGGTCCCCCAGATGAATGGGGAGCTGTAACATAGAAAATTTCCTCCCATCACCCTACTCCTAGAAATCACCATTATGGTCTCAATCAAAGTATACAGGATGAATTGTCTGATCCCAAAAGAAATACGAATAGCAAAGATATGGAGCCTCCGGAAAGGCCTGTTCGAGCCTTCCTCTTCACCAGCACCGGACATTTCGCCGTGTCATTCAACTTTGCCCGATCTCACTCAGCACCAGCCAGTCCTGTCACTTCTTTTCTTACTGCTTCCGGTTTATTCCCGGTACATGTGCTAAGAAAACTCTCAGAAAACACTCCGATCCCGTTCCGTTGGAAAGTAAAAACTACCCTCTTTTCCCATCAACCAAAAAGGGAAGACAAAAGAAAGGAACGAATCGATTTTACTATGTTACAAATGAAAAAATTTCGTGCCCATGCCACTGGAGCCGGCTACTCTTCTTCTACAGTACTAGCGCACGGTGTAACAGTTGGAACTGAACCGCCCCATAAGGCCTTTCTCTGAAACTCCGAGGCACAATAAAAGTATTCCCGATTTTCTTGGCGCTGCGTTTCTCCCTTGTCGTAGCAATTCATTCTAGTGTAGTAGATTTTTTCCTATAATCATGATCTGTTTCTACGGCTCCAGGATGTGACAATTTCGAACGAAATCATTGGAGTAGTTCACGTACTTAGTCCAATAGGGCCGAAGATGTTCAAAACCTATCTGCAACCAAGGTTTTGACTGGCCATTATAGTGAATAACAGCAGCTTTCTCCACATTCTCAGTGCTTGTCTTGATCTGATATCCAAGGCCAAGAAAGTGCCATGATGGGTCGATCGGGTGGACATGACCTTTGAATGCAATCAGAGCAGGTGGTAACGTTCCAAGCTTCCACATCGTCAAGTTAGACTTTAGATTCTGCCGGAGGAAACAAAAAAAGCAATTTAACGCAAATCAAATAAGATTTCCAGGTGGGCATTTTTCTAAGAATATGTAAAAAGAATGTCTTGGATGACGCTATACCAAATGCCTCTCAAATTTGTCATCTTATTTTCCGTATAATATGAGAAAAACAAAGGCCTAAGAACTGTATTGCAGAACCAGAACAATTTGTTTAAATCTTCTGAAGTTTTCCTTACCATCTCAGTAAAATTAGCCATTGCGCTGCGGGTAAATTGAACTATGCTCATACCTCTTTCAACCAGAAATGGTAGGTCTCCCTTATATCAGTTTTCCTCCATGCATGGAGATCAAAGACATTCATCCCGTAGGCCCACGCACACTCTTCAGGATCCAAGTGCTTCGCAATAAGTGGGTGGGAGAAGTTGAAGTAGTTCTTAAAACGCTTGGACATCACCCACTCGTCCTCGCCCTTGCACGTCTCCACTGCCCCATTAACATGACCCTCAAGGTCGATCTCCCAGAGAGGGGACAAGTCCCGTTGGATCACAACATCATCATCCAAAAAGACTACCTTGTCAAGGTTTGGGAAAAGCTGCCAAATCCCAAATGTTAGCATATTCATATGTATATGCAAAGAATGGGAAAGTGAGGAAGACAAATGAAATGTATGAAACATGAAGGAAAAAATCAGCCGAAAGTACGCAAAATTCTCAGTCAGCAGAAAAGTCTATATCTTCAACAATTAGGTTAACCACTGAACAAGGCTAGAGGGGGAAAAAGTACTTCCACTAATTGTTTTTCAGGGCTGAATTTGAGTAGCACTAATCAGACAAAATGTTCAAGATTGAGCCATTCTCCAAGCATGTGAAAATAGCAAATCAAAATTTCAGATGTCCAAGGGTGTTGTCAAGCTGAAATTCTCACATCCCGAATTTCATATTATTCTCTGCTCATACAATTCATACATATTTGCATCAACATATAAACCAGGAGAAATAACATGTTGTCTTGATTTGCAGTCTTGGTACAAACCAAACAAATAAATACAAAGCAAAGTTACCAGGCATCCTTAACAGCAGTATCCTTTTTTTCTTTTTGGTCACATCCATAATGCACTAACTAAAGAACCTATTTTGGTATTGGAATCAGAGACAGGATGCTGAGGACAATAGGTATTCACAATTCATATTGATTGAGAAAAAGCCCAACCCAAATGTCACAGCGTTGCCTAACAAGTTCCTTGAGGGCATTCTTGAACTTTTTCTGACATATTTAGTAAATACATAGTTGGAAAGGATTCATTGACTTTGAAATTGAATAAGGTAATCTTTCTTCATCTGATGTTTTCTTCAAATCCCTTTATCAAGCAACTGTACAATGATAGGCATACCTCAGGTAGGTAAATTCTTATGTGGTTGAGAAGAGAGATGTATTTTGGACTCCTCGCCTGCAACTTGGAAGCAAAAGTCCTTGGAGTAGTAGCACTAAGGTTTGCGCCTGCTACATGATTTCCATGGTAATAGCTCCTAATCCCATTATGGTTCTCAACAGCCTCTAACACAGGAACATTTTCCCTTGTTAACCAATCAAACTGATGGATTCCCTTCACTTCAATAACAGCAGGGGATGCAGGGTTCAAGGCAAACCAAGAATGCATACCCGCATAGGTTTTCTTATCAGTAATTATGTGAAAGACTATTTTCTCAGGCTTCAAAGATGACTGGACCGTGGAAGTCACAACAACTGAGGCAGCTAAGATGTTATCAGTCGATAGTATAAAGTGGTAGTAGGAGTTATCAGAGAGGAGAGGGAGAAGCTCAGGAGAAGGGAGCTGTTTACGGGCATTGGCATTGGAGGAATATTCATCAGTCAAACGGAGCGAGAGGCAGTGGATGCCCTTTGGGATGGAACTTGCAGCAAAGTGCTTGTTCATAAGTTCAGCAAATTTGGACTCCCTTATGTCTTTCTCAAATTTATCCATCTGCAAAATAGAGAAATGAAAGAGGCATCATAAAAAAGATTTGGCATTTTTGAATTTCTATTTCATGAAAAACACAAGAAATAAATCAATAAGTCTTTTGTCAAGATTGAGGTGAAAGAAGGGGAAGAAAAGAGGAGGCGAAATTTGTTTTAATCTTACTTGGATATCAAATATTCAAGGGTAAGGGGAATGCAAATAAAAACATTCATCCAAAATTCTCACAACCCCGGATTGTGATTGACCGGATGTGAAAGACAATAAAAAATTTGAATTATATAAAATGACAAAATTATCCTTTTTCTGACTTATAAGTTAGCTTAAATTCTTTCCCTTCCCTCCATTATTTACAAACACACTCCCAAATAATGTCAAAATTTCCCCTCCCATCCCTTCCCTTATCAAGTCTATCCAAACAAGGTTTCAATTTCTCCTCTATTCCCTTTCCTTCCCTTCCCTTCCCTTCCTAGTTTTGACCAAACAAAGTGTTAACTTGCACTTCAAAGATGTGTTTCTCCACCACAACATGAGATTGTCTTTATATTGTAAAGAGGGAGAGTGAGAAAAAAAAAAAGGAACTGAAGAAAAATGGTTAGACTGACTGCACAAATAAAAATAATAACGGAACTAGAAATCTTCTCCAATACTAAACAGAGCCTATTCTTGGTACATATCATGTGAGATACATGATTATGTAATGCCACTAAATATCTCAAATAATTTTGTGGTAGGAAATCTTTGCAATTCAAAATAAAGAAGTGCAAAATCCTATTGTGGAAACCAGAGTATGCAAAGAAGAACAAGAATCTTTCCCATGGTATTCATCAAATGGGTCGAGAAAATTAGATCTTTTTAGAGTATAACATACCATGGCTCTTAACATGATAGCAAAAGTTCTTGCATCATACTGATTGTTCTTCATTTCAGAAACGAGTTGACTAAATGAATTGGGCAGCTTTAGACCATCTGGGATTTCCATACTGTTAACTTCATCGAGGATCTTGTAGAAGTCTCTAACCATTCTCTATAAAATGAGCAAACCAGCAAAGCACGATAATAACTGTCTTATCCAATCCAGCAAACCTTTGAATTTTATCCAGAAAAGAGGGAAGAAAAGGGGAGACAAAATAAAGATTGAGCTCTTTACCCCTGAATCATCAACCCTACCAAGAAGCCTCGGTCCAAACCGCCTACCTAAACAATCTGAACAATGAAGAAATATAAATTTTGACTCCAGCAATAACATGACTGCATATCATGAAATTCAATAGATAATTCAGTGCAAAAGAAACCAGAACAAAAAGGAAAAGGAACATATAATGTGGATTGCCACCTAAGATGAACTATCCTCAAACTGAGATTATTGGAAAGAGTTGCAGCAGAAGAATCCATTGAAGATCCATTAAGCAGGAACTCTGATTATAACAGCTAAAGGGTATCAAATATGATGACAGAGGAACCCGTGGGAGAGTTAATTAAGGAGGCATCAGTGGATACGCTCTGCTTCATTGATATGAAGGATTTTACATGAATCATGACACTAATCATTAAGCAGGAAACATTAAGCTTCTCCTGGCACTGTGAAATCACTGAGATTGCTAAATAAGGAACATGTAAAAAGTGTTATTGCAGTTTAAGCCTCCTAGGAAATAATTATCTGACTCATCCAGGCCAAGAAAAATAGGGGAAAGAGCTTATCTCCTAAAGAATATCAAACAAGTACAACTCAACTCCAAAGACAACACCAACTTTCAGGCTCAAAGGACAAGCTCCAAAAACAAAAATTTCGTAAATTCAAAAGGGAACGTCAATGAAAAGTGCAAGCGCCATATTACTTGAATGAAACACCAAGATTCAACCATCGCTTCCAACAATAGGTGCCCAGAAACCACAATAGGAAATGAATTAAAAAAAAAAAAAAACAGGTGCGTCCGTATATGTGCAACTAAGGAATCAAACACACAGCACAAACCCACAGTGATTCAGATACTAATTGATCGAATCAACAACCAGCAATTTCCATCATATGACTTGTAATCTGAACGATGCCACGTTATCAATCTAATACTAGCAGGGATCGAGCAAAGAAAAGACGCCAAGTCCCAGATCAGCTTAACAATATAACAACTGATGCAACCCAAGAATCAAGATCTACCAGATAATACACCCCATTCATCCAATAAGAAACTGACGGGAATATTACAGGAAAAGAAAAAGGAGTACCGAATGAGGAGCACTTGTTGACACCTTCGAGGGTAACAACAGCGGTGAGAATGAAGACAAAGGGCAACAAGAACGCGAGGATGAGAATGGTGTGGAAGAGGGTACGGTAGGAGATGTGACGAGCTGCAACCTTGATCTTCATCAAGTCAACAAACCCATTGCCATTGTTGTTGCTGCCGCTGCAACTGCTTGATATCGTTATACTTCTCATGCTAGGTGAGAAGTGCAGCTGCATTTCCTTGTTCCACGCAGCTCCCTCCACCAAGATTCAGTTGCCCCTGCCCCAGATTCAGGTGATATTCCCTCCCCGAAACACCCGTGACAGCACCAAGAACGATGACAGCAGCAGTTTCCCAACGACGACGAAGACGCGAGCCCCTGTGGTGATGATATCTCAATGCTCACCATCAGATGCATTCATGCCAGATTGGCCCCTGCCACAGATTCGCAGGACCCGGCTCCCAAACACCGACGCAGACACCGGAACACCGAATGTCTCGACGATCCAGCGGTGCCCCCCATCAGATTCAGCCCCGAGATTCGATGTCTCGGCCTGTCAACGTCAGAATCTCAGCTCCACCGAGGCCTCTTGAAGGGCCTGTCGCGTTTGGGGATCGAAAGACGGGATTTTGGCGTCCCGATTGGATTCGAGCACGGGGGAGTTGAGCAACACACGGCTTTAGTTTTCAGACATTTCCATCGCCTACGGATCAAGAGAGAGAGGAGATGGGGGAGGACCGAGGAGGGGGGATGGAAAGGGAGGAGAGAGAAAATGCGCTATGTGTTTTGGTGTTTTTGTGTAGCTCTCTTTTTCCCGATAAAAAAAACTATTTTTTTAAAAAAATTAATTTCTTAAGCTTTTTCTCTTTGTAATTTTTTTTCGGAGCAGGGATGAAGTATATAGGTAGGAAAAGAGTAGAAAAATGTGATAAAATGGGTAAGAGAAGTTCGGGGGAGATCAAACACTGGAACTCTAGGTCATAAAATAATATTAATATCAACGATAATAAACTCTCTTTTTCATAATTAATTTTTTAATTGGTAGGTCGGCCGGTCCAATTCCGTTTTCTTCCTAGAAAACTAGGTGACATTTTAATAATAACATAACAAAATGAGTTGTCCAATTAATTAGTTTAATTTTTTAATAGATAAAAAAAAGTGCATCTGTAGTGGAAATCCGATCACCTACTAGATGATGTTCGGATTTTCATTTCAATTACGAAAATTTAGACGAACAATGTATCAATTTCATCACTTATGAATTGTGAGAGAAACTATAATTAAATGAGTTAGCTGAATTAATAAATATGAGGAAAAATTATTAATTTAGTTAAAGGCTCCAAGAGTCAAAGCAAAACCGTGTTGGCCGTAGAGAGGGAGAGTGGATTTTGAAGGCAGAATGTTTGACTTTGACCTCAAGGTTAAGGTGGGGTTGGAGTCACTTGGGAGGCTAAATTTAGTAGGGCACTCCTACGTTTAAGGGCTAAGTAATTCTGTTCGTTAGGGTGGAAAACATTCGCCTGCCCTCGGAGAAAGTGTTCCATGGAACATAAATGACGTGATTTATCCGTTGATTTATAATTTATTATTTATATATTTATTTAATTAAAATTTATTATTTATTATATTTTTAATTAAAGATTCACCATTTATTTATAATTTTTTATATTTTTAAGGTTTAATAACCATAATTATATACTTATTAATTATATATAAACTCACGATTGTACGAAAATATCACATCAGAATATGACTGCTCCAATGAACACTTTTACGTAGAAGTGTCATCACAAGGTAATATTTATTTGGTGATACCGACTAATAAAATTAAGTTTTTATAAGAAAAAATATCAAAATATTTGAATATTATTAATTAGTGTCACCATATAAGTAATATAATATAACAGCACCGTGCCACGAGATATATTCATCTGATGTGCATCACGTATATGGAGCTTTTGTGGTTACATCACGAAAGAAAATAAAATCAAATAAATGTGAAATATTAGGATGAATTCATATAATTATGTACTTTATTTATAACTTATTATAATTTAATTCATTTAAAATTCGCTAACTTTACAATTTCACTTTTTCACTTTTACAATTTTAAATCATTTATTCGAAAAACATGATAGATTTTTATGCTAAATTTTAGATATGGAGTGAGATTATACTAAAATTATAGATGGGGAGTGATAATGGAGAATCCGAATAGTTAACGAAAGATTTTTTCTATTAAGATCGTAAATATGGAGTGAGAGGACTCGAACCATTTTTATTGAATATTCTGGTGAGATCTCAATTACAATTTGCATTTTTTTTATTATGAGTTCTAATTATATATAAAAAAAAATGTTTGATACAGTGGTAGGACTCGAACCGATTTTTATTAAATATTCTAGTTACATTCGAGAGACAGCTGACTTTTCCTAAGGAAAAAGAAAAATAACGAAGATAATAACAACAAACCACTCGATTTTGTTTCAGTTAAGTTATATTTATTTTATTTATCTTTTAGTCAAGTTACAATGTTACATCTCCTCATGCAATTTTTATGAATCTATCCTTGCAAAAGCCATTATCAAGAACTCTTTACCTCACTTCTGAGTCTCAGTTTCGAGCTCCCTCTAAACAAAATTATTAGAATTGACTGTTTGAGCTTGAGCCTTTGCAGATACTGGTTTCTTAAGACTGTATTAGGCCTTTGGTGGCTCTGCGCTAACAAGACTAGTATTAGTATCAATTATCCAGTTTCTATTATATATTTATAATTAAACACAAAAACTCAAATATTAATAGTATATTTTCCTGAACTTTAACCACGTTTCCTTTAAAAAAATTGATATCTCAATAAGAGAAAATAAACAAACGGAGAATTGAGAGAAATTTTGCTTTTCATTGGCACTGGATGTGCACTTTGATTACACTTAGAAGGCACACTATCATAACTTTTGTCAATTTATCTGAAAATGAGTGAAGTGACAACTATTTTTAGCTCAAAGAGCTATGGAATGAAATCGAAAACCTATTTTTGGTTCAACATTTCTCTTATTTAACCTCAATGGTAAATCTGAAAGTGAACACTACCTAAAACAAGGTTAGATACGGTGACATTACGCATAATCACTCGAACCAAAGGTCTTGAATTTAATTTTTGTCAACAGGACATCTTTTCTCTTTATATTCTTGTAAAAGTATAGCATATCCAAAAATTCAATGGACCCTATTGATTTAGGCTCAAACCGGATAAGTCCACTAAAAGATGAAGGTCTGTCGATAATGGATTTTTTCCATTCATGATACTCGAACCTGATAATTCACATAAAGAGAAGAGATACCAAACTATTTTGACCAATCCAATTCCATCTGTCCTTGTTAATTTAAAAGTTTCAAGGAACAGTGTTGCATCCAAGTGAATGAGAGACTTTACAAAACTTTCACGGTACAATACCATCGAAGTTAAATAATCGTTAGATTAAGGACTATCTGATATGAATGGTTGGATACTATAGGTTCAAGGTTTTATAAAATTTTTCGCCAAGTGAATTGTTTATTGTCCTCTCGATTTGAAAGCATACAATGGGCATTCTCTCCCATGCAGTCACATAGAATGTACACAAGTGGTCAAAAACCATACCCCATTCCGTAAATTATCTCTCTAAATTCCAACCAAAAGGGAATTATAAACTATTTCATATTACAAAAAAATTCATGAACCTAGAAAGAGATATAATGATTGAAATAAAGGGGTTCCGAGAGTTCAGCTGATAAAAATTAAACTCAGTATCAGGGACGAAAATGATGGTTGTATAAAATTGTAGTTGAAGCAAAATACAAGGAAACCCACGTAATCAGGTGGCAGAAAAGAACCACCGTAGCAAGCTCTCTTAAGTTAACTGATGTCGCACTTGGTATGAAAGAATCGGAAGTAATATATGAAATTACGAGTAATTTAGCTTTATTTTTTTTTATTTCTTATTTGGTTGTCCTATGAAACTTATTGTAATGTTTCCCTAAAAAATCAAAGAAATGATCATTTGACCATTTCTCACAATTATATTTTTCATATTTTCTGAATGAAAATAAAGATTAGTAATTTTCTATATGGGCTATCGCTATTTATACTATAAAACTTATGGGGTGTTTGGTACTTTAACTTTATATGGAAAATGGCAAGATTACATCTCATATTGTGTTATTTGGGTCTAAAATCAGTTGCAATTTGAGATTCCCGGGCTAGATTCCTTTTCTCGGGCGGGCCTAGGCATTTTGGGTGTAAAGATTTTGCAGACAAAAAGTGGAAATCTAGGATTACAATGGGACCCACCACAATAAATTACAAAAATTCCCACATGCCATTTCCTCTTCCCCTTATAAGGACAAAGGGATGGATATTTTCGTAATATAACTTATTATAATTTAGGAAAAAGTTGGTTTTGGTTCTCTTTTAAAGCATTTTGAGTTGATTTGAGTCATCAACTTTTTAAATATTATTCAGTTTTAATCATTTATATTATTTTTAATATTAACAAAGGTAACCTTACTTTTTTAATAATTAAAAATGTACTTTTAACTCAAAATTATTTTTACAATTATAACAAATGGAGAAACACTCTACGTAAGAAAAGATGGATTAGTAGGGACTCAACTGTAAACTATCTCGAAGAAGGCTATCAATCGTCTGTGATACTACTAATGACTTTACAAGAACTGTAATGGTCAAATTTGATCATCTTTTTAGTTGAAATTTTCATTTATTTTTAGTTTACAATTAAAATATATATTAACATTAAAAAGCTTAATCACTTTTTTAATATTAAAAATAATATAAATGATTAAAACTGAGCAATATTTGAAAGGTTGAGGAGTGAAATCAACCCAAAAAAAGGGTTTAAGTAAAAAATGCACACTGTTCAAAAGATGGAGGACCAAAACCAATATTTTCGCTTATAATATTTAATATTTTTCTACTTTCCAAGCAATTCATAATACTTACCAAATATAATAATTTTATTTTTTGTTACATTCCACGTAAAATAAAAACTTTCCTTGCAATTTAACTTCTCCACAATCTAATAATACTCGGACCAAATGTCCCTTATTTCTGAGAAAGTTTTCAGTGGAGCGGTCATACCGCGTAGGCGATACTGAGGTAGTATATCCGTCTGATCGAAATTCATTTTTTACATATTTTTTCAATTAAGGTTCATCATTTATTAGGTTTTACAATTTATATATTATTTCTAGTTATGGTTCACCATTTATTTAAGGTTTTTTATATTTTTAAAGATTTTTAGGATTTAGTAATTATAACTGTATAATTATTGATGACATGTCAAATCCTGATTGGATGGAAATATCACGTCAGTATTGCCCACATTGTAACGTGGTATGTCTACTCCACTAAAGACTTTCTCACTTATTTCTTTTCCATTCTTTTTTTTTTTTCATTTTTTCACACCAAATAGTATACAACCCAAGAATAGAACCATTTTATTTCTCTTGTAAAGACTAGGGCACCATGGAGATCGTCCCTCGTAGTGTAAGTTGTTGTGGAACCCGCTTGAAGATAGGTACCTCATGCAAAACCTCCTAACTCTCTGGAAACAAATGTGGCCCTGAATTACGTGGATGTAGATGTAGATAAACGTGATCGGTTGCAATCTAAAATTATGTTTGTTGAAATTTTAAATTTCCTATTTATTATTTAGAAATTGATTAAAAAATTTACAGATCATTAAGAGGCATCCTAGCTAGGGCTGGAAAATTGTATCGGCCAAAATTTATTAAACCGTGCCGGCACGGTCCAATAACCTTGTTGTCCTTTAAGATCCAGTCCAGGCATGGCAAGGAGAATATTCGGGCCACAGAAAATGACATCAATCTATTCCTTATTTACAACTTGTATTCCTTCTAATAAAATTATATTATATCAATTTTATTCTTTATTTTGTTCCCTAATAATTTCATTTACTCTCAATTTTATTCCCTACTTATTTCACTCCCTCGAACCAAACATGCCCTCAGTGTTTGGTCCTGTACTAGCCCTAATGTAGGCTTGGCAATTTTCAGCCTGACCCAATAGCCCGGCACGATAAGCCCATGCCTGGACCAAGGCATATTGGGCCTATACCTTATTGGACCTTGCCAAGCCCCGCATGAAAAATTATCGTGCTGGGCTAGGCCATGGATTAAGGCCCAGCACGGCCCATTAGCTCATTTTATTTTTAAAAAAAAATAGTGTACCTTATCTATCTTAACTCTTTCCCACACCAATTTATAAACCCTCAAACACCTTTTTGTTGATCTATTGTAGAATGTGTGGTTATGAGACTTGATTTACTTTCTATTTTAAAAGCACTATTGTTTATTTCACTGAAATTTCACTGGCATCTTGTCCTCATATAAGAGAGGCTTTAAGTGGTTGCATTTATTGGGCGGGTTGGACGGCCCAATAATTTGAGATTGTCATGCTGGGCCATGGCTTGGTAGGCCTCGCTATTATTTGTTCGCGCTGGACTCGCACCTTAATCTTAATGGGTCGGGCTAGCCCGGCACGATAAAGCTGGCCCGGCACAAATTGCCACCCCAACCTTAATGCATGAGCTGGACTTGAATATATTTAATAGGATATCGCGCTATTGTGTCTTGCCGGGCCAAGAGTTTGTGGTCCAGGCCCAATAACAGTCAAGCACGATAATACTTGGCCCAAGCACGGTTTTTATTGTGCCATGCCCAAAATTACCACCCCTAATTCTAACTTGGGATACAAGAAAAAATTCAAAAAATTAACCAATATCAACCTAAAAAATTAATTTCGTACATAAAATTTGATTGGTTTTTGAGGTGAAGAATAATCGACCATGAACGTTCGACTTCAGCCCAAAATAACCGACAAGGACCTATAACAGCCTGAATTTTCATAATTGTGTTTAATATTTTATTTTATTTTAAACTTTTAAACTTACTCATGCACTGCTACTCATTACCCAAATTTCAATTCACAAGTCCAGGAAATTGCTCGAATAATGTAATGATTTACCGCTGCACGTTCATCACCTACATTTCATGATGCCTATATTGTCGTATTGAGAATCAGGTTCGAAAAAGTCAAATCCATAGCTATCAGATTTTTATTTCCCCAAATAGTTCTCAGTACAGTTTATTAAACTTAAAAATCGACTAAATCTAGGATTTGAATATTTACATAAAAGAAAAGCACTAGACCATTTTTACCCCTAACTATAACTTGCTACCTTGGACTACAAGAGGTTGGCTAGAGGCTATGGAGACCGTTGACAAGACTACCAGTGTAACTTGAGTTTACTAAGGTTACTGATAATCTTACCAGAGCGGATATGGGTAGCGGTAGGCTACCAGTAGGGTCCCAAGATTCCTGAACTTTGAAGACATCTTAATCAGCCTACTGATGAGGGGAAGGCTGTTGGAGAGGTCGAGGTGATGTAGGCTAGCATATATTGGGTGACTTTTGCGATATTGTCAAATGAGTAAATGACTGCTTCTGCATATGCTCAAGACAAGAGGATCGTGGAATTTTATATGGATATGTTCGGGTCATGAGAGATCATGATCTCAAGATTGATCGACGACTTACCTGAATGTATAGATCTGGAAGTATTACTTTATGTAAATGTGGACATTACAATGGAACTTCTAGGCCAGGTGATGGGACCAATTCAGGTCCTGCCATAGGTGGCCCATGGGTTGCAAGCTTTAGATATCATTGATAAAGGCCTTATTTGGTCACAACAGGCCTGCATCTAAATTCACAGGCATATATCCATCGATATAATTAAGTTGGTCAAGATAATTCGAAATATCTTCCTCATAGGAAAGTTTTCGGGTTTCAATCTAACGAATGGAAAAAAATATATGTTGCGAGAATTTTACCCGTTCAGTACCGACTGGCTCGAACTTGAATAAGTTAGGACCCAATGAACTTCTAAATACCAAGTGGTATAAACTAAAAATGAAATTGTACGCAACAAATGTGAATTGGTTGAGGTGGCTGGACGTCTCTTTTCCTTAAGCAAATTCTTTGGTTCAAGTATTATGAATGGAGAGAATTCAGCTCGAGAGAGCTTTATTCCCTAGTGGGCATACCCTGTTGGAACTGGATTAACTAGAGCTCATTCGATTTTGGATACCAACGGTACATACGGAAGAAAATCACATGCATATGAGATAATTGTTAAGCTTTCTTTTGTAATGCAAGTTGAACAAACGTGGGATGCCTTTTTTTTTTTTTCCTTTTTTTTCCTTATCTATATTATCTAGTATTCAAAAACACAATTCAAGTTCAGTCAATTCGGCCCATTAAGAGGTAAATATCAATGCTTATAAATTTTCACCGTTCATAATACTTAAATTTGAGGCTGTATTCCTAACAAAGAGGTATCGAACCATATCAACAAATTTATACTGGTAACATTTTTCCAATTTTTACATTTCTTCTAATCAAAGAACCTAACTATAATTATAATAATTTCTATAAATTCCATTTTATTTTAGTTCCCTTTCAAGTCTATTGATATTGATTTTGACAACCGCTAAAAATTTAGCGGTTTTCTTGTAGTGTCCATACACCGTCGAACTTTGGGATATTTTGGGTCCAAATAGAGCCCCTAATACCAAAAATTATTTATAAATTATTAAAAAATAAAAAGAAACATGTTTAAGGAAAGATAATCTCCAAAATGCATATTGTTTTTGAGTAAATAAAATTAAACCGAGCTGTAATCTCTCTTTATAGATTCTCTCTTTATATCATATATTAGAATATTTAATATAAAGTTCATTGTGACATGTCAGATTGTATGACCTAAAATTTTACGATATGATTAGTAAAATTTTTACATATGTAAAATGTAAATATATATTTTTAATCATAACTAGCTTTCCAACTATTCCATATATACTTACCAAATTTTATGATAAGAGTAATGTACTTGCCATTAAGCAAAGGAAAAAAAAAAGGAATAATGTAATTACCAAACATATTTATCTTACATTCCAAAACTCTCAAAATGAAAAAAATTTCTGAAAAGTTCAAAAAATTAATACATTTAATAAAATGAAAATTAAGAAAAGATAAATAAAAAAGTAAAATTGTAAAAATGAATTAAAATACCTAAAAATAAAAAAATGTGAAAAATAATAAATAATTGTTTAAAATATAAAATTTACAAATATTCATATAGTTCTCAAAAGGAATTTTAAATTTTAATGATTTCCTAAAGGAAATAGTTCTAAATAAATAAACTTTACAAAAAATAAAAAGCAAAACAAATTCATCATAATTCGTAAAAAAAGATTACAGATATGAAAATTTATGGATTTCCAGATTTTTAAGAAAACTTGTTATGGTTCAATGTTTTGAATTTATATTATAATTTTGCAACTTTATTATTTTTTTATTTATGCTAAATTTCCCTTTTTGATTCTAAAGTATCTCAAATTCTTTTATAGATTTCTTTCCAAATATTCATTTTTAATTAAAATTCTTATATTAAAATTATGGTTTTCAATTTTATTTTTTTTGTTTTATAAAATATTTTTTCCCCTTATTTTTCTTGTCAATCAATTTCTTCTTAACGAAGAGTTACAATCACGAGCCAATGGAAGTCCATTTTCAGCCGTCAGCCAAAAAGGTTGTCAGTATGGCTTAGTGTGCACTCCAAAAACTTTCCTGAATCTCAAAGCATGTCTCAAATGATGATGATGAAGATATATATATATATATATATGTTCTTGGTTTTAAAGCTTCCCCCTTCACCAAAATTATTGAGATCTCGTAGTGTATGAATCAAACCATCCAACTAATGTATGCATATGCAAGAATATGCTATTTGCTTGTTCGGGTTATTGTGTCGTATCTTTTCTTTTCTTTTTTGTGAAAGTAATATATAAGTTCATTAACTTGCAACGAAATTACAACTGTACAATCTTTTACGTCGGTCCAAATTTAAAGCAGGGTGAGAGAGAATGATCTTACACTGTAGGCCTCGAATCTGCTTCGAACCAACTAAAAAATCGATCGATAGAGGCTATATGGGTCCATTGCCTTTTACTGATAGATTCCTTTACTGCGCTCAGTCCAAATATGATAAATATATATATGTATATAGAGGAGCACAAAACAAGTCTGCAAATGATGGAACCCAGTTTTTTTTATTTACGTCACATGATATCCAAAAGTCGAATTGGTCTGACTGATTTTCTCACCATTATGGAATTTCTCAAAGCCCAAAATCATATTTGCCATTCTTGAATCCCACACCGGTTGTGTAAGGAGAGAAGAACTTAGATATATATGTAAAGCCCAATGACATGAAAAGCACCAACAGCATGAAAAACACCAACAATTAGCACTTTTAGATAATAGACTCGTGGTATTATATATGGTATCAGAGTCGATTCCTGCCCACAACCATGCGGATTTGTGGACGATTTATGTTAGGTTGACCATGAGCCAAATTGTGGGGGAACAACCTAGACCCACTGAGGACGTTGAGATTTTAAGGAGGAGAGTTTATCGGGCTCCAATCCTACATCGATTACGTTAAAAGGAGATCTTGAATATATACGTAAGGTCAATGACCCCGAAATTATCAACAGTTAGTACTTTTAGATGATGAGTCCGTCGTATCGCATTATTTAAAGAAAATAGATATCGAACCATTTGACAATATCATGCTGGCCATCCTCCATCATAGTCTCGAAAAATGTGGTTTAGGACTTGAAATAATAAATGAGGATGAAGACAGTAGATCGATACATATCACTCATAAATAATAAAAAGGAATGAATTTATAAATTTATAAAAAGATTCAAACTCAATAAAAGAGTAATGAAACAAGTTTAATTGAATAAAATAAAATAATTTAACAAAAAAGATAAAATTAAGTGAATTTATGATATCTGTATATATATTATTCCTATTAGCTTGGAATAATACTAAACATTGGTAACGTAGAATCCCTGATATGTAAGACTTTCTCTACAAGTCGATAATTATTTAAAATATTGCAAAAAACATTTACGAGTATATGAAATATTAATATGTTGAATATCTAATCAATTGATTTTCTTATCAATAACAACGAAAATATAAAAGAAAAAAGAGAGATCAGCATTTTGAAAGGGATTGCCTCTCGCAGTTAAAAAGAAGGTGCACAGCCACCGCCTGTGCATACGGTGCAGCGAATAGTTTCTCCGCTGACGGACGACGCTACCGGTGACCGGTCTGTCTGGATCTTACCATCAACCGCGTGGAAATTAAACAAAATACAAATTCCTCGACGAAAATGAAAGGCACTCTCTCACATCGCCTTGTGGTGGGGGCACGACCGTCTTTTTCACTTTGGAAGGCCTCCCCGGCCCGCAGAGGAATAATTCAATCGCCAGTTTTTCCACGGCCAACGCGGTGGCAGATCTGACTGACGATGCCGTTGAGGTCCTGCATTTGAGTAATTCGAAGGTAAATTGTTAAAAATGACTCTTTAAATCTGAATCACGAACAACACTAAATTTTTAAATTAAATTAGGGTTGGTGTTGCATTAACGGAATCACTGTTGGTACGGATTATTCGACTCATCTAGTATGCTCGTGGATGAACGGGAAAATCCGAATATTACGTGGCAGAATAACCGACAAGTAAAAGGAGGGCAGTAATAATAGTGAATCAACCACTTTAGTATATAATGTTCATGTTCAACTGTAAATATATCAAACGAACGCGAACATTAAGTAGTCTATAGGAATGACTGAGAATGAAATAACTGAGCTGCCACGGTTACTATTCTATTTTTTACCCCGTTGATCCGCCACGTGGCTAATCCGAAGCTCTCATCTTAGTCAGCAGAGGGAGCGAAAAAACAAAACGGAAAAAAAAATTATTTTCGGTATTTTAATTTTATAAATAAGAATTTTAATTTTCAAGTTTAGTAGTCGGAATAATTTCGAATCTAAATAGATTAGAATGATTAAACTGTCAGACGGCTTTTTGATTTAATTTAATAATTTTAAAATTAGCAATTTTAATTAAAAAATCCAACAATCCATGAAATTTCTTTGCATTTACTTAATGAATAAAGGAACTAAACCAAGTAAACGGTAAAATTTTTATTTGCAGAGGCCAGAGGGACGAAGACGGGGAGAGGCAGATCTTTAATGTGCGCTCCGTATTTAAAGAGAGCTCATCGCTCTTCTTGACTCGTCGACTCGAGAAAAGAAGCTCTCTCCAATCGACCAAGACGAAGTTTGAATCCTGCAGGAGAAGGTAATTTAGTACTCTTCTCCGAATCTCGAAGCGAATGCTCCTTGTTCATCTCCCGTTCGCGGTTCTCCATCTCGGATCTTGAATTATCTGCGTGCATGGTAGCTGATTGCTTTGGGTCAGAGTTTGGTCTGGTCTCGTCTCGATTGGGAGTTGAGTAGCGGGATCGATCTCATTACAATGTCTTCTCAATTGTCTTATGATGTCTTGGATCGATGGATCTAATGAAATATTCATGGATCTGTCTTCTCTCTCTTCGTTGAGCTCGACTGTCAGTGGATTCGGTTGTAGAGCTATAAGAGATCGCAATTCTTGAAGCACGAACTGTCTTCCTCTTAATACTTTTTTTTGGATTGCCCGAATCTTTCGATCCTTGTTGTCCGTTTTCCCTGTTTCCTTATTGATCTGCTCTGATTGCTGCTCTGGGCGATCAAGTGATAGTGGGAATCTACCCTGTTTTTTGTGAATTTCTCTAGAATACTCTTTTTTTAGATCTAGCTATACTTTAGCTTCTACTGATCTTTTGGGATCACTGACTGCTGGAGTCTGCTATCTCAGAGCAGATCAGGTCTGAATTTAGACATTGTTTAAGTGATTTAGCTTCCAATGATGGATTTATTCAGCTAATGTCTTTAATCCTGGTTTTTATTTGAGTTGAAGAGCCCTTAAGCTACGGTTGGTATGTAGCCGTGGGATGGAAGGAATGGAATAAGCATACCATCCTTGTATTCCATTTTTTTTTCACTTGCTTGCAGCTTGCAGCTTGCACTTTTGAAAATTGAGATTTGCATTCCATTATGATGGGACCTCTTTCCGCTTAACTTGATTAGGTTTCCTTCCAGAGAAAGGGAAACACAGAATGCCCATTTTACTACATCCCTCAATAACACCATCATATTTTCATGATGAATGCAAAATTACTGATTTTCTCATTATGCTGTTGCATTTTATTATATGAAACCTTAAATTCCATTCCATTCCATCACATTCTTTCATACCAAAAGTGGCCTCACTGTTTTGCCTTAGTGTATAAAGGAAAAGTACTGGCTGCGTTCATGAATTCTCTGGTTACAATGTGGCATTATCTATAAAGTTACAGTTACATCCAATATTCTTCTTAGAATAGATCTCAGTAAAGCTGCGGATTTGTTTGCAGAAGATCTTGAAATGAAATGTTTACAGCATTTCATTGATCATGTATCCTTTTGATGTGCACAGGTTGCCAACTGTAAAAGAAAGATGGTGAAGATCTGTTGCATTGGTGCCGGATATGTTGGTGGACCCACTATGGCTGTGATTGCACTCAAGTGCCCGTCAATTGAAGTTGCTGTTGTCGATATATCTGTTCCCAGAATCAATGCCTGGAACAGTGACCAACTTCCCATCTACGAACCAGGACTAGATGCTGTGGTGAAGGAGTGCCGAGGAAGGAACCTCTTCTTCAGCACTGATGTCGAGAAACACGTTCAAGAGGCAGACATTGTTTTCGTCTCCGTCAACACCCCAACCAAGACCCGTGGTCTTGGAGCAGGCAAAGCAGCTGATCTTACTTACTGGGAGAGTGCTGCTCGCATGATTGCTGATGTCTCAAAATCTGACAAGATTGTTGTTGAGAAGTCAACTGTCCCCGTGAAAACAGCTGAGGCTATTGAGAAGATCCTCACCCACAACAGCAAGGGAATCAAGTATCAGATCCTATCAAACCCAGAATTCCTTGCTGAGGGGACAGCAATCCAAGATCTCTTCAACCCAGACCGTGTCCTCATCGGAGGAAGGGAAACCCCTGAAGGCCAGAAGGCGGTTCAAGCCCTGAAGGATGTCTATGCTCATTGGGTTCCAGAAGGTCGCATCCTAACCACCAATCTCTGGTCTGCAGAGCTGTCCAAGTTGGCTGCTAATGCCTTCTTGGCGCAGAGGATATCTTCCGTAAATGCCATGTCAGCTCTCTGCGAGGCCACTGGTGCAGATGTCACTCAGGTCTCATATGCTGTTGGGACAGATTCGAGGATTGGTCCCAAGTTCCTAAATGCCAGTGTTGGCTTTGGAGGATCCTGCTTCCAGAAGGATATCTTGAACCTTGTCTACATCTGTGAGTGCAATGGACTTCCAGAGGTGGCTGAGTATTGGAAACAAGTCATCAAGATCAATGATTACCAAAAGAATCGGTTTGTGAACCGTGTAGTCTCCTCTATGTTCAACACAGTGTCAAACAAGAAGATTGCTATCCTCGGTTTTGCCTTCAAGAAGGACACCGGTGACACCCGGGAGACACCTGCCATTGATGTGTGCAAGGGGCTTTTGGGAGACAAGGCAAGGTTGAGTATTTACGACCCACAGGTCACAGAGGACCAGATCCAGAGGGATCTGACGATGAATAAGTTTGACTGGGACCATCCGCTCCACCTCCAGCCCATGTCCCCCACTACCGTGAAGCAGGTTTCTGTTGTCTGGGATGCATATGAAGCAGTGAAGGGTGCACATGGCCTCTGCATTCTCACAGAATGGGATGAGTTTAAGACCCTCGATTACCAGAGGATCCATGACAACATGCAGAAGCCCGCTTTCGTCTTCGATGGTCGAAACATTGTCGATGCCGAGAAGCTCCGCAACATTGGATTCATCGTCTACTCCATCGGTAAGCCACTTGATGCTTGGCTCAAGGACATGCCTGCCGTTGCTTAAATTGTTTGTTGTGACAACAATTTGATACTCGCTGCAGCCATTTACTGTTCTCCATAACTATTGGTTCCTCTTGAGTGGTTTTTTGGTTTCAGAGTCGTCCTGCTTTCCCATTGTACCAATAAGACTAATGGTATTACATTACATTATGTTGTCGTGGGAAAATAGGTACTCATGTTTGTCTCTACAATGTATTCAATGATATTCCACTGGCTGTTAGACTGTTACTGGTTGTTAGTAAAACTTGATCAATCATTTGTTCGATGCAAATTCATTTTGCTGCTCAATCTCTCTATTTTGGAAAGCAATGTCTCCGGTTTGTGGTCAATTGCTTCCATGACTTGTCGACTTCTTCTCTCAGTCTTGGTCGAAGATAGTCTTCTTTTAAGCCATGATTTTTTTTTCATTTGTTGTCCTACACGGCTACAGCAAACTTAATAACTTGAAAATAGGGACTGTTTGTAATAATCGAAAAAGAAATATTGGAAGTTTGATTAGGCTCATGACCCTCTCAAGCTCTGCACCCAAGCTCGCACCCTCTTGCTCGAGATTGAGTTTTTTTTCTTTTGGTGTGTGTGTGTGTGGGGGGGGGGGGGGGGGGGGGGGGGGGGGGGGTGGGTTCATAAACCATCTAATTTTACAGACCGGCAGTATGTCTGGTTCACCAGAATAGGAATTTCATGGAGGATGAATTCCGTGCAGAAATAACATTAGATATGTTCCCTACTACGCATGGGATGGTAAGGAATACATATTCCTGGGATGAACACCAAAATTACTATAATACCCTCTATTATTCAAAATTTCTAACTTGTGCCCTTTCCCGCTGGTCCACCGCCCTATCAGCCCTCCGCCACTGAAGCCACTGGAAACACGTCGAACCTCCTCGTGTCACCCCTGCACTGTGAATCAAGTGGAACTCACTTGAACCATTGAGCCCGAGGTTGCAAACACACCCACCGAACCCCCAAATCTACTCGAGTTAGGGGCTCTTGCCTGAGCCATCCCGGTCCCCTCAACCCACTCACGGGGTTTTGAATCCCCGATGCGGCTCAAGGAGGCCGAACCAATAAAGAGACTGGGCTCGAGTCATCGGAGGCTTGCAACTCCACCGAGAGGCTCGGAGTGGCTCAAGCTAACTCCAGGTGGTTCGGGCGTTAGAGTTGGCTTGATGGGGTAGGGGCTCGGGGTTAGGGTCTGTAAAAGACGAAAGTTAGGTGAAAGTTTTTTTAACATTATTTTAATACATTTTAATATATATTAAGGATAATCCCATCCTTTCATTTTTAAATACTATATTTCATATCACTTTATTCCCTCCAAATAAATAACCAAATTTTTATTTCATATTTAATTTAGAGTAGACTAACACTCGAGGACCTTAATACTTTTTTTCATAATTTCATACTCAATTCCCGCTCTGTCTAGCACATAAGCCCATTGTCTCCTTGCTATTGATAGAAAATTGATGTGGCAAGCAGTCGAGGCAAATGAACGATAATTGTGTTGATGTGGCACCGCCATGTCAGCAGAATAAAAAATGCAATAACACTTCAGTCCTTGAATATTGAACCTTCTAATACTTGAGGACATCAAAAAAATTTTAATACCATTAAAGTTCATAAATTCACATTTCATGTAAAATTTTGATTCATTTTTAAATTTTTCTTAGTAAATATCAACATGAATACCAACGTTGTGTTGGCTACTTCCGATTCAATGTCATTCTAACACAAGCGTATGTGCTGCATAGCATGTTTTGTTTTACTACTTGATTTCTTGAAATATTCTGTTGGTGCTAATTTATTCTCTATTTCAGTGAAATTTATATTAGAACATCTTCGATGAATGCCATATGCAATTAAGGTGTGTGATGAAAATGGGGCGAAAGACAGAAAGGCAATACAAAAGAAAGGAAGAGCACACTGATTTACATGGAAAACTCTTGATGGGAAAACCACAGTCAAATGAGAAGTAAATCCATTATAGTTGAAAGATTATTACAAGGCGTGGAGATGGTAATAGTGACTTGAATGAAAGAATCCTAGGATCTCCAGTTATATAATATGAAAAATTAGCAAAGAGGTTAGTACTTCTTATAGTTAGCCGGTCAAGATATCTAGTGTTATGACATTTTATTAGATATCGAGCCATTAATACATATAGCAATTTACAGGTGAAGATTGTGATTTTGAAATTCGCCTGGTGACTGCTGATAAATTGATCTCAATTATTCCTTAGTTTCAATATTGACTCATATCTCTACAATTATGGATACATATAGAATTTTCTACCGTGTAACCAAATCATGCATGATGTGGGTAAGTGGAGCTCTCGGTTCTTTAAGTATCATATTTTATTTACTTTTGACAAATTATGTAGGATCTAGTTAAGGGATAAATTGTATTTTAATATCAAACATTTGGTAAAGTATGATCTAGTTAAAAGAGAGAGAATGATTAGAATAACAACTCGAGGAAGTCACCACCAAGGGCGATGGTTCAATGGTTTAAAACTCACTCACATGCGGTTTGATGAGGTCAATGTCACAGATTTGAGTCCCATTCTGAGTAATATTGCCAAAAGAGGATCTAGAGTTTGTACCTTGGCAATCACTGGCTTTCTAAACTATATTAGGTCTTTGGTCGTACAATGTTGATCAAACAAGTATTAGTACTGACTGTTGAATTCGATTGATATTTTTGTGACTGACTACAAAATCTTGTACATTTCTTAGCGAGGGTAGTTAGATCTCTTTACTGCTATCCTCCTTTTACAGTAAAAAAATTTTTAGAAAGTTGGGATTCTTAAAACCGATTAATTGATTAGTTACCAATGTTTTTATTTATTGCTTGCTACCTTATTTGAATTTCACTTAATTGATTTCTTTTTTTTTGAATAATGTGAAACTATGTTAATTTCTGCAGTTAAATATAATTTGAATTACATTTCTGTAGGGTGACACTTGCTCTTACTTTTATATTACCGATCAACATGTCCTCTTACATTGGAACGACATAGAATCGCAAACATGTAGTACAACGATGATATTCATATCAATTTTTATCTAGAAAGATTGAAAACTGAAACAAAATTTAAAATAAAATGTAAATTTATGAACTAGTGGTGGTAAAAGTTTTTTGATATTTTAAGTGTTAGAAAGATAAATATTAAGGGACTAAAGTGTCATTGCACTTCTCATTTAGATAATATGACGGTGTTACATTGGTAAAATTACCATTCGTTTGTCCTAAATGGCTGCCACATCAGCTTTCCATCAACGGCAAGGAGATGATGGATTTATATGTTACACGGAACCGGAATTGGGGGATGAAATTGTGAAAAAGATTATGTAGGTCCTTAAATTTTGACTCATGACAAATTGAAGTTCTTAAGTGTTAGTCTACTCTTAATTTTAATCTTCACGCTTTTTTTTTCTCCCTATCTATTTCATTCCTATGAATTTAACGCACCATGAAACTTCTGCCGAGTCTTTCGGCAAAGAAATAGTTGAAAATAGGCGTTTGATGATCGCAAAAAATGTGACTATTTCTTTCCAACTAGGCCACATAGACAAATTGGATCTAATGAAGCTTCTTAACAATGGAGTACAGGGTGCACCGCCTCTGCTGTAGGACTCACTGTGCTTTAGAGTCCCATTCACCTGTGCATCTGATAATGCCACCTGTTGCCATATGTCCTTCATAACCGTTTCGAGCCAGACCGAACCGAGCCACATTTTTTATTTGGTTTGGTTCGGTTCGGCAGGTATAGGGGCAGAACCGCAGCCACTTTAAGAAGAACAAACCAAATTGTTAAAAACCGGTTCGAATAATTCGGTTAACTGTTAATCGGTTTTTATATAAATAAATAGGATTTAATATAGAAAACACATTTGGTTCTGTTCAGTTTGAAATTAAGTGAACCGGACTGCAAAGAAACTAATCAAATATCTATTTTAGTTTTAAATTGTACATATTAAATTTTATTTAAGTTTAAATTAGAAACGATTTGATTAGGTTAATCACAATTAATCGAACTAAGAATATCAAGTAATCAACCGAACATTTTCTCGGTAAAAAACCAAACCGTTAACGAACCGGTTTATATGGTTTGGTTATTTTTTTGTTCGGGTGGTTTGGTGGTTTTTATGGACAGCCATATTGGAAAATCTAAATTAGCATAACGAAATTGAAGGCAACGGTGTGTGGAGGATCCTGCTAGGTTAGATAATATATAGAGAGATATGAATATTTGAAAATTCTCTCTTTATATTCTCTTCCATAAATATCTTCTCTTTTACATTCTTCGAGTCAGGATTTTCTACGTTGTATTCTGACTTCCCGGCCTGTTTCCAGCATCCTTGCTCTGTTTTCAGCAGCCTTCCTCTACCTTGGACTTCATGTCTAGGCACATCTTGGCCTCTCTTAGTGTGCTCTCTCTCTACACAGAGAAAAAAAATTAAACAGGTATCCAATCACTCGTCAAAATCCGAAAATCATCTGATTCATAATTAAAACTCGAATTTTGTGAAAAATGAGAAAAATATCTAAAAGAGATTGAAACCGCTTAGAACTCGATAACTAAACCCAAATTCAGACCCGGAAAATACGCTTAAAAAGAGATTTGAACCCGGAATTTGCAAGAGATTATGCGCTGTAATTTATTTTTTTATTGTTTAGTTATCCACAAATTTAAGGAAATTGAATATTAGCTACATTACCCTATAGATAAATTTCTACAAGATTCTCTAATTTGAATGAGATTTAGTTTACTGATGAGATTAGTCAGTGTAGAAAATTTATTAAAAGAGTTTGTCAGAATTTTCCAGGAGGTCACAACTTGTAATCTCCTATAATTCATTGCCTGAGAATAAGGAAAAAAGTTATATGTGTAGACTTACACATGAATATACGGACCTTATTATCCCAAACTATGAAAAAATTTTAGATGGTCCCATCTCATATTTATGCGATGGAGAAGAATCAATTAAATTGCTATAATTAATAATATATTTTTTCAATTTTATGTAGAAATAAATCTTATATCAAATAATGAATAAAAATAATCATAGTTTATAAGAGAATTGAATGCCACAACTATCAGCTTAAGACTTCAGCTTTTGGGTTAGATTTGAATCCAATCTCTTATGGGCCAATTTGATATTTTATATGATATCAGAGTAAGTTTTTGTGTAAGCTCACACCATGTCAGGCCTGAGGATGGAGCTCATGGCCTATGAGCCTAAGACAGGAAAAAAATGTCGGCTTACGGCCAGTTGTTGAGGGCAGGTGCTGAGAAATGAATCTCACATTGGATAATGAGTAGAAATGATATTGGCTCATAACATAATTAGATACCACCATCTATCGATTTAAGCTTTTTGGTTAGACATGAGCCAAACCTCTTGTAGGCTACATAGGTATTTTACAAAGGGCAGCAGCAGTAGCAGTAGCAGTAGCGATCCAACCGACTCTGTTATGTGATGTTTACACTTTTATGTTCAACTTCGAACCTATCAAACGAACTGAACACCGGTACTAATATTACTCTAGTCAACGTAACACCGCTAAAAACCTAGTATATATTCTAAGAAACTAGTGTCCACTAGGCCACAGGCTCAAGAGCCTCTTCTAGCAATATTAGTCAAAGCGAGGCTCGAAACCGTATGGGAGTGAGCTTTACCGGTGATTAATAAAAAATTACCTGTAATTAGTAATAATTAAGGTAACTGCCCATATGATTAAGACCAAATTGTCCTTTTATTACAATTTAATTAGTATTTTCCTATGTCACGTGATAAGATATAATCATCTAAAAATTTTCCCCTAACTACACACCAATGTGTCGTTTTCTTTCATCAACTTAATCATTAGTGCCAAATTATTTTCTACTAGCAAACATGAAAACTTCCCAATAATTTTTAAATTTTAGTAGACGTCTTAGAATTTGATTAGTGGTTAACCATTTTAGCAATTGCCAGCCCAATTCTTAATATGTGAATGAAATTTTCCTTATAATTTATTTATTTTTTTTTGCTCGTCTTTCAGATTTTGTTGCCTAATATAGTTCAAGTCGCGTGAGATGCACTCGCGCGCTCATTGGTCCGCCGCCTATTGATTCCGAATTGTTAAGTAGGCACCAAGGTTTCAATTTGATGCATAGGAAGCAGTTTGGTAAGTGTGTGAAAGATATTACCAATAATACAAGGATATTGTGAAATTGATAAATTTTTAGTGATTATCCATTTTTCTCTATTTTAATGAGATTTTTAATACACTTTATTTTCTCTACTCATTATGGGAATTCCCAGGCTGATTATCTCAATTTTTAGTAAAAAGAATGTTTGAAAAAACCAAGAGGGCATTTTGTAAGAATATTATTAGATTACGAGGAATGTTAAGATTGCCAGGATGTTTAAATTACGATTAAGTTTTCTTAGAAAATGAATGAGAATATGAAATTGTGGTATTTGAAAAAAATATAAAATTGGTTGTGTAAAGTATATTGAGTACAGATAAAATAGTTGTAAAATCGATTGTAATCTAAGAATGTTATGTTTTTTTTTTGGATGTAGAGACTTTACCAACCATACCATAAAATTTTAACCTATGCAATCTCATATTATAATGAACTTTTCAGATAAACGCTGTAATTTGTAGTGTAAAGTGAACTGTAACCTGATGTGACAGCCCACTTTTACTTCCAACCAAACACCCCCTAAATGGAAAAAAAAGTTGGCTTTATTTTATTGGTGATTAAACAATAAAAAAAAAAAAAAAAATCAGTATGGGTCGGTTGAGATGGTTCGGTATATCTTTTCCTACTGTAAGATCTCTGATTCGAGTCTTTTGTATGGAGAGAATACATCTTAGAAGAGACTTAACCTTTTAGTGGACCGACCTGATTCAAATACGGATTAATCAACTATACTTGGGGAAAAAACAACAGAAGGAAAATTGAAAGTGAAATTGAGGACCTGGTTTGCTCCATGCAGAGACTAAGGTGTTCTATATAAGCCAGCCAGGGAAGAAGAGAAAAAGCACACACTCATTCTCATATCCATAGCCAGCAGCTGCTGCTCTCACTCTGCCTCTTCTCCTCCTCTCGCTTCCTCTGCTCATCCTTGACAGAGAGCCCGATCTCTCTCCCTCTCTCTATACATTGCTCTTCTCTACTGATATCGCAATCAAATATCAGAAGGACGGTTTCTGTTGCAATCTGATTGTTGATTTTGCTATCGTTTTTCTTCTGAAGACCCACTCGGGCCTCTACATCCTCTGTTTCTTGAGTCCTCCCCTTTTTTCTCCGCTAGTTCGAGTCCTCCTCATCTTCTCTGCCGTGAATTCTAAATACTCCAAGTCGATTCTTAAAATTCCTAATGAACAAGATATATTCCTGCAAGCGATGCGACAAGAGCTTCCCAAGCGCAAAGATATTGGGTGGCCACATGAGGTCTCATGCCATCCCGAAGCCTGCAACTGGGGAGGGGAGAGCTCTCGGCGATGCCGGTCGGGCTTACGGCCTGAGAAAGAACCCGAAGAAATCGTGGAAGGCTTCTGACTCGACAGATATTCGTTTGATGAGGAAGAAACTCGACCGACCAAAGGATTCCAAGCAAAGGTTTGATACAGCAGGTGCTCTCCTTGGCAAGGCAGAGGCTCACTTGGACCGAAAGGATGAGAAGGAGAATCCTTTGGATATCTTGGCTGATGCTGAGCCTATTTGCCCGGTTCGGCGTAAGAGGTCACTCCGGGTGTCCTACTCTCCTCCCTTGCCCGAAGAACCAAATCCCGATCAGCAGCCTGCAGTTCTATCCTTTGCTCCCGATGTGGAGCTAGTTCTGAAGGAACTGCTTATTAGCCTCATGTTGTTGTCTCGGGGATTGAGGGAGCCGGTGGATGGATTCATGGAGAAAATCCCAGCGCCGGATCGGCTTGATCAGGTGGTGAAAGAAGTTGCCTTTGGACCCAAGGAAGGGCCCAGCTCCGACCATAATGTGCAACCGGTTGTCGACATGGTTCATCGGCAAACCGGGAACAAGAATTCGGAGAATCTGCTTACGCTGGGCAGTAAGAGCAAGGGGTTTGAAGAAGGATGTGGCAGCTCAAGAAAGAAACCGAAGCGTGAGCATGACCTGAAGCAGAACAAGAGCAAGATCAAGATCAAGAAAGAGAGCGCTGATCAGTGGACTCGAGTGAGCCTGATAATAGAAGACGATGGGAAAGTCCGGGTAGCACTGGTGCCGTCCAGGGAGCCCGAGACCGAGCCCGAGCCCGATCCCCAGGGAGATTCCATAGGTGTGGATGGTAAGAAGTACACTTGCTCTATATGCTTCAAAGTCTATGGAACAGGCCAGGCTCTTGGGGGCCATAAGAGGATTCACAGCATCAAGGCTGAGGCTGAGAGGATCGCGGAAGAACCAAAGCAGGTAAAGCTCCCAGACATTTCGAACCAGATCGATTCCGAGGTCCCAGTTAAGTGCACATGATACTTGTGCAGATGATTTCTTGCAGTTCCAAATGATTCCGTAGCATTTATGTTCTGAATAAGTTTATTCAGCATTTGCTCCTGTTGTGTAGGAGTAGACAGTTGCATTTTCTTGCTCAATAAGTAGACTTGAGATCGGCGATGAGCTGAACTTGCTGTTGGTGTTATCGTTGTTAGTCTGGCTTTGTGGAATAAGCTGAACATTCTTACAGTTGGAAATTCGTCCATTCACCTTTTCTTCGAGATGCTCTTGACCTATTGACTGAAATTGATTTCTGCTCAGTTTTCTTCGAGATGCTTTCGAATCCTGTCCACATGAAACGAGTCTTGCGACTCACCACACACCCTTTACTTGTTCATTTTGGATCAAGCTCTTCCAGTTGAGTTTTAAAGAACTTGATATGTTACAATTAAGAGTAGATGGTTGAGATTTCTTGGGTTGATAGAGGGGAAATATTCATCTTATTTGGATTAATTATAATAAGGGGAAGTAAAGGGAAAAATTAACCTCGTATTCACATGACTTATTAATTAATAGACAAAAATACCATTCTCTTCATATCAAACTTGACTACGGCTTTTTTCTTATATTCACTTCTCGAAGTATATGTTGTACTCCAATTGATCATCAAATATCTATTTGAAGTGGGTCAATAGGGTGTTTACATATTCATGTTATTTTCAATAAAAGGAACTTTTAATTAAATAATCTAATAACCAAATATTCGATCTATTATAAATAATAGATCTTAAGTCCCCTACAATTAAAAGAAATATTCAATTTGACATAAAATCTCAAAGAACATATGCCTAAAGAAGTAGTAAAATATTACTCTCAACCCATGGGTGTAGAAGGACCAAAGACAATTTGCATGACAGCCTCTTTTCTCATCTGCACTGGACAACCAAGTATTGCCCTCAATTCATTAGGGTGCTTAACCTTGATCTTCGCTTCCTGCAACGCAAGGAAACAGAACATGAAACTTTGGATTGGTGCGGAAGGTCTTTGTTCGAGAGTTGAGAGTAGAGAGACGCCGGTCTGTTTCTAATTTACAAGAAAGAAAAGTAAGATTATGTTTTTATATTAACTTCGTAAAATGGGTAAATTGGTAATTTTATTTTAAATAAATTATTATTATCTGTTTCACCCTCATTCAACCCCAAATCGGGGGAGAAAAAAAAGTGGGCTTTGGAGGGGAAGGGGAGTGAATAATTTCCCTCCATTCCACTTCCCCTCCATTAAATCGAACTATCCAAACAACGAAAAATTTTCTCCCCTATTCCCTTTCCCCTCCATTCACCCTCTATTCACTCCCATCCAAACACAGGGTTAGTGCTCTCTCTGCACAGAGAAAAGAATTAAACAGGTATCGAATCACTCATCAAAATCCAAAAATCATCCGTCTCATAGTTAAAACTTGAATTTTGTGAAAAACGAGACAAATATCTAAAATAAATCGAAACCGCTTAGAACTCGATAACTAAACCCAAATTCAAACCTGGAAAATACGCTTAAAAAGATATTCGAACTGGGAATTTGCAGGAGATTATGTGCTGTAATTTATTATTTTTATTTTTTAATTAATCACAAATTTAAGGAAATTGAATATTTGCTATATTACCCTATAGATATACTTCTACAAGATTCTCTAATTTGAATGAGATTTAGCTTACTGATGAGATTTGTTAGTGTAGAAAAATTTTTAAAAGAGTTTGTCAGAATTTTCAAGGAGACCACAACTTGTAATCTCCTATAATTCGTTGCCTGAGAATAAAGAAAAAAGTTATATGCGGAGACTTACACATGAATATACGGACCTTATTATCCCAAACTATGAAAAAATTTTAGATGGTCAAATCTCATATTTATGTAATGGAGAAGAATCGATTAAATTAATATAATTAATAATAATTTTTTTAAAAAAATTTATGTTGAAATAAATCCCATTTAAAATAATGAATAGTTTATCAGAGAATTGAATACCACCACTATCAGCTTAAGGCTTAAGCTTTTGGGTTAGATTTGAATTCAATCTCTTATGGGCCAATTTGATATTTTACATGATATCAAATTAAGTTTTCGTATAGGCTCGCACCACGTTAGGCCCGAGGATGGAGCTCGTGGCCTGTAAGCCTGAGACAGGAAAAAAATGTCGACTTAAGGCTAGTTGTTGAGGTAGGTGCCGAGAAATGAATTTCACATTGGATAATGAGTAGAAATGATATTGGCTCATAACATAATTAGATACCACCATCTATCAATTTAATCTTCTTAGTTAGACATGGGTCAAACCTCTTGTAGGCCAGATAGGTATTTTACAAAGGGTAGTAGCAGTAGCAGTAGCAGTAGCAGTAGTGACTCAACCAACTCTGCTATATGATGTTTCGACTTTTGTATTCAATTTCGAGCCTATCAAACCAACTGAATACAAGTACTAATATTACTTTGGTTAACGCAACACCACCAAAAAACCTAGTATATATTCTAAGAAACTAGTGTCCACTAAGGCACATACTCAAGAGCCTCTTCTAGCACTATTAGTCAGAGCGAGACTCGAACTTGTGGTCTCGATCTTATCGAACCGTATGGGAGTGAGCTTTACCGGTGATTAATAAAAAATTACCTGTAATTAGTAATAATTAAGGTAACTGCCCATATGATTAAGACCAAATTGTCCTTTTATTACAATTTAATTAGTATTTTCCTACGTCACGTGATAAGATATAATCATCTAAAAATTTTCCCCTAACTACACACCAATGTGTGGTTTTCTTTTATCACCTGAACCATTAGTGCCAAATTATTTTCTACTAGCAAACATGAAAACTTCCCAATAATTTTTAAATTTTAGTAGACGTCTTAGAATTTGATTAGTGGTTAACCATTTTAGCAATTGCCAGCCCAATTCTTAATATGTGAATGAAATTTTCCTTATAATTTATTTATTTTTTTTTGCTCGTCTTTCAGATTTTGTTGCCTAATATAGTTCAAGTCGTGTGAGATGCACTCGCGCGCTCATTGGTCCGCCGCCTATTGATTCCGAATTGTTAACTAGGCACCAAGGTTTCAATTTGATGCATAGGAAGCAGTTTGGTAAGTTTATGAAAGATATTACCAATAATACAAGGATATTGTGAAATTGATAAATTTTTAGTGATTATCCATTTTTCTCTATTTTAATGAGATTTTTAATACACTTTATTTTCTCTACTCATTATGGGAATTCCAAGGTTGATTATCTCAATTTTTAGTAAAAAGAATATTTGAAAAAACCAAGAGGGCATTTTGTAAGAATATTATTAGATTACGAGGATGCTAAGATTGCCAGGGTGTTTAAATTACGATTAAGTTTTCTTGGAAAATGAATGAGAATATAAAATTGTGGTATTTGAAAAAAAAATATAAAATTCGTTGTGTAAACTATACAAAAAAATGGTTGTACAATTGGCTGTAATCTAAGAATGTTATATTTTTTTTTATGTAGAGACTTTACCAACCATACCATAAAATTTTAATATATGTAATTTCATATTATAATAAACTTTTCATATAAATGTTGTAATTTGTGGTATAAAGTGAACGGTAACCTGATATGACAGCCCACTTTTACGTCCAACCAAACACCCCCTAAATGGAAAAAAAAAGTTGGCTTTATTTTAGTGGTGATTAAACAATTAAAAAAAAGAAAATCAGTATGGGTCGGTTGAGATGGTTCGGTATATCTTTTCCTACTGTAAGATCTCTGATTCGAGTCTTTTGTATGGAGAGAATACATCTTAGAAGAGACTTAACCTTTTAGTGGACCGACCTGATTCAAATACGGATTAATCAACTATACTTGGGGAAAAAAACAACAGAAGGAAAATTGAAAGTGAAATTGAGGACCTGGTTTGCTCCATGCAGAGACTAAGCTGTTCTATATAAGCCAACCAGGGAAGAAGAGAAAAAGCACACACTCATTCTCATATCCATAGCCAGCAGCTGCTGCTCTCACTCGGCTTCTTCTCCTCCTCTCGCTTCCTCTGCTCATCCTTGACAGAGAGCCCGATCTCTCTCCCTCTCTCTATACATTGCTCTTCTCTGCTGAAATCGCAATCAAATATCAGAAGGACGGTTTCTGTTGCAATCTGATTGTTGATTTTGCTATCGTTTTTCTTCTGAAGACCCACTCGGGCCTCTACATCCTCTGTTTCTTGAGTCCTCCCCTTGTTTCTCCGCTAGTTCGAGTCCTCCTCCTCTTCTCTGCCGTGAATTCTAAATACTCCAAGTCGATTCTTAAAATTCCTAATGGAGAAGATATATTCCTGCAAGCGATGCGACAAGAGCTTCCCAAGCGCAAAGATATTGGGTGGCCACATGAGGTCTCATGCCATCCCGAAGCCTGCAACTGGGGAGAGGAGAGCTCTCGGAGATGCCAGTCGGGCTTACGGCCTGAGAAAGAACCCGAAGAAATCGTGGAAGGCTTCTGACTCGACAGATATTCGTTTGATGAGGAGGAAACTCGACCATCCAAAGGATTCCAAGCAAAGGTTTGATACAGCAGGTGCTCTCCTTGGCAAGGCCGAGGCTCACTTGGGCCGAAAGGATGAGAAGGAGAATCCTTTGGATATCTTGGCTGATGCTGAGCCTATTTGCCCGGTTCGGCGTAAGAGGTCACTCCGGGTGTCCTACTCTCCTCCCTTGCCCGAAGAACCAAATCCCGATCAGCAGCCTGCAGTTCTATCCTCTGTTCCCGACGTGGAGCTAGTTCTGAAGGAACTGCTTATTAGCCTCATGTTGTTGTCTCGGGGATTGAGGGAGCCGGTGGATGGATTCATGGAGAAAATCCCAGCGCCGGATCGGCTTGATCAGGTGGTGAAAGAAGTTGCCTTTGGACCCAAGGAAGCGCCCAGCTCCGACCAAAAAGAAATGCAACTGGTCGATGACATGGTTCATTGGCAAACCGGGAACAAGAATTCCGAGAATCTGCTGACGCTGGGTGGCAAGAGCAAGGGGTTTGAAGAAGGATGTGGCAGCTCAAGAAAGAAGCCGAAGCGTGAGCATGAGCTGAAGGTGAACAAGAACAAGAGCAAGAAGAAGATCAAGATCAAGGAAGAGAGCGCTTATCAGTGGACTCGAGTGAGCCTGATCGTAGAAGACGATGGGAAAGTCCGGGTCGCACTGGTGCCGTCTGGGGAGCCCGAGACCAAGCCCAAGCCTGAGGGAGATTCCATAGATGTGGATGGTAAGAAGTACACTTGCTCTGTATGCTTCAAAGTCTATGGGACGGGCCAGGCACTTGGGGGCCATAAGAGGATTCACAGCATCAAGGCTGAGGCCGAGAGGATCACGGAAGAACCAAAGCAGGAAAAGCTCCCAGACATTTTGAGCCGGATTAATCTCGAGGTCCCAGTGAAGTGCACAGGATAGCTGTGGAGCTGATTTCTTGCAGTTCCAAATGATTCCGTAGCATTTATGTTCTGAATAAGTTCGTTCAGCATTTGCTCCTGTTGCATAGGAGTAGACATAGTTGCATTTTCTTGCTCAATAGGTAGACTTGAGATCCGCGATGGGCTGAACTTCTTGTTGGTGTTATTGTTGTTAGTCTGGCTTTGTGGAATAAGCTGAACAACATTTTAATGAGACAATCTTGCAGTTGGAAATTCGTCTGTTAACCTTTTCTTAGAGATGCTCTCGACCTATTGACTGAAGTTGATTTCTGCTCAGTTTTCTTCGAGATGCTTTCAAATCCTGTCCACATGAAACGAGCCTTGCGACTCACCACACCCCTGTTACTTGCTCGTTTTGGATCAAGCTATTCCAGTTGAGTTTTAAAAGAACTTGATATGTTACAACTGAGAATAGATGGTTGAGATTTCTTGGGTGGATAGAGATGGTGCTGAATAATCGATGTGCTGATGGTGCTGAATAGTCGATAGCTTGCTTTATTGAGTCTGCTGCAATGTATCAGCTGCGTGAGCCACTCGGAGATGAGGCTTGGGATACCTCCATATAATTGGCCAAATATCATCTTGCACTTGATATCTTGGCAATATGAAGAAATCGTAAGTCGAGCCCATGGTAAACTATTGCATCACTTGAAAATCTCCCACATTACATTATTACTATGTTGATCTGATGGCCTTATTGTCGCTGCCTTCAGTATTGTTGAACGGGGCAGCAAATTTGCAAATCTCTCCCAACCTCCAGAAGGACTCATGGATGAACTTGTGGTGAGATCCCTGCCTGGAGTTGAAGACAAAGTTCAACAATTGTCTATTAATTGTTCATTGTTCGATAGCCAGCACTCGCTCCAGAAAAGCACCAAGTTCTCTCTCCTTACACACTAGCTCTTTCCTGAGTTTAATCTTGTCCATAAATCACATAAGGAATTCCACAACTAGAATCCATTCCTTTTCTTCTAAATTCGAAAATTAATCCTCTATTCTCTTCATGTTTATGCAATAGAACATGAGCCCATGAACCCCAACACATTATTGATAGGCAAGCATCATCAAGCTCTTTGAGCCTTTTGGTGACAAGATCTCCTCTGAACATTGGTTGTGTGATTAAATCTCACTTTACCGAATGAATATTCTAACGGGTAATCCCACAGAATATTCCAATATAATCGCTCGATGTCATTTAATAAAGGAAGAGAAATACCTTTGGATTGCATCAATTATAAAGGAATAGAAGTTACGACCGAATTTATCAAGGTGGTTCGCCTGACCATAGTTAATGAGGATGCTAACCAGCCATTTAGGCTAGCCTCAACTTTGTCGATGGTTTGATAATAGACTTATTTCATCTCGCCCATGCAAAATCGGAACACCCAAATGACGATCTAAATTTTTGTCACATCAAACTAGAACAACTCTTGATAGAGTCATGGGTGAAAATATCCGCATTCCAAGAAAAATATAAACTAGTTTTAGAGTCGCTAACCTTCCGACGGAGACATGGCAAAACAAACCAAGGGAAAGTCGGACGATTTTCATCTGAGCGATTGAAGCCTCCCCAAACTATAATAAGTCATTCGCAAATATGACATGGGGATCATAGGTCCATTTCACCCTATACGGGATCGGCCACCAATGCCGTATTGCTCATGGTTTGTAAGTCATTTAGTCAAGTGTATGATGAACTTCTTGTACGATGACAGAATGATCAAACTAGTATGACATTTCTCCCTATACATAATGTGTTGCACTCATCCATGCCACATCTTCATGTGGTATCAGTCCCCTTGCAATTTTGCATTAGACCTATGATAGCAAATACTAAACAAGAACATGAAGACAATTTGTACTTTTACAGTGATGCAGTGTACACCATAATAAAAGCAGTGCCTTTGTGTTACGTAAAACCTGCCAGCCACACATGATCACATATAGCAAGACATCGCAAACATTACCATACTAAATGAGAATAGCAGATGTCACCATCTAAGTTTGGGGTCTGCATACTTCTACTTTTCAAGGAAAGTACTCCATCACTTGAGTCACTATCCCATGCTTTAATATAAATTCTTTGTTGAACAAAATCATCATAGATTCACCTTCCTGTTAGAAGACTACTCTAATATCACTTGCCGACTTAAGACTTTGAAATCCATATGGTCACCCATGCAACCGTATTCCACGACTTCCTAGGTGATCTTCTTTATATAACAAGCTATATGCATATTCAATGAGATTTATGGACAACACTTCGAGAATGTAACATAGATATAAACTAATATTAGTCTCCGTATGTCAATTGGAACTAATACACAATACACAAAATTCTTGATTCACATTTGGAGAGGAGCAAGAGCGTCATCTATGATATTTTCCCCTAACAAATCAGCAATTATCCTCATTGTTGGTTATGCACATAGTATTTCAATGCGTTCCACCAATTCCATGCACCTGCACCACGTCTCCCCATGGTATTAATCTCTCTAAACGGAACCACATTAGCTACACCACATCTAGCAACGGCTCCAGTCCCTTCGGATCCTCGAACCAGACCAGCAACAAAAAATGTCGAGCAAGAAAATAGAGTTGTTTCAGAATTTCGCAATTGTGAACCCTTATCAAAACATTGCACAAGTGTTGTACGAAACATGCCAACCGCTTAAGATCACTTATAACATGACAATTCAATCGGTATCATTCTAAATAGGGCCCGCTAAAATATCAAGCTTGACTTGTGCAGATGCCTGAACAGCTATATTTTGAGCCTTCTTATGCTAGCCATTCTCTAATATTCAATAAGGTTCAGGGACAACTTGGAGATGCATCTATAGATATAAGCTATTATTAGTTCATGTATGTCAAACGAAATCGACACACAAAATTCAAAATCTTTAATTGTCATTCTTGTAGAAGTTCAGGAATGTGGTCGTGATACTAAGGTAACACTAAGGTAAGAGTTGATAGGTATCAATTAGGGTTTTTTCTTTGATAAGAGCAGGGAATGTGGGCTAAAGATGATCTTAGCCCACACTGCTAATGGCGGTTAGACAAAGAGAAACAATTACAATGCAAAAAAAAAAAAAGGAGTTAGCTGTAAGCTAAAGTGTTATAAATGTCTATATGAACAAAGTTGTCTATTTATATATACATGTGAAATTGAGTAAGACAGTGAATAAATATAGTGAATACTTTCAGTTGATGTATATTGGTCACGTATATCCTTACTATCCTTACTATATATGTTGGTATATTGATTGGCAATGATCATGGTGATTATTGAAATTCGTGAGTATAAAATAGGTGATCGACCACAATATCTGATAGAATGTAACATGAGAGAACAATAATTAAAATGATAATGACGTACAATGGATGATTAGGGACGGATATATGATATACATTAAGGAGGTGAAATTCAATAAAAGGATGAGGGGCAAGTTCAAATGGGGTGAAATGAGCCGATTTAATAAAAAAAATAGATAAATTCAAGTTAAATTTGTATAATGTTTCGTAATATTTCTCGAGTTCAGGGGAGCAATCGTATCCCTGTGCACCCCTAAATCCATCTTTGTGGGTGCGTGATCGACACTTATGCTTAGCAGAATGTAAAATAGGAGAGAATAACCATTGAAATAATAGACTGCTCTTTTTTTGGAGATGGGGATATAAAAAGATGATTTGGTAGCAGAGCGTTAGAGAGAATTGTTGGGGGTAGAAAAAAGATAATAGAGAAAGAATATCAAAGATCGACTGGATGAGTGATGAAATTCTCATTCTCATTAACCTATTTTCTTTGTACATGGAACCCCAAATTTATAGTAGTACAAGGAGGCGCTGGGGAGTGACCCGTTACGCACGTTCTCCATCTAATTGGCACGGGCTCAACTTCCTTGTGGCCCACCTTGGGCCAAGGTGGTGACGCTGCCGGGCTACCCTGCGGGGCAGGGGTGGGCCCGGGCCCAGTGGGCCCTATCAACAATGATAACCCCCTCACAAATGTTCTTGTAACGATAAATTGTTGTGGAGATTCCTTCATTATGAAAATACATAGTCCATTTGGTGTCTCTACTACATCATCCCCGAATCAAAATCTACCTTACCCAAGATACATTGAACTGTTCGCAGGGTTCGCTTGAAGGAGAGAACACGCAGCAAATATAAAATGAGAGCTTATTTCTAACATATGTAGGTCTAAGCAGTTACAGACCACATTTGAAGGAGAGAAAAAATGAATCGAAGACCACTAACAAAGAGCAGCAAGCATATATAGTTTTATGAATTTTCACCGTGATGATAATGAATACCATTACCCTTCCTACTACGGCAAAGTAGGATCTCTGTGAAACAACAAAAGAGCCCGTCAAAGCAAAAAGGCACAGTTAAAAAGAAAGAATGGAATATGGGTGGTTCTCACCGGAATAACTGGTTGGTGCTTCAGCAAACATCTTTTAGGCGACAGCGGGCATGTCCTTGAGCCATGCATCGAGCGGCTTACCTATAGAGTAGACAATGAACCCGATCTCGCGAAGCTTTTCGACATTGACGATGTTGCGGCCGTCGAAGATGAAAGCAGGCTTCTGCATGTTGTCGTAGATCCTCTGGAAGTCGAGGGACTTGAACTCGTCCCACTCCGTGAGGATGCAGATACCGTGAGCATCCTTTGTTGCCTCGTATGCGTCCCAAACAACAGAGACCTGTTTCACAGTGGTGGGGGATGTGGGCTGCAGGTGGACTGGATGGTCCCAGTCGAACTTGTTCATTGTCAAGTCCCGCTGGATCTGGTCCTCCGTGACCTGCGGGTCATAAATGCTCAGCCTTGCCTTGTCTCCCAGCAGCCCCTGGCACACATCGATGGCAGGTGTCTCTCGGGTGTCACCAGTGTCCTTCTTGAAGGCAAATCCGAGGATGGCAATCTTCTTGTTCGAGACAGTGTTGAACATGGAGGAGACCAGGCGATTCACGAACCGGCTCTTCTGGTAGTCATTGATCTTGATGACTTGTTTCCAGTACTCAGCCACCTCTGGGAGGCCATTGCACTCACAGATGTAGACGAGGTTCAAGATATCCTTCTGGAAGCAGGATCCTCCAAAACCAACGCTGGCATTCAGGAACTTAGGCCCAATCCTTGAGTCCTTGCCGACAGCATATGAGACCTGAGTCACATCTGCACCTGTGGCCTCGCAGAGAGCTGACATTGCATTCACAGACGAGATCCTCTGGGCTAAGAAGGCATTAGCAGCCAACTTGGAGAGCTCTGCAGACCAGAGATTGGTGGTCAGGATGCGGTCTTCTGGTACCCACTGAGCATAAACATCCTTCAAAGCTTGGACTGCCTTTTGGCCTTCAGGGGTTTCCCTTCCGCCGATGAGCACACGATCTGGCTTGAAGAGATCTTGGATTGCTGTCCCCTCAGCAAGAAACTCTGGGTTCGAGAGAATCTGATACTTAATTCCCTTGCTGTTGTGCGTAAGGATCTTCTCAATAGCTTCGGCCGTTTTCACAGGGACAGTTGACTTCTCCACGACAATTTTGTCAGATTTTGAGACATCAGCAATCATGCGAGCAGCACTCTCCCAGTATGTCAGATCGGCAGCTTTGCCTGCTCCAAGACCCCGGGTCTTGGTCGGGGTGTTGACTGATACGAAGACAATGTCTGCCTCTTGAACGTGTTTCTCCACATCGGTGCTGAAGAAGAGGTTCTTTCCACGGCATTGCTTCACTACGTCATCAAGGCCTGGTTCATAGATGGGGAGCTGATCACTGTTCCAGGCATTGATTCGGGATACAGATATATCGACGACAGCGACTTGGACGGATGGGCACTTGAGTGCAATCACAGCCATAGTAGGCCCACCGACATATCCAGCACCAATGCAACAGATCTTCACCATATTTTGTTAATAGCTGATGACCTGAATGCATGACAAGATAGTTTTCAGTCAAGGACTGCATATCCTAGCCATCTATCACTGGTTGTATCAGGAACAAGAAATTTCAAGCGCAAATTCCTTATCCTAGATTCTAAGATGATTAATAAAATCAAGTACGATCTTATCTCGATTACTGGGGCTTTCTCCAAAGCATCCATTGTTTTCTAAAACAACCTACCCAAATACAAATGATGAGAAAAATGCATGCGAATGAAAAGTAGAGCTTCCGGCATATTGTTTGTAAGCTATCAATACCAGTCAAATTGTCATTGAGACAGATACTAGAAATCAGATTAATATCTGCCCGAAATACAAAATTTCTCAAGAATGAGGAGGATAAGAACGGTAAAGACCATGGAAAATGTAAAATCTGCATTGCATGTTACAGATCTAGAGAATTTCATGACAAGAATTTGATAAATGACAAGTTGAACCAGATTTGTTAGCCATAATGAATGTTTCACTCGAAGCCAAAATCTGGATGAGCAGAAAGGAAACTGATACAATCATCATTATCAAAGAGATAGATTAAAGGAGGTTGAAAAAATGGAAACTGATAAATCAATCATCCAAGTTTTATGAGCTGAAACTTAACGTGGATCAACGAATAAACGATGAGAATAGCATAATTGTCAGCGGATCCTATTTTGCTAAACGGGAAACGGCTCAAACCAAAATGGGATCCGGTCCCGGGTGGATCGCTGGTATGCATGAGCTTAAATTAAGCTCAAAGACGAATCAGGCTGCATAGGTCGATCAGAACAGCGAGGAATATCATCAGATCTACTGATCCCGAGCATAAGAACCGACAATTCGATTGGAACAGCGATCAATCAGGACAAAACGATAAAAAAAAAAACCAAAGAATCAATCACAATGCACCAATTTTCGCCTAGGATTTGAAACACGAAACGGACATGAACCCAGACAAAGCAATGATGAGTCGCTCCGAGACGAGAGAGAGGGCAGAGTCGATTACCGGCAGAGACAGCCCGCGGTTTCTTGATCGAAGAGAGAGAGGAGAAAGAGAGAGAACGGGATGAGAGCTTTTGGTTGGAGTGAAGCGAGGAGAGCGGGGGAATGGGCTTTATATGCTCAGCGAGCGTTCGAGATCTGCTCCGAGACTGTGTCCCCTTCCTCCCCGCCTAACGAACGATTTCTTTTATTTTTTTTATTTATAATTTCTTTTTACAGTTTCATAAATGGACAGGACCTGCCGGCGAGCCACGTGGCGGTCAGGAGAGCCTTACTTAACATAAAACGTTGCCGTTTTTTCCGAGGAAAACAAGCGTTACCCGTTTAAGATCAAATATTTTCCCTTGGGAGTAGTACTCCATCTGCAGCAAAATAGAGGCGCGATCCTCCATTGCCCTCGAGGGTGGTCATGTAACAGTACTAGTAGGCTGACGTCATATTTCTATGGAATGAAAAATACTGATACTTTATCAAATTACAAAAGATAGATCACCGTGTAGCGAAATTTTATAATATCATAAAATAATATTACTTTTTTAAGGGGAAAAAAACCACGACAGCAATCACACATCCGCTTCACCCAATATTTTCTCTCCGCTTGTTTTACGCAATGTTTGCTCCTTTGAGATTAAGAATGAATGTGTTCGACATATTCAACAATAAGAGCGAGCATTTCTACCAACACACCACCACCAAATAACTAATATAGTTAGAGAAGTTGGGGATGTATTTGGAATTTTCCATTTTTTCTTTGCTTACACCACACAGTATTCTCGAACCAGCCGAAGCGCGTCTCGAGACTAATCTGCGGTTGAACCGGAATTTGTGGAAAAATTTCCATCGACCATCCCAACCTGAGATTCGATCCTGGGATTATCTATTCGGGGGTCTAGTAAGAGAATAATTAGGTTAATTTCAAGTTGGTATTATTTGCAATAAGATTAAAAGGGTGTGCTTTGGTCAAGCCGGGTCAACTTGGCGGGGCAGGACATTTTTGTCATCCCTAATTATATCAAAACTTAATTTGTATTAAGCTTTCAAATGGGCACTCGCGGTAAATTGTCAAAAGACTAATTATATAAATTACCAAAAAAAAATGGTGTGTTTGGAATTATCACCAATCTAGACCACTACTTTTGGGTCTAGAACTTGACCCGTTTTTTTCCGTTGGGCTTCTGCTTTCAGTTATTTTGAATTTGTCCTATACTTTTACAAAACTTATAACCTTACTCTGTAGTCCGAAATGTTCTTTGCTTTTTAACTCTATTTAATCATGGATTTGCCCCGTGGCAGTGTCGTTTTTCACATTCTTGTCCCGCTTTCTCCGCACGATTAACAAAGACCGGGGCTTGTCCGAACAACACGAAATGAAATTATGTTGCCTCCAAAATTCATCTCGAAAGGATTTTATCCCTAGTGAGCTCATATGACTCGAATTAAATTAGTCATGATCCATTTAATTTTTGAATGTTCGGAGCGGTACAAGCCAAAAAAAAAAAAAACAGTTAGCCCCGCCAGCAGCCGCACATTGCCTCTTTGTAGAGCGAGAGGCCTCCCCGGCTCTGCAGGGAATTGCACTGCGTGACAGTTTGGGATATTAAGTAATTACAGTTGAAACTTGAAATAGTTAGCACTAACAATAGTGGTATAATGGTCTAAAACTTACTTCCATGTGATTTGGTACGATCGAAGTCACATATTCAAATCTCGCTCCGAGTAATATTATCATAAGAGACTTTTAAACTTGTTCAATTCATCTTATATGCTTGCGATTGAATACAAAAACTTGAATATTACGTAGTCGAGGTGGCTGGACCACTGCTACTGCTACTGCTACATTCTTTTTACCGATAAAAAAAAACTTGAAATAGTTTGTAATGAACAAAATAAAACTCATATGTATTTGTGCATAATGCCAAATGTGCTATTTCACGATCTTTTCTGTAAACGTTTTCTCTTTAATGTGCCGATCAAGTTTAAAAACTGGACTACCAAGAGGGGTTGGGCCGAGTGGTAAGCAGCTCGGTGCCGCTTAAGGAGGTCTCGGGTTCGAGACCTCACGTACGCAGACACCCCTCTTGGGAGCCTCACCCGCCATTGCCAGGCGTGCGACCCGGGGCGACCAACGGATTAGTCAAGTATGGTTGGCTGAAAGATGCCATCTCACCGCTGGTGGGGCCTGCTTGGATACCGTGGCTGGCGACCAAAAAAAAAAAAAAAAAAAAGTTTAAAAACTGGACTGCTTTTATGCATGCTTGACACGCTTAAAAACATCTACGTGGCAAAAAACAATTGACTTGACCCTCCAACCCCTTTTAGGGGAACATAAAAAAAAAAAAAGAAGAAAAACAAAGAAAGAAGACATGGGAGGCCATGTGCCAGGACCTGTTGTTAAGCTAATAACTTTCAGTAGATTAGGTATAAAGTTCTACTCTCCTAAAAGTCGGTATCTGTGGATTAATAGTGGGTTTCATATCGTATAATACACTGTCCAGTGGATTAGTCGGTTGTTATGGTGTCGGACATCATCGATATAAAAAAAATACAAAAAATACAAAAAAATGAAAGAAAGAAAGAAAGAAGACATGGACATGTAAGGTTCAATCTGTTGCGGCACAAAAAGGGAGCAACGTGGTCCCTATTATAAAATAGGAAGTATGGGGGCAAGACAATAATGCAAATAAGGTCAAACTTTGACCTTTTGCAAGATTAATGAGTTGGAGAAATGATCTGTTTCTGTATGTGCATCCGAATATTCCATTCCCTATGTCCGTAAAATACTGTACAACCAATATATATCATTTCTGCAACATCCATGCAACATGCACTCTTCCCATAATGTATAAGTAAATGTGTATTAAGGATACAATTTGTGGAAAGGAGTTTAAGAAAATGAGAGAAAGAAGTCACGCAGTCACGTCCCTGGCTTAATTAATGCAGCTCTCCCATGTAGGTAGCTCACTGTGAATGAGTAATATCGAATCACGATTGCTTTTTTAAATGGAATATTAATCGTATTACGACCTCATACACATCCTGTCTACATTAATTTCTAGTTGAATATTATTTATTTACGATATTTCACTCGGGGCCATATCTAATATTCCAAAGACACTTGTTTCATTTTTTTCAAGTGTTATTTTCCACACTCAATTATTTTCCACTCTCAGTTATGGCCAAAATGAATAAGTCTTAACGTAATGGCATAAAACTCCGTCTCTCAATTAAGAAATTGTGAATTCGATCCACACTGTAGAAGTTTTGTGTCAATTTATTTCTCTCCATTTCCTTTTAATGCATTTACTAAGGAGTAAGTCTTTTCCAATATAAATCTTTTTCATGGAAAAAAGACATTTTTAGTCCACAACCTTTCGCGTTTTTGTTATTTTAGTTTTAAATCTTTATTTTTTGTCACTCACGTTTTCAACTTTTTGAGTTTTTACCACTTTAGTCCTACCATTACTCATCTAAAAAAGTATATTCCATTCGAAAAAGAACATTCCATCAAAAAATTATTTTTTAACAAAAATATCTTTTAAAAAAATATATTCGGTCACTGATTAAAGAAATATTGATTAATAACAAGTATTTCTTCCAAAATTAAAACTCATTTTTCTTATAACGAGTCACGATTTGGTAATGATGATAGTCATCAACCAATTTGCAATTAGAAATGTGTCTCAATTTTGAACGGGATGTACTTACCTGTAAAACTCTACATATATTATTCACTTTGTTGGCTTTTTTTCTTTATTTCTTTATTTTTTAAAAAATAGTTGTTGTTAAAACGTAATTTTTGGATGAAATATTTTTTTTGGATTGAATATATATTTTTTATGGAAAAAGTAACAGTGGGAACAAAATAGTAAAAACTCAACAGGTTAAGGACGTGAACGACAAAAAATAAAAGTTTAGGATTAAAATGGTAAAAATGCGAAAGGTTAAGGACCAAAATGTCATTTACCCTTTTTCATTTACAAAACTCACTTAATCTCCTTCAACATAATAAAGCAGTGAACAATTGGTGTTAAAACTTATTAGCAATAATTGAGTTTGTTGATCCAAGCAAATAGCAATGGGAGTAAAAGGTCTTGGCTATACCATAACTAATATTCACACTGAAAACATTAAAAAAAAAAAGTAACCATTGTGTTCAGATTTTTGCTAAAAAATTCAGTAAAGGGCCCGATCTTTAAAAATGTGTCAAAAGCAAATCGAACTATTTCCATGTGATTAAAAGACGAGATTCCCCCTCTACGAAGGTTCAACTTTACTTAAGCCTTGTCTTGCTAATTATTTTACAAAACTAAGCTGATTATTTATCCAACATATAATAAAACTTACAAGATCCAAGGTAGGAGAAAATTTGGAACGGTCATATTTCACAGTTACGTGAGCAAAAATCAATAATCTTAATGTAATTATAACGAGGAATTTATTCTCCGAAACTCATTAATCCGGGTATGTGCAAAACGCATGAGTAGATGGTCCTACTAAGGGTTTTGCCCTTAAGGAGGAATCGAACCTCCGACCTCGTGGAGTTTCACATGATTTATACGCACGTCTTATTCATTTAAACTAATCTTCGGAGTTATTAATACTTATTTCACTTTTTCTTTATACTTTTATTAGTATTTTCTTATATCATATGATGAGATACAACGCTGTAAAACTTCTCACAGAAGGCTGACTTCATGGGCATCTAGAAGAGCAATTATTAATTTGCCCATGTGCACTAGTTGGTAGCTTTCATTCTTTTTTTGGGTACTATAAAATTGCAAAATGCTCTTTAAATTTATGGGAAACTTTAAATGCAAGAAGTAATGAACTTTGCTTTGGAACTCAGGAAATGTTAAGAGTGAGGCTTAAGACAATGATGAAAACCCCCTTTCCGATGAAACAAATGCGCCGCTGCAGATGGGCCCATGAAAATGATCCACGGAGACCAGTCATGGAGTAGCATTGAAATTTTGGAAGATTTTCCCACCCGCCTCTCCTATTCAACCTAGTGAGAATCCTATTTGATCCGACTCTCCTACCCGACCTAGCTACTAGTAGTCGGCCCCGTGACAGACATCACCATTCTCTGCTTTCGTTTTGAACATCCAACTTGCTTCACATCAGCTAGAAGTGCGCTTGCGCGTGTACTCTGAGACAAGTCATATCGACCTAGTGCATCCCACCTTAAAACCACACCAAAACTGACGGATTCTTATGCATACTATGAGTAAGATCATACCATGTCAGTCTTGGTCCTGACGAGGACTATACATATGCCCCAGTGGGGATTGGGCATCAAACTCATCCTCGCTCTTAATAACTTTCTCCATCCTTGAACCTATTGTTAGTAACTTAAACATTGGAGGCATTCTGTAGTAACATGTGCAACGAATAGGTCATGGAGGGATGTTGAACAGGCGTTGAAGGACCTCGAGGATCGTGATGAAGAGGAGATTGCGGGGATGCGGGAGGAGAACATCAAGAGGCCGGATGTCGATGGCTATGGACCTTGGATGTTGGTTGAAATGGGAGAGTAGAAATCGATGATCAATGGAACAAGGAATAATGAGTATACCATGGATACATGTAACAAATTAATATGTGCTTGACATATCAGTAAAAAAAATTATAATAAATATTTAGTAAATCAAATACCGTGATAATATATTAAATACTCACTACTTGTAACATATTTCACATTACATATACCTATTATGTATAATACTCTCTCCCTCTAGAGGCTGAACCGATTAATAGTAGGGGTGAAAGTAGTATGGGTCGGGTGGAATTTTCTTGTAAATAGTAGGATGACCCCGACTTTTTCGAGCCTATAAAACCATACTAAGAGTCGTTTAGGGTCATGAAAAACCGACCACTTCGGGTGCAGGTTTTTTGGGTTATTTTTTGGGACTCTACTTTTAATATAATTGGGTTGGCATTAGAGTTTCAATTGAATAATTTGAAACTTTTATAAATTTAATGAAATTCAACAATCAAGTCATTGTTATGTAATATTTATTTGGCCAATATTATATTATTTTTTACTCTAATATACTCAAAATTAAATATACTTATAATGTAAACACTTTAAAATTTAAGCATATATACTTAATATATTTAAAGTTGGGTGGTTAGGGCCTAGCTGATTTTTTTGGGTTAGGGTCTGATTTTCCCGGGCCGATTTTACCTCCCTCAAAAATTGACCAGTTTTCATGTAGGGCTCCGAAAATTCAATTTTAGTGCGGTAGGCTTGGTCAATTTTTACAGTTTTTTTTAGTTTTTTTACTTACGACCCTAATCAATAGAGCCAATGATGGAAAGGGCGAGACATGGAAGATTGGACTAGTACAGCGGTAACGGCTACTGCCAGTGGCGACAGGGGATCGTTGATGGGGGGTAGAAACGACAAGGAAAAAAAGGCAAGCCCAGGGGAGAGTAGATAGAAGCCCACAAGCCAACTCATCAAAGGAGGAGGAGTTTAGAGGTTCAGCAGTTGGACAGGGCATGGATCCATACGAGTGTCGTAGGGACCGGCTCGTCGAGGTTGATGTAAAAAAGAGGTAAATAAACTTAAGATGGAACAGAATGAAGATGAAGTAAGAGGATACGGGAAATCTTACAACAAGAACTGAATCCAAGACGTTCTGGTCTCATGTCGAGTGTAGTGTCACTGTACCAAGACCTATTCATTTATGGAGGATGCAGATGTAATTAGCTTTCTTGAAAACCCGACCCTCTGCCTTCGAGAACTTATGGAGGATCCTGTCAACGTTGATCTCCTCTCTTGAAGCCATTATTTTTAAGATACAAAAATCGATCTGCTTCGCCCCGTGGGTGCGGTGCAGTGCAGGCTTCAGAACTTCAAGCTCCCACCATTCTGGGCCGCTTGATTGTGGACGATAATGAATTAAAACATTAAAAAAAAAAAGAAAAAAAAAAACTAGAATTGGCCCCTGGCCCAGGCCACCGGCCCAGTTATTTTGCATTCGAAGTGTTATTTTTATAATATTGTTAATTTCTGTAAAAAGCGTAGCGATGTTTAAAAAAATAAAATCAACAAACAGTACTGACAGCTAGATGTGGCCACGGGCCGGTTCGGGCTTGGAACCAATCTTGAACCGGTCCGGTCCAAACCCAGCTTGGAACCAATCAAATCCAAAACCGGGCCTAAATCGGCCAATTGACTTGGCTTGGTAATGATTGTGTTAATTTTAGGGATTGGTAGGAGAATTCTCGTGGGAACGATACTCTATTCACTATTTATTACTTGACTGTGACACGTACACGTGTGTGCTATCTTAAATCTAGCAACAAGTCTTAGTCATAGTATGTATATTGTGAAGAAGACTATTTAAATTTATTCCTCCTATCCGCATTCTGAACTTTGTTCCGCACACATAACTTACACACGACCTAGGAGGTCGCATCTAGGTCACATGGGAGAATGAATGATTATGAAAACCCGATATTTTAAGGTCGGTAATGTTAGATGACAACTGTTGGTATCAGATAGTCAGATGTCCACGGTCGGGATATCTTTGAAAGCTTAGACGGAGAGAATAAACGGAGTTGATCTCCAACTAAACTTGTTAGAAGAGACTTTCGAACTTGAGCCTTGGCAGATATTGATTTCTCGGAATATACTGCAGAGCGTGTTAGTACCCGTTATTCAGTTCATCCAATATGTTCACGGATAAACGCAAAAGTTCGAATATTACACAAAGAGATGTGTTAGTACTAATTATTCAGTTCATCTTATGTATTTTTCTACTAATAAAAAAATAAAAATTCGGACATCACTGCACCCAACTTTCCTTCTGGACATAATAATCATATGATTTTACGAGTATTTTCGAGTAATTTCCTATTGAAAAGAACATGAAACTATATATAGTTATTTAATTACCATCCACAAAGAACCATATTTGCAGAAAATGAGCCAAATATGTATCTCCAGCCCCTGCATCTGCATGCATGCAGAGATTCTAAGCAGAATCTCGACCAGAACATCCGTCGATAAGAAATGATCTCTTCCGGCTCCTCCTCCATGCATCAGAAGATCGAAATTAATCGATACCAGTCAGAGTCTAACAAATCAATCACTTTTAAATGATATTCTCGATCATGTGACATGAATGACGCTTGATGGATGTGACCACTGTGATCAACTCTTATTATAACAAGTATACACATGACCGTGCTAGCGTGGTATCGCGAGCCAATAGGATAATTTATTTTTAGGATTTTTTAATAAAATTTAAAAGGAAAAAATTAGCCCTAAAATGATTTAATTTAATTAACTAACCATATCAGTAGTGTCATCTATTACGTACAAGATTTTTTTTTGGAATTTGAGATTGATATTTGAAATGACGTAAGGTTGATTTGTAAAATTTGGCGGGTATATATAAAAGGCTGTAAACTTGGTTGTACGGTTAATATAACCTGAGAATGTTGCATATTTTTTATATAAAATCTTTACCAATTGCATTGCAAAATTTTATCTAATGTAATTTCTTATTACAGTCAACTTTATAACAAAAAAACTATAATCTGCGATGTAATCTGCCGAGTGAATCAACAAAGTTAGCTCAAGGCTGGTGAAGCGAACATAACTAGCACAAATCGAGTATGAAGAAAGTTATTACTGCAATTAAATTATTTTCTTATTCGATTATGGAGGAAGCCAATCGACATATAAGAGTACAGAAGAAAAGAAATACGGAGGTACGGAAAGTGACACAAGTCAATCATACGAAAGCCAATTGACATACAATCTAACAAGTGAGGTTGTCCCCAGGCTGGACGCCGAGCTGCTGGCAGTACTGGGTGTAGTACTCGACCCGTCTTTGGACTGTTGCCGGGTTCTTGCCGTCGCATTCGAGTGCCCCGTTGATGGCTCGGATCGTGGCCCCAAACCCTTGGCTCAACACGGAGTGGACGTGCTCCATCCAGTACCACAGGCCCGTCCTGAACGATATCACTGGGTCATTGGCCACGGTCTCTGGGGCGTTGAGCCCGTCGAACCCGATGCTCTCGCCGGCCGGTCCATAGTTGAAGTTCCACGACAGTTGGATCGGCCCCCGGCCATAGTAGCCCTTGTTGGGGTTGCAGGGGTACTGCGTGTTGTTCTCGTCGCAGTAGTCCTTGGACGCACCGTCTATCTCCTCGATGTAGCAGAAATCTACGTGACAAAGATTTTCTAGGGTTTTAGCAGAAATCTACTGGCAAATCTTACAGTTACAAATCAAAATTCTTTTTCATCGATCAGGGGGTGTTCATGGTTCCGCCTTCGAACCGAACTAAATCGATATATTTGATTCGATTCAACTCGGTATATCAAGTCCGGTTACCTTAGGAGCCGAATCATACAGAACCGGTTTATCCAGTTCATTTTCCTAAAATAAATATAGTTCAATCAATCAAACATAACAAATGGAAACATTAAAAACCAATCTAAGGTAAAATTTAGTCAAAAATCATTTTTATTTTTACCTAGATATCAACATAGAAAACCGGTTCAGTTCGAATAACTATCATTAATCTAATTAATCATATTAAATAATTAACCGGCATCTTCTTGACGAAAAAAATAGAACCATTAAAGAATCGGTTTGAACGATCGGGATATATTTTATTCGGTTCAATTCGGTCTCTTGTTTTTCTTTTAGCTCAGCTTCTGCTTTATTTTGCATGAACTTGAGTTTTCAGGGTATAAACTGGTACCGTGCAGTGCTGAACTGTGCGAATAAACATTACAGGGATCAAGAGATCTTACGTCCGGTCTCGTGTGTGAAATGAGCGAAGCAAGCCGCGATCTCGCGCTTTGAATCGTCTTCTGATCCGGTCCTGCCGAACCTGGGATAATTCTCCAGGGCATCCAGAAACGCCTGTCTCGAGTAGAAGCTCTTCCCTACGCAGCTGTCGGCTGCCTGCGAGATTATCCCGTTGAAGAATTCATCCGTCACGATGTCGGGGACCGACACGGCGTTAGTCGGTGGAGGAGCGTAGCACGGCCCAGACTGGCACCCAGTGCCGCAGTAGTCGTTCCCGGTGCCGCAGTATCCCCACCGGCTGCAGCACTGGTCCGACAAGCAGCCGCAGTTCTGGGAGACGGCCGTCCGAGGAAGTGCTCCGGCGAGGAGTCCGGCGAGGGCGACTGCGAGGAGGGCGTTTCTCAGTGCGAGGGAGTTAGACATGTTGGTTTGGTTTATGGGAATGTCGGATTGGGAAGCGTTGTGTACTTATAGGGCTCGGAGTCAACGGTGTGGCGGTCTATGGTGTGCGCTTGACATTGAAAAGTCAAGTTTGGCACTACCGATAGGCGCGTTCATTCATTATGGGGTGGGCGGCCGGCCACCACACTGTTCTCTACTCCTTGACTTTTCCTGTTGGACTGTCTCTTCTCCTATGTTTTAAATTTTAGTATATTACGATTAATTCGTGATTGAATCAGGTTAAAGAGCTGAAATTCTCCGTATCTTTCTCAATTTCAAAAAATTCAAATTCAAAACTTTGCTCGAGAAAAAGCAAGTATAGAATCACCTCAACTGATTATATCAATTGTGTACCACCAAAGGAATTAATCTAGTGCCAAAATTACTCACTCACATGCGATTTTGATTTCATCCCAAATTGAATCTCCTCTATCCAATGTTTATTAAAAGGTTCATTTTGGATGTGAGTTTTAGCAAGTATCAGCTCCTTAAATAATAGATCTCTACATTAATTTGATTAATATTACTGTTGATTGTTCAGTTCGTATGATATATTCATAGTTAAATATAAAATCTCGTAACAGAGAGTGATTATGATCGTCATTACTACTGCTCTCACTTTACTCATAACAAAAAAACAAAGGTTATATTAGTTCTCTGACCTTTGACTTTAGAAGATTCTAATTTGAACAAAGACCCATTCAAATGTCCATTTTTCCTTTCGTGCATTTAGTGATTTTACTTTGTTGTGATTTATTCGCAGTGTGCCTTTGAATTTTGGCATTTCATTCATACGTTGTTGGGCAGACTGAATTAAAATTAAAATTTTTAAAAAATGTTGGACGGAAACTACACATTCAAGGACTACACACTTAAAAGAAAATTAATTAAGCATCTGACCTAGTAAAGTTTCATACAGACCTCTTGCAGCATCCGGGCTTGTTAAGTTCTATTATTTCTTCTGAATGGACAGTTAAGGACTGTAAATTTCTCTCAGGTGGCTCGCAAATTATTCCAACAAATATGAGCTTTTTTTTTTTTAATCACAAAAGTGGTCCATGACTATTGAATAGGATACAGAGGAAGAGAGGAATAACGATGCACATGAAAGTCCTACCAGTGAAAATCAAATCCAAGAGCTCTTGACAAACGGACAGAGCAGTTTCACTGAAAAAATAATTTTACCCTCTGCTAGATTGGAGACATGATATTTTTGCCCAGTAAATCCGAACTTCTATGAAAGGGAAGACGAGAAGGAAAATTTTGGTTCATAAAGGAATTCCAAGGGTGACCATTACCAACAGAGGTAAAATAAATGGAAAGCTGTCGATCTCTCAACATAAGATCATGGCAAACAGATGCAAAGGGAGAACTTACCTTGCAGATTGTGATCTTTCACATAACCACCCTGAAGAAAGGAAAGCCGAGCTTCTTCCGATGGTTTTGTACCCTCGATCGGAGACGAATCAATCAAATCTCTGAATTTCATAACATACTCTCCTGTCCACTGGGCAAATTTCCTACAGAGGTTGAGGGTTAAGTCCAGAGGGAATAGCCAGGAAGAACTGACCGTACTGGAGAAGCATGAAGCATATATCCAAACTTTCAGTGTATATTTTTAACCAAAGTTCTGATATTCAACCTATTGTGCTCATATTTTGCAATGTACAAGCTGCCCAACCGGGAAAGAAATTGTGAAGCCTTAAGTTTCTTGATAAAAGGATCCAACATCAATTTAACATTAATGCAAGAATGCTTACTGGGCAAAAGAACATGTCATGTTATCAGAAAAACAAAAAAAATTCATTTAAGGAAAAATTACTGCTTCTGAAAGCATCCGATTTATACAAAGAACCAGAAACGCTAAAACTTGTCCCTTTTTAATGCTTGCATAACAGAGAGGGGACTTTAGATGTTTCAAACTTTCAGCTGTTGCAATAACTTAGAAGCAAGGATAACAGCAAATAAGCAGCATGTATATGGATGGAGATTACATCTTAAAAGCTAACACCGCTTCAAATGGTGTTATAACCGGAGCCAAAATCTCTTTGTTGTCTAGCAGAGCAGTTTGGGCGCATGAGATATGAATGAATACATCGCACTGCCACAAATTGAATTTGTCATAAGAAGAGATTGCCGCTTTCTCTTTAGCCAGTCCAATAACATTCTACAGATAATGCACTCAGAAGTGAGATAACAGTTAGCTGAGGAAAAAAGGCGGGGGGAGTGAGTGGGGAAACATCTACTTAGTGAATAAAATGGTGTTCTAAACATCTGGTCCTTAGACCTCTATGGACATGTCTCTCTCCACTGCTTCATCTTATGTTCCTTTACAACTCTGTATTTTATTAAATCTTAGCAGAATCAACCTGTCACTAAATAATGAAACTTAACATCTGTTTCAGAATTTACCTCAGGGAAATTGGCAAGTTTTGCAGGATTTTTCCTCCCCATAGCAAGACTATATGCCTTTTTCCCAGCTAGTGTTACCAGCTCCTTCAATTGATATATCATATGAAGTAACCAGCTGCAATGCACTCATCAGAGTAAGAGATACAAGCTAACTTAATCAAATTAAGTAATTTTTTACAATCATTCTGCAACTAGGTATATTAAATTTGATGCTCATGCTGCTAACATTTTAAGCACTAGCAGAATCAGAAAATTTCACCGTATTTCGGGAAGTAATTCGACTGCAGTTCATGTCTGCACCTTGTCTTTGGTAAACAGTAATAAAATGTTCTCCAAGGTGCATGTAAGCAGAGAAAGAATAAGAATTTGCAACATGAATTGTCTGTTAAATAGGTTGAGATGAGAGAAATAATTACTTCTGATTCATACTCTGGTTAAGAATGCCAATTCCAATAATCCTAATACTAGAGATATGTCTTGTCTTGTAACCTGGAGAACTAAGTGAAAGGGTTGAATGGATTAATTAGACCATCAGAGAAGTCCTCCTTACAAAATTAGACTCATATTCCCATAGCTACTCTGACATCTATACACACTGTTTCTATTTCCGAAAGCTTCAGGAAATGTGATGAGCAAATTAAATCACCCAAGTAACCTTTTTACGTCAGTGCATCAGCATCCATTTAATACATGAAATTTGATGAAACAGGACAAAATATTCTTTGGAGATATAGATTCTATACATGCATTCGAGATTTTAGAAGCACAATGAAAAAAATTTTAACCCTCTGCTCTGCCTGGGATAATTTAGTAAAACTTCCACAAACATGACTCACCAGATTGCAGTACATGCCAAGAGGATCTTTGCCACATTACCGGTAATGTACATGTAGCCCAGAAATAAAGAAGCAAAAGATCAGCTAGAAACTAGAGAGTTTAATGGAGCAAATTTAATACTAGATGAGATGACATACCGACACCAAGCGTACCCACCAAAATCCCAACAATGTCTATTATTGTCGATAAACTATTTTGTCTATAATTTGTGGACACTAGAGAGTTTGACACCCGTTATGAAGCTGCATTTTTTCCTACTAAATAGGATCAAACTTGTTCAAATGATACTTACAAGAGATTCCTCCTTCTAATAATATGCAAACCTTTGAGATGGCTTTGGCGTCCATCCCACAATCGAGGAGGTGGAAGTTGACAATGAGGTCGTCGGCCACCTTGCCCTTTGCCGGGATCGTAGAACGGCGGAGTCCCAGGAGACAGATGCCGGGCACCCGTTGGAATGGGGGAAGAGGAGAATCCGGGCCGAAGTCTCCCCCATAGGCAAATACATCTCCAGCCCATACTATACAGATTCTGACCAGGATATCGATACCCGAACAGATTATATATATCTTTTGGCTCCCCCTCCGTTGATCAGAAGATTGAAATCAATTGATGTGTGTCTAACGTGTCAATGCAATATAAGTAAGTTTAAATGGTTTGACATCTCTTCCCCTTTAATAATATTGAATTTGTACATGTCATCTTAAAAGAGTTTTACTCCCTTGAACTGTATTTGGATTAAGGGATTTGGAAGGGAATGATTTGAATCTTTTGAATATTATTATTAGATGAGTGATTTGGAAGGATAAAAAAATTAATTTGATCAATTTACCATTTTAATTTAGAAGACTGATCGAACGGGAGAAACTTGTAAGAGAGGTACAGTAGTTCTATGATGATATTAAAACTCAAGCAAACTTATGGTTTCATGATAGTTTTGAGAGGTTCGATGGTTGGGTAGGGCAAGGGAAAGCGTGTTGTAGTCGTGACTCGGTGATGATCGAGTAAGAGAAGATAGGTGTGTTCGTGCAATTATATGAAGAGAAATTATGACGTGCCTAGAGTTTTTGAAGAAGTTACAATAAATAATTTTATCTAAAAATTTATTATCTCTCTAAATTCTCCAAGATTGGAGGAATTAGAAAAAGTAAGGTTCAGAGGGATTTCCTCCGACTAATTTACCTAATCAAATGATTATACTATCCATCCGAATCCTTCCCATCCAAATAAAACTTTAGTGAATTGACCCGACTTGAATTAGATCAGTTGGTACTCATGAGCATAGCGCACCAACAAAGTTACCCCGAAGCTGGTGAAGTGAACAGACCTAGTACTGATCGAGCACGAAGAAAGGTCTTACTACAGTTTACTTATTTTCCATCTCCGGCGATACGGAGGAAAGCAAATAGTAATTTATAAGAGTACAAAGGAAAAGGAATAAAGAGACAGGAAAAGTGACATATCAAGCTTCCTTCTCTCTTCTTATTTCAACTCCAGAAGCTCATTAGCTAGATCGAAGATCTTAGTAGCTCGGAAACCCTTGTTGTGATCAACTTCAAAACCCTCGCAGGTGAGGTTGTAGCCGGGGTCGACGCCGAGTTGCTGGCAGTACTGAGTGTAGTACTCGATCCTTCTCTGGACCGCTGCTGGGTTATTGCCATCGCACTCGAGTGCTCCACTGATGGCTCGGATCGAGGCCCCGAACCCTTGGTTCAACATCGCCGAGTGGACGAACTCCATCCAGTACCACAGGGACGCCTTGAACGAAATCACTGGGTAGTTGGCCACCGTCTCCGGTTCGTTGAGGCCATCGAACCCGATGCTCTCACCGGCCGGTCCGTAGTTATAGTTCCACGACAGTTGGAGCGGACCACGGCCATAGTAGCCCTTGTCGGGGTTGCAAGGGTACTGCGTGTTGCTCTCGTCGCAGTAGTCCTTGGATGCACCGTCTGTCTCATCGATGTAGCAGAAATCTACACAGCAGACATTTTCTAGGGTTTAGCAGCAATCTGCTGGCAAATCTCGCAGTGACAAACCAAAATTATCTTGTAGGATGTGATGTTAATATAGTGATATAAACTCTAGTCACTCATAACTAAAAAAGTTTCAAGTTTGATTATTACCGTGAGAGTAATGTATCCATTTATTTCTCTTTAGTTCCTATCCATGTATGTATTAGACTCGTAGGCGTCCCTTATTATCACCGGAAACAAAAAACTTCTTGGGTGTTCATTGTTCCGCCTTCGAACTGAACTAAACTGATATATTTGGTTCGATTCAACTCAGTTTATTAAGTCCTGGACCATATCTATTTTACCTTAGAAAACCGAATCATACAGAACCGGTTTCAGCAGTTCATTTTCCTGAAATGAATACGATTCAGTCAATCAAATGTAACCAATGGATATGTTAAAAAGAAAACGTTTTTGTTTTTACCTAGTTATGGACATAGAAAACTGGCTCAGTTCGGTTAATTATGAACAATCAAATTAATCACACATTATCACATCAAGCAACTAACCAACATCTTCTTCACCAGAAAAAAAGAGTCGAACCATTAGAGTATCTGTTTTAACGGTTCAAATAATTTTTGTTCTGATCAACTAGGCCTTCTTTTGCTCCGCATGAACTTACGTTTTCAAGGTATAAACTGGCACTGTGCAATGCTGAACTGTGCGAATAATAGAGAGATAAAGAGATCTTACGGTCGGTCTCATGTGTGACGTGAGCGAAGTAAGCGGCGATATCGCGCTTTGAATCGTCTACCGTTCCGATCCTGCCAAATATCTCATAACTCAACGTGGCTTCCAGAAACTCATTCCTCGTGTAGAATGTCTTCCCGACGCAGCTGCTGGGCGCCTGGGAGATTATCCCGTCGAAGAAATCGTCTGTCACGATGTCGGAGACCGGCACGGTGCTAGTTGGTGGAGAAGTGTAGCACGGCCCGGACTGGCAACCGGTGCCACAGTAGTCGTTCCCAGTGCCGCAATATCCCCACTGACTGCAGCACTGGTCCGACAAGCAGCCGCAGGTCTGGGTGACGGCTGTCCGAGGAAGTGCTCCGACGAGGAGTCCGGCGAGGGCGACTGCGAGGAGGGCGTTTCTCATTGTGAACGAATTATTGGACAAGCTGGTTTGTTTGGTTTATGGGAAGGCTGGAATGGGAAGAGTTGGGTACTTATAGGGGTTGGACTCAAAGGTGTGGCGGTCTACGGTGAGCGCTTGGTATTAATAAATCAAAAGTTTGGCACTGCCGACCGGACGCGTCATTCATTTCTGTGGCTGTGTACCCCACTCTCTCTAGTCCTTGACATTGTGAAGTCTCAATTTCGAGAATTTGCTTGAGTAGAAGAAGCATCAAAATACGTCAACTGGTTATATCACTTGTCTGCCAGCAAATCTAGTGGTCCATTGGTAGTGGTGTCCACGGTTCGGCTTAGTTGGAAAAACCATTCCGAACCAAACCAAATCATATTTTAGGACAGAAAATTCGAATTTTTTCAAAACCGGCTCGAAAGGTTCAGTTAACTGATCAACCTGTTTTTTATATAAATAAATAAAATTCACTACGTAAAACATAATCGGTTCGGTTCGATTCAAAATTAACCGAACTGAACCGTAAAAAATTAAAAAATATATGTTTTAGTTTAAAATTATATATGTAAATTTTATTTTTTATTTCATTTAATTAATAATTAGAAAATGGTTTGGTTCAATTAATCGCAATTAACCGAACTAACGATATCAAGTAATTAACTTTTTTATAAATATCTTCTTTCCTGATATATGTATATATTTTATTTACTCTTTCTTAAATATCTCCTCAATACCTTCCATTTTTCATCTAAACAATATAATTATAACTGTACTTTTAGTTGTGAGCACATATATTTGTATTATTTTATTCTTAAAATACAGAATATTACACCACTGGTATCATATCTAACACCATCGGTTCATCACCCAAAAGTACTAGCTGTCGGTACTCTTGGGATTGATGGACCTTACATATATACTCAAGATCTCATTCTTACACAACTGATATGAGATTGGGCTGACACATCCCGCCATCCTTGCTGTGCCCGCTGCACTGCTGTCCCCCTACCCCCTTGCCTACCTTTCTCTTCTTCCTTCCCTTGCTGAGGTTCCTGTCATCCCCGCTGCGCTCAGCATCACTCCCGGCCTCGATATCGCCTTCCGCCGTGATTTGGCAATACCTTTAACAACGGAGGTGTGGCTTCGATCGCGCAATTGCAGAGCCTTCTCAGTTGCATTTGCCAATGCGAGAGCTCCGTCAGTGTCTTTCACTCCATCATGTGTTAGAGAAGCAAATTGAAACCATTCTGGATCACAAGATCAGGATGACATGTGTATTCAATTCTTATAAATAGACTCTATGTTCGCTTTTGTCCACTCTTCATACTATTTGTTTCTATACATATATCTTTTTTTTTTATACTGAAAAAAAAAACATACCATGATTTTTTTTCCAAAAACTCAGTCTCAAACACACACACACACATATATATTCAATGCATATTTTTGCTTTTTTTAAAAGAGGTGCATAGCAAATATTCCGGGAATAATACAGTGAATTTATTACTTAAAATCCAATTGCGCGATGACAGGCCGATATTTGAGTGAAAATCTTAAAATTTTAAGAAATCATTGTGTGGACTTAGGACACCTTAATTTCACGACAAGATACTATTGCACCAATCCCGGATCTCTTTTAATGCTTATTACATGTTTTTTTTTCCTTACTAGTATTTTATTATTATGGAAATTAACGGGAGCATCAATTTAAATCAATTATCCACTAATGCAGATACGATTCCCTACGAAAAGTTTAAAAGAATTGTGCAGACCTCTCCCCATTAGGAAGCCACTTGCTGCATAACCATACTTTTGTGGACGATGCTTGAAATTTCAATGATGCTTGTGTTGCAGGGGTGGCCTACTGCGATGGAAACCTGATTGCCTGCTGGAGCCAAAAAATGAAGGTTGTAACTCCATATCAAGCTGAATTTCTAGCAGTATTGCTAGTTACAAAGGTGGTAAAAGACAAGAGATGGAAAAATGTAAAGTTGGTATCTGATGCCTGGCAAGTGGTTCTAACAGCAACAAAAGCAACAATGCTCATCGTGGGATTCATATAACATTTGTTTTGATACCTGGGATATCGTATGGATACCTAGAGGTGAAATCTCGTAGCTCATTCCATATGCCAAAATGGTATTACAAAATACAATCTGTATTATGGGGATGCTTTTGACCCCTAGTAAATATATTTATAACATTACTGATATTTAAAAAAAAAAAAAAAAAAAACCAGACCTGACTCAATGTGACCTTAAAAAGAATTGAAAAATTACGTTTACGTGGTGTTGTATAAAATATATATATATATATATATATATGTTTCTTCATTATAGTAAATAATAAATGGTCAATCAAACTAGCAACAAGAAGTTATGTACCCATCAAAACAAAGTAATTATTTAAGAGGAGAAATGAACTTTTGATATTGTGATATTATCTTCAACTTCTGATTAAGAAATTTTGAATTCTTGTGATTGTTTTTACCCTTTATTTTATCTCGTTCTATGCCCTTTGTTCTCCTTAAAGCTTAAAAAAAAAAAAAAAAAGCTAAATATCTCCCGAAACTAGTGAAATCAACGATAGACAGTTGATACAGTGATATCTGCACTCTCATGATTTCAACAGATTTTAGATCATATTTCGACAATAGAACTTCCATAGTATAGGGCCCCATTGTTAAAAAATAAGTAATAATTCTCAATCTTTTCCACAAGATAATTAAATCTTAGGAAAGCCATATGCCCAAATGAAATGAAATTTTAGTACAGTAATATTATTTTTTATACGAGATTGAGAGGTTTTATTGTAAATTTTTACTGAATCTATAAAAAGTTGCACCCATATACACATTAAAATCTTAAACTTAAGGTGATGGTACTTAATCCTCTTGTAAATGAGGTTTCCGTTTCTTAATTGTTTGGTATAGTCTCCTTTATAAGTACTAAAAAGTAAGTTCATATCCATAATATAAATTAATCAAGAGAATGAAATTACTCTCGCATCATCTTCTATTATTATATGCAAACGTTGGACGATTTGGTGTCTTTTTACGATTCCAAAACTGCCATCTATCTTATTATTTGATAAACAATTGGATAGGATTTTTTTGTTATTTTAACATATTTGCCTAACAAATCTAATTTCACACTCCACTTTTTTTTTTAAGTTCCAATTATATTATCCCACATTCCACTTTCCTCTCAGATTCCATCTCCATTATCCCACAATGGTAAGAGGGAACCGCAAGTCCTAATTTCTTAGCTCACTTGGTCTCCCCGGCATCGATTTCTTTCTCGAGGTATAATCGCATCTAGAAGATGAAAGTTTATGGGAAGTACTTAGTCGCATTAAGAAGCTGAATATCATACTTGAGAATAAAAGGAAAGAGCCAAACTGCTGTCACTTACTTTCATGCGTGAATAAATATTTCTAATAATTTTAATTGAAATAACACACCGTTCATAGTACGGGTAAACCTCTAGTATCAATAGATGCTGATTTTGACTTGGACACCAGAACTTCCCCAGTGATATAACAGGGTCCCTTGTCTGTTCCAAACAAACAAAAAAAAACCATTATTGATATAAAACAAACTCGTCGATAGATTTGCTCAATCATCGTTAAAAAGACAAATCAATACAGTAATATTGTTGTAGGAGATGATTATGGACTCCTTCTCTATTTATAGGTTCTTTGTATCCCTTTACTCAATTTTTAAAATTTTTCTAAATTTACGAGTTTCTTCTGAACCAAAAAAAAAGTTAAAGAATGAAATCACGAGTAACGTCGTATCTTTTTTAATCGCGGAGAATGGTTCGCACGTAAAATGAAATCAAAGGGAGATATGAATGATCGTAAAGACGAAAGAGAGTTCATTCAACCTACAAGAATTAGATCTTCGATCTCTTGACTCCGAGCTGATTATTCTAATGTCATTACATCAATTATCTTTATTCAGTTGGTGCTCGAGTTTTCTCCAGCACCATCTTATCTCCACTGATAGAGATATGATTCATTTATGTAGAAGCATGCTTGCAGGATAACGATTAGGGCCACCCAACACGTGAAAATTCTTCGGCTCCACAACTTTATTCAAAGCCTGAATTGAAAAATCAATCAAAATCTGTCCACTCATTGTCTGCTTGCATCATTTCTTTTAATTAATCGATCAAAACAATCTGCTGTTCCTCGTCGTGTTCCCAGAGGGTGTGTGTGTGCGGGCCCGTAGAATCAATTCCATTTTTGGAACCTTCTCAAAGTGGCAAATGATCGATCTCAGCCAGCCATGCCTGTGTGGACTGTTGTCAACTGCTGCCAGAGTGCCGTGCATTTTTGCTAGATTTTCAGCATCGATGGGTTGGGTGATGCGAGAACGGGATCGCTCTGAGAGGACAATTAACGTTTCCTTTCTGATGCGGTGATTCCCTCACACGTTCAAATCGTGTCGGAACATAGTTTCACAGCCGTGTACGTTTAGACACGGCATAAATGGCCTACTTAGACCGACCCGGCGAGGTGAGCGAGGAATTAGTCTCGAGTTCAAGCCGAAGAACCCTAAATTATGTTACACCTAAAACAACAACATTTGTATCACCAACCATAGAATTTTTTTTGTTTTTATTTCTTTGTCACGATTTTTTTTGTATCAACAAAATATAGATCGCACATTCGCAATTCGTGTGAGATCTTTGTTTTCGATCCTTGTCTCTATTTCTTCGTCAGAACCGACATGAGGATGAACTGGTCGGCAAGGCACAAACGTGAGTTCCTTCGAGAAAACAGTTAGCCTAATTATAATGTTAACCAACAATAATCTTCAACAAATTGATGTACCTAAATCAACATTAACTGTCGGTGTTGCCCTAGCGAATTTGCAGCCGAACATTTCTTTGACTCCTGCATGGTCCCTGCTGGAGTTTTCCTCCTCGAATCCCAGCAGTAATTCCAAACCAGTAGAGCCAGTCCGACTTGCACTGTTCATGTCAAAGCCCAGTGGAGAATAGAACTTTACGGCAACTACGCAAACTTAGTTCGGTCCATATCACCTAACATTTAAAAATCCGATAAATTCTAACTAATTCGGATTCTCACCATATCAACTCATTAATAGGGAAAAGATTAATCAGATTCGAACGTGAAAATAAAAATGCCTAGGCATTGACCAAGAGTGTGACTTTGTTATCGTGATGATGACTCCAACATGATAAGATGCGGTTTGCTAGCCCTAGAAGAAGCAATGATGTCACTAAAAGAAATTCTCTGTTTGCCGATGAAAAGATGGGTACGTATGTTGTTGAAATTATAAATAAAAAAAAAAAAATTTGTCAAAACTTTTATCCTTATCGACAAAATTATTGACAAACATGGCTTTACCTCTGCTAATTGGAAGTCGAGGCCTTACCGTCAGAGCAAAGGTCTACTTTTTGTCATCTTATTCAACATAAACATATTTAAATTAAATAACACATAATGGTTAAGAACGTTTAATCTGTCTTGTATGTTCTTATATCCAAGTCTTATGAATGGTAGGATGTAAATGAAAAGCTAAAAATCGATCCAACCTAACTTGAAAATTTTAACTTTATGGGTCTTAAATAATCCATATGGGATTCCCAAAGTTATTAATGGAAGGGAAGACGCGGAGAATCGAAGAATTACAGACGACCGTACAAAAAGAACTAAATTGTGATAATTCATTCTTATATTGATAATCGGAATTCAAAAATTTCATAATCATAGTTACTGATTTTGATTATCCCAAATGATTATCAATATGATCTTGTAGATTTGAGAAAAAACAACTGAAAAATTTTAGACCAACCATTTGAGCAAAATGTTTTTTAATCCGACACTTTCACCTCCAGTGAATAGAGAAAATTCATTACCCTAAATGATTCTCAATATGAGCTGCTAATCTATTAGTAGATTGACTAACTCAAGCTAGAATTAATGAAGGTATGTTGTATTATGCATATTTGTTGGTACAGGGAAAAAAGGTACAGGATTAAAAACTTCTGACAAATTGTCGATAAAATATTTTGTCTATAATTTGAAGAAAATATTAATTAAAAAAATTCTACCGACAAATTTTGCTTTTCTGAAATTTTTTGGTAAATTATCTGAAAAATTAAAAATTGATAAAATTTTAACTAAATCCTGTGATTGAAATTATTTAAAGTGACATTTGTTAATAATTTGTCTAAAAAGTCATTTTGATTTTTTTTTACCTGAACACGTTTCATTTGTCGATTGATTGACGATAATTTATGACAGAATTATGACAAATCATTTATCGACAAACTCTAAATGACAAAACGAAGTTTTCTTCTAGTGTCTCACCACATTCTGCATATGTTTCAGATTTTTTTTATGAAATGAATGTTTTATGGGTAAAGTTTCCGACGCACGTAGATTCTGAATTGAATTTGCACGAGAGCAAACAGGAGAGGGAGTTGAGGAGAAAGGGATAGTTGAAAGTTTGGCGACCATTACGAAGCTGCATTTTTTTCCTACTAAATAGGATCAAACTTGCTCAAATGATACTTACATGAGATTCCTCCTTCTAATAATATGCAACCCTTTGGTGAGATCGAGGTCCTAAATTCGAATCTCCTCTATGCAATATTTGCTGGAAGGGGGTTTTTTTGAGTTTGGACTTAGACGATACCGATGTCTTAACTAGATATTTAGTGGTGCTTCATTGATAGGACCACCGTCCCTGCCGCATCCCACCGTGCCTGCTGCGCCGCTGTCCCTGCCCCCGCGCCTACCTTTCTGTTCTTCCTTCCCTTGTTGAGGTTCCTGTTGTCACCACCGCTCTCCGCATCACTCCCGGTCTTGATATTGCCTCCTGCCATTGCTCCTGGCCTCGGCCCCGCTGTCCCTGCTATCCCTGCCATCCCCCTCTCTCTTGGCCTCGATCCCTTCATCCCCGTCAAAGGTTGGTATACTTGTTATTACTTTTGGTTGAATTAGTCGTTGGATTGATACGTTGGTTGGATTAGATTATTGTGTATTAGAATAACCTGTGATTGAGAGTTTCTCGGGACCTATTTATACTATGTCGGGATCTAATGAATATTACATGGAGACGCGCTAGAGATCCTATTGTTTGTGTTATTGCTTGGATTGTTGGATAGTTTTAGACTGTAATTGTCATTGTTTTTGGTTGGATTAGTTGTTAGATTCACACTTTGCTTTTGGTTTACATACTGTAGGATACGGGGAAGGAGATGTGAATAAAAATGGTGGCCCAAAATCATGCCAAGGCTCCTACTTATTGTAGTCCCTTTACTGACCCGGATCATCACAACTGAATAAAGTAGATAATGTGTGAAGAATTTTGTATTTATTGAGATCATACTCTTTACTGGGTGAAGAATTTTATTGAAAAATTTATCATATTTAATGATACTATTTTTCTTCTTAGATGAATTGTTCCCGGTATGAAATAAATCAAATGTCCATTTCTTTCTCTCGTGCATTTAGTATTCTACTTTGTTGTGGTTATTTCTGCATTTCATTCATACGTTGTTCAACAGGCTAAATTAAAACCAATTTTTTTAAAAAAAATATCAGGCAAAAACTATGTGCTCAAGGACTACACACTCAATAAGGAATTAAACCTCTCACCCTATAAAGTTTCATATAATGCACGATGCACTAACCTGTGATAGTTAATACTCAAACTTTAACATGATACAAAGAGATTTCGTGTCCACTTTTACCATGAAATTCATTGTACGTCTCTATTCTTTTTCTCTTGCTGTATATGCTGATGCCACTTACAGTTGCAAGCCAAAGTGCATAAAATTACTTTTAGCTCTATTTAATTAAAGTATGGATAGAGTTTAAACAATTAGTGATGATTGAGAACGTGTGCGCACGCTAGTAAGGTCAAACTTTGAATATGGCTCTTCTACCACTTGCAAAGATTTCCTTAACCGATTCAGCACTTACAAGAACTTAAATTTAAATCCATAAATAATAAAAAAAAAAAATCATGACATAGACCTATTAAACTTTTAAATACCAAAGTAGTGTGCACCAAAAATAAACATTAAGAAAAAAAAAAAGAGACTAATAAAGTGCATAATCACAGCATTCAAGCTCCAGGCTTCTCCTATTTCTTCTTTTCAGTAAGAGAGGGGGAGGGGGGCGGGGGCGGTGAAGAAGACCTCAACATCGTACACAAAATACAGCAACTGATATCCCCGCATCTCTGCCAGACCGACAAGCAACACCACCTTCCTCTGCATCGCAAAACCCGTATGTCGTCCAAAGTAGAAGCCCCTGCATGATTACCGTAAAAGCTTCCCGGCGTAGCTAAGTATGGCAGATACAAACCAAGTTGGGACTAACAGAGTCCAGTGCGTACAGAATGCGCATATTTTGCCTCAATGGTTGAGTAAAACAACTTTTACTTGCTCGCCTCATCATCATATCCCGAAGCTCTCCCACTTCTTCCCTTCACATAGGTCTCTGGAACAGGACTGTCACTCTCCAGGTCGAGACCATGGTAAGATCTAGTCACGAAAAATTCTGCTCCTGATTTGGCAACACCCTTGACGACAGAGCCGTAACTTGTGTCACGCAATTGCAGAGCCTTCTCAGTCGCATTTGCCAATGCGAGAGCTCCATCAGCGTCTTTCATGCCATCATCTGTTAGAGAAGCAAATTGAAATCGTCTGTTCATTAGGTGAGGAGTTAAGCTAAAACACCTCTTGTGGGATCCCGACCTGTTAAGTTCTATTATTTCTTTTGAATGGACAGTTAAGTACTATAAATTTCTGTCAGGTTGCCCGCCAAGTTATTCCAATAAATATGAGCTTTTTTCTGATCACAAAAGAGGTCCATGACTCTTGAATAGGATATAAAGGAGCACATGAAATTCCCACCGGTGAAAATTGAATCCAAGAGCTCTTGACAAACGAAAAGAGTAGTTTCATTGGAAAAACAATTTTACCCTTTGCTAGACTGGAGAGATGATATTTTTGCCCAGTAAACGTAAACTTCTATGAAAGACTAAAGGAATCCCGAGGGTGACCATTACCACAAGAGATAAAATAAATGGAAAGCTGTCAATCTCTCAACATAAGATCATGGCAAACAGATGCAAAGGGAGAACTTACCTTGCAGATTGTGATCTTCCACATAACCACCCTGAAGAAACGAAAACCGAGCTTCTTCTGATGGTTTTGTACCCTCAATCGGAGACGAATCAATCAAATCTCTGAATTCCATGACATACTCTCCTGTCCACTGGCTTCCACTGGGAAAAATTCATACAGAGATTGAGGGCTAAGTCCAGAGGGAATAGCCAGGAAGAACTGGCCGTACTGGAGAAGCATGAAGCATATGTCCAAACTTTCGATGCATATCAACCAAAGTTCTGAGATTCAATCTATTGTGCTCAATTTTGCAATTCACAAGCTGCCTAATGAGGAAGGAAATGGTGAGGCCTTAAGTTTCTCAATAAAAGGATCTAACATCAATTTAATATTAATGCAAGGATGCTTACTGGGCAAAAGAACATGTCATGTTATCAGAAAAACAAAAAAGATTCATTTAAGGAAAAATTATTGCTTCTGAAAGGATCCAATATATACAAGAACTAGCGGGAAAATATAAGGCAGCTTGCATAATGGAGAAGGGACTTTAGATGTTTTAAACTTTCAGCTGTTGCAATAATTTAGAAGCAAGGATAACAGCAAATAAGCAGCATGTATATGGATGGAGATTACCTCTTAAAAGCTAACACCGCTTCAAATGGTGTTATAACTGGAGCCAAAAACTCTTTGCTGTCTAGCAGAGCAGTTTGGGCACATGAGACATAAATGAATACATCGCACTGCCACAAATTGACTATGTCATAAGAAGAGATTGCCACTTTCTCTTTAGTCAGTCCACTAACATTCTATAGATAATGCACTTAGAAGTGAGATAAGAGTTAGTCAAGGAAAAGGGGTCCTTAGACCTCTATGGACATGTCTCTCTCCACTGCTTCATCTTATGTTCCTTTACAACTCTGTACAAATACTAGCAGAATCAACCTGTCACTAAATAATGAAACTTAGCATCTGTTTCAGAATTTACCTCAGGGAAATTGGCAAGTTTTGCAGGATTTGGCCTCCCCATAGCAAGAATATATGCCTTTTTCCCAGCTAGTGTTACCAGCTCCTTCATTTGATCAATCATATGAAGGTAACCAGCTGCAATGCACTCATCACAGTAAGAGATACAAGCTAACTTAATCAAATTAAGTAATTTTTTACAATCCTTCTGCAGCTTGAAATATTAAATTTGATGCTCATGCCACTAACATTTTAAGCACTAGCAGAATCAGAAAATTTCACCGTATTTCAGCAAGTAATTCAGACTACAGTTCATGTCTGCACCTTGTCTTGAGTAAAGTAAAATGTGTGCATGTAAGCAGAGAAAGAATAAGAATTTGCATATGAATTGTTTTATAAATAGATTGAGATGAGAGAAATAATTACTTCTGATTCATACTCTGGTTAAGAATGCCAATTCCAATGATCCTAGTACTAGAGATATGTCATGTCTTGTAACCTGGAGAACTAAGTGGAAGGGTTGAATGGATTAATTAGACCATCCGAGAAGTTCTTTTTACAAACTTAGGACATGGAAGACTGAACAATGGGAAGAACTATAAATCTATTGCCTGCTACCAGAAACACTTTTTATGAGTGTTATAAAAAATAATTAAAATAAGCAAAAACAGCAGCTTTCCAAATAAAAGGAACTAGACTCATATTTCCATGGCTACTCTGACATCTACACACACTGTTTCCATTTCCGAAAACTTCAGGAAATGTTATGAGTAAATTAAATCACCCAAGTAACCTTTTTATGTCAGTGCATCAGCATCCATTTAATACATGAAATTTGATGAAACAGGACAAAATATTCTTTGGAGATATAGATTCTTTACTTGCATTCAAGTTTTTAGAAGCACAACGAAAAAATTTTTAACCCTCTGCTCTACCTGGCATAATTTAGCAAAACTTCCACAAACATGACTAACCAGATTGCAGTACATGCCAACAAGACCTTTGCCACAGTACCGGTAATGTACAGTATATAGCCCAGAAATAAAGTAGCTAAAGACCTGCTAGAAACTAGATAGTTTAATGCAGCAAATTTAATACTAGATGAAACGACATACCGACACCAAGAGTACCCACCAAAATCCCAACAATGTTAGCATCCTTAGCCTTCTCCACTAGAAAATATCTGGAAAGAAGTTTAAAAAACAAATCAATATTATACTAAACAACATGGATAATCCAAGGAAAAATTAAAAAGTCACTTGCGAGTTGTGACAAGAAATCTCGATGGAAGAAATTAGAGGAGATAATATCATCCGACAAAAGTACCTGCGCTTGAGAATTCTTCTCTGGTGAGAAAAGTCAGTGACTAAGCGATCTTCTGTGGCATTATATCTAACTAAGCAAAGACAAAAACAAAGCACTTCTTTAATCTCACAGGGCTATAAGAAAATGAGATAAATGTAAATATGCCATCTTTTTCTAGACTCTCTGCAATTAGCACCTTCTGACTTGTGATAGATCAAAATTAAGAAAAAGTAGTGTAAGCTATGATAAAATGAAAGCATTTTAAATACAAAAATGGGGTTTCACCATCACACACCTATTTCACATCCATTGAAGGTGAGAACAACATTTGCAAATGCAGAATTGTCAGGGCCAATCCAGAAAAGCAAGTATTCCTCCAATTTTTTTTGCAGAGGTAGATTCCATGTCAAACCTCCAATTCTATACTTATTGATAGTCGACGCACTCGTATCATTATCTTGACGAGAGCCACCAGAGAGTCCTTGGTTTGTACAAGAGTTTTCATAATTTTCTGATGGATTTATGGCTGAACAGATAACATCTGCAAAATAAATATTTAATTTGGAATAGGAAACACCCGAGCTCGTTGCTTGAAGCATCACTTCTTTTAAATGCAACATAGCATGTGCATATTCCAACCCATAAAGGACCTGTAGAAAAGCATTTATGAAATTCAGTCAGAAGAATACTAGAACATCTTAATCAGAATCAGCAATGGGAATATTTTCCAAATGAACACAAATCTATCAAATAAAGTTCGATAGTACTATCTACTTCTTGAAACCAACTTAATCTTATCTTATCGGCATCTCTTCAATGTCAACCACATGGAAATCTCAAAAAGGCATCAAATTCCTCAGCCATCTTAGGCCTCACATGGAACTGTTCATAAAAAAGACATTTCATCTATCAAATTTTCTCATGGAACAATTTGTCAACTGGCTTAGCAATATTTTTACTTTTTCTTCCTTTTCTTCCATCCTCATTATCAAAGATGGAATGGATTTGCAGTAGCAGCAAAGATGAACCTGAAGAATCAGAAGCAACTGTTAAACAATCAAAGGGAGGCAAGAAGAACATTATTTTTTTATACCAGAGCAGGCTTGTCAGCTGCAGAAGCATAGTCAAGTAGTTTCTCAGCACAACTGGAAATATTTATAGGAGACTTTCCAAACACAAAATATGCTGGGAGGCTTGATGTGCTGCACACAAAACAAAGAAGTCATTCATATTATGGAACAACGTGAGTTTGAAGCTTAAAAGGAAGATTATGAATTCGGCGATAGACTAGGACATATTATGGAAAAGCTAAGCCTGGAACCATATTGCTACAAGCTGAAAATGATTAAAACATCTGAGGAAACAAGCAACCACTGAGCCCCTGATAGAAAATCTACAGCTATCTTTGATCTAATTGATGGCTAAAAGATCCAATGCATATGGAACATCTCTTTTCAGTCATTTTAATACTCATGAAAACTGATCTCCGTGCAAAATTCAGCTCAAAAAGATAATAATAAAAATTTTCTTACGGACTAAGGCAAGTGTGACCATAATGTATCACACAGTCAGCATTGATATGAGATGCACCGACTTCATCAACACAACAACTGCCAAAAGTTGTATCAGCCATCACAAAGAGCCCCACATCCTCATCAACTTCACCAGCATCAGATGCTTTCAATGAGTGAAGTTTGTTGCGCAGACAGCTCACCACTTTCGTTGAATATTTCAACAGCTCATCTGGAAACTGACCAATCAGAAAGCAGCGGAAATCAGAAAAATCCATAAACCTACGGTATAGAACTCTTCTCCCATGCTCACTGATTTAACATGCAGAAATAGCAGCCAAGCACCACCGAGTGCCCAAAGAAAAAGATCAACACGTGCATCTGAGATACTCTTCGTCCTAAGTAAAATCACTGGTATCAGTGAATTCTAAGAGAGACAGTAACACAGCCTAGTTCAGCAGTGCAAATACAATTTCTGAAAGCCCTTTTCTTCGATTCTTCACAATTGATAATCCTTAAACAGAAGCTTAAAGCGAAGAGAAAGAGAAGGCTGCAGGCTTGACAATACCACGGTCCATCCTTTAAGTTCATCAATGAATTGCCCACGCAGTAATGCCAGTTTGTAAGGAGTAGTTGAATGCAGAAATCTAACTCCTCAGGGAGGAAAGGACCATTGGAGTGAGGAGTGAAGGAAGAAGTTCATACCTGCAGGGCAACTCTGGTGAAGTTCCTGCTGCGGATGTAATCGGCAGTAGCGGATATTTCGAGTCGAGACTCCAAGTCGGACTCCATAGACAGAGCTTAGCTCTTCGCACCTTGGGTATGCGGCAGAGCGAGGAGACGAGAAAGACGGAACGGCGGGGCAAGGACAGAGGACCTGAGAGAGAATAGAAGAGAAGAGGAGGTGGTGGACATTCATTTCATATATTTCGCAGCCGCGACGGAAGCTTATGCTTAATTGCATTATGGTCCCTTTAGTTTGGTTGGACGTCTCAAATTGCACACCATTGCGTTGGTCAGCTGCCTTGATTTGCAAAATCTTTGGCAAGTGCGGTTAGGGGATGGCAATTGCGAATTGACAAAAAGGAAAAAGTGCTCATTCATGAATAAATTTTTTGAAAAACGCTTTTAAAATTGTATTTACTAAAACTCATCTAGGAATTTTTTTGAATAACGAGTTATGCAGTTACCCGTTATGTAAGTTCTTGCTTTAATGTTCAATTGTAAACATATGAAACAAACTAAATTACTAAAACTAACCCGACAACATAAAGTTACCAAAGATTAAGTATAGTCCAAGATGCTACTGTCTGCCCAGACTCGGGCCCAAATAGATCGATCTCACCAAATCACATAGACTGAGTTTTAGACCATTAGAACATGTCAGTTATTATTTAATTTCAACTTAAACTGTACAAATTTATATCAATTCAAAATTCGAAGAAAAGGAGAGGTGACTAATTTGTGTTGTAGACCCTATGTATAATCGATTCCTAACCATCAGAAATATCATATGGAAAATAACCTGAGGAGATTTGATAGCTTGCTAGAAATTCCTTCGATTCCTCTCTGACTAGATATGATATATTTAGCAATAAAAAACTAGTTGACTTATGACAGAATCCAATCTTTTACCTCTTCGTGTGGCAAATACATACTGCAACTCATCTGCCCATACTCCTGGAGTCCTATTTGAAGGAGTCAAGTGCAATAATCTCCGCCAAATATCTCTCGTAAAAAGGACAGGTAAAAAAACGCATGGTCTCTTATTTCAACCTCAGATCGGCGAAACACACAATCTGTATTCTCCATGCCTCTCCGTTGAAAGATTCTATCCTTAACAGAGGGTCTGTTCTTCATGGTACCTCAGGCTTGTGATCTCTAATGGTGTCTCTATGCCCTTTATAGAGAAAATCTAGGGGAATTATCCAAACAAACAATATCCTGTGTTGAAATATGAATCTAGGAGGTCGAAGAGGCAACAATGATAGCTTGAGGATCAGTATCCTTTGTCATTAGATAACAAATTACTAAAAAATATTTAAAATACGATGACAATTACAGAAATGCATATTGTATTACATATGCATTATACTGAGTATAGATCATAATATAAAAATACTAAAAATATAGTAATATATGTATAGATAGAATCGAGATGGTTCGGACCAAAATGGACTGTCAGTGAGAACGGGACATGCCTCGAATCATGCATGTCGTCAATGTAGCAAGGTATGACCAAGAACTCTGTAAAGGGCAGGTCAAATCTAACCCAATCGATCAAGCCAGGCCAGATCGTCATGGGTGGGAGTCGGGACAATTTCCCCAGTGCTAAGCTAGTGAAACCATCTACAGTCACAGATTGGTATCTTTAAGGAGAAAATAATCCAAGGAAAGATAATCGAAGCCAAATTTCCAAATTTAATTTTTATTAATATAACTTCCCGATGCGCCTCTATTTTCTATTTCTCAATTTCTTATTAAAAAATATTAGCCTCTTTAGTACTTTTAATTTATTTTAATGAGTAAAGCATCAAAATGGTCCTCAAAGTTTTGACGAGCCATCAATTTGGTCCCCAAAGTTTACAACTCACTAATTTGGCCCTCACTATTCACTTCCATCCATCAGTTTGGTCCAGGCGTCAAACTACTGTGACGGAAATCTCACATGGCATCTAGTTGGCAGCTGACATGTACTGACAGAGTCAAATTTTATTCTAAAAATATTTAAAAATACCAAAAAAAGGAAACGACACCGTTTAGAGCATTTTTATGCCCTCTTTCATATTCTAACGACAGGGTTGGGAGTACATGTGTTAGTAGTATTGCATCTGAACAGCAGGAAGAAGAGGTTGAAAGAATCCAAAAGGCAACTAAATAGTGTCGTTAGAATATGAAAGAGGACACCAAAATGCTCTAAACAACGTCTTTTCCTTTTTTGGTATTTTTAAATATTTTCATAATAAAATTTGACTCCGTTAGTACATGTCAGCTGCCAACTAGATGTCACGTGAGATTTCCGTCACAACAATTTGATGCCTGGACCAAACTGAGGGATGGAAGTGAATAGTGAGGGTCAAATTGATGGGTTGTAAACTTTGGGGACTAAATTGATGGTTCGTCAAAATTTTGAGGATCATTTTGATGGTTTACTCTATTTTAAAATTAGTAGTTATTTTATATGTACTATGTTCACTATCTTGGTTATGACTACGGGTTCTACATTCGGGCTAACATAGTGATACTCTGTAAAATCAATATCAGACTTATGAGAGGTTTTGTCCATTTTCTTTAATAGGTTATGGTGCTCGTGCCCGATATGTCACTTAGTTCTCAATACCCACTTACACGTGGTAACGTGGCTACACTTCCCACTTGCCTTTGATTGGTAAATACCAACTATACACTTAAGTTTCTAGATAAGTATGATCTTAATTCCTTGTATGCTTGGTGAAAATTTAACAATAACCATGCTCTCAAATCAAAAGACCGGTCACTAGGATTTTGAGAATAGGGATGATCGGGTCCGAGTATCCTGTATCTTTTCATGATATCCAGATCATACCTTATATAAAACCGGTTCCAAAATTTTGGATTCAGACTCTGCCCTATTGAATCTTGAAATCTTTCATGTATGAAACTTATAAGATACTACGTATTCCGAATGCTCTATTAAAATATATTTATTATTTAATCTTTTACCTATATAATATGAATCAATTTCACATTTTTCAAGATTATTGTTATTTTATTTAGTTTTCATCATAATCAAATACGTATAATTTTAAGTATGTTTACATTATGTTTAGGAATTATTTATTACCAATTTTAAATTACAAAGATATTTTACACAAACTTTATTAAATATACTTATTTATTACGTCAAATGAAAGTTCATCGACTTAAGAATATAAGTGTTTAAATAGTCCGTTAATTGGATTTTAGAATATAAAAGTTTAAACAATTTGTGAATTGAAATTCAAACAAAAAAGTTATTAACAACTAAAATTAACAATACAAATCAATTAACATTAGTTCCGACTCTGGTAACCAATCAGTTCCTAGATGCATTTACCTGGAACCAACCCTTTTTCATTGAAATTTACTCGTTCCTACTGGTTACGGATCTACCTTGAATCTGTGCACACCCTATTATTTGAGCCCGTTGCGTGAATTTTGCTGGATTTGGCCTCCCCAGTGCAGGAGTATATGCCTTCTTCCCAGCTTGCGTTATCAGCTCCTCCATTTGGTCAATCATATGAAGGTAACCAGCTACAATGCACTCCAAATACTAAGAGATACAAACTCAATCAAAATAAGTATTTCTTTTTCTTTTGCATGCATTCTGCAACTGGATATATTAAACTTGATGCTCATGCCATTAAGCATAAGCAGATTTAAGAAATTTCACCACATTTCAGGAAGTAATTCGGAGTGCGCTTCATGTCTGCACCTTGCCTCCAGTGAACAAAAAGTGAAAACGTTCTCCAGTGCATTTCATTTTCAGCAGAGAAACAATAAGAAATTGCGTCATGAAAGGTTTGATAAATACGTTGAGATGAGAGAGACAATTGTTTCTGAAACTTACTCTGGTTAAGAATGACAATTCGAATGATCCTAATACTTTGAGATATGGCATTGTTGTCTTGTAATTTGGAGAAGTAAGTGGAGGAGTTGAATGGATTAATTAGACCATGAGAGACTTCTACAAAATTAGGACATGAAAGACTAAACAATAGGGAGAACTATAAGTACTGCCTGCTACAAAAAACACCTTTTTTTCTTAATCAGTGCAATAAAAAATGATTAAAATAAGCCGTTATTCAAATCAAAGGAACTAGACAGACATTTACATCAGCACTCTGACATCTACATGTACTGTTTCCATTTTCAAAAAACTACAGGAAATCTGCAGAGCAAATTAAGTCACCATTTTATGTCAGTGCATCAGCATCCGTTTGATACATGAAACTCGATGAAACGGGAAGAAAAAACATTCTTTGGAGATAGATTCTTTGCACGCATTCAAGTTTCTAGAAGCACCCTGAAAACATTCCTATCCCTCTGCTCTGCTTGGCATGATCTAGCAAAACTAAAGTACCACAAAACATGACAAACCTGATCGCTATAGATGCCAAAAAGACCATTGCCAGATTACCAATAAAGGCCCCAGAGAGATTAACGCAGAAAATTTAATACTAGTTGATGAGACAACATACCGACATGAAGAGCACCCACCAGAATCCCAAAAATTTTACGATCCTTAGCCTTCTTCCACCAGGAAATATCTGGAAAGAATTTAAAGCTCAGTGCAATCTTATGCTTAACAACATGGATTATCCAAGGAAAAATTATAGTCACTCGTGAGTTGTGACGAGAAATCTTGATGGAACAAATTAGCAGACTGTAGAAATGAGAGCGAGATGATATTATCCAACAAAAGTACCTGCACTAGAGAATTCTTCTCCCTTAAGAAAAATTGGTGACAAACTGATCCTCTGTGGCATTATATCTAACTAAGCAAAGTCATAAAAAAAACGGTGCTTTAATCTCATAGGGCACTAAGAAAATAAGAGACAAGTCAATATGCCATCCTTTTCTAGATTCTCTGCAATTAGAACAATTCTGACTTTGAGATTGTATGCGCGTTTCCATTTGGCAAAAACCAGAGACGCATGGCAAAGTGCGTCTTAAATGTAAGCAGATCATATGCTGCTTTTACATGCAATACAATAATTTTCCAAATATAATGCTTTTCAAATGAGGCCTTGTGTCCCTGGAAGAACGTTTTCTTGCAGAGCTTGTCTAAATCTCCCAACTGTAAACCTGGCAGTCCCCTTTATTCCCCCGGATGTTTTTGTCCAATTCCATGTAAAATAAAAGAATTCCCTCTGAATGTTAATGTCTTTTCCTCAGCTTCCACACACCATAGATGTCCTCGAAGCTCCAAATTTCCCTTCATTCCTGCTGTCTCCCAAACAAACTTGAAGAGCCCAAGAACTCTATCCATCTGCTTGACGCCATTCCAAAGGATATACTCCTGATCTGATGTCAAAATTCTTCCCATGTATATGCAAACCTTACTCCTATCTGTGGGCCCACAAATCCCTCCACAAATATCAACCATAATGGTCCCAACACGACCATAGAGATAGTAATATAGAAGGGCAAATAAGCAAGGAGAAGAGTGGCCCAATGCTTTGGAGAGTTTCCTTTGAAGTAGGATTTCTTGGTGTCGAGAGTCTCTGTATCCGATATTTCTATCTATCAAAACATCCTTGATCTGTAACAATCCGTCCTTCATCTCCTCGAGCTTTCTAACATGAAGTAGAAGTCCCTTCTCATTCTTCAAGCACTTTATCAGATCATTGAACATCTCAAGAACATCCTCCCACTTACGCAAGTAAGGGGCCTCGAGACTTTTAGTAGGCTTGAGTCTCATCCATGAAGTGGAATCGACATCAGAAGAAGTAACAGTCTCCTCCAAGAACTTTAGACACACGGATACAATTTGCTGGCCTAAGCTAGTAGGTCTGCTTGGGCATTGGCAATTAAGATAATCCAAATCAGCCTTTAATTGGTTCAATATCTCCATGATCACGCCTGTCCATATTTTTGCCTGTGTGATCTGAGGGCAAATTGTTTGCCTCACCAACTTCCTCTGTTGAGCAGAAACTTTGAGAATGTCACTTACTTGGGTAAGCGAGCTTATGATAATGGACTGCCTTTCACTAGTTTGACTGAAATAAGCTGAGGAAGCAGAACTTGAATTCATGGAAGAGGCCGTAGGGCCTCTTTTCAATTTTTGCTGGATTGCTGGAGAACCAATGAAGGCCTTGACAAGACACTTGAATCTATGCATCTTGCAATTGACAAGATCATCAAAAACAACTGAATGATCCTTGATATTCCATAGCCTTCCATCAACTTCATCCAAGTCTTTCAACGAACTGCTCAATTTCAACATTTCTGTGAATGCCTTCCCGTACCACTTAGCCGGAAGAAGTGCTTCGCGGGGTTCTTCAACACAGTGATAGAGCATCACATTGAACAATCCATTCATTTTATATCTGATATGCTTTTCGCTTAAGAAATTGCGTCCTGCATGCCTATATGCCATTATACATCAGCACGACCCAACTCCATTTAAAACTTGTTTCGAGTGATTTTTGCCCTGAAGGAAAAAAAACTAATGAGCTAGATTCATCCTTCGAGCCATTTCATGCATGCCAATTTATGAGCAGATTTTGTTAAATAGACCACAAATAAACCTGAGATTAAAAATGCAAATTAGTAATACGATAGCTACTGACATACAATTAATAAAAATATGATTGAATGTAAAGGTCTAAAACAAGGTTACCGAATGGAGATTTGCTGGAGTCCTGAACTCGATTTGTAAATGAATTTGGAAACCGCACATCTCTAGGGATCAAAATTATTATATGCAACACTATAAGTTAATTTCACAAAAAACCATAGACCTACTGTACAGAATCTGCAACCAAGCTCCACCGAGTAACCGAGAAAAAGATCAAAATATGCATCTGAGATACCTTCCTCCGAAGCAAAATCACTAGTATCAATGAATTCTAAGAGAAACACTAACACGGCATAGTTTAGTAGTGCAAGCAGAATTCTAAAAGCGCCTCCACCGATAATTCTTAAATAGAACCTAAGAAAAGAGAAAGAGAAGGCTGTAGATTCTAAAGACATGCACTTGATTGAACATTTTTGACGATACCTCACTCCCTCCTTTTGGGTCATCAAAGAATTGCCTCACAGATATATCGGTTTCTGTGAAAGTGACTGAATGCAGAAATCTAAATCCTTGAATAGGAAAGGAGCTCCAAAGTGAAGAAGTTAATACCTACAGTGCAACTTCTGTGAAATTCCTGTTGTGGATGAAATCGGCGATGGCTTATATTTTGATTCAAGACTCCAACTCGGACTCCATACCAAAGCTTAGCTCGTCACACTATGCCAATGCATTAGGAGGATACAAAAAAGATGCAATGACGGTGAGCAGCAGTATCAGTTGAAAAAACAGAAAACTGAATTCGAAAAAACCAATCAAGATTGTTCCAAAAAAACTGAATTTTTGGGATCTTCCATAAAATTCAGTTGATTTTTGAGATGAGAAAAAACGAACCAAAAAAGTCATGCCCTAACCTGGAAAAACCATCATGGCCCAAACCACTCGAATTTCATTATTGTGCATACATACTTTTAATCTTATAGTAATTTGTGTTACAAGTATAATCAATTTTTTAATACATTAGGATCATAACTAATAGATTTTTTTTGAATATATAAAGTGTAATCATATCTAGATTTAATGAGGTGTAAAAGTTTTATCCATTTAGAGTCTGTATACTTGAATTACCGAGCCTTTGTCCTTTATTTGTTGATGATAAATTTGTAAAAGTTTTCAATTGTTTAATTGAAATCATAATATCAACCTAATTGTGTATTGAAAATTGGGACCTGAAAAAACCGCACCCAAACGGTTGTTTTTTCATTACACCAAATGATTTTTAGGACTAAAAAAATGGTCCAAAAAATTCGGGAGCCGACTACTTATGAGAAAAATCCACCTGCCCTATGCCACTTTCACTCCTAGGGGCAAGGAATTGAGAGAGAAGAGGAAGGAGCTCTACTTACCATATATTTTGCAGAGGTGACAGAGATTTAGGCTTTATTGCATTGTCGTCATTGTAGTTTGGTTGGACATCTCAAAGTGCACCGCGCATCAGCTGTCTCCATTTGTAAAATCTTAGGCAAAGTTTCATCTTGGGACGGCAAATTGGTCCAAGTTGGGTAGGCATGGACCGTAGTAGTGGCGGTCTTTTCAGTCCTGCTATATAATGTTCTAGTTCTTGAGCTCAACCACAAACATATTAGATAAATTAAACAACCAAAGAATCACCGACCCCACAACAACAACACAGGCAAAGATCTAATATATTTCACACAGGTCGGTGCCCATTAAATTCAAATCCAAATAGCATGCTTCTAATAAATGTTTTGACATGAATACATGGACGGAAAACAACCTTGAATGTGAGTATGATTGGTTGGAACCACTACTCCAATGTTAACTGGCTTGCAACCAGCCTGTATATGTTAGGAACACTAATGGCCGCAGTTAGGTCTGAAAAGTTGAACCGTTGGACCGGACCGTTTTAGGCCCGGAACCATGAAGCAACCCAAAAACATAATTACGACATGCCATACTTATAAGTAAATTAATGAATTAAGCTTCAAGTTTAAAAGTACCAGCGGTCCAAAATGACTTCAAAGAGAGACATATAATCAATTAAATCACAAACATGAGACGAGGTTTTTCATTACTGATTTGAATGAGGAAATAAAAAATCACACTAACCACAAGAAATATCAGATCAGCAAAAGGTTTCAAGCAATTAACTTGTAATTATAAGTAACCATATTTCAAATGGACATGAAAGACTAGTAACATAATCAAATTTAGTGAAGATTCAATATACTATCTTGCGTCATCCAATCTATACCAAAGTCATCATCCATATCTCGATTAAGCTTGTTCGTACCATGATTTGAACATCCATGCCATTCAAAGGATTGACCTACAGCACTTTCATCACTATTATTGGCTTGAAATTGATATTTTTACTATTACTTGTACGTTTACTGGGTGATTAGGTTGCGGATGCAATGAAAAATGGTTCTGAACTAAGACCTGAAACTTATCAATAATCTTCACCAGTAAATCCCACCATTATCTGCTCACGACTTCAAGAACTCTCCTTCCATCTTAGAGTGCTTGCCTTATCCATCTAGTGTCAACCAAGCAAATAATCAACCGTCAATTTTCCCTCAAGATTCTGATGTAACAAAGAGAAGTTGCAATTTGATTTACTCTCACACCTCTACTTTATCAATGCTGGACATGATCAACATAAACTTAAAATAATTTCAGCAAGACAACTTTCTGTTGCATTTGGATCATTAACTTACTTTTGTACATGTTTCTTCAGCTGCTTGCAATCTTGTGAAATGAAATGAATTTCAGACTAGCTTCGTGGAAGGTTATAATTAAGAAGATACAATAACCAGGACCTAGTAGTTCTACTAAATGTTGAACAAACTAGATCAATACTATCTAATTTGATGAAGGTGCCAGCTTGCTACTTTCTATAATTTACAGAAATATACATAAAACACCTCTTTGACGAAAATTCAGCCCATTGAACCATTAAGCCATCAGCGATCCGGGACGTTAATACCATGTTTTTGGTGTAGCAACTGTTATTGTACCTTCAGAGGTTAACCAGGGGGGTAAAGGATATCTAGAAGTTGCTACTAAGATAGAGGACTTAAAAGGTCACTGAAGAATTACACACCCCCAATATTCAGCAATCAAGGAACACCTACTCAGTTCTAGTTTCCAGCTCGGTCCTGTCATGTTAATTTTTCAAGTTTTTAACGACGGGCATTTGCCTAGCAGAGTTCATTCAAAGATTACCCTGGAAAACTATGAAATATTGGATTAGGTGATAATTTTATTGTGGCTTTCATTTTATTATAGCTCAACTATTTAATCACTGGGATGATTCTGTCAATGGAGGCCTTCTATTGCTTTGAAAGGGTCGCACTGGTAGAGAAAATTTTGCCATATGAGCGCTCAATAGGAGAGTGAAGCATCAATAGTTTAAAAAAATCAATATGAGAGTGAAGCATCACCCACGTACTGAAACAACCGCACATTAATCAGAACAAAAAAATCTCGGACAGCTCAAGAAGGACGAACACCAGCCGCATAGAGTAGGACGAAGATTAAACGCTAATCAGCTCGGAACAAAAGCAAACTCACATCAGCAGCAAACCTCTCGGACAGCTTTCGCATAGAGAAAGGCAGGACGAAGATCAACCTCAATAACACACGAACTTGAAGGCAGCATTGATTAGAGAAGGGAGAGGAAAATTTGCCTTTCCCTTGTGACTAAACTCGACCACCGCCGGAATCGGAGAAGTGAGGTAGTGCAGGCAGATAACTCAAGGTCCTCTCAATGCCGCCGCAGCTTCCCACACGATATCAGAGTAACGATTAGTGTTTGCCCCCCATTTTTAATAGGTCGATCGGTTTATTGACCGGTTTTCGGTGGTCGTTGAAAAATTTAAAAACCGGCCGGGGAAGGGGTCCGACCGGGTCTTAAATCCTTCCCCTTCCCCTTGAGGATTTCCAATTTGACTGTCGAACTCTCCCTCCCCCCCTTTTTAGCTCAAGTGGCTATCGAACTCTCGCCACTTGATGAAGAAGTCGATGTTGAGAAGGAAGAAAACCGGCGCCAGTTCATCTTATTCTCCGCTGAATCCTGTTTTCCCTTACCGTCTTCACCCCGTAAGCCCTAAATCCCCTTCCATCTTCTCAGTTCACTACTTTGGCAGCAATGGTAGATCCCTCCTGCCACTTCCATGTCGAAATTTTCGTTCTGTACCTGGTTCGATTTATGAGGTGAAAGAGGCTGATCGGGAGTTTCTGAGCGCCGTGAGGGACAAGTGCAGAACTGGCGGTGTGGGTAGTCTCGACGATGCTCTTTCTTGCTTCGGTAGGATGATGGAGATACGCCCTTTGCCTTCAGTCGCTAATTTTACCCAACTTGTGGGGGCTGTTGCTCGGATGAAGCATTACTCCGATGCCATCTCACTAATCAAGAGGATGGACGATGTTGGGATTGACGTCAACATCTATACCCTCAGTATCTTGATAAATTGTCTCTGCCAGCTGGAAAGGGTGGACCTTGGGTTCTCTGTTCTGGGCCGGATCATAAAGTTGGGGCTTGTACCTAATTTGATTACCTACACCACTCTGGTCAACGGGCTCTGTACGGATGGAAAGATTTCTCAGGCCGTGGCCCTAGTTGATAGCATGGCAGACTGTGGAGTTGAGCCTGGTGCAGTCACCTATGGAGCCGTAATCAAGGGTTTAGTGAGGACCGGAAAAACGGAACTGGCCATTGGGTTGCTTGAAAGATGGGATGGGGACTCCTCTAGGCTCAATGTCATTGCATACAACACGGTCATAGACGGTCTTTGCAAGGGGGGCGAGTAAAGAAAGCTTGTGACTTGTTCAATAACATGGCCTGCAAAGGCATTCAACCTAGTGTTATCACCTATAACTCGTTGATTCATGGATTGTGCTGTTCAAGACACTGGAAACAGGCTGTTGCTTTGTTAGTCAAGATGATCGATAAAAGATTGCAGCCAAATGTGCATGTCTACAGCACTCTTATCCATGGTTTATGCCATCTAGGCCAGTGGGGAGAAGCCAACTTTCTTTTTCAGCAGATGATAAGAGAGGGCATCCACCCAAATGTTGTAACTTATTCTTCATTGTTTCATGCTCTTTGCACTTCGAGTTGATGGGAAGAGACTCAAAAATGGCTGTTCCATATGATTCAGCAGAAGATATTTCCAAATGTCTCGACGTATTCAACTCTTGAGGATTCGCTTTGCAAAGAGAGAGTGGTTTCTGTAGGAGAACATGTTTTTCGTGACATGATTCAAAGAGGTGTTAAGCCTAATGTAGTCATGTACAACATACTGATTGATGGATATTGCCTTCGAGCTCGCATGGAGGATGCCAGTAAGTTATTTGTTTTGATGGTTGAGCAGGGTTGCTATCCTAATGTTATCACTTATAACACATTGATTAATGGTTATTGCAAGCGGAAGAGAATGGATAAGGCAGAGAGTTTATATGCAGAAATGCTAGACAAGGGTTTAATTCCAGATGTTGTGACATGTAACAGTCTCATAGGCGGTTACTGTCTCGTGGGAAATGTTCATGCCGCAAAAGAGCTTTTTCATAGGATGCGAGCTACTAGGCAACTTCCAAACCTTCAAACATATGCTATACTAATGGATGGCTTATGTAAAACTGGGGATCTCGACGCTGCAAGAGCATTGCTCCAGCATATGGAAGATGAGAAGTTGAGTCCGAATGTTAAAGTTTACAGCATCCTCATCAGTGGCTTATGTAAGGGTGGAAAACTAGAGGAATCCAGGGAACTTTTTTACTCTATGAAGGCAAAGCAGCTAAAACCCAATGTTATCACATTTAATACTCTGATAAACGGGTTGTCTAGAGAAGGCAGAATAAATGAGGCAAGTAAGTTGCTGGAAGATATGAACGAAAGTGGATGCTCTCCAAGTGCTGCAACATACAATATTTTAATTAGAGGACACCTTGAAACTAATGACTATTCAAGGGCTGCCAAACTTTACCAAAAGATGGTTGCTAGTGGTTTCTCTGCAGAAGCATCCACAATAGAGTTGCTGTTAAGTTTATCCTCCCGAGATAAACAACATCCTGCTGATTTACCAGCCTTACTGAAGCTTTTATGAATGGCATGTATCCTTGCTAGATTTTTCTTTTCTGTATCTATTCTTTGCTGTAAAGTTACTCCTTCCAGTTCTTTATTGTAATTCCTTAACCACAAACATGGATTGTTTGAGGTGGTTTGATACCTACCCCCCATAAACAAGGGATAATCAATTATTGCTCTAATTGTTGCAAGAAAGTAGAAAGCAAGTTGGCGGGGAGATGTTAAAGATTTGGTTACATTGTGCAATTAAGAAGTTAATCCCCATCAAAAACCCTTCCACCCGCAGAAGAGGTAAGGTGGACTCACTTTCTTAATCTTCTCTTACTTTCAAATATTTATTGCAATAGGTTCTGTCATTGCAGCATTTTCCTCTTAACAATAATGTCAAATTTTACCTATTTGCCCCAAAAAAACTGGAATTAACCCGCTCCAGTATGTTGCCAAAACTGGTTTGTATAGCCCATCGAGGAATGTTTTCAAGTACGTTCATTATCCTGCTCAAGTCTGTTGCCAAAAATTATGCATAATGGTATTTCGGCGATGGTTTAGCTTGATTGACAAAGCTACGAGGGATAGCAGATGAATTTGCGGAAGTTGAAAGAGGTCACAAATAAATAAGCAAGAGAACAAGGTTAATTTTCATTAGGCGTCAAAACTTGAGCATCTTTGATACCACTATCATGTCACCAATCCGAAAAACTTGAGCTAGGGGGAGTATGCTATTAACAATGCATACAAAGATTATTTTAGAAGTTATCATTCTTTTTTTCTTTTTCTCCCTCATTTACTCCTTTCAAGTTCTAATCGAAGGAATCTATACTTTCATGATTCAATGGTGATGAATTAGTACCTGAGGAAGCAGTCGTGGTGGTGGAGTTGTCCGCAGGTTTACTGCCTACAAAGAGGTCACCACGCAGTTCATAAAAGAGTGGCAGTAGCAATCAAGGTTTTGCATTTGAACAATTCTATCCTAACTGTGATGACCAAAAATTGAAACAAACTCTTCACGAAAAAACAAAACAAAAAAAAAATCAATATAGTAAATTCTTACAACCTTTTATAATTTTGTTTATGGACAGATTTGAAAGCCAATATTGAAACTTTAACTCATTGGTGGAATTGGAAACAAAAAAGGAAGCAAAACGTGTCTTCTTAGTCATATCCTAATGAGATAACGATTTACTATTCATTATCAAGACACAAAGTATAGGAAGAAGTAACCTGAAGCGCCCTGCAAACTTTCTCCATCTCCATGTCAAAGTTGGACTTTTCCTTCATTGTAACCAGTTCCAACACAGCACAACATGAGGTTTCGTTAGAGTCAAACACCGGCGAAGCAATAGAACCTTGCACATTATGGTCCATAGCATATTTAGCCTGTAAATACCTATTGTGATTGTAATAAATCACATTCGAAGTCCACTCTTGATCTGTCTCTGCCAGTTGAAAAGGGTGGACCTTGGGTACTCTGTTCTGGGCCTGATTGTGAAGCTCGGGTTTGTACCTAATTTGATTACCTTCATCACTCTAGTCAGCGGGCTCTGTACAGATGGAAAGATTTATCATGCCGTGGCCCTAGTTGATGGCATGACAGACTGTGGGGTTGATCCTGGTGCAGTCACCTATGGAACCGTAATCAAAGGTTTAGTAAGGACAGGAAAAACGGAACTGGCCGTTGGGTTGCTTGAAAGATGGGATGGAGACTCCTCTAGGCTCAATGTCATTGTATACAGCATGGTCATTGATGGTCCTTGCAAGGAGGGACGTGTAAAGAAAGCTTGTGACGTTTAGTAGCATGATGAGCAAAGGCATTCAACCAGATATTATCACCTATAGCTCTCATTGATTCATGGATTGTGCCATTCAATGCAGTGGAAACATGCTATTGCTCTATTAATCAAAATGATCGGCAAAAGAATGCAGCCAAATTTGTATACTTACAGCTCTCCTAACCATGCTTTATGCCATCTAGGCCGGGGGGGAGAAACCAGCATTCTTTTTATGCAGATGATAAGAGAGGGCATTTGCCCTCCTGTTGTAACTTGTACATCGTTGCTTCTCGCTCTATGCACAACCGGTCAATGGAGGAGGCTCAAAAATTGTTCTCCTATATGATTCAGGAGAATATATTTCCAAATGTCTTTACGTACTGTACTCTTGCGGATTCGCTTTGCAAAGAGGGATTGATTTCTGAAGCAGAGCATTTTTTTAATGACATGATTCAAAGAGGCATTAAGCCTAAGATAGTCATGTATAACATACTGATTAATGGCTATTGCCTCGGAGCTCGCACGGAGGATGCCAACAAGTTATTCGGTTTGATGGTTGAGCAGGGGAGCTATCCCGACACTAACACTTATAACACATTGATTAATGGTTATTGCAAGGGGAAGAGGATGAATAAGGTAGAGAGTTTATATGCAGAAATGCTAGACAAGGGTTTAGTTCCAGATGCAGTGACGTGTAACAGTCTCATAGGTGGTTACTGCCTTGTGGAAAATGTTCTTGTCGCAGAAGACCTTTTTTTATAGAATGTGTGCTACTGGTCAACTTCCAAACCTTCAAACCTACACTATACTAATGGATGGCTTATGTAAAACTGGAAATCTCGACGCTGCAAGAGCGCTGCCCCGGCATATGGAAGATGAGAAGTTCAATCTGGATGCTACAATTTACAACATCCTCGTCAATGGCTTGTGTAGGGTTGGAAAACTTGGGGAATCAAGGGAGCTTTTCCACTCTCTGAGGGCAAAGCAGCTAAAACCAATGTTGTCACATTTAATACATTGACAAACAGGTTGTCTGGGGAAGGTTGTACGGACAAGGCAAGAAAGTTGCTGGAAAAAATGAATGAAAGTGGATGCTCTCCAGATGCTGCAACATGCAATATTTTAATCAGAGGACTTATCGAGAATAATGGCTATTCAAGGGCTGCCGAACTTTGTCAAAAGATGGTCGGTAGTGGTTTTTCTCGTGATGCATCCACAGCAGAGTTGCTGTTAGGTTTGTCCTCCAGTGATACACGAAATCCTGCTGATTTACTGGTCAGAATGATACTTTTATGACCGACATGTATCCTTGCTCTAGGTTTTTCTTTCCTATATCTATTCTTTGTTGTTAGGTTACCCTTGCTAGTTCATCAAAGTAATTTGTTACCCGTATATATGGATTGGTTGTTGTGGTTTGGTACTTCTTTACCTCAAGACATGGTTCAGATATCATGAATGGAGTAAATCTATGATTTGGAAATTTTATCCTTTACTAGACTAACCAAGCTAGCTTCATTAGTATTTGCCTATTGAACTAGATACCAGGTGGTGCAAACATAAGGAAAAAAAAAATCCTCACTCTGCAAAATTACCTTCGGTCTGAGAGTCACCTAATTTAGGTTTTTCTTTATATGTGCTTTGGTTAAATTTTCATTGTCGCATCCTTTACATTCTTAGGTTGATGGGCTTCAAACTCTTCTATGCTTATTGTGGATGCAACTCTAGTATTTGCCTATTGAACTAGATACCAGGTGGTGCAAACATTAAAAAAGAAAAAAGAAGAAATCCTCACTCTGCAAAATTACCTTTGGTCTTAGGGTCACCTAATTTAGGTTTTTCTTTCTATGCACTTCGATTAAATTTTCATTGTTACATCCTTTACATTCTTAAGTTGATGGGCTTCGAACTCTTCTTTGCTTATTGTAGATGCAGCTCTAGTATAACATTAACATAAGTTGAATCACATAAAATATGTATACTATTCAAGAAATTCATGGAAATTTCTAGGTTTTTCTCTAAGCAAGGTAAATTTTGTGATAAACTCACAGAATGGAGTTTTAGGGCTTCACCTTATAGAATGTGAGGTAGCTTTGCTGCAGATTAAGCATCGGGAGAAGAAGCCCCGCCTCAAATGGAGGTTTGTTTCTCAACTAATCATGTGTTCTTCTGAATAAATTGCTACTTTTCTTTGACCCCAATTGCAAAATTTCCCGAGGGTAAAGAAAAGCTTTAGTTAGCAGATGCCAGTTGAGTATCTTTTGAGTGCTTTGACTTGGATGCCATTCCAAGTCTATGTTAGGACTGGCTTTTGTCAGTTGTAAGTCACAAATTGTACAAAATGCAGGCATTCCCAAGGACGAACTTGAAGAATAGGTGCAACAGTTGTGAGGGGCAATGTAAATTAGCATGGGTTGATGAAGGTGGAAAACTATAACTGCGATATCCCTATGTTATTTTATTTGAAGTACGATGATGCTAAAATGTTGTGTTTTAGTTTCCCTTTTTGATTTTTGAATGATGTGTGCAGCCCCTTTCTTGTCTCAATTATTGAGTCAACTTTGTGGCTTGACCCACTTAAGTTTCTTGATGCTCTGTACTTTCATTGAATCTGGTGCTTACAATCAATTGTTTTCTCGATAATTGTTGCAAGAAAGAAGACAAGAAGTTGATGGAAAGATGTTAAAGATTTAGTTATCCATCGTGCAGTTAAGACATTAATTCTCCCATCCATAAGAGGTTAGATAGACTCACTTTCTTATTCTTCTCTGGACTTCCGTGTGGTTATTGCAATATGGTTCTTTTGATTGCGGCATTTACTTAATAATATAATATCAAGTTTCACTTATTTGCCTGCTCAAATATGTTGGCAGAACTGATTTCTGTAGCACGTTCGAGAATCTCGTGAAGTACTTTCATTAGCCTGCTCAAGTATCTTCCCCAAAATTGTGCATGATGTTATCATGTCGATGTTTTGTTTGATTGACTAGCTAAGAGGGATATCTGGCAATGAACTTGCGGAAGCTGAAAGAGTTCGGATTCCGAAGTTCATGTACAGCTATGTTTAACGGCTCTAGACTCTTCAAATACTCAGACTGGAATCATTGGACTAAGACAAGTGTAGTGAGAGATAGGCGTTAAGTACTGATCTTGTGGATCTCATCAACATACACAGCATCCTTGCTTAGGAAATGTGGTATTTCACGCTTGAATGTATTGTTTTGGAATTGTCTCTCATTTGATTAGAGCACTTTGGTAGTTGTAGGCGTATAGAGGGTCATTTCCCTACCAGCTCGTAAATTGCCTTCACTATTTCAGTATTGCTGTCTGAGTCCACCAAATGATCGCTCCCATAACTCTGCCCACTTGTAGGCTCTGATAAATGTGCAGAAGAGCCCCTCCTACAAACAGCTGCTGGAGGATCAATAGAGCCTCCAACCTTCTCAATCTCCTGACCAACTAACTCTGCTCATGAGACCGTCCTCCAGGTCTTGCAAATCCTCTGGCTCTGCATCGTTCTTGAGAGGTTATCCAACAAAAGTTGTTGCTCTGCACTCCCTGTTATGTTGACAGGAAGAAAGAACTCAAGCACATAAGCATCATCCCCCGTGTAAGTTCTCCTCAACCAAATTGCTACTTGCAGCGTTGAGACCAAATCTACAGGCAGAGTGTACGAGTGCGTAGTCGCTTATATCATAGCTCTTAACATTAGGATAAGAAAAAGGGGTGGTTCGACTGAAGGGCTTTTCCCGCTATCCCTTGCCCCTCTTCGAGATAGTGCGCCATGCAAGTGAGGATGAATCACTTCATCGGCTTATCGTTCACATGTAGCAAGCTGAGTCCACAATGCATACGCACTTCCAGTTAAGGTTTTTGTTTCCTTCCCGAAATTGGACTTGTATTATGTCGTCGGTGGGTCCCTCAGTGAATGTGCACGGGATCCATGTCAATGCTAGCGGGAATCTGTGCGCATGGCACACAGCGCGTAAAACATCAGTTAATTCGGCTGGAGCAGCAGTAGCCCTTCGGTTCCGAGCGAGGCACTGGTAACAATAACAACTCAGAATCAGTGAACAACATCGTTGATTTGTGCTGCAAGTGTCCGAATATCCAAGTCAATATTTTAGAAATTATCGTTCTTTTACCCTTTTTCTCCCTCATTTACTCTTTTCAAGTTCTAATTGAAGGAATATATACTTCCACGATTCAATAGTAATGAATTAGTACCCAAGGAAGCAGTCGTGGTGGTGGACCTGTCCGCAGGTTTACCGCCTACAAAGAGGTCCCACACAGTTCATACAAGAGGGGCAGTAGCAGTCAAGGTTGTGCATTTGAACAATTCCAAAGCCAATATTGAAACTCGGAAACAAAAAAGGAAGCAAAAGGTGTTTTTTAAGTCATATCCTAATGACATAATGATTTACTATTCACCATCAAGACACAAACAAGTATAGTAAGAAGTAACCCGAAGCGCCAAGCAAACTCTCTCTATCTCTCTCTCTTCATGTCAAAGCTGGGCTTTCCTTCATCGTAACGGGTACCAGCATAGCACAACATGAGGTTTTGTAAGAGTCAATCACCGTTCGAGGGAGTCTATGGGGTAGGCTAGTTTGGTCTTTGTTGATCTTTCAGTTTAATTTCCGACACCGAGAAAATTCTAAGTGATTTTATCTCTCACAATAATTTATTGAAGAAGAAATTATTAATAGAATTGCTCTCGTTAGAAATACTTAAAATAATTATGCGAGCTACTAATTTTGATTTAGTAATTTGTTACATTTTGATTGGCACGTGATATTCCACCAAAGGCTTTCCGTACCACCTTTATTGTAGGCCTTCGGTCTTCGGTACTTGTAATGAATAAAAACTAGTCCATAACAGTTAGGCCTCGATCCAAAATATTTGATGGGCTCGAAACTAACTGAAATTATATAAAATTTGGATTAATGTACCTAATAAGTTATATGATTATCGAATTTGAATAAAAATGGTTTATTTGATTTTTTTTTTTATACTTCATAATTTGTAACCGGTCCAGAACCATGAGGCCTGAAGTTCAGGGTCGGTTCATCCTGCCTGAGAAACCGGAACCGATCGGAAAGCAAAAAAGAAAAATTGAATTCCCTATCCCCACCAAGTTTCTTTTTTTTTTTCCCAAACACTTTTCAAGTTTTTGTAGATATTTATTGTGCGATACAAAATATAAATAAATTCATTGTGTAAATCACCATTCAAATCTTGACCCGTATAGAGTTGACCGCCAATAATTATAAAAATTTCACACGTGCCAACTGTGATTTACACAACGAACTCGTTACATAAATCAAATTTTATTTAATTTTAACATAAATCGAACCGGTCAGTTCGGAACCAGACGGAACCGCGATTCTGAATTGGAACCGTGGCCAGGCCTAGGGATCACAATCAAACTCAACCCATAGGACCCGCACCAGTTTAGATGGTTCTTTTGATTGCAGCATTTACTTCTTAATAGTAATAATGTCAAGTTTTTCTATGGTACATTCGAGATTCTCTTGAAGTGCATTCATTAGACTGCCCAAGTATGCTCCCAAAAATGATGCATGATGGTATCTTGTCGATGTTTTGCTTGGCTGACTAGCTAAGAGGGATTTCTGGCAATGAACTTGCAGAAGCTGAAAGAGCTCATAATGATATAATAGTACAGGATTTCGAAGTTCATGTACAACTGTGATGAACGACTCTTGACTCTTTTAAATGCACTGAGATTGGAATCACTGGACTAAGACAAGTACTGTGGGAGGAAGGCGTTAATGTACTGTCTTGTGGATGTCATCAACACAAGCAGCATCCTTGCTTAGGAAATATGATATTCACGCTCGAATGTATTGCTTCGGAATTGTCTATCATTTGATCTGAGCAGTTTGGTAGTTGTAGGCACAGAGAGGATCAATTCCCTACCACTTCGTAAATTGCCTTCGGTACTTTCTTATTGCTGTCTGAACCCCTTTTTCATCAGTTTAATGCAGGTCCAGTTTGTAGATATGGAGATTTGAGTGTTTTGAGTATCAGATCGCGGTTGTCCTAGGCATGGTGTTGTGGCAACGGAAGGGTTATCCGCTCTCTCTTCTGCATTTTGTCTAACCGCCTCTAATGCCGCTTCAACTTGCCGCCAAATTTCTCTGCAATGACATTCCTTTCCCCTGTTGAAGAGGATGTACATGGATTGACAAGAAAGTGGTAGGGATCCCTACTCTGGCATTTTTCGCTCGTGTCGACCAAGAGTCGCTTGATGGTGTAGATTTATCTACGTGGTGGGGAGAACCCTGCACAGGTAAATGGCTTACAGCAACTCCTGTGAGTAGCTTCCCCTTCTATGCGACAGCAGAAGATCAGTATTGTCCCCAAACGTTTGGTGATTCACATCGGTGCCAGTTAAAAGTGGTCTTTGATTTTGAGAAGTAAGAAAGTGCTGGAGATAAGGAAAACGCCGGCTGCCACTTCCCTAGCACGCTGATATCTTTTCCAGAGTTTGCAGATCACATTTTCGGGTTGTAGCCATGTCTAGCCTCTTCAGTTTCACGAGTTCACCACTTGACAACTTGCAACCGATTTTTTAACTACCGTGACCGCTATCGACCAGAGAAAAGCAATCCATTTGCAGGTGTTGTTCTCTCATGACTCTGCAGTTCTTAGGCCACTTCCCATGTGCATCTGTGTACTGAGAACTCATGACTCTGCAGCTCTTAGGCCTCTTCCCATGTGCATCTGTGTACTGAGGAGCTACATTAACATTTGATATTGATTTTCGTAAGCAAGACAATATGAGAAAAAAAAGCATGTATTAATTAAATCTCAGGTACTACCAGGTTTTTCGCTCTGGCTATGTCTTGTTTTCTCTGTTGATATGTTTTACCGGACAGCAGTCATAGCACACCATACAAGGACTTACTCTTCAGTCTGTGCTGTTGTTTGATCACTCCGATCCTTGTGAACCAGATCGATTTTATATATTTTATCCCTCCACTTCCCCTCTACCTTTTTTCTATATAAAAAATAACTCAATTTTTTTTCATAATTTTATTACTTAATTTTTCTTGATTTACCGAAAATTATGTACTCGTCATGTTAATTGCAATTAAGATTTTACTTTGTCATTTATTACATATTCAATTTCTTCATTAAATGTCGTAAAATAACAAAGTTCATATGTAACACTGGTCGAACTCTAATGTATATATCCACAAACGTAATAAAGGATGATTATTATAATATATTATCATTTCATTTTTTATCCGGATTCTAACTAACTCAGTTCGAGCCGGAGAGCTCGTTAGAGGTAAAACTCTCTCAGGTGAGTTCTTTATATTCACAAGACTCGATCTCGAAATCTTCCTTAAGGTGAAGAGGCGCCCTACCAAGCCAACCAATCCACTTGGTATTATTGTTTCTTCTTTTTTCCCCAGTAGTATTGTTGTTTCTCTGATCAAAAGGGTAAATTACATTTTTAAAAAAAAGCACGTAATTTACTTCTTTTTTGAAAAAAATTTAAATATTTCAAATTAAAAAAATAAAATCATGTGATTTCATTTTAATTTCAATTTAAATCAAACATTTCATATTTCAAAACTTAAATAACAATATTTTATTTTACTATTAAATTAGCCTAGCTCGTTTAACCTGAATTTAAACACCTAGGTGACCAATATTTCATAATATGTTTTTCATCATAGAATAAAACTGACAACTGCTCTTATATGCTTAACAGAGGGACTAAACTGACTGACGGAAGTGAGGAAGACAGTCCGAAATGAAGACAAATTTTATTGAGGAACTAAAGTGGCAATTAAAATATTAAAGGAGTTTACTTACTTTTTTGGTTCTTGACTTTGCCAAGAATTACCATAAGCAAAATCTTCTTAGAAAAGGCTTTCAGGTGGATTAAATGTATGTAGAATTTTGAGAATAACACAGCAAGGTATTAAATATAAATCATTTTAGAAATGGAGTTTAGTACAATTGGTACTACTCTTGTTCTGTAATATAGAGGTCCTAGGTTCAATCACACCCTTAGCACTTTCTGTGTCATTTTTGTCCCCTCTTCCTTTTGCCCAGTTTTCTTCTTTGCAGAGTGCCACGGAATTAACTCCGTGCTTTTCCGTTAAATGCTAAAGTGATTGCTGATGTAGCTGTTAACTTATCATTCTTTATTAATAATGTTTTATTCTTATTTATACACGGATAGAGCAATAACAAATTTTAACCAGATGACGTTAGGATTATTATTGCTGCAAAACGAGATCGGGTATTTTACTATAAACCTACTTCGACATCGGATAAAATCTATTAATGGACTATGAAAGATTGGACACATATTTATATAATTGGCTAAAGTGACAGGTGATTTATACTCATCTCTGTTACATTCTAGAATTTTTTTTATTATTTGTTTGATATATGATTTAATTTTCAACAGTTTCTTTATTCCTGTGTAACAAAAAATGTCATGTTAGTAGTAAAAATACCCCGTTAGCTCTCCACACAAACAATTAAATGGAGAGTTTTAACGAAATTAACTTCATGACATTTCACAGAGAAAGAAAGCACATGACAGTTTCTTTTAATTTTGAAGGTTATGATAAAGTAAGGAATTTTGTCAAATAACGTGTTTTTTAAGATAATCTACCCAAAATATAATTCAATTTAACTTGTTAGGTAAATATAAGTTTAATCTATTATGGATTTACTAACAATATTTAATATGGTATCAGTCCACTTGCTCAGTATCTCTCATAAGCTTCGTTGTTTGTTATACTTTAAATAGTACAAATTCATAAGACAAATATTTTAACATGGTATTAGAGTTTGAGAAACTCTTAACATTTGTCTTGCTGTCAATGCATTAGCATCCACCATGAGGTCCACCGCGAGGAAGGGTGTTAATAAGAAGGTTTATATATATATATATATATATATATCACAAGGTATTCAGATCAATGAAGTTAAAAGCGAGCGCTTAGTCGCTTAAGTGCATAAAGCGAAGTGACGGAAGCACTTATTGCCACAGCCAAGCTAAGATGCACCACCCTTAGTGAAGCGCACTTTAGGCGTGTTCTCAGTGCACTTTTCTTCCAGGCGCAAAGTGCTCGATTCTACGCTTCATTTAGTAGGTTGGGCGAAAGGTGACCCCACCCACTTATTACTGATAAAAAATAGAACAATTTAAAAAAGCAATGAGAAATTTGTTTTCCAGTCTTCGTGCAAATTTCATTTATTTTTTGACGTTGCTCTCACATTTTAGTTTGAATTGCTGGTTTATTTGATGGATTATTAGCTTGTTTTGTTAGTTTCCTTCTTGAATAGTTAGTTTTGATGGATTATGAACTCGTAGCTTTGAATTGCTAGTTTATTAGATGAGAATAGTCGATATAATGCCCTCTTATAAGATGTGCATTGCTTCATTGAGGCGAACACTTTTTTGCGCTTTGCGCCTCAGGCAATACGAACCCTATGTGACCTACGCTTTTGACAATCTTGATCTGGGTATTGTCCAACTAAGTCCCATAGTCATGGATGTAAACCTACAAGTGCACATGGTAAAGTAAATCCCGAGGTACAGATTGGTCCCAAATGAATTTGAATTTTAAATAGGAAGAACACTATGCCTTATCCTTAACACCAAGTCAACCTCTTGGGATTTAGGGTGTTAAGAAGGATTATCCCACATTAATCAAACATAGAAAAATATAAGAAATTTGGATATTAAATTAATTTAACCTTTTTAAATAGACTTGTATTTATATTCATATAAATCCACTAACAATATTTAATTAATATGAAATTGCATGAGTCACATATAAGTTTTGGGACTCTGAAACATGAGAAAGTCTTCAGTGGAGCGATCATACCATGTAGGCGATGTTAACGTGATATATCCGTCTAATCAAGACTTGATATGTAATAAATAATTATACAGTTATAGTTATTATATTCTAAAATTTTTTTTAAAAAATATAAAAATCCTAAATAAATGGTATGGTAAAAAAATTTAAAAATCTAATAAACGGTGAACTCTAATTAGAAAAATATATAAATGTTGAACTATGATTGAACAGATTTACGACGTCAGCATCGCCTACGTTGTATGATTGCTCCATTGAAAACCTTCTCCTGAAACAAAGAAGGGTAGTAAAAACCTGCTAAGTAAGGTTTGAGATTTCTACGCTTAATCACGAATATATTAGGCAAATTCAATCTCCAGTATCACTTGTCTATCAGTGCTGTACCACCAAAAATTTAGTATAGTTCAAGAAGTCATATCTTCCAAACTAAAGAGCACAGTACTTCTAATAGATTTTTGATACAAATGCATAGAACGATTCAAATATAAAATTTTTAACTCATCAAATTATGCCAGAAGTTCATTGGACTGCTGCCGTTATAGTTTCTCTCATTTAACTGGAGGGAATATGTATCAAGTGCTCTGAGTGCCCCGTTCAATTCGATTAAATACGGAGGAAGAAGGAAACAGAACAATGGAGAGAGAGAAGGGCTATCACTGGATAGAAACAATATTGCCATTTTAGGTAACCCATCAACTCCCAAAGAGAGAGAGTTTTATATATAATAATTATATTACACGATAATATTTATATAATATTACACATTAATAAAATTTTTTATATTTAAAATTTAATTAAAAAAATATTTTAAATAATCAAATTTTATTAATTTATAATATTATATCATATGAACAGTTATCCCCTCTAGGTTCGAGCTTCGTTTCTCACTCCTCTGCCGCAATCCGTTAGCGTAGGTTCCAAAAATGGCAGCTTTATCCCCCTCTCTCTCTCTCTCCAGAGAAAAAATGGAAAAAGAATTGGACTTTCGGCGGTCATCGAGGAGCTGAGTTTCGAGGACTCGCTAGCGGACACGGGAGCCGGTGACGTAATCCCGCCTCTGTGAGTATAGGTCGGTATTCAATTGGGATTTCGTCCGTTCGCTTGCTGATTTAGGGTTAGGTCTGGGTTTCTTCGGGGGAGGGTTTGGTTCCTTCTATATATTCGATCAGCACTTTATCGTTTTGCCTGACCACACACGCATTTTTTCGGCAACTGCTATTGCAAAGTGGTCGTTTTCACATCGGAGGAGTGAAATTAAGTAACCTTCTTCTGGAGAATCTTAGACATCAAGGGCTTTGTCAGCAACCATGAATTTCTCCCAATTCTTTGCCGAGTCGAATGATTTGAGGCTGAACTGATGTGCCCATTTTGGTAATTTCGTGTGGGTGTAACATAATTGAAGGTGTCGGATACAGAACTTTTGAGTTGGTAGTTTCTGAGAGGAAGAGTCATGGGTGGATTTTTCTGGTTTTGCTGATTTAAGGATATAATTTCAAAGATGCGGCCTTTTTGTTCTGCTCTGACTGGTGCCAGCTTTTGAGGGCAGCGTGCTGTATTTATCTCTTGGAAGCCAGCTCCAGAGCTTTCAGCGATTTCCTTCTAAGTAGTATCTCCTCCTCCTTCTCCTTCTCCTTCTCCTTCTCCTTCTCTCTCTCGATTGATTTAGTGATTGGTTTCTCATCCTGTCGCTATTTAACGGGAATTGTTGTGGCTGTGTTGTGAGGTTTGTTAGGCTGCTTGGTCTATCATTCCTGGAAATTGGGCGTTCTGATTCTATCGCCCTGGGGATTGATGTTTGGGAAATATCAACTCAAAAAGTGTGGGATCTTCTCTTCTTTGATTATCTCAAAGGACTGAGCTGTGAGGGTGCTGAGAATTGGGTTTTTGGCAGTATGGCTGACCCAAACCGTTATCTGCACAAGCTCTAGCATTTTAATTTATCTGGTGTTGTTGAAGTTGATCTCATCCTTGTATCTTCAGTGATGGAATACCCCAGCTCTCCCAAAGAAAAGGGGATGGTTTATTGGGCTGCTCCAGGAGCTCCAATGGATACCTCTGGTCTGTTTGATAACGGGCCAAGGAATCCGATCTGTGATGACCCATTTCTCACCTTCACTGACATAATGAACTTTGATCCCCATCCCGAATTTTATAACAGCCCAATGTGGACAGATCAGATGCTTGGGTCATACATACTACCTAGTTATCAATCTGTGCCTTATGGCCAAGTGGATGCACTGGGTTTGACTGACCAAACTCCCTTCAGCTTCCCTGATCGGGGTGGTGGCCCAGGAAGTTCTTCTGGATTTGGAGACAATGCTCAGATTCAGAATTATCAGGAAGGCACCACCAAAAAAAAGGATTCTTCTCGGGCTAAACAGTTAAGTGTTCCTGATATGGAGAATGCCCCGACTCTTCGGCAACTTTCTGGGTCCTTAGATGAAAAGATGCTGAAGGCCCTATCGTTGTTAAAGGAATCATCTGGAGGTGGAATTTTGGCGCAAGTATGGGTCCCTATAAAGCATGGTGACCAATTCTTCCTCAGCACATGTGAGCAGCCCTACCTGCTTGACAAGATGCTGGAGGGTTACCGAGAAGTCTCAAGGGCATTCACCTTCCCAGCGGAGGGGAAACCCGGTTATCATCTCGGGCTTCCAGGAAGAGTCTTTATTTCAAGGGTCCCAGAGTGGACTTCAAATGTGATTTATTACAATCACAATGAGTATTTACGGGTTAAACATGCTATGGACCATAATGTGCGCGGTTCTATTGCTTTGCCGGTGTTTGACTCTAACAAAAACTCATGTTGTGCTGTGCTGGAACTGGTTACAATGAAGGAAAAGCCCAACTTTGACATGGAGATTGAGAAAGTTTGCGTGGCGCTTCAGGTTACTTCCTATACTTGTTTGTGTCTTGATAATGAATAGTAAATCGCTATCTCATTAGGATATGACTAAGAAGACACCTTTTGCTTCCTTTTTTTTGTTTCCCCTTCTGCCAATAAGTTAAAGTTTCAATATTGGCTTTCAAATCTGTCCATAAACAAAATTATATAAGGGTTGTAAGAATTTACTATATTGATTTCTTTTTTTTTCCCCCCCTGAAGAGTTTGTTTCAATTTTTACGTCATCACAATTAGGTGAGCCTCTGTTACTTTGCCTGGATAGAATTATTCAAATGCACAACCTTGATTGCTACTGCCCCTCTTTTATGAACTCTGTGGCGACCTCTTTGTAGGCGGTAAACCTGCGGACAACTCCACCACCACGACTGCTTCCTCAGGTACTAATTCATTACTATTGAATCATGGAATTATACATTCCTTTGATCAGAGCTTCAAAAGAGTAAATGAGGGAGAAAGAGAATACAGAATGATAAATCTAAAATGATCTTTATATGCGTTGTTAATAGCATATTCCTGCTAGCTCAAGTTTTTCGGATTGGTGACATGATAGTGGTATCAAAGATGCTCTAGTTTTGACTCCTAATGAAAATTCACCTGTTCTCTTGCTCATTCATTTTCTGTTTGCTAGTAGTTCATATTTTCTTGTTTTTATCTGGATATGTTGGTGTTAAATCATGTTTGATATGTTGCCTTTCCTACTTGAGTGTGCTTCAGGAAAATTAATCTATTATAGTAAATGACTAGGAAATTCGGACACTTGTGGCAAAATCAGCAATTCTGTTCACTGATTCTGAGTTGTTATTGTTTCCAGTGCCTCACACAGAACCAAAGGGCTGCTCTAGATGAAATAACTGATGTTTTACGCGCAGTCTGCCATGCGCACAGATTCCCACTAGCATTGACATGGATCCCGTGCACATTCACTGAGGGACCCACCAATGAGATCATACAAGTCCAATTTCGGGAAGGAAACAAAAACCTTAGCCGGAAGTGCATCTGCATTGAGGACTCAGCTTGCTACGTGAACGATAAGTCGATGAAGGGATTCGTCCATGCTTGCACGGATCACTATCTCGAAGAAGGGCAAGGGATAGTGGGAAAAGCCCTTCAGTCGAACCATCCCTTTTTTTATTCGGATGTTAAGAGCTATGATATAAGCGACTACCCACTCGTACATCATGCCCGTAGATTTGGTCTTAACGCTGCAGTAGCAATTCGGTTGAGGAGCACTTACACAGGGGATGATGATTATGTACTTGAGTTCTTTCTTCCTGTCAACATATCAGGGAGTACAGAACAACAGCTTTTGTTGGATAACCTCTCACGAACGATGCAGAGGATTTGCAAGACCCTGCGGACAGTCTCAGGTGCAGAGTTAGTTGGTCAGGAGATTGAGAAGGTTGGAGGCTCTATTGATTATCCAACAGCTGTTTCTACGAGGGGCTCTTCTGCGGATTTATCAGAACCTGCAAGTGGGCAGAGTTATAGGAGTGATCATTTGGTGGACTCTGATGGGCCACATGAAAAGGTATGGTTCATGATTGTGGAAAAAGCAGATCAGTGCCAAAAAGTACTCAACTCCTTGCTTCATCACGTACCATTAGTCACTATAGTATATTTTGGTCCTGAAACTCAGATGACAAGCACGTTTAGTTGGATATGTAGTGTTCAAATGAAGTGGTTCTGTATAAAGCAAGTCTGATCATCTTAGAAATTGCAGTGGTATATGTAATTTTGGTTCTAATTCCTTTTTAATTGTGTCTTAGGTTGCTTGACCCATACACTTTGATTGATTTTATCATGGTTTGAGCATAGTTTATGTCTACAAGTACAGTTGATGGAGATTTGTTTCTGAAATTTCCAAAAATCTTCCAGGCGACTAGTGGATCAAAGAGGCAGCAAGAGAAGAAGAGGAATACAGCAGAGAAAACCGTAAGCTTGAGTGTTCTTCAGCAGTACTTCTCAGGCAGTCTTAAAGATGCTGCTAAGAGCATTGGAGGTATCAATTCAACTGGTTCCGTGTCCTAGATTATGAGATCACGTTAGGATCATATAATCACACATTTTTTTCATTTGAAGAGAATACCTTTCGTGAAAAGCCAATTGGACATACAGTTGTGGTCCTGTCATCCCAGTGAGGTGACTGATCATGCTTTGAACCGTTTTTACTTTTTCCTCAACCTTATTGGATGTACAATTTTAATTGAATTTTACTGGTCAGACCGTTTGAGCCTGCACATCCATCTATGGAGGAACAGTGTGGCCAGCTCGAATCCCTATGTGGTTAACATTAATGCTGATCGCTTATTATGTTGCCCTTCTTGCAGTTTGCCCAACCACGCTCAAAAGGATTTGCAGGCAGCATGGAATCTCAAGATGGCCATCTCGCAAAATAAACAAGGTGAACCGGTCACTTCAGAAAATCCAGACTGTCCTTGATTCAGTTCAAGGTGTGGACGGTGGATTAAAGTTCGACCCAACAACTGGTGGCTTCGTGGCGGCAGGTTCCATCTCTCAGGAGGTTGATGTCCAGAAATCCGTCCTCTTCCCTGACATGAACCCAAGTCCTATAAGAAATCCTGGGGCAATCACCCGAGAAGGAAGCTTGATTCCCAGCATCAATGGTGAGAATTCTGTGGTCGAATTGGAAGAGGACAAGTTTTGCATTGCTGGACATCCTCAAGGAGAAGGAAAGAAGGCTGTTATCCTCAACACGAGCCAAATAACCACATGGGTTGGAAACTTTGTATCTGAGAATCCCTCACTTGGCTCCTACTCCCCTAGCAAAATGTCCTCTCCCGCGAAGGTTGAGGATCCCCACTTCGTTGGAGATAATTCTCGGTGCTCAAATTCTCTTATTGCGGCTGTAGGTGATGAAATAGATACTGGGCCTGAGATCGACAATGGGATGGCTGTCCACACAAGACCCACTTCCTCGGGCATGACAGACTCTTCAAACGAGTCAGGCTCGACCATGCATGATTCTTCTTCGAGTTCTCAGAGCTTTGAGGAATGGAAGTGGGGTTCTTCTAAGCCTGAAGCAACTTCCTTTGACAATGGGACAAAAATCACCGTGAAGGCCACTTATAAGGACGATACAATTCGGTTCAAGTTTGAGCCTAGTGCAGGTTGCTTTCAACTACATGAGGATGTGTCTAAAAGGTTTAAGCTCCCAAATGGCACGTTCCAGCTAAAGTACTTGGATGATGAGGATGAATGGGTTATGTTAACCAATGAAGCTGACCTTCAGGAATGTCTTGAGATTTTGGAGTGTTCGGGTAGCCGATGCGTGAAGTTCCTAGTTCTGGACCTCCCAGCTGCTATGGGCAGCTCAAGCAGCAGTAATTGCTTCCTGACAGGTGGCTCGTGATGAAATGCTCAATGGTGACAACACCCTATTTTGTCACCCTCATTCTTACCTGGAGCCAGTGTAGAAGCTCCTCGTTTCAGCCTGGTCAGTCACTGTCGTCGATTCAAACAAATCTCAGTGGATTGCTGTGATTTTTCTAGTGTAAAGAAATCTTTCTGCAGACTCTAGGCAGGAATATCTGGGAATGATAAAATTCTCGAAGATGAAGGTTTGTTTCGGCCTTAAAAAAGGGAGACAGGAGGCGCTGGAAGAGAATGTTGTGTGGGTGTTTTACGTGGATATATGTTAGTGTAAAATGTATACTTGTTAGGAAGAATAGGAGGAGGCAAATAATGTTTACTCCTGTGGAGAAAATGAAAATGGAAGGAATTGAGTCCTCAGTCCTCTGCAATGTTTTATATTGTAGCTTTTCAGTTGAATTACATTAAGATGAAAATCCGCTGTATAGAACTTTTATTGTATTTCAAGGGGAAAATGGGAATTTTGGGGGGAAAAGAAATAATAAAAGCATGAAATTTATGTATTTCTATTTTGTTAATCTCTTTTGATGTTTCTGACTCTCAAGTCCTAGAGAATGATTTTATTTTCTCTCACCCTTGGTTGAATGGAGGTGAAAGAAGGTAAAAAGTGGAGGAAGGAAAGAGATAGTAAGTTTTTCATCTTATTTAATTGTAAATTTTTAAAGAAGTGGAAGGGGAATGAGAGCTCAAATTTTTTAACCGTTGAATTAGGATCGGAGGTAAATTAGTTTTGAGTAATTTTTAAACTCACCGAAGGAAGAAAGGAAAAAACACACCAATGAGTGACAGCTTCAAAACAAAATTGACTTTCTTACCTTTTCACTGGACTCTGTTTTTCTTCTTTTTCTGTGAGACTACAGATTGAAAATCGATCTGGTTCCCAAGGACCGGAGTGATCAAACAACAGTACAAACTAAAGAGTAGTCCTGCACGGTACTGTGGCTACTACCCGGAAAACAGATCAGCATAAAAAGGAAGACGTAGCCCGATCGAAAAACTTGATAGTGCCTGAGGTTTAATTAATACATGCTTTTTTCTGATATTATCTTGCTTACGAAGATTAATATCAAATGTCAATGTAGCTCAGTAAACAGATGCACACAGGAAGTAACCTAAGAACGGCAGTGTCATGAGAAAAAGAGCACCTGCAAAATGATTGCTATTTCTCTGTTCTCTAATGGTCATGGTAGTTAAAATCGGTTGCAAGGCATCAAGTGAACTCGGGAAACTGAAAAAGCTTAGACATGGCTTCACCCCGAAAAGGTGATCTGCAAACTCTGGGAAAGAAATCAGCATGGTGGAGAGGAGGCAGCTAGTGTTTCCCTTTTCTCCAGCCCTTTTTATCTTCTGAAATCAAAAACCATTTCTAACCGGCACCGATGCGAATCACCGAACGTTTGGGGACACTCATCTTCTGCTGTTGCATAGAAGGGGAAGCTACTAACAGAGCAGCAAGAAACCTAAATGGGTCAAGCCACAAAAGTTGACTCAATCATCGAAACAAGAATGAGGCTCAACATCCCGTTCAAAACTTAAAGAGGAAAACTAAAACACAAATTCTTAGCTTCATTGTACTTCAAATAAAATAACATAGGGAGATCACAGTTGCAGTTTCCCCCTTTCTCAGTCTATGCTAATTTACATTTCCCCTTACAACTGTTGGAACTATTCTTCGAGTTCATCCTCAGGAAAGCCCGCATTTTATACGATATGAGACTTACAACTAAACAAAAGCCAGTCCTAGTATAGATTTGGAATGGCATCCAAGCCAAAGCGCTCAAGATGCTGAACTGACATCTGTTAACCAAAGGTTTTTCTATACCCTCGGGAAATTTTACCGGTGGGGTCAAAGAAAAATCGCAATTTATTTAGAAGAACACAGGACAAGTTGAGCAGACATCTGGAGAGAACAGGATAAATCTGCAGAAAGAAACAAACCTCCATTTTAGGCGGGTCTTCTTCTCTTGATGCTTAATCTGCAAAAAAATTACCTCGCATTCTGTAAGGTGAAGGCCTAAAACTCCCATTCTGCGATTGTTTCTTGTAAAAATTTACCTTGCTCGGAGAACCACCTAGAAGTTTCCATGTATTTCTTAAACAGTAGAAACCATAGTCAGTCCGCATGTTGCTGCCGGAACAAAAATGCAACAGAAAATGATGTGAATAAAAAATTAATAAGACAAATGCAAAGACCGAATCAAATGTAAAATATATAATTTTGTTCACTCATCATTAATCATCCAAACATCTCTAATTAAAAATGTGATATATTATTTTTAATTTAAATTGTGTAAATCTTAAAGGAAGACAGATGCATATGCATGTGCTATCCTATTTGCACTTGTCCTATGAAACAAAGAAGGGATTGGAAATTAATATTTTTATTTATAAATAATTATGCATTTATCATAATTATAATAATATGTCCAACCAAAGAAATATTATGAATGATAATATGCAAAATCGCCAAATTGATGTTCTTCTTATTTTATAACATTGGTATTTTATGTAACTGTACTTTTTAAAAATTGAATCCTCTTATATAAAAATAACAAAAAGGCTAAAAATTTAGCTTAAAAGATACTTTATAAATAGATAATATTTTCCAGTTTTATAAATGATGAGAAGAATGCAAATGAAGAAGTATTAAAATTTGTGAAAAATATTAGAAATAAAAAAAATTGAAGAGAAAGAGAAAAAAAATATCTATCAATGGTTTAAGAATAGGAAATTCACCCCGCTCTATTTTAAAGGGTTATTGAAAGTGTTAACCATGAATAATAGCACCACTCCCCTCCTCCCTTACACAAATGACATCAATTTGTAATAGTTTTGAAAAATAGCACCAAATTGTGCAAATTGTCACCTTTACCCTCTCATTTGTCCTCTTCCTCTTTCAAATCATATCTTTCCCTCTTCTTTTCCCATTTCCCTCCAGAAACTTTTCCTCCCTCTCTCCATTCCTCCCTCCCAATAGCCCCCTCATCCCACTCTCCCGGTGTCATACCTAGCACAGCCCGTCCTCCCGGTGACGTCCCCGCCGCCGCCGCCCGTGCATGTGCCCACCCATCCCGTGCCCGTGCCCAGCCATCCCGTGCTCACCCGTGCCCGTGCCCGTCCCTTTCTTGTGAGCAGTGGAGGAGCGTTTAGCAGCGAGTAGGTGTACTTATATGTATCTTCATCCCATGGTCAATGTATTTTTTGGACCAATTATTGTATTCTATGTAAGACATTATGCTTAAGGTATTTATTATTCTTCGAGACATATTTATCTCTTATTGGGACCTATTTATCTCTTATCGGGACCTATTTATCTCTTACCGGGACCTATTTATATCTTACCGGGACCTATTTTACTGAGAAGAAAAATAGAGTTCCTCATCAAATCTAAGTTATTCTTCGGGACCTATTTATATATTATCGGGACCTATTTATATCTAATCGGGACCTATTTGCATCTCATCGGGACCTATTTTACTGAGAAGAAAAATAGAGTTACTCATCAAATCTGATTAACTTATTGTTCTTCGGGACCTATTTATATCTTACCGGGACCTATTTATCTTTTATCGGGACCTATTTAACTGAGAACGAAAATACTGTTCATCGTCTTCAAGTTTCCTCCCCCCATTCCAGATTTGCAGAGGCCAAAGGCAGCTCTCCACGGCCAAGCCAACGACGGCTTGACACGTCCATCCCCGACCCTCTCCATCCCGTTCCCACCTCCGATCCCATCTTCGTTCCATTTCCGGTCGACGTCTCTCTCTCTCCGGTCACTTTCACTCTCTCTCTCTCTCTCTCTCCCCCCCTTTCGGCACCGCCTCGAGATCGCTAGTTCCAGGGTGCCATGCACGCAGCGGCTCGGAGGGCCATCCCCGACCCTCTCCGTCCCGTTCCCGTCTCCGATCCCACCTCCGTTCCATTTCCGGTCGACGCCTCTCTCTCTCCGGTCACTTTCACTCTCTCTCTCTCTCTTTTCCTTTCGGCACCGCCTTGAGATCGCTAGTTCCGACGGCGCCGTGCACGCAACGGCTCGAAGGGCTCGGACTCAAGGCGCAGCAGTGGCTCAGGGTCTCGGGCTCGGCAGCGGCAGTTGGGCTCTGAAGAAAGGAAGAAGAGAAAGGAAAGAGGAAGAAGATGAAGGAGAACGGCAGGTGGAAGAGAAATGGGGAGGGCATAAGGGGAATTTTTTAAAAAGTTATTAAAAGATGTTTTATAGTAGTGCTATTTTTACAAATTTTTATAAATTGGTGCTATTTTTGAAACTATTTCCCCAAATGGTGCTACATAAATTTTCACCTCGAAAGTGTTAACCCTGATTTAGCATATAGTATATAGATATTTTATGTGATCTAAATTCTATTAATGTTATACTAGAGCTGCACCAACAATAAGCATAATAGAGTTTGAATTTGAAGCCCATCAACAGAAGAATGTCAAGGAGGCAATGGTGCAAATTAACTGAAGCACATATAAAAAAAATCTAAATTAGGTGATTCTAAGACTAAAGATAATTGCAGACTAAAGATAAGTACCAAACCACCACAACCGATTCATATTTACAGGTAATGAATTACTTCGAGGAACCAGCACGAATAACCTTGGATACAAAAAGGAAAACTCTAAAGCAAGGATACATGCCGCTCATAAAAATTTCAATCTGACTGGTAAATTATCAGGATGTCGTGTGTCACTAGAGGATAAACCTAACAGCAACTTTACCGTGGACGCATCACAAGAGAGACCACTACCGACCATCTTTTGATAAAGTTCGGCAGCCCTTGAATAGTCATTACTCTCGATGCGTCCTCTGATTAAAATATTATACGTCGCAGCATCTGGAGAGCATCCACTTTCATTCATTTCTTCCAGCAACTTACTTGCCTCGTCCATACGACCTTCTCTAGACAACCCATCTATCAGCGCATTAAATGTGAAAACATCGGGTTTTAGCTGCTTTGCCTTCATAGTGTGGAAAAGTTCCCATGATTCCCCAAGTTTTCCAACCTTACATAAGCCATTGATGAGGATGATGTAAATTGCAACGTTCGGACTCAACTTCTCATCTTCCATATGCCGGAGCAGTGCTCTTGCAGCATCGTGATCTCTAGTTTTCCATAAGCCATCCATTAGTATAGCGTATGCTTGAAGGTCTGGAAGCTGACCAATAGCACGCATCCCATAAAAAAGCTCTTTTGCCGCATGAACATTTTCCACAAGACAGTGACCGCCTATGAGACTGTTACACATCACAACATCTGGAACTAAGCCATTATCTAGCATTTTTGTGTATAAACTCTCTGCCTTATCCATTCTCTTCCCCTTGCAATAACCATTAATCGATGTGCTATAAGTAATAATGTCCGGACAGCACCCCTGCTCAACCATTAAAATGAACAACTTATTGGCATCGTCCATGCGAGCTTGAAGGCAATGGCCACCAATCAGTGTGTTGTACATGACTACATCAGGCTTAATGCCTCTTTGAATCATGATATTAAAAATATGCTCTGCTTCAGAAATCAATCCCTCTTTGCAAGTGAATCCACAAGAATATAGTAAGTCCTGGCATCTGGAGATATCTTCTGCTGAATCATATGGGACAGCAATTTTTGAGCGTGTTCCCATTGACCCAAAGTACATAGAGCATGAAGCGAGGAAGAATAAGTTACAGCATCAGGTCGTATACCCTCTCTTATCATCTGCATGAAAAGAATGTTGGTTTCTCCCCACCGGCCTAGATGGCATAAACCATGGATAAGAGAGTTGTAAGTACACAAATTTGGCTGCATTCTTTTATGGATCATCTTGATTAATAGAGCAACAGCCTGTTTCCACTGTCTTGGACTGCACAATCCATGAATCAATGAGTTATAGGTGATAACACTAGGTTGAATGCCTTTGATCATCATGCTACTGAACAAGTCACGAGCTTTCTTTACCGTCCATCCTTGCAAAGACCATCAATGACCGTGCTGTATACAATGACATTGAGCCTAGAGGTGTCAACATCAAATCTTTCAAGCAGCCCAATGGCTAGTTCTGTTTTTCCAGTTCTCACTAGACCTTTGATTACGGTTCCATAGGTAACTGCATTAGGCTCAACCCCATAGTCTGACATGTTATCAACTAGCGCCATAGCATGAGAAATCTTTCCATCTGTTGCAGAGCCCGTTCACCAGAGTGGTGAATGTAATAAAATCAGGTACAAACCCCAGCTTTACAATCCGGCCCAGAACGGAGAACCCAAGGTCCACCCTTTTCAACTGGCAGAGACAATTGATCAAGATGTTCAGAGTGCAGATATTGAAGTCAATCCCGATCTCGTCCATTCTCTCCATCAATGACATAGCCTCAGAGTAATGCTTCATCCGAACAACAGCCTCCACAAGTCAGTTAAAATCAGTGACGGAAGGCAAAGTGCGAATCTCCGTCATCCTACCGAAGCAAGAAAGAGCGCAGTCGAGGTCCAGCATACTGCCAGTTCTGCATTTGTCCCTAACGGCGCTCAGGAACTGGCTATCGTCCTCTTTCTCTTCAGAAATCGAACTAGCGAAAGAACGAAATTTTCGATAGGGAAGCGGTCGGAGCGGACTGCCATTGCTACGAAAGAGACAAGCAGAAAAGAGGATAGGGTTTACAGGGAAAAGGCGGTAAGGGGAATCCGAGTACAGCCAAGAATAGGAGGAGCTACTGACGCTGTTCACCCTTCTCACCATCAATTTCTTCACTCTCATCTTCTCTCAGTGGTGAAACTGGAAGAAGACTTGTTTCGAGTCTCTGGAAATCCTCGACGAGAAGGGAAAGGCTGCTGTCGTCGTCGACATGAGCGCAACCACCACCATAGGTTGTTAGACCATTGGATCCGAGAACCCCTCCCCGGACTCGCTCTTACTTCGAGAAATAGGTTAATCTACCGTTATTTTTAAAAATAATTCATCAAATACAGTTTCTTTGAAAATATTTACCAAACTACCATTTTTAACCGTATTTACAAAATGCGGTTTTAGTTAATGAACCGCATCTTTAAGATGCGGTTTCGGTAAGTTATTTTATTTTATTTTATGTAAAACCGCATGCGGTTTTGGTCAGTTTTTTTTTATTATAAGATGCGGTTTTGCAGTTTTTTTTTATTTTATCCAAAACCGCATCTTGAAGATGCAGTTTTGGTCCCTTTTTTTTTATTTTATGCAAAACTGCATCTTGGTCGGTCAGTTTTTTTCAGCCAACCGTCAGTTTTTTTTTGATTTGATACAAAATCGCATCTTCAAGATGCGGTTTTGTATTTAATCCAAAACCGTATTTTGAAGATGCGGTTTCCATTGGAAACCGTCCCTTTCCTATACCACATTAGATCGGGCACTGCTCGCTACTATAGCTGCTGGTTGATATCTGTTCAAACACTAGTTGATCCATGTTGGAACAAAACTTAATAATCGAGTAAAAAAAGTTAAAAAAAAAAGGTCAAACCATTAGAGACTTACGAATGTTAGGAAACAAGAAAGGATCACAAGTCATGCAAATTGTAAAATGACAAAAGATAAGATATCCAGTATCAACCTCGTCTCCAAGAGTCATACAAATTGTGAAATGACAAACGATAAGATATCTCAGTATCAACCCCGTCTCCAAGTATGCCTCTTATAGTAAAGTCTAAATGGGATAATAGACCTAAGCGAAGAAGATGTGCTCGGATGTGCTACATCTGGTGTAGGTGTCACATCCCATGTCCGGGGTTCCACCTGTGTGACTCCTTCACCCATGGCTTGATGCGCCGGATCATGCTGCTTCTGAGGGGTTGGCGGAGTCTCTCTAATTTGAACTGATGGATCAAACACCTCAGGTGTTTGGAACGATATATCCTCAAATGCTTGGTAAAGTGACGGAGAGACATGTTCTTGTACCGGAGAACGTGATGACTGTGGTGGAGATGGATAATGGGGAGACTGTGGAGGAGATGGAGAGCGAGGTGGAGCTGGCTCTTGATGATGCTGACGACGACCCCCCCCCCCCTGCATGAGTGCGCTGTCCTCTACCTCGAGCAACTGGGGCAGGAGGAATCTCTTAGTGCTCCTGCTGATCTTCAGGGAATAATGTAACACCACCATGACCCCTAAGTAGATTTTTTCCAGCTGATGCAAGGTTGCGCATCTCCGGCACCGTCTCAGATGACTCGATCCTAGTCAATACATCTGCCTGTATAAAAAATAAAACAAAGAATTAATGAACATGTTATATATAATGAATGGCGATGAATATGGTTAGTACGTCTTACCGGCGCTTCAAGCATCGCTCCAGTGCAACCGATATAACGTCTGGTAACAGCATGGTACCAGTCATAGTAGCCATGCTCTACGCCCTCTGGCAAAGTATTGTCATATTCAAGCTGAACAATACTTTGTCGCCTATCAGCCCACATCTGAATAAGTGGCATGTGCCGTAAGATCCAATCCTCATTTGTCTTCCCTCTAAGATCAAGCTGGTGGAGGGAGATGGATGTGTCAAAAGGCTCTGGAATTCTTTGTAATCCGCCGAACTGTCGAATGACCCTATCCGGTAGATGCCACTAAACAATGGAAAAACATATAAGTGGCACACGGGCAAGCCAAATGTCACTTGAGACCAAACAGTAGTTAGGCAACCTACTGATTATTTCGTCTGAGTATGGCATCCAAATGATCTGCAAAGATGTCACTTATATTAGCACAAGGTAAAATATAGAAAAGTATGAGCAGTCAAATGTGGCTTACATGAGCACCATACCTGGTCTGGCGTCTGCCTATCGAGAGCATCTCGATAATGTGAAAGAACATGTGTCGAGATCTGTGTCATATCGAACTGCCCAGACCATCGACATAGTAATGGTGAGGCCTCTACCAGAGGTATGAATCGGTGAGTAGGAGCGATATGGGGAAATCTGTCTCAGGCCCACTCTTGTAATAATATCAGAGCTCCACCAATTTCTTGAGTCATTCTGTCTGAAGCTCTGAACAACTGTCGGTACAACCATGCCAGGCATGCTGATCCCCAGCTATATCCACCGCAACTTGAAAGTCTTCTAGTAATGGAAGAAACATAAGGTGTACGAGACTAGATGTCTTGTCTGCAAAAAGAATGCCGCCCAATAGCTGAAGGATATAAGCTCTTGTAAATCACATGACAGTGTCCTCATCAGCCTCTGCATGTAACTCCCCAAACTCCCGGCATAACCATGACATCTTTAGCCGTTCGCCCAAAATATTGTGACCATATGGCCTGACACCAAGTAGGCGCTCGCATTCATCAGCCCAACCCAAGCAAGTGCGACCGGTCACAGCATGACCATCTATGGGTAAGCTGAGCTGGATCGAAATATCCTGCAATGTCAAACCGACCTCTCCATGTGGCATATGAAATGTATGGGTCTCCGGCCTCCACCTCTCCACTAAAACTGTAATGAGGTGCCAATCCAATTTGATGAAAGGAATGTCGAACACCCCTCCAAAACCAGCTTGTCGAATATATGGCAACATGCGTGGGTCCAAAGGAATCCTCTGCTCCTCACGCTATAATGATGCTTCCCGTCTACGACAGGTAAGCGAAGGCATGTCCTGCACATTTTTCAAGAGATTGTTATTATTGTTGTAGTAATGATGCATATATACCGGGCCAATCCAAACTACAAGTAATGATGATTATATATGACAAGTAATGATGCATATATTTAATCATATATACCTGACCAACCCAAACTGCAGCAGATCATGCTTGTCCTGCCATGTCAACAGTGACCTATCATGTGGTCCTGGGTCCATCTGTATATTTCAAGCAAACATACGTATGATTAAAAAGGGTTTTTCATTTACAGAAGTAAGTTACAACTTACACAAACTGATGTAAGTAAAATACTGCTAAACCTCGAGACTTCTTTCGTTGAGGACAACATCTTCGATTATGACCATCCATCTTGTAGAAGCTACAAGTTATTGTGGATGGCGAATCTCTTATATCCATCTCATTGTGAATTCGCTTCGTTCGAGGTCTACCAATACCTCTAGTGAGGTTTGGATCTGGAACAAGCAATGGACTATTGATCATAGGCCAAGATGCTGGATCACCAAGGGGATTGAAGGTGGCCTGGTAACAAAACTTTTGATGAATCCATGTATACTATGTACCTACCTGTGTAGTCCAATCGACCTGAATGGATGCCATTGCTGCCATTGCATGAGAACATGGTATTCTATATGTCTGCCATTTGTTGCAAGTACATCACTGATCATGTAGGTAAACTTTATGAATCCGGCCACCTCGGACACCATACTTGGTGCGTCGTTGGCCTCTGACAATCTTGAATATTCCATTTAATCTATTGATTCTCGTTACAGTGTGCCCATTAGCTGCTTGATGCAATCTCTTCAATCTTTTTTCAGCCCATGATGTGTGCATTTCTCCTCTGCTAATAGCTGCATTTGCTTCATCAATTCGGGCTTCAAAGTATCTAACACAGTTGTAGAATATCTTCTTAACTAGAGATGCAATGGGTAAACACCTCGCATCCTTTAGCACGACATTACAACTCTCGCTAAGATTGGTTGTCATAAAGCCGTATCTACAGCCTCGATCAAATGCTCGTGTCCATCTGTCAAGTTCAATGTCGGCAAAGTAATTTGGAGCATCTTCCTTCATTATTTTCAATTCATCCATATACTTTGTAAATTTCTGTTGCTGATGTTGTAAAACTGCTCTCGTGACAAGTCTCTTCAAAGGTTGAGATTTTTGAAACTTATTGAAGTTGCTAGCAATGTGATGTATGCAATATCGCCATTCTGCAAAAGGGGGCTGCCATCCGACTCTATCATCAGTTACTGCACTTACTATTCTAGCATGTCGGTCTGAAATGAGACATAAAGGTTCTTCCCGTCCGCCTACAACATGAATCTTCAATCTACTCAAAAACCATGTCCATGTCGCAAATGATTCCTGATCAACTAATGCAAAAGCCAAAGGGACAATATGATTTGCACCATCCATTGTACATGCCATCAATAACTTATGCGAATATTTACCATATAAAAATGTTCCATCAATACTTACAACAGGCCTACAAAATGCAAAAGCACGTACGCATGGTCCAAAAGTCCAAAAAACACTTCGGAACATCCCTTGTTCATCATTCTCACCAGGGACAACCACCCAATCCACTTGTGATCTAGGATCTGCCAATACTATAGCATTGAGGAGTTTAGGCAATTTTGCATAGGAAGAGTCCCAATCACCGTATACAGCATGCAGTGCTCTTTTCTTTGCATCCCATACCCTTCTCTTGTTACGAAATACCCAAATGAGTATGGAATTGTTTGCCGAAGTACCGGAACTTTCACATCAGGTGTCTCCTTCACTTGATTGATAAAGCATTGACTCAATAAGGTGGCATCCAATTGTGGATGGTCTTGACTTACCACCGGATTAACACAGGTATGGGAGTCTCCAACAATCGTAACCATAAAAGTACTATCCATGCGTTTTCGACTTGCACGCAACTGCCATTTACATCCATTATCCCTCTCGGAACAAACAACATACCATGTTCTCTTATCCGACTCCACAACATGAAAATTATGGTGATATTTGATATGATGTATCTTAACTACATAAATCAAATCAGACTTTCTTGCAAACCGCATTCCCTTCTTTAACTCATCACCTAAATTTAAAGTATCTTCACATAGAAGCTCATTATCTTCAAAACTTATATAACCATTGCCACCATTCATCCTATTGAAAAAAGGAATTGGGTCCCCTCTGCACTCGTCATTGTGTTCAATTGATTCAGGTTCCACTAATGTATCAAAGTCAAAATAAGTATTGGTGGCACCATATGCATCCTCTGCATCTATTAGCTCTTCATCGGTGTCAATAGGAACCTCCCGTAATACATCATCCTCCTCTCTACCTAATTCGTTATCATCCTCATCTGGTCTCACAATATTTTCTTGAACAATATTATTCACGTTTACACATTCTGTTCCTCGGGAGGTTGATGGAGCCGGAATGGTGGGCCTATCTTGCTCTATTGTCATTGTCGATCGATCTTGTATTGTAACATACAAACTCTTGCAATGAATATCTACCGCCTTCTTCACCCATTCCAATAAGTATCTCGACATCGTCATCTTCAGTGATAGGAACTAATGTGAATTGCTGCAAAGCAGTAGGATGTTTATGAAAGATCTCTACTTCTGACATTGTAGGATCGATGCTCAGAGTTGTGCATACCATTTTCATCAATTCTTCATAACTTGTGCCCTTTTTCAGTCGATTTTTTTTCAATGGCGGCTAGTCATAATATGCTCCATATTCGCCCCATAAAATATTCCCGTGAGCAAATATCAAAACTCTGATATCATTTACCATTCTCTACCAACACAATCCTGCTGCATTTCACCAAAGTAACAGTTCATCTCTCAAAAAATTCCAATTTATATCTAATATATGATCAATCATATATTTGATTACTATTACTGCAGCAGCTGATGGATTAGTACGATTTCAAACTGAGCAGTTGATCGATTACTACTCGAGTAGTAGATTGATAACTACTAGAACAGCTGATCAGACAGGTGATCGAACACTGCTCGAGTAGCTGATCGATCACTGCTCGAGCAACTGATCGATCACTACTCGAGCAGGTAACACAACACTACAACATCTGATTGAGCAGTGCTCCAACACTTACACTACCATTGCTCGATCACTGCTCGAGCACAACTCGATGACTCCGAACAAATTCAGCAACATTTCACAACATTCAACAACAAACTAGCAACAACAATGATATTTGGGGTTTAACTAGGGTTTCAGCAACATACCAAATGCTGCTTGGAGGATGCTGCTCGGGTGTTGCTGATTGGGAGATGGTGCTCAGCTGCAGCTCGGGGGCTACTGGTCGGTTGCTTCTGCTCGGGTGCTACTTCTCAACAGCTGCTGCTTGGTTGATGTTCCTCGACTGCGTGGTGCTACCTGCTGCTCGGCTGCTTCGTGGTGCCTGGTGCTGCCTACTCGCCCGTTGATCTCTACTCGGTTGCCTGCTGCTCTGCTGCTTGCTGCCCGTTGCTCGGCTGCTTGCTTCCTGCTGCAGCCTGTTGTGCTCGGCTGGCTGCTGCCTGGTGCTCGGCTGGTTGCTGCCTACTGCCGGCTGCCTGCTGCTCTGCTGCTCTGTTGCCTGCTGCCTGCTGCCTGCTGGACTGTTGCTGCTCGAGGGCTGCCTGCTCGGCTGCTGCATGCTACTGCCTGCTGAGGAGATGGTGCTTAGGGAGGTCCTGCTCTGGTGTTGCACTGGGTGAGGGAGAAGTTCTTCATTTTCTCTATGCAGCTCTGCTACTTCACTGCTAAAGTATCGACACCAACAGCTCCAGACTGACTTTAATGAACCGGTTCAAGCTAACAGCTCCAGATCGACTTTAATGAACCGGTTCAAGCTATCTGGTAGAAGCGGTTCAAGCTAAAAACCGCATCTGGAAGATGCAGTTTTCAATAAATTTAAAATTGCAGGCCGATAATGAACCGCATCTTGGAGATGCAGTTCGAGTCGAAACTGCATCTCCAAGATGCGGTTTTGCATAAAATGAAAAAAAAACTGACCAAAGCCGCATCTTGAAAATACGGTTCATTAACTAAAACCGCATTTTCAAAATGCGGTTAAAAAACGGTAGTTTGGTAAATATTTTCAAGGAAACCGTATTTGACAAATTATTTTTGAAAATAACGATAGATTGACCCATTTCTCCTCTTACTTCCCCCAGCAAAATGCTAGGAAGGAAGCTTCCTCGAGCATGACATACTTTGAACGGATATACGGAGAGTTTTGAGCGTAAATAGAGTTATTTTTTGAAATATTTCGTTAAAAGTAGTTCCTTCAAAAGTATTTATGAAAATAGCGTTTTGTAAACGCAGGTTCAAAATGTTGTTCCACTTGATTTTTTTTTTAATTTACAATAGAACTGCATCTTCAAGATGCGGTTCTTGGAAAATATTTTTATTTTTTGAAGAACTGCTGCTCGGGTCTACCTGCCGAGAGCTCTATAAAAGTCGGAAAAACTAATCAATTTCCCATGCAACTACCAAAGTTGTCGGTAAGAGTCAAAGGCTAGAGCAAATATTGGTCGGGTGATGCACATCTAGAGTGGATGTGTAAAAACCACCCGGAGAGTGACACGTGTAAAGCGAAAAAAGAGAAGTAAAAATTCATGGTGACTGACAGAAAGAAACGGAAAAGGAGCAATTAGCGTCACTCTCTCTCATCACCTCACTCATCCCTCTGTCTCTCTTTCTTCTTGCTGTCCTCACTCTCTTCCCAGCCGTACGGCTTCTGTCGAAATTAAAAAAAATTGACACACAGGGAACTGCATCTTTAAGATGTGGTTCTTAACCCAAAAAAATTTCACAGAATCGCATTTTGAACATGCGGTTTATTATTAAAACCGCATTTTGAACCTGCGTTTACAAAACGCTATTTCCGTAAATACTTTTGAAGGAACCACTTGGCACCCGAAGCCAAGTGTCGTTCGACACTTACAATTGGTCGAAATGGGCATTTTACTTCATATTTCTTTGTTTTCGATCCCTCTGCTTAATTTCTTCCTATTTTGGGAATGTTTTCACGGTTTTTATTTCCCTTGCATAATGATCCTTTTACGAACAACACTTGGATCCATTCTGGAATACCCTATCACGTTTTCGATTTACAACCTGTGTAGTACTATCGCCGAGACATGACATTGCGCTGACCAATCGGATGAACAAGAACGAATCAAAATCTAGGTGTCTACACAAAGATGTCAATTTGAATGATAGCCTCATGGCACATTTACTTTTCAAAGATTAACTTTCACTTTTCTTCTCATTTTCTGATTTAATTTTTAATAGAAGATATAAAATATTTACTAATTATTGAGTTAAAAGATATACCTTACGTGATAAAAAACGAAAATTATCATTAAAAAGCTGAATAGGAAAAGATTTTATTTAAAAGTTCGGGAAAAAGGGATTATTAATGAAAATTGGTAAAATAAAATGGTTTTCTTCAATATAAATATGAATAATAAATAAGATAATTTTTTTAAAAATATTTTATTTATGATTTAGTAACCGCACTTTTTGCAGTTCTTTACTTTAAAAAATTTCTCCCATAAAATTGAAAATTTCTCCTTAAGTAGACTTAGTTTTATGCTTTCCTTAATTTTTTACGTGTAAGCTGGTCGTTTAATTGTGAAGAAGCTAAAGAATAGGAAAAGTGTAAAATTGTGATCACCATACATCTCTAGGGTGTATTGTTGTGTATTAATGTATGAATGAACAATGTACAATTATGGTTACATAGTATATGCATTAATACAATATATGGTAAGTCCTAATTGCTGCTATATTTGATTATCTGATCAATCCTAACCATTACTCCCCCGCAAGCGCAATGGGCGTTCCCAAACATTGAGCTTGGATCGAAGGGAAAGCAAACGGGAGGAGGAGAGGCCCTTGGTGAGAACATCAGTAACTTGATCATCAGTGGTGATGAAGCGGATAAGAAGTTGGTGAAGTGCAACACGTTCGCGAACAAAATGATAATCAATTTCAATGTGCTTGGTCCGCGCATGAAAAACAGGGTTTTCTGTGAGATAGACAGCCGACAGGTTGTCACACCAGAGAGTCGGCGGAGTAGACGAAGGAAAACCAAGCTCCTGTAAAAGGGACTGTAACCAGATTAATTCCGCCGTAGCATTGCCTAGGCTCTTGTATTCAGACTCAGTGCTAGAGCGGGCCACCGTGCGCTGTTTCTTGGAACTCCAGGAAACGATGTTAGAACCAAGAAAAATGGCGAAAGCACTAACAGATCGTCTGTCGTCAGGATTCCCAGCCCAGTCAGTATCCGAGAAACCATGAAGTGTGAAGACTGGATCTCGACGAATATGTAACCCAGAGGTGATCGATCCTTTTAAGTATCGAAGGATACGCTTCGCGGCTGTCCAGTGAGCAGTACTAGGCTTATGCATAAATTGAGAGACATGTTGAACAACATAAGAAATGTCAGGTCGGGTGAGAGTCAAGTACTACAGGGAGCCAACTATTCGTCGATAAACAGACGGGTCAGGTAGTGGATCCCCATCATGGATTGATAACCGACCACTAGAGGCAACAGGAGTAGAAGAGGGCTTACAGTCTAGCATAGTAGCACGATCAAGAACAGAGTGAATGTACTTGGACTGTGTCAGAAGTAAACCTTCAGAAATATGATGTACCTTTATGCCTAGGAAATAGTGTAAAGGACCAAGATCCTTCATAGCAAATTCCTTCTACAGATCCGCCAGAATGGTAGTCAAGGGAGCATGAGGAGGTCGGTAATAATGATATCATCAACGTAAACCAGCAAAAAGATAACATAGTCAGCTGTACGGAGAATAAATAAGGATGTGTCGGCAACAGAACCAGTAAAACCCAGTCGAAGGAGATAGGAGCTCAGTCGGAGGAACCAGGCTCGTGGAGCCTGCTTGAGGCCATAGAGCGAGCGACGAAGTCTGCAAACATAGCTCGGGTGTAGAGGATCAGTGAAACCTAGCGGTTGATCCATATACACTTCCTCAGTCAAGTGCCCATTTAGAAAGGCATTTTTGACATCTATCTGTCGTATAGGCCATCCAAGGGAAGTGGCAATGGAGACAACCGTACGGATGGTAACAGGTTTGATGACAGGCTAAAGGTGTCATCATAGTCAATACCCTCTTGTTGAGTATACCCCTGGGCCACTAAACGTGCCTTGAAACGATCGACGGAACCATCCGGACGCTGCTTCACTTTATACACCCATTTGCAACCGATAATTTTCCGATGTGACGGACGTGGAACAAGTTCCCAAGTATGGTTGTCAATCAAGGCACGATATTCATCAGTCATAGCAGCAAGCCAACGAGGATCCTTTTGTGCAATAGAGAATGAATGAGGCTCCTGCAAATCAGTAGAAACAGTGAAAGCAGTAGGGTGACGAGTGATGGAAAAGCAGCGCGGTGGCAAGGAACCGTTCTGTGCCCGTGTCACCATATGATGAGTCCATGGAGGAGCGGGAGGCACAATAGCAGTCACATGTAACTCAGCAGAATCAGCCGGCGGAGGATCTGTAGAAGATGAAGAAGCTAGCGACGGCAACGGTTCAGGACTAGGTAAAGAAGGGAAGGGAAGAATAGTGGAGGGAACCGAACGAGGTACTTGAGGTGAGCTCACTGATGCAGTTAGGTCTGGTGCACTGCTCTTAAAGGGAAAGTGATGTTCATGAAACTGCACAGTATGGACAATGAAGACACGACGGGAGGCAAGGTCGAAGCAGCGGTAACCATGATAATTTGATGGGTAACCTAAGAAAATACATGGACGAGAGCGGAAGGCAAGCTTATGGGTATTGTAGGGACGAAGATAAGGAAAACAGAGACATCCAAAAACACGAAGAAAGGTGTAATCAGGAGGAGAACAGAACAGAGTTTGAAAAGGGGAGCGAAAACTGAGAGACCGAGTGGGGAGACGATTGATGAGGTAGACAGAGGTCTCAAAAGCAAAATCGTAAAATTTGTGAGGGAGGTGAGCATGAGCAAGAAGTGTGAGACCCATGTCGACGATATGCCTATGTTTTCGCTTAGCAGACCCATTTTGCTGTGAGGTATGAGGGCACGAGATGCGATGACTGATGCCATGACTTTGTAATTCATTCTGAAAATCGTGGGAAAGAAATTCCTTGGCTCCATCAGACTGAAGAAACTTGATCTTTCGATTAAAGAGATTTTCAACCTGAAGACTAAAGGCACGAAAAATCGAGAGAACAACGGAACGTGTTTTCATGACATAGAACCACGAGTATTTGCTATAGTCATCAAGAAAATGAATATAATAAGAATGACCTGTATATGATAAAGTAGATGCAGGGCCCCATATATCGGTATGAATCAAATCTAATGGAGAAGAACTTTTATTCATAGTTGAAGGAAAAGAGAATTGAGAGAGTTTTCCAATTGGATAGGACGAGCATGGACTCGACACAGAATGACGAATAGGAGAACTAGAACAAGACGAGAGAACACGACTGACAATGGGAGATGCAGGATGGCCAAGCCGTTGATGCCACAGCGTACTTGAAGAGGTAGTGAGGAAGGCCCTGGGGAAGAGAGAGCGACCAACTGAGGACTGCAAGCAGTAGAGCCCATCCTTAAGTGGTCCCCGAAGCAGCTCCTGATGGGTGTGAAGGTCCTTTACAACAAAATAAGAGGAGTGAAATTCAAAATAACATGAATTATCACGGGTAAATTTAGGGACGGAAAGTAAATTTTTCGAAATCGCCGGGACACACAAAACATTATTTAAGAGTAAGGAACGGTTATGTGTAGAAAGAGAAGTGGAACTAGAGGAAAGGATCGGTAAACCTGAACCGTCACCAATCACTATCTGTCTCAGATTAGTTGGTCATCCTGAATGGACAAATTAGAAAAATCGGCTGTCACATGATTAGTAGCCCCTGAGTCGATGTACCAATCCAAATTCCGAGTGTCGGTGTCAGCAGTGTAGACACCATGAGCTTGCGGAAATTGGGCCGGTTGAGGCAAGAATTGGCAAAAAGCAGCCACATGACCAGGCTGGGTACACAGCTGACAGGCTGGAGGTGGAAGAGCCCAAGCTGTTGGACCAGGCCCAACAAAAGAGGAACCCGGAGAATGAGATGGCCCAGACTAACTTGGAGAGCCCAAAATGCCTGGAGAGTGAGAAACAGGGCCTGCGGTCCTGGAAAACTGACATGGGCAGGGAAGCCTGAGACAATGTGGCTCGGTCCTGAGGTGTAATAACCGGAGCCATTTCCATGAGACCCAGAGCCATGGGGTCGTCGTCTTCCTTCCCAGCCTTGCGAGAAATTAGGGTTAGAGGAAAAGGAATTTTGCTGAAAATTGCCACGCCCTCCACGTGAAGAGTGACATCCACGGCCATGAGATCGCCCTCCATGAGCGAGATGAACAGCAGGCACAACATCGGAGGAAAGGCCCGAGAGAGGTGGAGTGCTCCGAGTTCGACGATAATCACGCCGTGTTTCTTGATTCAACAGTAGGGCCGACAGTTCATCAACAGTCATCGAGCTGAGCGTTGGAGCAAGGGACAGAATAAGAGGTTCCCAATCATCACCAAGACCGGCAACTATTTGGTCGTTTACTTCAGCAGGGGATTTCGGTTGACCCACTTGGCCGAAACGGGTGGCCAAATCCGTGACTTCCTTGAGGTAATCAGGCATGCTTCGACCTCCTTTAATTATATCACGCCACTGTTGTTCGAGGAACTCTCGTTGTGCATAGGTTTGATAGTCAAATAGTGTCTTGAGTTTGGTCCATGTAGCAGCAGCAGTGTCGAGCCCGACTAGTTGGAGTCCAATTTCTGAGGTCACAGAAACATAGATACAAATTAAACAGAACTGGTCGAGAGTTTGCCATTCCTCATATTCAGGATTCACGGTTTCAATAGTTGATCCTCCTTGCTTCACAGCGACTGTCGGAGCTGGAGGTGGAAGTGACCCATCGGCATAATCGAGAAGTTTGTAGGAGCGTAGGAGAGAAATCATAATACTCTTCCACAAATAGTAATTCTTTCCATCAAGCTTTTCCGGAATTGATGGCACTGTGTTCGACAAATTTGGGAGCTGTGTAGCACTGGATCCTGTGGCCTGAGCGGTGTTTGGTGCCATGGTTGACTGAAGTGATTGGCAGAGGAGAATGGGAGATTGGAGAATGAGGAATCAGAATTGTGAGCAAGAGTATTCTCGGCTTGTAGGCTCTGATACCATGAAGAAGCTAAAGAATAGGAAAAGTGTAAAATTGTGATCACCGTACACCTCTAGGGTGTATTGCTGTATATTAATATATGAATGAACAGTGTACAATTATGGTTACATAATATATGCATTAATACAATATATGGTAAGTCCTGATTGCTGCTGCATTTGATTATTTGATCAATCCTATTCATTAAATTGTAGTGAATTTATGTGCAATTGACCAACGTTCATCCACAAAATTTAAAAAGGATAGCTGATGATGTTCATCGCTCTTACATTCCTAGAACTTTCATTTTGTTGTTTCAAGTACTAGTGCATGATCCGTGCTCCGCACAATGAGTATCGTCAAGCCCAAATAGGTGTTTCATAATCAAATTAAACAAAGAATATATTTGAACTCGATATGGTAAAAAGTGCTCTTAAATCACTGAATTGTAGATTCTTATACATATATTTTTTATAATTAGGAGTTTATTCTCTCCAAATCCATGAATCCCACAGATCCAGGTAAGATTATGTGTATGACACGTGTGAATAGGCTTACCAAGAGTTACCCGTTCAAGAGAAAATCAAATTTTTGGTACTGTAAATTTTCTCAATTTAGACGTAGATTATTGTATTTCAAGTCACATTTGTCAAACTTATTTATTTTCTTCTAATTGATTGAGGATCGATTGCAAGTTGCAAATCCTCCATTGTTAGGTCCAACTGCATCTACGGGACTTCATGCAAGCATTTCAATGAATACCGCTGCTCACACATGATCCCCACCATCAGGTAATAAATTCATAGCTCATGTTCTCTCCCAAGGTTTTTTCATGCCTCTTCCCTTTCTGCACTATCTCTGGGAACACTGTGGAGATGAAAATGCTTGCAAAAAGTTAGCAGGCAACAAAAGCTATTGAACTGCATACTGAAAGCAAAGAAACTACCGAAAGATTATTCCTGTCACCATTGAAATTGGTAACTTCATTTTCCTTCCCTTTTTTTTTGTTAGTACTATTAGTATCCAAAGTTTCGGGTTAATTATATCAAAAAGCATGAGATTTGCTTCATTTCTCAAAAAAAGCCAAACGTTTTAAATTTGAAAAATAAAATCATGAGATTTCGTTTTGTTCCCAAATTAAGCCAAACCTTTTAAACTTGAAAAATAAATCATGTAGTTTTATTTAATTCTCAAATCAAGCCAAACTCTTCAATTTTAAAAAATTAAAATTATATTTTTTATTTATTAACAAGTTGACTAATATATTAAAATATAAATTGATATTCTTGTGCAATATACTATATTTATTTGTTTATCACGTACTTACAAATAAATAAAATTAGCATGATTTTTATTGAAAAATGATTTAAGAATTTTCTCTTGAATTAAGATTAATATTAGTTATTGAAAAATATAAAGAGAACTTTATATAAGATATTGTTGTAAATTTAAAAAAATTCTAATATACTTTTACCCAACATTGTAGAAAAAGTTATAAAAAAATGAGTCACATAAGTATTGAATATCAGGTTAAATGAACTATTTTAATAGTAAAATAATTAATGCGATTTTGATTTTAAAAGATAAATTGTTTGGCTTAAATTGAGAAAAAAAGGAAACTACGAGATTTTATTTTTAAGATGTAAAAGGTTTGGTTTAATTTGGGAATAAAATGAAACTATGTGATTTTATTTCTCAAATTTAAAATGTTTGGCTTCTTTTGAGAAATGAAGCAAATCACGTGTTTTTTAATGTAATTTACCCTATTTCTAACTAATTCAGTTCATGTTAGGTCGACTAATAGGGGTAAAGTATAAGCATCCATTTTAGTGGTCTTTGAGCCTATCACTTTACATTAAGTCGATCATATCGACCCCATCAATTAATTCGATATCAATTATTATTCTTGTTGAGAGTGAGATGATGAGCCACCCTCAGTCTCAAACTAAAGGCTGTTGTCCTGCAAACGGATCTAGGCATGGGTAACACTACGATTCCATCCTCCACCAACAATTTGAAAACTATTAAGGGCAAGGTGAAGAATCAAGATTAAGCCATCATATTGCTGCGTTTGTTGCCACATCTTTAGAAGAAATTCCAGGGCATGATGATCAATGAGAGGACGTCTTTAACATTCAATGCTAACAAGGATAGTTTATTGAGTAAGGAGAAATTGGGTAACGATTTTAGGTTTACTAGGAGATCCTATAAACAAGTTTTGGCCTTGATTGTGAGAGGATGATAACATGATCAAGGTACATACAAGGGTAGACATAGCGCCAAAAGGAGGAATGTGGACGCAACGTGTTTCCACTATAAGAAGGGGCAAATCATTGTTGAGTGCTACAAGCTTGAGGAAAGGAACAAATCGATCGGGACAAATGTTTGAGGTAGGATGACAACAAACCGATGTCACTGAGGTAGTAATTGTCAAGGATGAAAATGAGGATGTTGGCTGGAGATGGGAAACCAAAGCATAAGGGTGTTTTGGTTCTTGATTTAAGGTATGCATACCACAATTGCCCCAAACAAGACTAGTTCTCTGCGTACAAGTCGACTAATGGTAGAGTTTTTCTTAAGAGTAACATTGTAGCTTGGAAGATCCATCTCGTTGTTAAATATGCATCAGGATATATGATGGAATCATCGGGACTATCAGGTATCAGGAATTTGCATAACTTGAAAAAGAATCACATCTCCCTTGACATTCTGCATTCCAAGTGCTACAAAAGTGTGATCTACTCCAGAGTTTCGAGGAATTCTCATGGAGCCCTTATGTGATGAGAGGAAGAAAAATCGGTAGCTTATACATTCTTGATGGCTCAACAATGATAGATTCGACATTACAAGTTAAATATATTAATAGTCACCATATAGGTTCAAGGGATCTCGAGTAGGAGAGGTTGCTTTTCATCTCTATTGAAGAGTGAGGGTGTTTCATGTAGAATAGAATTAAGAGTTGGCAGTTCTTCCAATCAAAGGAAGGTTGTGCTAGCTCCATTTGGGTCTCATGTTCCTTATAAAGGTAAGACAACGTCTTAATCACTATGTGTCTTGGCTCAAGATTGATTTAGAATGGATGAAGTAGCTTATGCTTAGGTGCTATCTAGGATACCGAGTTTTCTGATCCAATATTGTGTTTCAAGGATGCGCACACTCCAACTTCTGGTAAGTGATTATGGAAAGAAAGGTAATAGTTCCTTTGTAAGAGTAGGATCTGGGAGTTATTTGTACAACTCACCCAAAAATTTGGGTGGGCACATGTGTTCGTCAAAAGGAGAGGAGAATTGAGAAGAGAATACATCGAATACATCAAATACGATACTTGGTTGTGAATTTCATGCAATTATGAGTTTTGAACGTTAGTTAGTTTTGGGTGGTGTCCCGTGATGTTCGTGGTAGGCCCAAGGGTACCATTGCCAGGGAGCGATTGAGGAGTAAGGTTAACACCTATCCTAAGTGGAGTTTTTGAGTTCGATTCAATTTGAATTGGCATGAGCTCTCTAAATATGAGGTAAAGTGAAGATCTGTTAGATCCTGACTTATACTGAACAACTTATCAACCCAAGGAAAGATGGGAAGATCCAACTCATGGTATGAGAAGTCCAGGACAATATTTGGGAGTAAGGAGAGTAAAAATTCTATGGCTAGGTGTGTCATGGCATAGTGCCATGACACTCCTACCCATAATGCTCTTGGGACAATGATGCCACAACATGAAGGACGCCGTGAAAATTTGTCAGTATTGTACTGCTACACTAAATTGCATATTGAGTTTTCCTAAAAGTTAACAATTTTGGACAGTTTCCTAATTAGATTCCCTCGCATTAGATATTTTTCTAAGAATATAAATGGATATATTTTAGGTAGATTTCTCAATTTCATGTGTAATCTTATATAGGTATAAGTGGGAATCCGATTCTGGGGTTGAGGTAATGAGGTTGCGTGGTGCATGTGAGAGTCGTGACTGTGAGTGCTTTTGTGTTTAGATTGTGCAGTCCACTATTACTTTGTGGTCGGTAAAATCTCCATTGAACTTCGATTGATTCTCTAAGCCCTGCTTTTGCTTAAACATGAGTGAGACAAAGGGTCAGGATATTGGTTTGAATTTGTGAATGGGAAAAATTTAGAATTTTATCCCTTACTAGGCCTTTTCAGTCGAACTCTATTAATTAAGACTCATTGGATTTCTGCGAATCGGTGCTCATTGGACTTCTGGATATTAATGGTTCGGACGGAAAAAAGTGGTTGGGATAGTGTTGTAAAAGATTTATTCAATGAAATTGAAATGTACAAGCAAGCTTCGCAGTATCAGTAGCAAATAAAGTAGAGCAATCAACATGTGTTTGAGGACCCGTCAATCAGTACGGTACCATGGCGGGTTCCATTTTGAGTTTTTTCTGTCAATCTTCAGGTGAGAATAAGCCCCGAAAAACTGAGTGGTTTTTCACCATGAAGGCAATCGGTGTCATCAGCCTCAGTCATAGACTAATATACTTATCAATCGAGGCAGCTGAGAATGTGGTGTCGTACGTGCAGTGTGGTACATTCTTCTTGCAATGATCGGTTTACTCAGTCAGGCCGAGTCACATAATGCTCAATGTAGTAATTTTTGCTGGCTCTTTTTCGCATAATCGATAATCGGTAGCATGACTGTACACGGCAATTTTAATGGTAGAAGCTCAGGTCTGCTTCATCGAGGTTTTTTTTTTTTTTCCCCTTTGCTAGATCATTCAGTATAATGTATTAATAATAAGCATCATATTTACATATCAAAAGTAGGAAGCCCATCCAAAAAACAAAGGCCTTTAACTCCAGACTTATACCTAATTGGGAGAGGTAATGGGTTGCCTCAATGTTTGACCTACTTGTCCAACATACGTTGTATGGTACAAAAGAAGAGAGTAGTTCTTGTGCATTTCTACACAAATTTCTAATATCCCAATATCCTAATTTCACATCTTGAAGGGATTACACTATAACTTGAGAGTCCGTAAATACCAAGATCTTCTTCCAATTTCTGGACTTGGCTATAGATATGGCCAAAAGCAAGGCTCTTGCTTTAACATTGTAAGGTGAGGGAGCAGTTTCCTTCTGAAACCAAGCCAGCTTGAATCCAGAGCTATCCCATGCCACTCCAGCTGAGCATGAATCCCCATTCAGTAGGCTGAGTCCGTACTTATCCTGATTGTGTCGCGATCCATCGACAATGAAGTTTTTCCAGCACTCCATGCGACGGGCTGGTTATCCCCATCAGATTGTTCAAATTTATATACATGTTGGTATTCTTTGAATTTCTCATTCAATCTATTCAAAAAGGAAAATAGATCAACTGGCTCATTTGAATGAAGTGCTTTATTCCTACGTTCCCAGATGAAATGCAACAATAGGGTAGCAAATAGTTGGAAATCTTTAACATCCTGTAACATTCTTCTACAGTTTTGAGGGGGTGAACTAGTAAGCTGAGCAATGCCAACATTTGTATTTCCTAGAAAAGATGTACCACATAGTTTCCAATGTGATTCCCTCCAAACAACATGATAGTATGCTTCATCAAGGTAAGAAGAGCTTAGCTCCTCTTAGCCCTGACAATTCCACAGAAGGGATCTAACCATAGAGATAAATTGCAGTTACTGCAGAATGTTCAGTTGATGATTGCTCATCGGAAGCCGAGGCTGAAAATCAATAGTGAAACTTCGAGATCTCTTCGTGTTTATCTTTTGAAAGGTAAGCAAATTCCACAAATCATAAGTTCCGTGGGGTCACTTCACAAAATTTGCAAGGTCAGTATTGCAACGGTCCTTTGCACAAGATCTTGCAGTGCAAGAGCAGTAGACAGGCTGCTATTACTAATCTCAGAACTATTACCTTGTCTTACAAGTAAGGCCTATTCTTAAGCATATTCAGGATTGAGCTACGGCAATCACTTTCTGAAGTCGATGAATTTTGAAAGACCAGAGAGTTCCTTTCTTTCCAGATGATGTAATTATACATAGTCCAAGTGACCTGTGAACCAGAATTTCCATTGGCGCATTAGTGACAGTACCCCATTTCTCCAGAATATCTTCAGTGGACAATCGATCATGCTTACCGTGAGATAAAGGAAGCCTACGGGTTGTGGCCCTTGAAACCAAATTAGCTTATGCCATGGTATTGTAGGACTAGAAGGCTGAAGAGAGGACCGAGGTTCTGGAGGCTGAGAAAGTCTATCCGTGTCCCACGTCGTCAAGCTCCAGTCCATGACAACAGTGTCTTATGCTTTTGACAGCTCGGTCATATAAGAAAAGTGATTATTGTTACTGTTGTTTGCTACAGCTATGTGAAGTTAACCGATGCTGTGAATGGTTTTAGGGAAAGTTTCGGTCGCTATCGACATGTGAGAATGATTGTCGATGTGTGTTGCCTTCAGGAAAGAGTGTCAATGAAACTGCTGATCATCGTACGATGCCCCTAGGCACATTATGAAATTGTGAAATTCAAATGAGTACTCATGAAGAAGTGTTTCCTGTTCTATACACCAATGGGTCAGGATGCTGTGCTGAGTTCTGTAGATAAAGTTTCAATCAGAGAATTCGCTTCAAAAGTATTAGGGAGCTGTCAACATGATAATAATGATACTAAAGAGCATACTGTTGCAAAAAATGCGGTGTTCAACCTACTGTTCTGATAACGATGACACATGTAGAAAGTTGTTCTCCAAGGTTCGTGCAATATCACCGACCCCGATTCCAAGATCATCTGCAGAAACCGAAGTGAGATAGCAGATGACCATGTTTCATCCACATTCTTATTCCTTCGAATAATCAAAATGGTTGATCAGTTATTGTGCGCTTCCAGTCACACGTTTTCTGAAGTGGAGCTTGTTCGAACCTTTTGAGTACCGAGCCTATGTTCTTGTCCCGATTGTGCAATATCCACATACCGATTCCCGACCCCGAACCACCAAAGTGTTGGTTGGTTTCCCGCAGATTGTGGGTGGAGGGGGGGGTGGGGTGTTGGCGTTCCAGTGGGGTATATGGATTCTTAAAGTGCCTTTATGTGATTGTGTGTCCGATCATGATCCATTTGTTGGACCGTACCGATGCTTCATTGTTCAAAATCATAAAACTGATGTGGGATCCTTTTGTCATGTGCCGGTATTGCGGTCACAACAGGGATTCCGCTTCCTATGTACCGATCGCCTTAAGGTTCGTATACTAGCATCAACCTCTATTTACAAGTACACACTGTATCCCCGAACCTCCTAGGTAGGATTTACCCAGAGTATCCAGGTTCTTTGGTTGTTCCTCTACATTTCGTTTTTCAAGCTTGTCTACCATCGGGTTATCGAGTTTCTACTCAATAGTATTTGCTCAGAAGAATCCCCAGACTGTTTCGCGATAGCGTTGGTAATTTTTCTTTGGACATTTTCCTGTACCATATGCATCCGCAAGTACCGTTGTGTTGATCTTCATCAAAAAGTACCATTGTACTGATTTCCTCCGAGAGAAAAAATTAGGGTTTCAACCAAACTATAGTAACCAAAGAAATTCCTGCATTTTTTCCATACTCATCAATTTTAGCATAAACTGAATGGGTCATCAAAAAATTTTAGATGATCCAACCTCATGTGACATGACAAGGAAGATCCAACTAAATTATTTTGATCGGTAATAATTAAGGTAATTATTTAGATGATTAATATCAATTGGCTCATTTATCATAATCTGATCGATATTTTCTCATATTAAGTGGCAGGATAAGATTATCTAAAAATTTCTCATGGCTCATGATCCATGTTCGAGTATGATTGCTCTATTAATAGGTAAAACTCTTCTACTCATGGATTTTCTTCGATTTAAACACTCGAACAGAAGAGCTTATTAAAGTATCGATTTGCCTCGACACCCCATTTTGATAAAAAGAATAATAAAGCTGACAGCAATCACTCGCATCATGAAATTATAGGCAGTTGTTCCAATTATTAATTAATAAATTCCAATGTAAACATCTTCAATGTGAACAAACCAATGGGTACAAACAGAAGCAGCCCAAGAATATTACGAAGCCATACTCCTCACCTTTCTTTTCTTTTCTCTCTTTTCCTTTGTCCCAACCAATTGATCTCAGCAAGACATCACCATCCCCGACCTCTTCATCCATATTCTGCAACATGTCATGTGCCCAAATGCATATTTTTCCTTTGGGAAATTCCGCACTTCAATTCGAGATCTCGAAGAAACAATTTTTCTCTTCATGAACCCTGTGCTTTAATTCCGACAGAACCGCAATAATATATCATGAAGTAGGGCCGCGTATGTTACGAGACTTCTTTCGACCGGCTATCGTCCTCCTCAATGACCCATCGGAAGTTAGTCTTTTCCGATGGATTTTCAGCTATTTCCGTGATGTTTACTGCCGCCGGAAGTGGCTGGATTTGTTGTAAGGGAATAGGATAAGTACATTTTTTTTAAAACAATTAGAACTCATTTGATATCTACATCAATTTTCAATGCAATGGAGTGCTGAATAACATATCGAATTTGAGTTCTACAAATTGAAAAAATTCATGATTCGGAGAGTTTACTCCTCAGAAGGTCGATATCCGACTAGAATTTGAATCAGTCAAGACCGGTTGATAATTTTAATATGGGTGATGAATTTTAAAAAAAAAAATCAATAAGTTGAAGTGATGTTTAGGCAAAAGACATGCATGGACCACAATTAGTTTATTGCGAAAATGGAGGAATTAATAATTAGGAAGCTCAAACAAGGACTTCTCCTCCAATTATAGGGTTTGAAATGACCTAAAAATTCCAATCTGTTTTCTTATAATATATAAAGTAATTTGGTATTAAAGAAATGCTTCAAAATGTATGCATGCATTAGACAAAATAAATCCAAACTCTGTCCTGTTGTTTATTCGCATGGGAGGAATAAGCTTCTTTTAGATGCCACATTTACGATTATTAAATTATTTTCATGTGACATGATATCCAGAAATTTAACGAACATATTATGATTATTGATTCATATTTGAGTTAGGTTAGTCAACCATGAATAAGAATGTCCGAATTATCAATTTTCATCATAATTCGGAGTCTTGTTACAGAGGAAGAAGTCCCGATTAATTATTCCCTATCAAATTATGTTGGTTCATGATTATTAAATTAGGGCATGTCATCCTTAATCAAGCCTATGGCGAACCTTGCTTGCTTGAAAAATGACATCCCAGCTGTGACTTTATATTAATATTTATAATACACACACACGAACGTATATGTACGTGTGTGTCTACATATATATATATATATATATATATAATGAGCTCTTGTAAACGTCATCAAGAAGATGATAGCCGAACCCGTGCACTTAAATTAGCTGTAAAATTAGCATTGCCCACTTCGAATTTTGCATATCAATTTGATTATTTTTCATCTTAATTGTAAGATGAGTACCCTCATACCATGGACTAATATGAACTATGAACTCAGGAAAAAGTTACTCTCTACTCTCTTATAGTTCGATATATATTACTAGTATCTAAGAGGTTAACGAGTCATAATTAATTTTGTTCAGATGGGACCGTTAATAAGAGTAGAACTCTCCTAAGATGAATTAAATCCATTAATAAGACTCGAAATCGAGACTTTACTTAGCGGAAAGAGACACTCTACTATTTCAACCAATTCATTTTTGTGATGAAAATCTCCTTTGATCACATCCATTCAACGGGTACATTCATTCATTGCTTGAGCTAAATTCGTGTCAACATCAAGCGCTTTGGCTTTATCGTTATCTCTTTGTTTTCTTGTTAACCAAAAGATATATGTTGTTTGTTCTTTTGCTCTTGCAAGATCCAGTTGCCATATCACTATGATCAATAAGTTAAGGATTCCATCGAAAAATAAATCATTTTCATTTAAATAATATATATATTTATTTATTTATTTATTCTCTGCGACTAACATTTTTCCAAGAAAAATCTCTTTTCTCGACCAATTGTTTTTTTATTTTGAATGTAGACCTTGAATCCCAGCGGAATTAAGAAGGACAGTTCTTTGGGTTATGTTAAATTGCAAGGGAAAAAATATGCATATTTTTATTTTATGCTTTGAAATACCTACGTATCATAAAAATTTGCTTTTTTATTTCTTTTACCTTATTTGAGAATAAAAACAAGTTTTCACATTACCTTTTGAAGAAATTAATTACTGTGTGTGTATATATATATATATATATATATGTATCACTCAAAAACATGTTCTACTCTACTTGCATTATAGAGCTTCAAGACTTACTAGAAGCATTCCATATGCTGCCAAATTAACACAACATGGTAGTATTGACATAACGTCACAAACTAATAAGATTCAGTCATCTTAAAATTATTTTTAATAAAATCGTAAAAACTGAAAATAACCATAGAAACTGAATTATATTAGTTTGTAATACAACACTAATACTGTCACGTAATATATCCGTTACATATAAAAATTTCTCTTCCAGGAGACAGTACCTTACCGCTTTACTGAAAAATCGTATTTTCACCCCCAAAAAAATTCTTCACTTGCTATGTACATGTGTAGGTAATATGACTTTGTATGCAGAAAAAAGAAAATATTCAAGAAAAACATAGCTAAGGGCGGCTGATCATTTTATATATATGCATATGTGGCAGATTAGATGAACTAGATGGCTCATTCGTGCATTCTTATAAATACAAATAAAAATTTGTGATGCCCATAAATGAAGTTAGAATAAATCCCAAATTACAGAAATTCCACGTGCCAGAGTTTGGTGATTTTTGCATGAGAAATCAAACCATTGGTTGGGTTGGCAATATTTAACCTTTTTTCTCTTTAAATAAGATTATCGATTTGAGTATTATAAATAGAGTAAATTCTCGATCGGAATAATTTTTCCTCTAACAGATCACTAGGCTTAAACATAAATTAGTTATGAATTTGTTGGAATTTTGTCCATCAAATATAATGCACATCGAAAATCAAACCATTCATCTTATTTTTTCGATGTATAAATACCATATATGCAAAAATACAATGGGTCATGACCAGTTAAGTTCGAGTTGAGTCGAGCCAATATATATGGAGGTAAACCTCCCCAAACATGAAATTTTCTCCATTTATAACAATCTAAATCTAGATCTTATTTTATTTAAAGAAAATATATATCAAATCATCTCAACCAACTTTCGTGCGCAACCGTTCATCTTTGTTAGCCGAAACTCTTTTGATCAATTTCTTTTTCCAGCCCGAACTCAATAATTTATGAGTGACGCCTAAAAGACATATAAATATATGATGTGAGCTATTATATATACTATAATAAATCAAGCAAGACAATGACCCAAAGTGCTATATGGGTCCTAATCGTTATCATAATTATTAATTAGAGACTTTGCTACTACTCTCTCTCCCCCGCACTTTCATGAACGCGCATATGAAACTCAGCTGCTATTGCCCAAATGGACATGTCCCTCTTCTCTTCCAAAGGCACACCCTTCGATTTTGATCAACCGGCGAGCGATGATCGGATCGTGAACATGCAGAGCAGTAACAACAGCCATCCTTCTCCGGCGACCCATTCATCCGACTCCGGTGCCGAGCTGTCCGCGGTCGGGAAATGGGCTGCGAGCCTCCTCCGGGAGTGTGCCAGGGCGATCTCTGGTAAGGACTCGAGCAAGATCCATCACCTGCTATGGATGCTGAATGAACTGGCTTCTCCCTACGGAGACTGCGACCAGAAGCTGGCTTCTTACTTCTTGCAAGCGCTCTTCTGCAAGGCAACCGATTCGGGCAGTCGTTGTTATAAAACCCTAGTCTCGGTGGCAGAGAAGAGCCACTCCTTCGATGCTGCTAGGAGGTTGATACTCAAATTCCAGGAGGTGAGCCCGTGGACAACCTTTGGCCATGTCGCTTCAAACGGTGCAATTCTGGAAGCCCTGGATGGGGAGACCAAGCTTCACATAATTGATATTAGCAACACCCTCTGCACTCAGTGGCCGACGCTGCTCGAAGCCCTGGCAACGAGAAACGACGAGACTCCGCGGTTGAAGCTCACCATCATCGTGACCGCAAGCAGTGTCAGATTGGTGATGAAGGAAATCGGCCAGAGGATGGAGAAGTTTGCGAGGCTTATGGGGGTGCCATTCGAGATCAACGTGATCAGCGAACCGACAAACCTGGGAGAGCTCACGAGGGAGGAGCTAGGGATTCAAGATGATGAAGCGGTCGCGATCAACTGTATTGGGGCCCTGAGAAGAGTCGAGGTGGAAGATAGGGCGGCTGTGATACGGATGTTCCGGACGCTCCAGCCCAAGGTCGTGACTGTCGTGGAAGAAGAAGCTGATTTCTCAAGCTCGAGAGATGACTTCGTGAAGTGCTTCGAGGAGTGCCTTCGGTTCTACACCTTGTACTTCGAGATGTTGGAAGAGAGCTTCATCCCGACGAGCAACGAGAGGTTGATGCTGGAGAGGGAGTGTTCGAGGAACATAGTTAGGGTTTTGGCCTGTGACACCGGCAGTGGTGACGACAGTGGAAATATCGGTGGTTGGGAGTGCGAGATAAGGGAAAGAGGGAGTCAGTGGTCGGAAAGGCTCCGGCAAGCATTCTCCCCCGTCCGGTACAGCGACGATGTCATTGATGATGTCAGGGCGCTGCTCAAGAGGTACCGAGCCGGGTGGTCACTAGTGCTGCCACAAGGTCAAGCAAATGAGGAGCTGGGAATCCATTTGGCTTGGAAGGAGGAGCCAGTGGTCTGGGCATCAGCCTGGAAACCCTAGTAGATTGATTCCATAGCATAGCATTAGCAATTACTAAGGAATCTGCTTCACTCGACTCAAGCTGGCCTCTATGAACAGATATGATGGATATCTCTTCCCTTTGAGTTATGCTCTAAGTGTATTACTTGTTCATGATCTGTGTGTGGGAGTAGTAAGTGTTGCTTAAATTCTTCCCTTTGTGCTCTGGAACTGTTTTTGTCATTTAGATTGTTGTAATTGTTTGAAAGTGCTTGAACCTGTGCTACAATGTATGGATTTCTTCGTGGAATTCAGCAATATGATCCCTTCTTTTGGATTTTTCCACGATCACCTCACAGTATCGAAAACCCTAACTAACAGTTCTTGACTCATTTATATTCAAGTCTCGTCAATGCATTTAAAGAAAAAAACTCTCTGAATGATGAGTGTTCTTAACTGACGATTATAAGACTCGAATTGATTGGAGATATATCTTATTTGAGAGGAAAATATGTCGAACCAGCTCGAACAGACCAATCTACCTACTTCTTTTGGATTTGATCCCTTTGTTTTCTTGCCTTTTATCTCTTTATGGCTAAGTTATCTCTTGTCAGAAAAAGGATTATGGATACTTCCATAAACATTATAATTGTGCTATGATATCAGCCTTTTTCGCCTGAAAGCACTCCTCATCTTTTCCTTTTCTTTTGTCAGGCACATGAAGACACTTATAAATGCACCGTATTTGAAAAGATGATATGGAAGATAACATAATTAATTGCTCTATGTTCTCCCAAGATATTAAAATGGAACCAACTTTAACAAAATGTACTTGATACAGTTAGTGTCATTCTCGATATGAAATTAAGAGATCCTGAACTTTTCTATTATAAAATTGCAGCAAATGTCCAATATATCGAAGCTTATTCAAGGGTCCGAATTAGGTTGATTAGGACTAATTTTGATTCTAGATATAGCAGGTGGTGCACTTCGAAAAAAAACCTATTTAGCTCATTTAGAAATGCTTGAGATACAGAGAAATTTGAGTTTATTAGTAAATATATGGAAAAATGACACTAGAAGTCATACCTTTTTTTTTTTACAATTGAGTCCTATAAATTTAAAAAAGACTAATTCAGTCCTATAAAATCAATTATATTACACTTTCAACTCGAAATATCACTATTCTATTAATGGTGTGAAGTCCACGTTAGTAAAACAATGACGATTTTGACTATAACGAAACTGATTTTATAGAACTAAATTAGCCATCTTCAAACTTAATTATAAGACTCAGCTATCAAAAATGATAAATATATAGTGCCTCCACTGTAATTATCCCATAAATAAATATAACAAATGTAAACTAAACATAGTAAAATAAATAAAAGATAGCATATAACATAATTTTTTTCCCTAAATATAGCATACCAGAGGTCGACTCATGTTATGTATAAAGTTTTCATTATTTAATAAAATTGATGAAAGCTGAGATCGTGAATAATTAAATAAAATCTTACTTACAATTAATTTTTCGAGTATGCCACTTTCGTAAGTTCAACATGAAAATTAAGTGATAAACTTGTGAAAAATTGGATGATATTATGCATGTTAAAAAAGGCAGAGAGGAGATAGGACAAACATATGTAAAATAAGGAAAAGGAGAGAGTGAGAATGAGGAGAGAAATTTATTACATATTAGTGAATTTGTCACCATATTTTTACTTTTTTTTATCTCAGTAATTGATGAGAGTCCGCGGTAAAAATAAGGGGGTTGAGACTGAAGTATAGTGAAGTGATATTCACATGATGCTGTAGTTGAGTTTTCATAATCTTGGTTAATTTTTATGGTAAAAAAAATAGACCATTTTTATGCACATTTCATTCTCTTCCTCACACTAGACAAGCAAACTTCTCTTGTAAAGAAAAGAAAAAGATAGTTACAGGTGATTATAGATTAAGTGTGTATTATTATGATTGGTTTCTTATATTAGGAGTTGGATTGGATGACAATGGATTTTCTTTTTTTAGAAAGAAGAAATTTATTCCTTTCAAATACTTAATAAATCACTAGCAAAGATGATGATCTAATAAATCCACTCTCATATAATATGGTAAGATCAAGATTACAGATTCAAGTCTCGCTCTAAACTATATTGCTAGACGAGGGTTCTGAATTTGCGTCTTAACGAATGCTGGCTTCTTAAAATATACTAAATCTTTGATGGTACTACGTTGACAAATGTCGCTATCGATTATTTATTTCATCTGATTTGTTCACGGTTGAATACGAATTCCCAAACATTACACAGCGGGGCAGCTGAACAACCGATTACCTGCTTTAAAAAGTATTATCAAAAAATACTCAACAAGTGTATGGTCTCATCAAAGTTCACATGGTCAATTCGATGACGTATCTCAGGGAAAGTAATAAGATATTTTAATTAAAATATAGATAAAATCAGTAAATCTTATATATACACACATAAGATTTCACAGAATTTCTTGATTGATTCTCGGTCGCACATCCCTAAGTCCGACCCTAACTTCATTTATGAGTTGATAACTTGGCTGACCTTTGAACTAATCGAACCATTGAGGAGAAAACTTTTGAGCTAAGGACTGGTTGGATTTTTGTGTTGAACTATGAATACATCAGTCGAATTAAACATCCAGTACAGACACCAACTCCGTCGATGTAGTTAAATCTTACATCGACTAGATTAAAAAAGGAACTTGAATTTTATAAAACAATTGGGTATTATCACCTAATAGCTTAAACTTTTAGATGGATAAGAGTTCGAGACTCTTGGAGGCTCAGCTAGAAATTTAATGTGATATCAGAGCAGGTAAATTCTGAACTCGAGTATGGAACTTTTAGTATGTTAAGCCTGAGACCGAAAGAAAAATGTATGGCTCGTGGTCAGTTTATCGAGTACGGAAGGAAAACAAAAGTCCGACTTGTATGCTAGCCCGACAACAGAAGAAATGGCCCGTCTCATAGTAGTTTGTCCCCTCCCCCGCTTGAGACTGAAAGAGAAATAAATAACTTAATATTAGTTATTGAGCAACAACAAAGATAAGTTGTAATTTAACAAGTTGATATCCGTCACGATACAAGTTTATTACTAATTATTGAAGTAATTAATGCTCGTTCTGTTATTCAAAATACATCCTCGTGCCACATCGCGGTGAGCATTTTAAATTTTTGCGGGAGAAGAAATTTCTTGCAAGTCGATAACAATCATTGGAAAATTGAAAATTTGTGGAGAAATGTCGAGGGAGAAATCTCTCTCGCAAAAATGCTTGTCGCGAATGTCTTTCACGTAATTTCCAAGGGAATATAACAAGGGATGTCCCTTGGTATAATCTCCAACGGACATTCCGCCTGCAAATCCCATGGAATTTTCCTTTCCCTCGAAAGTCTCACGAAAATTAACGGAAAATTAATTTAAGAAAAATTCTTTGACGTTATCGATTTTATCAGCAGCAAGATAAAAACACCTGAGCCACCAAGTATGTCCTATACCGTGCTATTACCACGTATCGTGTAATAATTCAAAACTCACTCTAATGCAATGCGGTCAGATTGAAATCCTGGGTTCGAGTATTCATCTTAGCAAAATTGATAAAATGGACCCTTTGAGCATGGACTTTGACGGACACCGGTTTCTTGGATTATGCTAAGATTTGGTGGTGTTGTGTTGATTGACCGGTGTTGCTATTAGTTGCTTATGTAAAATTTCCAATTGGTCTATAGGAGACTCGGCTCCATATCCATCCCAAAAACCTAAACTTATAGTTGGTGGTTACTCAGTTCTCTTATATTCTATATCCCAATCCATTGATTGTCTGATGTGGAATTCCTCAACATCGAGCCTTACATAGCAACGTGTTTACACTTAATACATGACTTGAATACCCACTTTCAACAACTAACCTCAGGTTGGGTATTTTTCTTTCATACTCGAGTAAAAAGAGACAATTGACCATGAGGTGGCCTCTCTTCTGTCCTTGAGCATTTTCTCTTCTGTCCTTGAGGTATATAACTTGACCAAGGGCTATGTATTTTTTGGGTCTCGAGCTAGTGCTGTGTGTTGCCACATGATAAGTGGCTCTAGTATCGTGTGAAATTGTCATCTATGAACAAAATATGGTATCGGAATTAGGGTGAGATGTCCCCTAAGATGCTACAAGTGAGAGAAGTGTTAAACCCACATTGGCTATATAAAATATGAATATTGTATTTATTTAAAAAAACCTAGTACCATTACATAATAACTTACGATTTTAAGTAGAGAAGGGTCAACAGCTTAAAAGGTCCACTACTAATAATGTAGCATACAAGCGCCTTAACCATGATAATTTTTTATATAAGCCTGACAAACCCATCAGTCTCATCCTAGGCCAGCTAAGGGCTCTTTGACATAAGCCCGACAAACCCGAGACTCTTATCTTGGCCCATCTGAGGGCACATCGGCAATCCACTCATAGCAACTTGGCAGTTCAATTCTTTTGATTTATTCGCAGTTGAAATGAAAGTCCCGAACATTACATAATATGGATGGTTGAATTGGCATTGCTATTGAACCCTTGTTTTATCCACAAAAGGGTGTGTATTATACTGTTATATTATATTATGTTTAGTTTTTTAATTTTATAAATAAATTGTGTTATTAAATATATAATAAATAGTGGGGTTTGATTAGCAATAAGAACTGGCCATGAATTTCTTACTCGGCATCCCTTCAGAAATTTGCAAGGAATTTACGAGAAAATGTTGGAAATTTTGTCCCAGAAAGAGAGAGAGAAAATTCCAATTCTCATAGTGCCCTTCTGCACTTTTGTTTGGAGCCATTTGGTAAAGTAAAGGGAGGGAATTGCTGGGGAAGTGATGGGGGAATCTGTTCTCTTTATTTGAATGATATTAATAAAGGAGGGAAAGAAATGGGTTGGAAAATTTCTCTTATGATTGACAATTACAGCATCACTATCATTTGTCCATGTAAATAATCTTGTAATGCTTCAGCAAAAAAACAAAAGTAATCTTGTAATGTAAATGGAAGACATATAAATTTACTTATAAAAGTGCTCTTCATCTTTTTCTTTTCTTTATTAACCATAAAATAAACTAAAACTCTTGGGTTGTTTTGTTTTTCTCAATTTATCGAGAAATTCTTCGGTCGTCTTGTCTTGTCATCTAAGATTTTCTCCAAATTTTCAATTTAGTTGCACCTTGAAATTTTTTTATGTGTGTACAAAAAAGACATATAGGCTTAGAATGGTAGAAGGAAAATGAGATAAAATCATAATAAATGACTATGTGGTATATATGTCTAATTAGAGCTTGATATATAATCAATAATTATTCAATTCTAAAATTTCCTTAAAAATCTAAAAATCATAATGAATAGTGAACCCTAATTGAAAAAATATATAAATAGTAGTTCTAATTAGACAGATGTATCGTGTCAACATTGCTTCTTACATCACAAGATGAGAGCAATATCAATTGTACCAAACCATCTTTCTTCATCTTAGAAATTCTTTGCTAGTCAAATTACAGCAAATAAGTAAATGAATGTTAAATATCTAAATTACTGCAGATGAGTAAATGAGTGTTAAATATCTAAGTAGTTGTTCATGACTATTGCTTATTAAATTAATTTTATTTATAATTCCTTATCACGTAATTGTGAGTTAAGACTGTCTAAAATTTTCATGATATTGAGAAAGTGATAGATAGGCTGGGAGATGACAATCAGAAAATTTTCAGTGGTTCTATTTCATCACACGAAATAAGAAAGTATCAATAAAAGTATAAGACGTGTGATCAATGATGGATTTAGAGGGTTGCACGGAGGCAATCACCCCTGAACTTCAAAAAACTCGTGAAATCTTCTATAAAATTTACTAATTTTATCTATATTATTGTTACGCCCCTTAAAATTTGTCCGTTGACTCTTTTTAATTTCGCCCCTCTTGGCTGGTTGTCCTGGATCCGTCCCTAAGCGTGACTGAATATTAATAAGTTGTATGATCAACTAGCAAAATTGTTATTAATTTTGTAATGTAATTGGTTCTCACTGAACCATTATGTCATTATGAGACGACATCGTTTTAGAGGACAAGAGACCTAGCTAGCTGAGATGTTAGGATGAGGTGGTAAAAGTTGATTTGCTGTCTACTATTCTGATTGGTAAAAAATCTTTCCGCCCATTCTCCCAGCTTGCCAGAGTAGAAAATTGAAGACTCCAACAGAAATGAAGAGTTACGTCAAATAAGAAATTTGGAATCGACTTGCACCACCCCATGTCCCTTTTCAATAAGTAAATCCTCGTTGTGATCGGAGCGCCTGTACAAGTGTGACGGCAAAATCCCGCAATTGTAAAATGTTAGTGAAGGAACTGGTAGCTAACTTATGAACAAGGCCTCGAATACAAGTCATACTCTACCCATCATATTCGCATTTGGACTCCTGATAACGGAGTCCAAGCTTCTTCCTCCCCAACAAGTGGCAACAGTAACCTCATGGGTTTCCACTGTTCAGCAGCTCCGCTAGGATACATAAAAGAGAGGGAGCTACTCCACGCCTGGTTAGAATAGGGACAAGTAAAGGATGAATAAGCTCTTTTTTCAGAATTAGAGTCGTGGAGACAGCAAGGTATCGACCTCAATGCATCCCCAAGATTTGAGACAAGCTCTAGTAGGCAGTTTGTCACGAAGTGCGAGTCAAGCGATAAAAGGTACCTCATAAAATGATAAAGATGCTAGACAAGTTTGTGCCGCAACACACGAGGTCGAAAAAAAATCTGATAGATTCTCAAACTTTGGAAATGGTGAAATTAGGAGAGTCGTTCGATAGTAGAGTATCCCGATTGCCCCCGGCCAAAATCAAGGTCATATCATGAATAAGTGGGACCTAAGGATCAGAAGACCATGGAAAGTCTGCATCCCATCATGAAATATCATAGAAACTCAATCATCCGATCTTATGTTGAGGATCGGAACACGGTGAAAATAAAAATTTTGAAGCTTGTACTCCAAAATCCTACGATCACTTTGATGTAATTCAGAATTCATATATGAGGGGTTTAGATATTACCTACTAAGTCTCTGAATCAATTTTTGTGTTGAAATCCTCTGACTTAGTGGTATCACAGAATGCCTTCACGAATCAGAGACATCCTTCTCGAACCTCCTTGATTGAATCCTTTGCATAATTGCATCATTCTATGCTGACATAGTCTAAAAACTTCAATCATGAATTTCGTACGGTTGATCACTTGAATAAACACACACATGCACGTCTTCCATATTATTCACACCATGTCTCTTTATAATGGTCAAACAAACTCTTTTCTCGAGAATCACAGTAAATATCAATTTTTTTTAATTGATTGATCTCAATTAATCTCACTTGGGAGATGGCTCTGTCTTGAGATTTGAAAAGAAGTTTGTTACCATTTTTCTCCTTACAAAATTATCAAGGATCCCTTTTACTTCTATATAAAATATATAAATAAATAAAGAATATTTATTTATTATTTATTTCGTATTTGACCGAATATAAATATGCTATTCGACCAAATATATATATATATATATATATCTATATAAACATGTATTAATCAAAACAAGTTTAGCCAATTGAGAATATTCTATTCGGATTTCTATAAATTCAATTGAATTATTATAGCAAATAATATATTTATTAGATTTCATAAATCCAATTTGATTTTAAGATTTCAAAAAAACTTTAAATCTATTTTGAAATATCATTATCCAACAAGGCATGTGATTATCATGGGATTATTTCATGCTTAAACTATTTAAATTTTGTTATAAGAAGTTGCTTCTATTTCATTGGGCTTCATAGTAAGCCGGTAGCCGGTAGTCGGTAGGGACCCAATAATTTACAATCGATTAATTAGAATTATTCTAATTAATGAATCTCAATAAACTCCTCTAATAATATCATCCAATTCACTCTTAATCGGATAGACTCATAAGTCAATATTGACATCTAACAACGTATCATATATATTTAGATAATAAGGATGTCAATTGAAAGGATCAATTACTCTTTGGTGATTATACAGTGTCCCGAATAAATTAGGGTATGGATAAATGTCAAATTCAAATACTTATTCAATGCATAACAATTCTTAAGTATCAAACTCAATTATGACAGATTGGAAACTCTTTCCAATCTTTGATCCTATCCTAGTAAGCCTAGCAATTTTGACATGATAAGATGACTTAACATAATACGATACGGAGTTAGGTGAGTTTGGGTCAAGTCTATTCAGACACGAACCCGTTTAGATACGAACCTGTACAGATATGATAAATAAGCATATTTAACTTGTCTGAACTTGTATAATATGACACGATACGTTCAAACACGTTTATTAAATAAATTCACTATTTATATATAGATTGACTCATTTAATACATTTATATATATAAATTTTATGATATATAAAATATTACATTTATTGCATGTATCATTATTGTTAAAAATGATATTACATGATCAATAGTTGATTAACCTAACTTATTTATTCTACTAATTATCAATAAATATAATTATTTTAGTAATCATATTATATATTATTAGAGTATAATTATATATTGTCGACATTTTATATTAAATAGGTCAACCTAGTTTAGACACGGTTTAAAAATGAACTCATTTAGACATGAAAAATAAATGTGTCATGTCCAAATCATCGGGATTTTTAACCTAAACACGTTTAGACATGATATAGTTTGCCAGACCTAATCCTAGTGAGAGATTTCCTAATTTAACACTTAGTAGAACACATAGGACATTCTGTCTCCTTATTAGAAGTAGTTGATCCATTATTGATTATTCACCATCTCCATAAAAGTCTAATTAGGTCTAGAATACCCTACACACACACACATATATATATATATATATATAAAGTCATGTTAAAGGATAGACCAAAACCACAACTTGACAATCACAAGGTGTCATGCTTATCTCTCAGATCTGGGGATCAATTACATGTACTATAATCAGAGGTATTACCTATTGAAATTTATATAAGTATCCATTAAGCATTTTTCGAGTGAGTCAGTTTAGTGAACTCATTTTCAATGAGCACTTATACCCTTATATTAATAACTTCACATAAGTAGCTATAAAAAAAAAAAAAACTCCTCATAAATGACAATGAGATAAGTTCACTTTATTAGTCTTACAAGATCACCGATCCTCTACTCGATGATCTTGCGACTAGGAATAGTTTTAGCTAAGGTTGATGAGATTTTAGGTCTCATTGACATGATCTCATTATGACTCTAAAATTATTAACTAATTATTGCTTTCATCATAAGTAATCAAATATAATGAATAATAAATGCATCAATCATTTATTTATAAATTAGAGATTGTCTGAAATTATATTGATCAACATCTGCTTGTGATTGGCTAATAGGGCGCTTTCCTAACATTTTATACTTGCCAAGCAACGAAATCATCAAATACGATACTGAGATAGAGGACCAGAGGAGGTCATACCCAAAAGGAAATAGAAGATCCTTATTGCACTTTATTTGACATGTAAGAGACAACTAGCTCCCGAAGTTGCATGATTTCCCTCCAACTCTAAGAGCAAGATCTAGGACAGGCCAGGCAGCATACCATACGTTCTGATATTTATGACACCAAACAACCTATAAGAATCCAAATTTCACAAGGAGAAGCTACAAATTCTTAAGGATGCACACTTTTTTTTATTTGTAATAATATTTTATATGATTTCACAATTAAGTATTAATTTTTATAGTATTATCAAATTTTTATAGAAATATATTATGAATAAATAAAAATGTATGTTTAAAATAAGAAAATTAATTATAATTTTAATGATATATGTGTAATCTTAATATTGATTTTACAAATTCATCTCATTCATCTTTTTATATTGATTGAAAATTATTAAGTAAGGGTATTTTTAAATGTTTAAAAGTGAGTAAATTATCTCATTTTTCCCATATGAGGAAAATTATTTTTTTAAAAAAAGGAAAAAGATACTAAAACTACTCTTTAGAACCACGTAGTAATAGAAGAAGATATTTATATTAGAAAGAAATAGCTGCAAATTGTATTATATTATTTCCTTTTTCTAAGATATGACAGGTTAATTTTCTTATTTCTTGTTCATATTATTGTTAAAATTGTTTATTATATTCAGATAAGAATAGAAGAAATAGAGGAATGAAGTAGTATATAAAGAGTTCCGACGTTGAAAATTGAATATTATTTTTCTATTTATTTGATTTTCAAGGGTGGAATAATTTCAATATGGGAAAAAGAAACCTAAAACTTACTATTGACAGATATTTTGAGCGAAACGTCAATGTCTCAAACTTTGGAAATGGAGAAATTCTTAAATTATCTATCTTATTAAATGACGTGAGAAAATATTAATAAATCGTGATAAATAAATAAATTAGTATTAATCACTCGAACATTTGCCTTAATTATTACTAATTGAAGCAATTTAACTGATTCTTCCTCACCACGTCACTATAAGATAGGACCATCTAATATTTTTTTTCTTCGAAACGTGGCATATCAATTCCACATTAATTATATCGAAAATTATCGGTTTATCGATTGATAGTCACCTGAACTCGAAGGGTTCCTCACCAAACTCATTGTTGATCACCACATTTGCTTCTCCCTGTCGGTTTATCGATTGATGCTGAATACCAAGGTTCGATTAGTCATTTGATATATCTAATTCGGTTAAAGATGATTGACCCTAAATGGTTATTAAATAAAATGAAAAACAAAAGGATTTGTTGAAGTAAAACTAACAATTTTAAATCGAATCAATTACGTTTAATCCTTTAATTGATTAAATTATTCCTGTTATATAAAAAGTGGTTCATCAAATTGTAAGAGCCGATTATATGTGACTCGACCATTTTGAGGTATCAGATATATATATATATATATATATTATATCTTCTTATTATCATATGCAAATACGAAGTAGTTTTAGTGTTTTTTTACAATTCTAAAATTGTCCTCCATTTTATTTATTTGATAAACAATTTAGCATGGATAATTTTGTCATTTTAACATTTTCACATAACAAATTAATTTAACTTCCAATTACATTAATTCTCATATTTTGTTTTTCACTCTTTTATCAGCAATCGGTACATACAGATTATGAACACAATCCACTTTTATAGCTATCTAATTTAAAAGTTAAATAGATATAACTCTTCAACTGAACTTGAATGTGTATTTCTAATAATTTCATTGAAAAAACACATACTGTACGTAGTACGGATAAATCTCTAGTGTGTGTATATATATGTATATATGGGTCCAACTCAAATTAGATATTTAGTCATGCTCGGCTTGAAACGATTTTTCGAGCCTGTCCAGGCACCCGTGCTAATAAGGGAAAAAGAAATCAAGACTCCACACGTAATTTAAACACAAGAAACAGAAGAATTGTAGACGTATATTTATTCCCGATACTGAATCAAGTCCTACTTCAAGAGCATGGAGGCAGTTCAAGAAAAGGACTAAGCTCTCTAGCTACAGAACTGAAGGTACATGACCTACTGTAACTTTGCAAACCATGTATGTGCACACAGTGACTTACTGAAAGAAGGATGGAGAAAAGGACGATTACAATTTGTCTACAATGGGCGAAACTCGATAGAAGAGTAATAGAATGGATCCAAGGAGGAAAAATAAGTTAACGTAATAAAAAAGATAAAATCAAGCAAACATTTAATACGTTTTCTGGAGTTTAGGTGTGCAATCGCTCCTCGCATCCCTAAATCCATCTTGAATGGAGAGACAGGCCCAAATATTTCTATCAATGGAATTAGGAGGGTAAGTAAAAACAGTGGCAACTCAATAACCTCTCTATGTTATGTTCAAACTCTTGCATTCAGTCACGAATACATCAGATGGGCTAAACAAATATTGCTCAGTACTGACCTCATCAACACAGCACCACTGATAGACTAGTATAGTCCAGAAATCGGGGTCTGTGACTCATCCAGCTTGTTGTTTTATATTCAAGCTCTCGTGTTCATTCACGAACACACCAAACAAGTTAAACAACTGGCGCTTAGTATTGGCCTCATTGTTATAGCACCGCCAAAGGATTATTATAGTCCAACGAGTCAAATTGAAGTACAGTGAACAAAATTGAAGTACACTGAACATACTTCTAATAGATAGTTTGGGTAAGTATACATAAGAGATTCGAATAGAAGATATCGATCTCACCAAACTATATAAGAGTGGGTTTTGAATTGTTAGATTATTACCGACATCACCTCTGGTGGTATGGAGAAACCCAAATAAGATAAAGAGAAGAGTATGCAAGGAAAGTGGTATGATAGGAAAGCTTCAAGCAAGTAAGGACTTTGCAATAAGGCAAGGGGATGTGCACACATAAATAAAAAATCGACATAAAGAAAGGGGTTTGTGGGGGTGTGGGGGCCAAGGGGAGAGACTTTAATGGCAAGCACAAAGTAGACCAATTAGATCCCATGCTTGCCTTTTTGTCTATTGATTGGTGATTTGAATAGCATAAAATCCATATATATACGGACACGGAAAAAAACCTTTAACAGTTCTACCTCACAATAATGTGGTGAGAAAAAATAATTAAATTATTTCGATTAGTAATAATCACGGAAACTATTTGGACGATTAATACTGATTTGTTTACTTGTCACGTTCTAATTTATATTTTTTTACAATATGTGATGAGATATAATCACTTAAAAATTTATCGTATACACACATGTGCATATGTGAAATGTGAGTGATGTCCCTTTATGATTACCTTACATATGTATTGCCTTTAACCCAACATCATATGGTGGAGAACAACTTTTATTTTTCTTTCTTTTTTTTTTCTTTCAAAGTTAGTACTTTCATTTTTTCTTCTCTCATTTGATAATCTCTTTTCCATTGTTTGTCATATATGTATTTTCTTGATATAGAAAGTGATAGAATTGCACTGATATAGGGCCGACAATAATTTGTGTTGCGTAACATGTCGTATTTATGTATCAGGTTGTACTAGAAATGTTAAATCCTCCTAATCGATGTGCATGGTAGTAAATTCCAACTCACGTCACAGTGAGAAAATACACAAAAAAAATTTAAATAATCCCACTTCACAGTGACGTAATGAGTGACAGCCAATTAAATTATTTTATCAGTAATAATTAAGACAACGGCTCGGGTCATAATCTGACTAGTGTTTCCTCACGTTATGTGATGAGGTAAGATCGTCTAAGAATTTCCTGCAGTTATGAGGATTACTAATATAATTTTTTGGAGAGATGATAATATTCTTTTTTCAATATATACTGTACAGTATTCAAAATCAAATGAATTCCAAATGACTTATTGGTTCTAGCAGTGTTTCAATGTATTAAGGAGTGAAATTCTTTTGATCGTGAATTTTCTCTACTCATGAGTTCTGAATCCAAGATTTTACTCAAGATAAGGAGATATCCAATTACTCCAATTAACTCAAACTAGTATACAATATTTATACCTTGTATTTGGCACCAATTGTTGCCGACACATTATAATTTCTCTCTTAGACCAGGTCAACAGTTGTACAGCAAAACGCAAATGGATGACAGTGAGAACTTAGGGTTCATTTAGTCGGTGAATGATGCACATATATGAGACATTCTTTGATAGATTCAGTCCACTGTGAATCTATTAGAAGAAAGTATTCAAATTTTTACAAGGGCTCAAAAAGCACCTGTACTTTCTTTTTACAACCCAGCACTCTCGCTACGTCATGCTTGAACTTTCGTGTTCAACCGCGAACATGTTAGACGAGCTAAATAACTGGTTCTAACACCGGTCCCCGTCACCAGAGGTCTAATACGGTTTAATAAACCAGTGTAAGTTAAAGCACAAGCTCAAAAATCTCTTCTAGAAATATTATTCAGAGTGAGACGCGGACATGTGATGTCGACCTCACCAGATCACATGGGAATAAACTTTAGACAACCAAGTCACCAGATCACGTGGGAATGAGTGCACGCGAAAAAATCATGAATTTTCCTCAATTATTATCCCTGCAAAAATTGCCCACCTTGTGAGGGGACACACAGCGTTGGCTCTAGTCAATTGTCAACACGATGAGGGGGACTTCTCTCTAGAGATTAGAATGTGCAAATGACCCGTGCTTATTAGGAAGGGCAACATATCGCTGTATTAATTGGCTCTCGATTCGCTAATTTAGGGTTACGTTATGCATGATCGGACGGCCTAGATTTTCTTCCGGTTACTGATACCGAGGGATTACATTCCTCGTCTTTGATTGGTTTAATTTAGGTGGTGTTTGGTTCAATGTAAAATAAAAGGATTCCATGAAAGATTTAGCATTTACATTATTCTTTTCAATGTTTGGTTGCAATTGGTGATGCAAATGAATTTCACCAGATCTTCAAACCTTTCCCGGGCCCATCATCTTTCCGGATAAAATAAATGCTGAGTTAGAGTGGTGTACTCTGGTTTTACAAGCTAAAACAGTGGGACCCACGCCGCCGCTCCTTTAAAATTACTTAAAAACCACATTCTCTCTCTTCTTCACATTCATCAATAAGAAGGTATATGAGTATTTTAGTAAATCTTCATGAATATAATATTGTACTTTAGCTACTTTTCCAACAATCTTTAATATTTAACCAAACACAACAATTTCATATTATAATATATTTTTCCTGTAAAATAATCATTCTTTTTATAATAATCTAATTTTACCCCACAATATAACAATATTTCAACCAAATGCCCCCTTAAGGGCTTAACCCTATATTCCAACAAAAAAAAAAAAAACTTTGCGAGAGTACTTAATTGTCACTTTGGTCCCCGAAAAAATTAATATACCAGTACCTTAGTCTCGTAAAATAATCTTTCGACCAGAGCAATCCCTATATGTTCAATTTGTTAATCTATAATAGTCACTTTACGGACTAGACTAACAGGCAACAAAGGGTCACCGCGAATGACAGTAATCTAACTGTTTAAAACTCACTGTCATATGGTTTGGTGATATAAAGGTCCTGGGTTCGATTCTACTCTAAGTATAACTGTCAGAAGAAACTTTTTGAACCTGGGTCATAATGGATACCGGTTTCTTAGATTACATTAGTCTAGTACTGGTTATTCAGTTTATTTGATGTGTTCACGATTAAATACAAAAGTCTAAATATTACGTAGTATGAGTGGTTGAATCGCTACTACTGTTATTCTCTTTTTTTGATTAAAAAAGAAGGATGGCAAAAAAGGGTCTCTGTTTTAAATTTATAGATATTTAGGAGGCTAAACGGCTGATTGATGAAACATTAAGGACCGATTTGATAATTAATTCTCGGGGAAACCTTCCTCCCACTTCAACTGTGCTGCGACCATTCAAATATTCCCAGAAGGCCCAGGCCCAAGATGCGGCTGAGCACTGTGTGGCATCGTGGTAAGGATACCACATTTTGAAGGGTAAAATGGAGAATTTAGAATGCAACCCCACGGCCACGGGCACCGAAACTACGCAAAATAGGGTTTTCATATAAATCAGTTTCTCAGCAAAATCCTGAGCTTGGAAAGCGGCGGGCTTTGGACGAGTAGGCCTCTCAGCGCAAGTCCGATTGATCCAATATGGTACTTCTTAGAGAAAACCTTACGCGTACATTTGGATTCAGTTGTCTCTGACATGGTTCCTCGCGTTAAATTTCAGATCTTTCTTTGGCCGGTAGCCGTTAGGACTTCAAAATGGATGCTAGTCTTAATTCAAATCTAGCGTTCATAGTTCGTCTGTGCCGTTTACTGGGGCTGAGATTTTGGCCACTGTGCCTCTGTGTGTTTTGCCTTTAATTATTTTGGGTTCATTCATACTTGATTCATTTATCTATTCATGATTGATGATGGAGGGTTTTATTTTGGATTTATGTTTTGGTTTCATTGAATGCATTCTGTTCTTAATTTTTTCTTACACTGCAAATGTGGAATTATGTTATTGCTTGCGCTCATGATGTGGAGTTGCGTGTTTACTCACTTGAGAAAGCAGTTGGGTAGCGTAGAATGATTTGATTAATTCTGGGGAATATGTATAAATTGTAGATCGCAAAATATGAAAAGTTCAACTGAGATTAAGAGTTGCTCTTGGACTATAATGTTTGATCATTTTGAATGGTATGTTGACATGGTATACACGAAACCCGCTTAAAATTGTTATTGGAAGTGATCTCTGTGAAAATTAAGAGTTTTGAATCTTGATTGCTCGCTGTTATTGAATATGCCGACAGATCACATCCGATCTATGATGTCTACTGCTTTTGTTATCCGTTCTGTTTGGCTTACAGCCTAAGCAAATGCATGAGATCAAGGACTTCCTCCTTACAGCAAGGAGGAAAGATGCACGGTCTGTGAAGATCAAGAGGAGCAAGGATGTGGTGAAGTTCAAGGTCAGGTGCTCCAAGTACCTCTACACCCTTTGTATCTTCGACTCTGAGAAGGCTGACAAGTTGAAGCAGTCACTACCCCCGGGTTCGTTCCATCTTGGGTTCTTCTTGTACTTGCATAGCGTGTTCTCGAGATGCATTGAATAACTGGGATTTGAATATCTATCCTGCTTTTCATTTGCCAAAAAAGTGGAGCAAAATAAAATGCGGCTCTATTTCAAAAATTAGAAATCAATCTTAGGATCATATGTTGGAGACTACCATTGCTGCTCATGTTATTTGATTTCCCGTGCAGGTTTGAGTGTTCAAGACCTGTGAGGAGATGACCGAGTCTATTAACCGTGGAGCAATCATTAGGAGATTACGATGTTTTGGTTCATTTTGCTCAAGAGGGTTTTTAGTTTTCGAACAACCAGCTGCAATTAGACAGTTTTCTATTTTGGATTGCTATGGAACAATATCGGTCCCTGATATTCAACTGTAATTCGGAGTCTCCAACATGGTGGTTTCCTTGTCGGACTCCTTGATGATCTGATACCCAATCATGTTCATCAAGAAAATGGGTCTCTGATGATCTAAGTTCCAATCTGTTTTTCATGATGATCGAAGCATGGCAGGGAAGGCTGGTGGGTCTGTTTTTCATGGAGGAGATCAAGAAAATGGGTCACAGTGTGTATGGCACTGCCACATTTTAAAAACTTATTATGCCAAATGGATTCCAAACACCACCCCACCCCACCCCACCCCCCTATTTTTTAGTAAAATTTGAAAATTTCAATTATTTTTCAATGATATAGTGTGTTTATTTTTTGCTAACATTGGTATCGTCCTCTAATAATGACTTTGTCTGAGGTCCATCAACCTTCGATGAGATCGTTGGCCGGGAAGTGCCGAGTGTGATTGGTTGGTTTAGTTGATTGTTATGGTTGGCTCCATTGTTATGGTTAGGATCTACTTATTGGTACAAGAGTAGACATAAATGATGCCAACAATTGTGAAAATATATTAGCTAAATTCTATAAAGAAAGAAAGGTATGGAATTCCTACCGAAAAAGGAAGAAAGGTATGGAATTTTCTTCTAAAAGCTCCACGCCTTAAATTTAGAGAGAGTTAAACATATTATAAGACAGATAAAAACATGAGAGAGTACAAAAATAAAACTGGTTCGATTTGGTTGGAACCAGTAAAAATAAAAAAACCGGTTGTCCCTGGGTATTTGTCTAACGATCTTTTATCGGACAAACCAAATCGCAATAAAATCGGTCGGGGAGAACCGGTGAACCGGTTTTTTTGACCGACCCCGTCGGGCCCGGCCATCCCGCTGAACCATGTCAGGATTGAGCGGGCGGGATAATATGGGGCCCCGCCGCATGAACCGTAACCGCCGTCGTGCGCTTCTCTATCTCCTCCTCTCTGTTCCAATCTCTTCTGGAATGCTCCTTAGCATGACATATACAACCACTTTTATCAATTATAAGTACATAGATATATCATTTCTTCTAGGGTTTCGAGTTCGTCGCTCTCTACCATAGCTCTCTGCATCGTCCTTTAGATTCGACATCTGGCCTGATTTATCGAATTACCATCTCTCAGAAGCCCTCAGTTGTCGACCGTTGGAATTGCCCGTACAGGTCCCTCCGACAATGCCGCCACCCAGCAAGCCCACGAGGCCGTCCCACCACGGCTCTGGCAGGGACACCGGCGACCACGTGGCGCCGCCTTCGAGCACCCTCTGGCTCGGCAACCTTTCTGGGGATGTCACGGATGATGTACTTATGGATCTGTTCAAGGGATTCAGGCCCCTCGATGTCACCTCATGCGGTCCGCGGGGCTATGGCTTTGTCTTCTTCAAGCGCATAGGGGATGCGGTCGCTGCCAAGGACGCCCTGCAGGGTGCCCAGCTGAAGGGAAGCTCAATCAAGATCGAGTTTGCGCGACTGGTTTGTCCTCATCTTTTAAGCAAATCGATTTTAGGGATTTTCGATTTTGTTTGCAAGTACTTTTATGTACTGATTGATGATCGGTTCTGTATATTTGACCATGCAATTGAGATCAATTTTGAATTTCAATTGTCAAAATTGAAATCTGCGCCTTCCCCTTTCGTGTATCATACGATCATGGTAAATTTTACTGCAACGCATCTAGTCTGCTTCAAATATGCTGCTACGAATTGTAGAAATAGGAAGAATCCAGCCTCTCTCTCGAGTCCTGTTTGCATATTCGGAACCATACTTCCAATAGCGTGGCATTCGATTACCAATCACAATAATACTCATGAACGAGCTAAACTTAGGATGCATTAGCTGGAAGAGTTCAGGAAAGCTAATGATTAATCCTATGTTTGATATGGTCAAAAAGTTGTGATGACTCGTGTAAGTGTCGAATCTAAACGACCCAGTTCTGCTCGATGCAAGGTTCTAGACCAATGCAAGTTAAACTCGAAAAACATGTTCTTCTTTTAGTTGCTTAGATTTTTAAGTACATCATAATAACTTCAATCAAGTGACATGAAATGGCATCAAGATAAACTCGTTTTTATGTGTGAGCAGTTTTTGCATGTTCACCTTGACCCTGCTATTGTTACTCAATTAGCCTTTGCTCAGACTCATAAGGCTTGTGATCCAACAGTCAAACATGATGATGTGCAAAATCATATTGTTGCGCTTCCTTCACTCCTGTCAAAGGAGAGGTACATGAACCTTCAAAGCGACAGGAAATGCTGTTCGAGACAGGTTTAGAATTTACATATCTCAAGTTCGATGGTAGAACCGCACAATAGGTTTTACATCTTTCACCACCCTCCCCCCCAACCAAAGTGCAGGCACATCAATCGTTTTGTTTTTTATGCAAATTTCAGCACGTGAATGAGAATTAACACGAATGACTAGTGTAGAGTTTCTATTTTCAAGCTTATTTAGGTTGTTTACTCTACCATCAAGTTGGTCCTCGACTGGCACTTCCTTACTCCACCTAGTCATATTGTGTTGAAAATACTAAGAAAGAACAACCTGTGAAAGAAGTCTTCTATGCAGATCAAGAAGTTTCTGCTGCCAATTGTAGCCTAAACTTCGCGTCCTCTACAGACAGTAAAGAAAATTCAAAAATACATTATGCATCAACACGGATTGTATGATGCAACTGAAATCAATTACCATACATACAGACACTCAAACATATCATAGCAAATGCCTCAATAGTTGGTGATATCATTTCAAACTGAAAATGAGATAAAGTTATTGAGTTTGCTGAAACAGAGAACCATAACGTGCGTAAGCTGCTTGGGAACAAAGTCCTTAACTAAGCCTAGTGGTGATGAGGAAAGGCGTAGATTGTGAAGTCCTGGCGCTCAGAAGGGATGGTCAATTCTGTTCATTTTGTTACTGTGTGTCACACCCTTCATGGACTATTTGAGATAGAGTCAGCAACAATGAAACACCTTGACTTGGTAGCTGCATTATAGGAATCTTCTATCTGGTTTGGGTGTAGGATGAACTTCAGTAATGGCTCATTTGCTAAGAGGGAATAGCTTCAATTAAATTACCTTGTCCAATGTATACATGTACCAGTTGTTTACTAACCTGTACTAACTGATTATTAAGAATGCCATTCTTCTGCACTAGGTTTTGGTGAGAATTCATCCATCATCTTCTTCACTAAATTTTAATTGATCCTGCTGGAGATTAAGTTGTAATTGCAAAATAAGAGATGTTTGTTTAGAGCTTGCACATGAATTAGGTTTGCAAGATTTTGTTGTAATTCTTTACTTCTATTCACATCTTTCATCCAAAATCCAATTTCTTAAGAAACCTCCTTTGCTCTGAGGGATTTATGTCTCAACAATCCTCATTCATTTTTGGTTTCCCATCCTCTCTTTTGGCTTAGTATTTCTGGGTGAGGCACAGATGTGTTATAGATATTTTAGTTGTAATTGGGGAAGTTTCTAATGTTAATTATCTTACTTTTGTTTCCAGGCTAGAGCTTGTAAGCATATCTGGATTGGTGGTATCAGCCCAGGGGTTTCAAAGGAAGATTTTGAAGAAGAATTTGCCAAGTTTGGAAAAATTGAAGAGTTTAAGTTTTTTAGAAAGCGTAATACTGCAACTATCGAGTATGCTAGACTAGAGGATGCTATCCAGGCCATGAGAAGTATGAATTGCCAAGACCTAGGCGGTGAGCAAATACGGGTTGATTTTCTGCGATCACAGTCCGTAAGAAAAGTAAGTTCGATTCAAATTTCCTGGTAAGAAGCATTGGCTTAGAATTGTAGCGAATGCCTTCATCGGATTTGTTGAGTCATGGCCGAGCAAGTTGTTTTAAATGCGAAGTGCCTGGGAGAACATGTCATAATGTCATGGCATGAGTCAGGCTTTGGCTTTCTAGGTTTGATATGGATATTGAGATGCCTTATTGTGTAATGTGAAGTAATGAAAATGACACAGTTGTTTTAGTCACTGAAGAGTTGGCAACTGATTGAATTCCTTGTCTATATATTTGTTTTTGGTGAGTTTCATCAATGTCTATGCAATGAATTAGATATAGGAAGGATGCACCGTCTGATGGTTATGTATTAGAAAAAAATTGTGCTTAGTTGTCCCTTTTAACCTCAAAGAAACTGGATATTCACGGTTGGCATGATTTGCTGTTTAGATCCTTTTAAGGATTTTGTCTCGGTCTGTACCAATTTGTGGTTTTCAAAAGTTATCATCTGTCTTGCAACCGTAAGGACATGAAATTTTTGTTTTTCCTCAGGAGCAGTGGACTGATGGCCCGGATTCTAGGTACTGTCTTGGTAGGGGCATGAGCCCATCCGATGTTCATGCTGGATACAAAAGGCCACAGGTGACTCTCGTATATTAACTGATGCTGTGATTGCTGGCATAGATATTATGCATTTTTGCTTATTTGTTAGGTGAATCTTTGGTGACTGCAATTCTTAGCCTGCAATATTTTCGTCATTTTGTTTTCTGAGATATTCTGGCAGCAGTTCTTTATTCTTTGAATAGTATAGAACTTTATTGAATCCAATTTTTGGTAGATGGTGATCTGTCTTTCTACTTTGTATTATGAGTGAAAAAGAATTCTGAGCTTTGTCTCTGTTTTCTAAGTTTACATAGTTTCCTGAATATATTGGTGCAATATTGCAGCCATCCCAATCTTCAGGTTTTCGAAGAGATGATCAACCTAGTAATGTTTTATGGGTAGGTTATCCACCCTCTGTACAGATTGATGAACAAAGACTGCATAATGCAATGATACTATTTGGTGAGATTGAGAGGATAAAAAGCTTTCCTTCAAGGAATTTCTCCTTTGTGGAGTTCCGAAGTGTGGATGAGGCCTGCCGTGCCAAAGAGGGTTTGCAAGGGCGCCTATTTAATGATCCTAGAATAACAATTATATTCGCTAACAGTGGGCTTGCACCTGATATAGGCCCAGAGATATTTGGAGGGGAACATTTTCGGGGTCCTCAAATGGAATTGCACCATAGCCATCCATTCGATGCTAGCATGCCATTGAGGCCTTTTGGTCCTCAGAATGGTTATGATCCACGTTCAGGTCCAGAGTTTGATGATGTTGATTTGCCACATGGAGCGAGAGAAGGTAGCTGGAAAAGTTTGGGGTCGAGCTGGAGAAGGCCATCTCCTCCTGCATCTGCAGTCAGAACCTCTTCTGGTTGGGATAATTTTGATGCAAACCAACTACAAAGAGATTCCAAAAGGTCAAAGATAGAGCCTTCTTTTGCAGGCGATGAACCATCGTTTCCTTTAAGAATGATTGGTGATCGAAGACTAGGAGTAAGTCGTGGTTATGGTCCTTCGGTGGATGGAACTGTGACCAGGATCTCCAGTGTCCATGGAAGAAATCGTGTTAGTTCCCTGGGTTCAAGTTTCTCCCCAGGACCTGTTCAAGATGATGATGATGATTACATTTGGAGGGGTCTCATTGCAAAAGGTGGAACACCTGTTTGTCATGCACGTTGTGTCCTTGTAGGAGAAGGGCTTGCTTTAGAGCTGTAAGTGCTCATTCTCACCTTTCACTCTAGATATCATTGAATTCATGTGTTTCTAGCATTGTTGACCATGTACTTTGCATGAGCGACTATTATGTTGCATTAATTAGCTGTGTGGCCCTTGAAGAGACAATTTCAGTTCTTTCAGGGCGTACACAATGGCCAAGGGCAATTTCTTGAAATTTTTTGGCCTTGGAGTTTTGATATTTGTATTCTCAAGAAAATATTTTTCAGTTAAGACTATTTGTAAAATACTTGCAAGATCCTGGTGATGTTTTGAGTTGCGACGTAGAGGTCTCAGGTTATAGGTGCTAAGGTCTTGGGAACTCTACAGAGTTCTTGAAATCAAGATCTTAATGATATTTTTAAGTTGCGATGCACGGGGTTCAAGATGTAGATCTAGAGGGCTCAGGATGTCAGTGCAGAGGTCCTGGGAACTCTACAAAGTTCTCCAGAATCTATGCTGATAATGCCTCCAGCTTGTGGTTGCAAACCTGTGGCTGTAACCATGTTTAAGATGTTTTAGTAGATGAATACGTTATCTTCCTTATTCAGAAGGATCAATTTTTTGGTACTGCACTTGTATAATGTTTAATATGTGCCAGCTGTAGCTCAATAGACTTAAAATTTCATCTAGATGTGACTCAGATTCGTGGCTTTCCTATTTTGCAGTCCTGCAATTGTCAACTGCTCTGCAAGGACAGGATTGGATACACTTGCAAAGCACTATGAAGAAGCTGCCGGTTTTGACCTAGTCTTCTTCTTGCCTGATTCTGAAGAGGACTTCCTGTCCTATACCGAATTCCTTCGCTATTTAGCCTCAAAAGATCGTGCAGGTGTTGCCAAATTGGAAGATGGCACGACCCTGTTTCTCGTTCCGCCATCAAATTTTCTGCAAGAAGTATTGAAAGTGGTGGGGCCAGAGCGTCTCTATGGTGTTGTCCTCAGAATGTCTAGGTCAGTCCCTAGTATGGAACATCAGCGTGCGATGGCTTTACCGCACTATCCTCCACAACCAGATCATGGTTTACTGTCTCCTAGAGAGGAGCTACCAGTTACATTGACGGATGGTCGAGTTCCACAAGCAGACTCAAATTTCCCGAAGTCGCAATATCATCAGCCACCAACTGAATCCGCTGCAGTTCATTCAACCTCCCAAAACTATGCATCAACTAGTACCACTAGTACTCCTGCAGTTTCCCAAGGTGGAATCAGCTTGACACCTGAACTGATCGCCACTTTAACATCCTTGCTTCCCTCAAGTTCACAGAAATCATCTGCAGAGGTTCCGCAACAACAGTACTATAAGCCACAAGCAGAAACTGCTCAACAGCAGAGCTTCAGGCCTCCATTTATGCCTGCTGCATCAGTACAAAACTATCAGGCCTCTGAACTTGGTGGCTCATCAAGTCAACAGCAGCCCGTGAGTCAGTTTATTCATCCGGTGTCATCAGTTTCACAGTATCAGTCTTACCCACCTGTCACAGCTACAGTTAGTCACTCCTTGCAACCTCTCATCGGTGGGCCCCAGATGCAAGATTCCTCCACTTATGCGTATCAGCAAGCTTCAATGTCCTCTATGCCATTGACTAGTTTCCCGGTCCCTCTTCAAGGTGGGCATGTCGCGGCACCTGTTACCCAGCAACAGCAAGTAGAAGTACCTCTGACTGCTCAAAGAGGTTATGGAGTTGTGCAAGGAAATGATGCTTCTGGGTTGTATAGTGCCCCTGTTTTAAACCATGACTATTCTTCTTCCGTGGCAGGAAATCAGGTTCAAGGAGCTAATGGTTTCTCCCAGCTGCAAGCTGTTATTCCTCCTGCATATGATAGAGCAAATGCTGAGCTTTCTGGTCAGGTGCAGCAGCTTCAAGCTGTTTCTTCTGGAGCTGGTCTGAGTGGGCAAGAAGTTGATGAGGACAAGAATAAACGGTATCAGTCAACACTTCAATTTGCTGCTAGCCTCCTCCAGCAGATACATCAGCAGCCACAATAAAGGACTCAACCAGTGCAGGGTTGTGGAAATTGAAATCCATGGTATGTTCTTTCTTCCTGATCATTTGCTTGATTCATTGTACTGAATGTTAAAGGGCTTCATTTTCTTGGAAAATACAATCAATGCTTGGTCGGGAGATCTACCATGAGGTGTTTTTTTCTTTTGGCATCTGTTATAGACATCTGCAAGATAGTCATTCTTGGAACCTTATAGTGTTACTAGAAGCTGAAGGCTGCATTTGCTTGATTCAAGAGAAAAAGGGCTTGCTTCTTTCACTCTAGGCCTAACTGGGGAGCTTGGGTCAAACATTTTTGTTTAGGGTTGGTTTTCCTCTTGATCAGTTGATTTTTCTTTTCCCCTTTTTTTTGGATTAGATTCTCAATATTTTGCTTGTCGTAGTTATAATCTCTTTATTTTTATCATTCATCTGGGACTTTTCCCAGCTCCTCTTGCTATGCATTAAACATCATTCTATTCTGTTTGCCTGCTTTTTGGGTGTCATGGAGCACATTATGGTGTCTGCGTGCTGCCAATGTCTCAGTTTGCTGATTTCTTGTCTGTTTGCTTTTCATGACCATCTCTAAGCATGTGCTTTTATTTCGAGCTTATTGTTTCATCAGTTGAATATTACCTGTGATGTTATGTGTTGAATGATTTTCATGGTTGCATCCTTTTCTGCTGCAAGCGTGGCCACAATCACATTTTTTTGGTACTTGCAATGTGTTCAATATTATTTGTGCATTCGTTTATTACATGGATACCGTGCACCCTGGGGAACTAATAGCTGTGATTTGCTTTACTGATCTCTTGTGATCCATAGGCATCCTTGAATTTTATATAATTGCTATTTGAATTTATGTAATAAAATAATGTGTTATTATTTATATTGATCAAGCTGTGATGAGTGCCTCAAAAATCTTTGGAGAACTGCAACAACAAATAAAGCCCTTTAACTAGTTCAACATCCCATCAAGTTGTTAATTTCATCAAAACTTAGGTGAGAATAGTAGTGCATTAATAATCTAAGAACGGCCATATTTAGATAGTAACAATTATTTTAACTGAAGCCTTTAGTGAATCATCCATCAGCTTTGGCTGCTATGTAACTGAGAATTTCTGAGCACTTGAAAGATGGTCAATATTCTTGAAGTGTCAACTTAGTTTGCACTTCGTAAAGCTGAGAGAACCATTTACTTAACTTTGAATTCTGGTCGTGAAGTTATCTCAGGTCAGTAGGTTGGAACAATCTGTCAAATCTCTCGGTTGCTTCTGGACTCGATGATCAATTGCTTCATTCCAGTGAAATTATACTTTGTCATTACTTGTTTAATTCTGGTACCTGCCTCTTTAAGTCCCAAACTTGTGCCATACGAGAGAGAATTAGCAAGCTGCTTATAATGCATGGAATTTTATGGAGAAGAGCAGTAATGAGAGGAAGAGGAGAAAACATGAATTAAGTTCTGAACGTCAGAAATGATATAAGTTGAGCTAACGACGGAACAATCTTGAGGTTCAATTAAACATATTGAGCTTGCATAAGCTGCTGATTGCTTAGACGAAAACTTTGCTTTGATAGGATGAGTCTGTATTGTCTGGAAGTTTATTTCGTGTTCAAGCTGGTGATGGCGATTGTTGGGGCTTGCTCAAGAGTTCCGATGCCTTTCCCTCTCTTGGTTTAACTACATAGGATGTGGATGACCCTAGAGTTCTGCATCTAGCACATGAACTGAGTGGAGTCCGCATTTCAGTTGCTAGAACTACCACTCTAAAGTGGTTTGATCAAAGCGCATGATCAATATGTCCCTTAAGTTTGCATCCATACTTGCTGCTTCTCCTATTAGTCGCTTGTCTTGCTGTGATCAACTTACATATCAGTTCCTCGTATTGTCAAAACTTTCTTGCTTCCCTGCTTAAAGATAACTTGGATGTTGTAGAGTGAACATGCTGTCTAACTTAACATGTCCACCTAAGAGATGTTTGGTTCTTAGCCATCTTTAGGTCGAAAATCCAACAAGTTGCCTATCTATGGGCATAGATATGGCTGCATAATGGGTCAATAGTTCTATGTGATATTCCTTCCCTGTAGGAAACTCGCATGCTAACATCCTAGAATTAACCATCTTGAGTGCTGGTACCGTGTGATTAGTTTTGGTAGTCTTGTTGCAACAAAGATAAAGTTTTACTTGTTGCTTGGTCTGCCGTATTTGGGATGTCATTGGGAACCTTGCGTTTCTCAAGATCTTATCTCTTTGTGCTGTGCGATTCATCCATCTCCGTTACTTCTTTTAGGACTATGCATGAATGCCTCTTGACAGATCCCGAATGTTGTCTATGAGACGCGATCTTTATACATAGCAGGTAGGCATTGAAAAGCCGTTCAAGTACCAAGTAAAAACGACGCCAAGCTTCCTAGCAGCATGTTCTTGAATGCCTTCTGAGTCTAGCTAGGCATTCTGGTTAACTGTCCCCTTCTGCAGATGAATTAGGTGCTCACTGGCTCTTGTGGTGATGTCCTTTCTGAGTAGTCTAGTGAAGGGGATTGATATGTAGAGTGCAAGGGTCGAGCATTAATTATCCACGCAATTAGTTGAACTGCACCACAGGGTCGACTGGCATATATTATCTAGGAGAATATCAGGCTTTCTCATGGATGAGATCGGACCCGGATGAGATTTTAGTGAATTTTGGCAAATTTGTCTTTTAGTCATAGTGAATGACTCAAACCTGTTACATGCCCGGTTTCGTGGATTCCCTTGAACCTGTACTACTGTTGTTGAGAGAGCAATGGGCAAAAATATCGCTTAAAAGAATTCGTAAAAAAGATACTTTTTTAAACTAATTCTCGGAGTACCGTTTTTAAAACGTCAATTATGTTGGCGTTTTCTTTTCACACTAAAAACGTTAACTATGCTGGCGTTTTCAATTCACTTTTATTTTCACAGCTTTTTCCTTCACAAACCTTCCAGAAAAAACTACAATGTTTCACAACATTTAACAAGCAATAATGTATAAGCATTTTAAAACGAAAACAACAATAGTTAATGAAAATCAGTTTTATCATAAATATTTACAGAGTAATTAGAAATATCTCAAATCATTACAAATATCAATGAAGTCACCGTCTACTTGTTCTTAAATCTATGCCTTCGGTGTTGATGTTTCACATCTAATCTACTCTCTTCACTCGGACCTGCCTCATTTCATGGGCGTGGATCTATCTGAGGTGGAGTTTGATGATGTCCAAGATCCCGATATTTTCCTGGAGAAGGCGGAGTAAGCATAGCATGACCTGATAAATATACTGCCTCAAGCGTGGAAAATGATGGCACTTGGGCATCGTCAAGTGGATGAAAGGGAAGTGAGACTTCATCTTCATCAAGTGGAGGAGGGGAAGGTGGACCCTGAGGCGAGGAAGGAGACCTATATGGAGATGCGTGATGATACCTAGCACGACCCCTAGCACGACCTCGTCATCCTCTTCCACGACCTATTAGAGCTCGATCAAGATGTGGCTCATCTTCCTGGTCTGGCTAATTGGGGTGGAGCCTCACACCTCCATAGCCTCTAGTAAGATGCTTTCCAGCAGTAGAGATCTCATGAGCTTCTTCTATCTGTGTGATCTCCTCAATTCGAGTGAAAACATCTGTCTGTTTGAGCCAAAACATAGTTAAGCATAGAAGTCATGAATAAGGTGATGTGATATAAAGCATGAGTCTAGTTGTTTCTTACCACAGCTCCGAACATGGCTCCAATGTCTCCAATAAAACGTCTAGTGATCGCACAGTACCAAATGTAATACTGATCGTCTGCACAGTCTGACAGTGTCTCAACATACTCGATCTGGACAATATAATGCGCACGATCAGCCCATATACGAATGTATGGGTCATGTCGCATAATCCAATCCTCATCCGTCCTGCCACAAAGATCGAGTTGATGGAGCTCTTCGATGGTATCACATGGAGGTGGTATTCGCTGGATACTACTAAACTGGTGGAGGACTCGATCTGGGAGATGCCACTCCACCATGTTGAAACATATTAGATGCACTCGAGCACGCCAAATGGCACTACCCTCGAGACAGTAATTTGTCAGATGACTGATGATATCCTAAGTGTACGATCTCCATGTAATCTGCAAATGATTTTTTGAGTTAGTGTACAATAATATGTAATATAAAAAATACAATAAATAGAAAATCTATCTTACTTGCTCAAGTGCTTGCAGATCCAAAGCGTTGCGATACTAACGAACGTGAGTGACTTGGTGTATTAAGTCAAAAGCAGTAGCCCATCTGCATGCAAGAGGCTGACCATCTACCTCATCTGTAGAACAATGAAGAGGGGCAATATGAGAAAATCTCTCCCACGCCCATACCTGTATAAGTATCAGGGCACCTCCCAACTCATGAGCCTTGGTATCTGCAGCACGACATAGCTACCTATATAATCAAGTTAGGCAAGCTTCGCCCCAGTAGTAACCATGTGCAGCAACCAAATCTTCTAGTAACGGGAGAAACATTAGGTGTACAAGGCTAGAAAACTTGTCTGAAAAAACTATGCTACCGAGCAACTCTAGGATGTACGGTCGCGCATGCTGCTGGATAGTCAACTCATCAGCTTCATTAGGCAATTGGTCGAAATTGCACTGTAACCAAGATATTCTGACACGGCTGTCTGTCATGCTGCGGGTGTCGGGCCTAAGTCTGAGTAGCTGCTTGCAGAGGTCTCCCTAGTCAAGACAAGTGCTGCCAGTCACTACAACACCATCAACTTGCAAGGCAAGCTTAATCGAGACATCTTCCAGAGTAATTCCAACCTCTCGATGTGCCATGTTAAAGGTAGAGTCTCCAGTCTCCATCTCTTAACTAGAGCTGCAATCATATGGCAGTCAAGTTGGCCTAAACGAATCTGGGAGATGCCCTTGAAGCCAGCCTGCTTGACATATGGCGTAATTCGAGGGTCTAAGTCGATATCAAGCTATCACAATCTGGACTCTCATCGACGGCAGACGAGCTAGGACGAGTCCTGAAAATATCAAAGAATATAACATCTTGAACAGAAGCACAAGTTTAATAAATAGGAATCGTATATATATACAACTTCATATACCTGATCCACTCAGACGACTTGTGACTGATGTCTATCCTGCTATCTCAAGAGTGATCTATCTACTGGCCTTGGATTCATCTGAAAGCATTGACCAAATAATATAGTCAATATTAAATGGTCAACGTTAAATACTGTACAAGTGATTTAAGTTGCTACATCAAATATTTAATTTCTACATAATTGAAGTTGTTAGAACCTTAGACTTTCTTCCGTTTAGTACAATATCTTCGATTATGACCTCTCTTTTTACAAAGGGAACATATGGTCAATGTCGATGGCTCTCTAAGGTCCATTTCATTGTGATCTCTCTTAGACCTCGGTCTACCAAAATCTCGACGGAATGAAGGATCTGGATGAATAAATGGGGTTTACACATGCTCCTAAATGTCATTGTCCCTAGAGGATAGAAGGTAGCTTGGTAGCAACTTTTTTAATGCATCCACATGTACCACATCCCCACAGCTTGGGTGTTGTCTACCCGAATGAAAGCCAAAGCAGCCATTGCATGAGAACACGGTATTCGATATGTTTGCCATTTATTGCAAGTGTAATGGTGATCATTTAGACGAACTATGTATTCTCGACCACCTATGGTACCATGCAATGTACTTCTCTTGTTGGTGACAATCTCAAATATATCATTTTGTCGATCAAATGATCTCACCCTATACGTATTGGCAGTATCTCGCTATTTTTGAATCCTTTCATTTGCCCACGGTGTAAACGCTTCTCCTCTACTAATACTTGCTACAGCCTCATTGTATTGGATTTGAAAATAGTCGACATAGTTATAGAAGATCTTCTTCACCAACGCCAACGCTGGTAAGCATCTTGCATCTTTTAATACGACATTATAACTCTCACTAAGATTTGTTATCATGAAACCGTATCTGAAGCCACTGTCGTGTGGTAATGTCCACTGTTCAACATGGATATTTATAAAATAATTCACTACAGAATCTTTTCTTTTTTTAACATCTTCCATCAAACGGACAAACTTACGTGCTAAGCTTGCAAAGCGCCTGCAGTGACAAGTTTCTTTAACGGTTGGCTATTGTGAATTTTGTTAAAGTTGCTAGCCACATGACGCATACAGAATCGTCATTCTGCAAATAGAGGCAACCATCCAACCCTTTCGTACTAACAATTCCAGCGTGCCGATCAGAAATCAAACACAGAGTCTCTGGCCTTCCACCAATAACGTGCTCCTTCAATTTCGTCAGAAATCATGATAAGGATCCACGCGATTTCTCATCAACTAGCGCAAATGCTAGTAGGATAATATGATTTGCGTCATCCAGGGTACATGCAGTTGCTAGCTTGTGGCCATACTTCCCATACAAGAATGTCCTATCTATACTGACTACTGGCCTACAACATGAAAATGCATGAACACATGGCCCGAAAGTCCAAAACACCCTCCGAAAGATCACTTCGCCATCTTTGTCAGTTTCGTGAAACTGCCAACTAACGTGTGATCCTAGATTGGTCAACTCAATGGCACGAAGAAGCTGTGGCAGCTCCATGTAGAAATCGTTCCAATTACTATATACCGCTTCAATGGCTCTTCTCTTCGCATCCCAAGCCCTCTTCCTAGTTACCATCTACCCAAATGTGTCAACAATTATTTGACGCAATATAGAAACCTTTACATTGGGTGTTTCCCTAACTTGATTTATAAAGTATCGACTCATCAACTTTGAGTCTAGTTGTGGATGGTCTTGACTAACCATTGGATTAACATAAATATGCTGTCTTACAACTTTGGTAACCACAAATCCAATGTCTGTGCGTTTTTTAAATGCACGAAGTCACCATTTACACCCATTGTGCTTCTCAAAATAAGAAACTGACCACACCTTCTTATCCGACTCATTAACATAGAAGTTATGGTGATGTTTGATGTGGTGTACCTTCACAGTATATATCAAATCTTTTTTCCATTAAAACCACATTCCTTTTTTTAACTCATCACCAAAACTCAAGTATGAGTCTGATAAACGATGTTGCTCTTCAAAATTTACGTACCGATTACCACCATTCCTCTTATTGAAGAAAGGAATCGGGTCTTCAATGGATGCGTCAATGGACTCATGCATGAAACATTGGCCCAATGCAGCATCGCTCGATACATCATGTGGGGACTCTGGTAAGATATCAAATGATGTATTGTGGACGTGCCACCAATCTCCTCGTCCTCCTCATCCGCCTCATCAGACTCTATTAATTCAACATCTGTATCAACAGGAACCTCCTGCAATACTTCATCAATTTGTTTCTCGATATCATTATTGAGATTGTTATAATGAAGCGGCTTTGGATGAGCTTGAGAGGTCGAAGAAGTCATAATAACAACATTTCTCCTATCTTGCCCCACCGTTAAGGAATGATTGTTATGTACTTTAACATATAACTTCTGATGAAAAAGTTTACCTCTTGCCTCAGCTATTTAGATCAAACTAGCCACATCATCATCTTTTGTTATAGGTACAAAAGTATACTTTGGTGGCATTTCACTTGACTGATAAATCGTCACATCTCTATGAAACACCTCAACTTCATAGTCATTTGGATTCAAACTAATAGCTCGGTATATTTTTTGCAATAATTCCTCAAATCCAGCACCATTATTCACTGATATTCTTTTACTGGATCCTTATCATAGTAAGGACCGTGTTCATCGTACAATATATTCTCATGGGTAAAAATCAACAGTTCCACATATCTCACCATTTTCATAGCACTGGACACGTCAAAATTCCATTAGTTACTTCACTTCAATAAGATAGTTATATATAATTTATTGTCACCTCAATAAAGGGCACAAAGTATAGTATTTTGGTATTTCACTGAATCCATATTCTGTTAAATAAAACACCTTTGAGGCATTTCATCGAACACTTCATATGCAATCACATTTAAACACTAAATGGCATTAATCTAAGCTCGTTTTAACTCAAACACGATAATAATAGTTATAATTACGATAATTGTACATAATTTATTGTCAGGGCACCAAGTAAAGTATTCTGACATTTCATCGAATCCATATTCTGTTAAATAAAACGCCTTTGAGGCATTTCATCGAACACCTCATATGCAATCACATTTAAACACTAGTTGGCCTTAATCTAAGCTCGTTTTAACTCAAACACGATAGTAATAGTTATAGTTATGCAAATCAGTCATGACATGCCAAAAATAATTCTGAAAATATCACGAACCTCGGGTTTGGCGGCAGTTCACGAAGATGCTTCAGTTTTGGGTTGGGGATTAGGTTCGGGTTTGGGTTCAGGTTCGGTCTTGGCTTCGAGTTCGGATAGCTCAGTGGACTCTCGCTTAGGTAGGGAGCAGCTCCGGTTCAGTGGCAACAGTGCTCTCCTCGGCTGAAAGGCAGCTCCGGTGGACTCAGCAGTGGGGCACCCGTGACTTTTATCTACCAGCTGGAGGAAACGATGTCGTTTTACTTTTGGAGTTGAACTAAAAACGCCAACTGTGTTGGAGTTTTCACTATTCTTAAAAACGCCAGCAAAGTTGGTGTTTTAAAAACGGTACTTCAGGAGTTAGTTAAAAAAGTACTGTTTTTTTTACGAATTTTTTTATATTAATGGTATTTTTGCCCATTGCTCCCTATAACCATCTATCGATGAGGCATGAAGGAGCAATGGGCAAAAATACCGTTAATTTAAAAAAAAATCGTAAAAAATGGTACTTTTTTAACTAATTCCTGGACTACCGTTTATAAAACACCAACTTTATAAGCATTTTCAGTTCAACTCCACTGTACACTGAAAACGTCAACTATGTTGGCATTTTCCATTATACTGAAAACGCCCAAGTAAAACGATGTTATTTCCTCCAGTTGGTAGATAAAAGTCACGGGTGCCCTACTATTGAGTCCACCAGAGCTGCTTGCTTCCAGCCGAGGAGAGCACTGCTACCACCAAATCGGAGCTGCTTCCTACCAGAGCGAGAGTCCACCGGAGCTACCAGAACCCGAAGCCAAGCCCGAGCCCGAGCCCGAACCCGAACCTAATCCCCAACCCGAAATCAAAGTATCTTCGTGAACTGCCGCCAAACCCAAGGTTTGTGATATTTTCAGAATTATTTTTGAGTCATGACTGATTTGCATAACTATAACTATTATTATCGTGTTTGAGTTAAAACGAACTTAAATTAAGGCCGATTAGTGTTTAAATGTAATTGCATATCAGATGTTCGATGAAATGCCTCAAAGGTGTTTTATTAACAGAATATGGATTCGGTGAAATACCAAAATACTTTACTTGGTGCCCTTTATTGAGGTGACAATAAATTATGTATAATTATTTTATTGAAGTGAAGTAACTGGTGGAAAGTTCAGTGCTATGAAAATAGTGAGATATGTGGAACTGTTGATTTTTGCCTATGGGAATATATTGTATGGTGAACTCGCTCCTTACTGTGACAATGATCCAGTAAAAAGAATATCAGTGAAGAATGATGCTGCATTTGAGAAATTATTGTAAAAAATATACTGAGCTATTAGTTTGAATCCAAATGACTATGAAGTTGAGGCGTTTCATAGAGATGTGACGAAAGTTTGTCAGCTTAATGGAAGATGTTAAAAAAAAGAAAAGATTCTACAATGAATTACTTTACAAATATCCTTGTTGAATGGTGGACACTTGCACATGACGGTGGCTTCTGATACGGTTTCATGACGACAAATCTTAGTGAGAGTTATAATGCCGTATTAAAAGATGCAAGGTGCTTACCTATGTCGGCGTTGATGAAGAAGATCTTCTATAACTGTGTCGACTATTTTCAAATCAGATAAAATGAGGTTGTAGCAGGTATTAGTAGAGGAGAAGCGTTTACACTGTGGGCAAATGAAAGGATTCAAAAATGGTGGGATGCTACCAATAGGCATAGGATGAGATCATTTGATTGACAGAATGGTATATTTGAGATTGTCACAGGCTAGAGAAGTACATTGCATGGTACCATAGATGGTCGAGAACACACAGTTCATCTAAATGATCGCCATTGCACTTGCAATAAATGGCAAACATCTCGAATACCGTGTTCTCATACAATGGCTACTTTGGCTTTCATTCGGGTAGACAACACCCAAGCTGTGGGGATGTAATACCTGTGGATGCATCAAAAAAGTTGTTACCAACCTACCTTCTATCCTCTAGGGGACAAGAACACTTGGGAGCATGTGCAGACCCTATTTATTCATCCAGATCCTTCACTCCGTCGAGGTGTTAGCTAACCGAGGTCTAAGCGATATCACAATGAAATGGACCTTAGAGAGCCGTCGACATCGACCACATGTTCCTTCTGTAGAAAGGGAGGTCATAATCGAAGATATTGTACTGAACGAAAGAAAGTGTAAGGTTCTAACAACTTCAATTATGTAGAAATTAAATATTTGATGTAGCAACTTGAATCACTTGTACGGTGTTTAGGGTTGACCATTTAATATTGACTATATTATTTCATCAATTCTTTTAGATGGATCTAGGGTCAGCAGATAGTTCACTTCTGAGACAGTATGATAGACATCGTTCACAAGCCGTCTGAGCGGACCAGGTATATGAAGTTATACATATATGTAATTCCTGTTTATTAAACTTGTGCTTTTGTTTAATATGCCATATTCTTTGATATTTTCAAGACTCGTTATGGCTCGTTTGCGGTTGACAAGAGTCCACATTGCGATGGCTTGATATTGACTTAGACCATCAAATCACGCCATATGTCGAGCAGGCCGGCTTCAAGGGCATCTCCCAAATTTGTTTAGGCCAACTTGACTGGCATATGATTGCAACTCTAGTTGAGAGATGGAGACCAGAGATTTATACATTTCACATGCCACATTGAGAGGTTAGAATTACTTTGGAAGATATCTCGATTCAGCTTGGCTTGCCAGTTGATGGTGATGTAGTGACTGGCAGCACTTGTCTCGACTTGGGAGACCTCTGCCAGTAGCTACTCGGACGTAGGCCCAACGCCTGCCACGCCCGCAGCATGACAGGTGGCCGTGTCAGAATGTCTTGGTTACAGCACAATTTCGGCCAATTGCTTGATGAAGCTAATGTGTTGACTATCCAGCATCATGCGTGGGCGTCCATCCTAGAGTTGCTCGGTAGCATAGTTTTTCCAGACAAGTCTTCTACCTTTGTACACCCGATGTTTCTGTTGCTAGAAGATTTGGTTGCTGCACGTGGTTACAGCTGGGGCGGAGCTTGCCTAACTTGGTTATATAGGCAGTTATGTCGTGCTGCAGATACCAGGACTCATGAGTTAGGAGGTGCCCTGGTACTTTTACAAGCATGGGCATGGGAGAGGTTTTCTCATATTGCCCCTCTTCGTCGCTCTACAGATGAGGTTGATGGTCAGCCTCTTGCATGCAGATGGGCTACTGCTTTTGACCTAACACACCAACCACTCACGTTCGCTAGTATTGCAACGTTTTGGATCTGCAAACACCTAAGTAAGCAAGATGGATTTTTTATTTATTGTATTTTTCATATTACATATTATTGCATACTAATTCAAAAAATCATATGCAGATTACATGGAGGTCGTACACTCAGGATATCATCAATCCTCTGCCAGATTACTGTCTCGAGGGCAGTGTCGTTTGGCATGCTTGGGTACCTCTAATATGTTTCGACATAGTGGAATGACACTTCCCAGATCGAGTCCTCTGCCAGTTTAGTGGTATCCAGCAGATACCGCCTCCATCAGATACTGTCGAAGAGCTCCATCAACTCGATCTTTGTGGCAGGACGGATGAGGACTGGATTACGCGACATGACCCATACATCTGTATGTGGGCTGATTGTGCGCATTATACGATCCAGATCGAGTATGATGAGACACTACTAGATGGTGCAGACGATCAGTATTACATTTGATACTATGCGATCACCAGATATTTTATTGGACGCATTGGAGCCATGTTCGGAGTTGTGGTAAGAAACAACTTAACTCATGCTTTCTATCACATCACCTTATTTATGACTTCTATGCTTAACTATATTTTGGCTCAAACAAACAGACGTTTTCACTCGAATTGAGGAAACCACACAGATAGAAGAAGCTCATAAGATCGCTATTACTAGAAAGCATCTTATTAGAGGCTATGGAGGTGTGAGGCTCCACCCCGATTAGCTAGGCCAGAAAGATGAGCCACATCTTGATCGAGCTCCAGCAGGTCGTGGAAGAGGACGACGAGGTCATGCTAGGTATCATCACGCATCTCCACATAGGTCTCCTTCCCCGCCTCAAGATCCACCTTCCCCTCCTCCACCTGATGAAGACGAAGTCCCACTTCCCTTTCATCCACTTGACGATGCCGAAGTGCAATCATTCTCTACGCCTGAGGCAGTATATTTATCAAGTCATGCTATGCTTACTCTGTCTCTTTCAGGAAAATATCAGGATTCTAGACATCATCAAACTCCACCTCAGATAGATCCACGTCCATGGAATGAGGCAGGTCCGAGTGAAGATAGCAGACCAAATGTCAAACATCAATACTGAATGTGTAGATTTAAGAACAAGTAGATGGTGACTTCATTGATATTTGTGATGATCTGAGATATTTCTAATTACTCTGTAAATATTTATGATAAAATTGATTTTCATGAACTATTATTGTTTTCGTTTTAAAATGCTTATACATTATTACTTGTCAAATGTTGTGAAATATTGTAGTTTTTTCAGTAAGGTTTGTAAAGGAAAAAACTGTGAAAATCAAGGCGAACTGAAAACACTAGCATAGTTGGCATTTTCAATGTGAAAAGAAAACGCCAACATAGTTGGCATTTTCAGTGTGACAAGAAAACGCTAACTATGTTGGCGTTTTTAGTGTACATGCAAAAATGGAGTTGAACTGAAAACGTCTATTATGTTGGCATTTAAAAACAGTACTCCAAGAACTAGTTAAAAAAGTACCGTTTTTTACTATTTTTTTTAAATTAGCGGTATTTTTTCCCATTGCTCAAGCATAAAGTGACTAGTGAACATGGATGGTGCTTGTAGGTTGCCTCGTTGAGAGGTCGTATTGTAGACATGGCAGAACTCATGACGTTTCCTTCCGAAGACCAAGACCAACTAGTTATTTTATCCATGTTGCTGCGATTTTCCGAAGTCCGACTTGAATGGTTCCTTTCCTCTCCTCGACGAACTACTGCCTCTTGACAATGTCTGTTGTGTTCCGTCTCCTGCAAACTTCAGAGGTGTCTAGGAGAGTCTTTTTCGGTGGTGAATGCGAAGTCTTTTGACTCGTTCCTCTTCTAAATATAGACTAGTTTGCATGATCTACCATCTGATCCCAACCTGACAACGGATTCATGGCATGCATCTAAAAGGGTATTACAAGAATTAAGTATTCCTAGCGACAGAGGGACTGATGTTTCCTCATTTTTAATATGGTTATCGATGTGTAGACTATAGATTTTATGGGTTTTGTCCTACCAGGCGCCAAACCATAGGTGTTTTTTTCTATGAAATTGCAGTAAAAACCTTTACAATGTTGCGATGAATTTTGGGACCTCATAGCCTTTCTTAATCTTGACAAATTATCTAAAGAGGATGGCTAACTCTAGTAAGAAAACACCCCAAAAAAAACTGTGGGAATTTATTTCGATACGTTGTTGTGGGTATCCTAATGAAATTTGAAGAGGATCTAGATAAGAAATGACAAAACTAGTTAGGATCAATTTCAGTTTTGGCACACGAGTAATTGAAATTGGTATTAGAACCCCGTCTGTGTGTGTGAATATATATATATATATATGTATATTAAACGTTCACCTATGCTACGCGTGATATTTGTTATCTCGATCAACTAACATACAATTCAAGAAATTGTAACTATCTTTTACTACAAGTGGTTTATTTACACTTCTAAATTATATTATTTTAAATGAGATCTATGATAAATAAAATTATAATGTTTACTTTTAGTGCATGAATGGTTGATGAAGAGAGTAAGAAAAATCTATAAAAAAAAAAAACATAAAAGAGAAAAAGAGATGCGGGTTAGAAAGGGAGAGGAGAGCAGAGAGAGTGGTGGGAGAAATAGGTGACGATTGTATATTCATGTGAATTTTACTATTATGCCTCTACTTTGGTATGTTAATAAAAATTCACTTTTATATATAAAGGGGTCAAACAAGAAATTTAAAAGTGAGACAAAGACCATTTCGTCCTCACATATAATAATAGAAGATAAAGTGAGAGATTTATGAGATTGACTTGGTTTAACTATGACTGTGTACCACACTCCTTCTTCACGATGTTTGTACATTCTTAATCTATTCAACATAATAATTGTGGATATTTGATAAACTTATCGTGTTCAAAAGTTGTAAGAAATTAGAAGTTGGCGTTTTGGTGAGGTCTAGATCTTAGATTCAAGTATCATCTTAAGTAATATTATTAGAAGAAGTTCTTGAACTTGAACATTAACGGACACCTGCTTCTTGGATTATATTAGAACTTTAGTGATGCTAGAGAATACTTGGATCGATCATCAATCGCTTCGTCATTGTAAAGCATTGTAACTACCTTCCTCTTTCATCAGATCTCCCTCCGAGGGCAAAATTTCTTACCCTTCACTTAGTAGTTGGGTCGCGAGTCCTAATTTTAGGGGCAAAGCTTCATCCCATCTCGTCACAGGCATGAATTTGGCACGGCTGAGAGGCCACATCCCCGATGAATGGGTAGGTCGGGGATGGATCTAGAAGTCTGAGCCATGGGGATCAAACTGAAGAAAGAGCTAAAAAAAAAAAGGATTTTCATATTCATCCTTGGCTGAGGGAAGTCTCGATTTCTAGACTTTGCAAGGGCTCCGTGAAGTGTAAAGGTTAAAAAGGAGAAATTTTCTTATATGGGTCGAGGTCGTCGCGTCATTTGTAAATTCGACTAATGATTGCTCAAGACATTGATAAAAAAAATTGTTAAATTATATTTTTCTCTTTATTAATAATATTCGCTTTTGTTTAGAGATGAATCTGACATTAGCTAGTTAATAAAAAGAAACACGGTGAATAAGAAAAATTGTACACCACCACCTATAAAGTTAAGCTTTTAAGATGGATTCCCAAGACTTTTTATAGATTTAGTACATATTTTACATGATATCAAAACATGTTAATGTGTAGGTTAGTGATTAGTGAATTGTTTATGGAAAAAAACATACTAGTGAAAAGTTGTTAGTCCAAGAATACAATAAAAAAAGCCCACCGAGAAGTCGGCGTCCTCCATTGTCCAAGTACGAAAAAGAAATGTCCAACTCAAAATCAGTTATTAAGAGCAAGGGTTAAATGAGCACTTGACAAGTGTGGGTCACGTTGCCATGTGAGAGAGAAAGTCGCATATATAACAGATATATTATGTGACAGTGCTTATGTGATGTCATTAATCAATATTATTTAGTTTTTTTATGGTTATTTTTTCATTTTTAGCACTTTACAGAAAAAATCTTAAAATAATTGAATGTTATTGGTTTGTAAAATTATAGGAACTTTGTCACGTGATATACTTATTACAAAGAAAGCTCTCTTCACATGAGGGCATGTGAAGAGGAATAAAACCATGTCGGTTTGAGTGCGACCAAACTTTTAGGCGAGTATGAGACCCTCTTGCCAGCCCAGTGGATAGTTTACAAATATGATGTGCCACTTTTTGTTTATGTGTCAAACAATATTTGGTCAAGTTCACCAGATCATACATGAGCTCGCCCACTGGTTAAGAATTTCTCAAGTTAAAATTCCCATGGATTTCAAGAGTAAAGAATCGAATCCGATCATTCAGATGACTTCAGCCACAATCCATGGTGGCATGGATGAATTTAGGGTGACATGGAGGCGATGGCCCTCCTAAACTCAAGAAAATCTTCAAGACATTTTACATATTTAACTTGATTTTATCCTTTTTTGTTGACTTATTGCAATTCCCGTTTAAATTCTCAATACTACTATTATATGGAGTTTCATCCCTTGAAATGGATTTTCTAGATTTGTCTCTACTTGGTGGTGGTACTTTGGAAATAGATGGTAGCCAGGTAGGTATCTCAATCAAAATATACACACATGCTCACTTATATCCATGATCCTAAGAATAGAAAATGTGCCAAAGAACTGTCTAATCAGATGGATGATCGTGCCTTACATTTCCTATTCAAGAAACACCAAACTAAGTTCTAACGTAACACACAAACCATGACCAACAAACAACAAGCTACCTCATCTGTGAAATCTTTCACAGGCAACGCATGCCACAGCTAGCTAGCAACCTATTAACTTATGCAAGAATCCCACCCACCAGCAACTAAACAATTCAATCTCTTCCCAAGCCTGATTCAGATCGTGTTTAGATATCTGTTCGGTGGTAAGGCCTTCTTAACCGGACAAATGTTTGTACAAAGCACGAGATTCGATTTACCGCATGTGTGTAGCTTGCATATATGTATGTCTGGATTTGCCCGAACTGGTCAGCTTGTCCATATGAAGAACCTATCACAGAATTAATATGCATACAGTTTGGTTAGCGCAGGCTTATTTCTTTCACGAGCTCATCACAATTCCACATGAAATTAAGTACATGGATTGAGTAGCCATTGTTGGTTGGCACAACTGGCATGCTAACCCATGCATATGAGTAATCTTTAAATGATCATTGCTCATTTCTTTAAATCGATCTTATTTTGTTTAATCAAAGGACCATATACGTTGCATCATCGGTTACCTGCGACATTATATAGTTCCCCATTTCAGAAACAAAGACAAGTCCCCCCAGCTCAATTCGTTCTTTTCCTCTGTGAGCCAAATTTCAAGAACTCTTCCATGGAGAAGAAGTGGGCACAGCTCAGGGATGAGACTTATTTTTACCATGCGATCCTTCTCATGCTGGCCATAGCATTAGGGTTTTGCATGATGGACCCTTTTGAGATCAGCCCCGTCGGAGGTCGCAGGTTCAAGCCCGTAAAGCACAGCATTGCACCCTACAGGAAGGTCATGGAGAGTTGGCCGAGGGATAACACAAGCCGGTTAGGGCTGCTCGGGAGCCTCGAGTTCGTTGATGAGGTGTTCGGACCTGAGTCCTTGGAGTTTGATGGTTTAGGTCGTGGACCGTACACCGGCTTGGCTGATGGCCGGGTTGTCAGGTGGATGGGTGACAGCATCGGATGGGAAACCTTTGCAGTTGTCACGGCAACTTGGTAAGTCGAGTACATAAATGTCGAAGCATCATCCACATATACATATACACCTCTTTCTTGTAAATCGGGCCTATAGCAATCTCACATGACCTCGACAATTGAGCTCGGGTCGGGTTTCTTCTTCCGTACTCAGGCGAGTGGGACAATGACCACAGGCTTGTTTTCTCTTCCGTGCTCCTACAATATGTTGGGCCAATAACTATCTAAAATTCTAAATTTATAGGTGGCGGTACCTATGTTTGTTGTGCGATTTTTTTCCCCAATAGTTTTTCACCAAAATAGGTTAACAGAGATGATACTTGTTTTGGCCAAAAATGGAAAATTAGGTCGGAGAAAGTGTGCGCGAAAGGAGTGGACTCGACGACCGCAAAGCAATGGAGGGTCGAGAAGCAATGTGGGCGACCGCTCGGGCTGAGGTTCAACCATAAGACGGGAGACCTGTACATTGCCGACGCATACTACGGCCTGCTAGTGGTCGGTCCGCAGGGAGGACTTGCCAGTCCACTGGCCACCCATGACATTGATGGGAATCCGATTCTCTTTGCCAACGACCTTGACATCCACTCCAATGGATCCATCTTCTTCACAGACACCAGCAATCGATACGACCGAGTGTAAGTCAGAATGAATTAACTGAACTCGCATTACTTTTCTTGATCGAACTCCCAATGGAGCTTAGCTTCATCAGTAATGGAATCTTTGAAGTGAAGTGCAGGAAGTTTTCGTGTCCCAATAAACCACTGTACTTTACATCCAACAATCAAAAGCACCGGTACTTTCTTGTAAGAAGTCCATTACTGAAATGTGACCTGAGTTCACATATGAATCTCTCTTGTTGACATCGATTTTGGCAGGGGTCACATCCTATACTCAAATCAAAATTGACCATGATTAAGTTGACAGATCTTACCTTTGCGGGCAGTAAACGGATTATTGCATACCGTCTGTCTTTAGTTCAAAAAGTGGGTTGTCGAGGTAGACACTGACGGAGGTTATAATCGATGTAGGGATCATTTCTATATATTGTTGGAAGGTGAAGCCACTGGGAGGCTCCTCCGGTACGACCCAGCTACCCGATCGACTCATGTCATCTTGGAAGGCTTGGCCTTTCCAAATGGAGTTCAGCTGTCAAGGGATCAAACTTTCCTCCTCTTCACTGAGACCACCAATTGCAGGTAGCCCATCTACTGTTTCGTCTGCATAAGATTGGAGAAATTCTATAATTCACCTTTTTATAGTGTGACGTGACTTGTAAATTACAAATTAAGATTGGGTGGTGGTTCAGTGTTCTAATCACTCTCATGCTATTTAGTAAAGTCGAGCTATCATGTTTGAATCCACTCTATGCAAAATCTGATAGAGGGGCTCTTTAGGCATGAGTTTTAGCGAACACTGACTTCCTAAATCGTACTAGGTTTCTAGTGGTGTGGCAGTGTTGACAAAGCCAGTATTAGTTAGTGTTGATTATTCAATTCGATTGATATATTCACGGTTAAACACGAAAACTCAAACATGACGTAGGAACTGAGTTGTTATTATTGTCGCCCTCCTTTTTAAGTGATAAAACAATGTAATTTATAATATATATATACATATATATATATATATATATATGACTAGATGATATCCAATCGATGCTCATCCTGAAATTGTCGACGGAGATCACCATAACTCTAATGGATTAAGGATATGGAAACGGGTCATTCCAAACAAATGATCAACTCCATTGACCTAACTTTGCCCTAACAGGAAAAGTTGTTGTAACCTCAGGTTAATGAAGTACTGGCTGGAGGGGCCGAAGACGGATGAGTTAGAGGTCATGGTCGACCTGCCGGGCTACCCGGACAACGTTAGGCTGAACGGGAAGGGCCAGTTCTGGGTGGCGATGGACTGCTGTCGGACGCCGGCTCAGGAGGTCCTCTCCCACAACCCGTGGATGAGGGACATCTACTTCAGGCTCCCGATCCAGATGAATTTCCTCGCGAGGCTCATGGGCATGAAGATGTTCACAGTCATCGGCCTATTCGACGAAGACGGGGAGATCCTAGAGGTCCTTGAGGACAGAGATGGGGTGGTGATGAAGCTTGTTAGTGAGGTCAGGGAATTCAATGGGAAGCTCTGGGTTGGGACAGTGGCCCACAACCACATTGCCACCCTACCCTACCCTTAAATGAGGGATTGTGGCTAAGTTTCTTTGTATTAGGGTTCTATGCCAACTCCAATTAATGTAGTTTAGTGCCATTATCTACACTACTTTGATCCGAGAGAAGAAATGCGAAGATACTGTCACATCAGAGCCTTGGAAGTTGACAAAATCTATGATATATATGCAGTGAAGGTCTTGAAGCTAGATAACCTCGGCCGTGGCATCAGCAAGGTTCTTTGTACTTGACTCTGAAGTTATATACTGCTATCTGCAACCTCAAGAAAAAGAGATGGAATCGAGAAAAGAATAAACAGAAGTACTGACAGATAATTGATCATCATAATTGTCAAATTGACAAGCATCAAGAAAACAGTGGAACAAAGAAATATGCCCATGATAAAGAAATAGGCATGAGGACAGAATTAGTTGACAATATAAGTAGTCTACGGTCTTAGTTAGAATAGTCATTACCAAAGACTGTCGTGATGCTGCAACAAGAGGAAGGATCATGAAATTGGATTTTCCTTTTTTATCCTCTGTGGGTGTGTGTGTGAAGGGAATGTTGAGATCCATCTGCCAAGGGGAAGCTGATGGATTTGAAACCCAGCATAAAGGTCACATCCAGAGTAAACATTCACTGTATAATACACAATTTGTTATATTAATCTCTCCCTGCTCTTAATAATACGTGAAAAGTTTCTATAACTCTCGGTGGTTCACTTGTCTAAATTTAAAAGGTGATTTACACAATGAACTTATTATATATTACATATTAACATTATTCACATCTAAAAATTGTTATTTGTTGTGTAAACTACCTTTCGATCTTGACGCGTGCAAAAGTCGATCCTCAAAAATTATGAAAACTTTACCCGTGCCAAGATATAAAAGAGAGTTACACAATAAACTTATTGTGTATCACATTTACTTTATGTTTCGTGACAAACAACTGAAATTAACTAAGGTATAGAGTATTATTTGAATATATATTCTATGAGTATCACTAATTCATTGTCGATAAATAACAACTGATTGGAATTGACTATATTTGATAAATAAATCTCACACCAAACAATTGATGGCTCGAAACCTATAATATAAGATAATTGAAGTACCAATACTCATGTGTTCGACCTCTCATAAACTCGGTGGATAATTCACCCTTTATGACATGTTTAGTTGAGGGTAATAGAAATCTATTCCACTGTTTGGTTGGTAGATTAAATTCGTTATTCCGGATCCCACCTTTATTACAGGGAATAAATATTCCCCATACCCATAAAAGGAATATGCATTCCTCATATTTTTTGATCAGTATATGCATTCCTCATATGCTATAGGAAAAAATTGACAAATTTCCCTCAACTATAGCTCAAGTTTCCAAATCGTGCCACCGATCTATTTCTACCTCCCCCATCATCCACCACCCAGCCGCCGAAGGCTGCCACTGTCCACCGGAAGTCCACCTTCGATGACAAGAAAAACACAATTTCCGGCCGCCGCCAACACCCCAAGTCTTCTCGCGCCGGTTCGTGTCCCACCCCCGTGCTGGTTCGTCTCCCCTCTTGTATCTACCCGTATCAATCCGAACCTTCTCATGCCGCACCATGCCTCCCTTCGAGCCTCCCAACCATTCTCGTGCTGCCTCATGGGTTGATCGTCGGCCAGGTTTGTCTATTGAGAAACGGCTTGGGGGCTCGTGACCTCACGTGAAGGCTCTAGCTGGTTCGGGCTAGCTCAACAAGGCTAGATGGGTTCGCCAAGCGTGAAGGAATGCATGAAGAAGGAAGGAGTGGCTTGAGGGTCGAGGTCGCTCGGGCGTCCCGGTGGCATGGGGGCTCGAGAGGTCGGGGTGGCTCGAGGCGCAGTGTGGTGGCTCAGTTTGGTTGCTCGATGGCGTAGGGACTCCGTTGGGGGGTGGCAATCTGGTTGTAGGCTCAGGAGTTGGCTCTCGGGTTAAGGTGGAAGACGAGTGTCTATTTTTTCTTAATGTTAGTTTTATATTTTTTTAACATTATTAAGGTGAAGATGAATGTTTTGTTTTTTAATGTTACTTTTTTTTTAATATTATTTTTACACATTTTTAATATATATAAAAATGTGTAAAAATAATACCACTCAGCAAACGAACTAGGGAAAAAAAAAAAAAAAAAGAAACCCTAGAATGATGGAGGGGAAGTAATCATGTCTGGTTGAATCACCCACCAATAATACCACGGTGACACAGGAAGCAAAGGTAGAGGGAGGTTCGGGCAACAGCAATGGCCGTGAGTCGGTGATGTCTCCTTCTTCTTCATAGGCGGTTTTGAAGGCTGAGGCCGATACTGCCGGAGACGATGAGCAGACGAAGGTGGTTTCGACAGCCGACGCCGTTGATGGGGTCTTCTTCTTCTTCTTCTTTGGTGGTTTCGGCAATAACAAGCGACAGTGGTTTCGACAGCCGACACAATTGATGGGGTCTTCTTCTTCCTCTTTGGGGGTTTCGGCAGTGGCCAACACTGTCAGTCCTTCTTCTTCTTCTTGGGCAGTGGCCAACGCTGCCGGTCCTGCTTGTTCTTCTTCGGCAGTGGCTAACTCTTCATCGACCTTCTCTGCCGTGGGGTCTTCTTCTTTCTCTTTGGTGGCTTCGGCTCTTCTTCTTCAGCAGTGGCCAATGCTTTGTCGAAATTCTCTGCCTTTGTCGACCTCCTCCTCCGGTGATATGAGAAGATTGCCTAAATGGGCCTGAGCTTCGGCTCGGAGCCTTTGGGGCTATCAGTGGCCCATGGGCCAGTTGTTTTTCAAATCAAGTTAAATTGGTTTAGCTCGGATGGGTTTAGTTTAAAATTGAAATGAACTTAACCGAATTACTTATTTAAATAGCTCGATTTGAACCGGTTAACCAAACTATTTTAAAGTAATTTAATTTTTTTCTCATCAACCGATTATAGCTTTATTTATTATACTGAACCAAACTGAACTTGTTTTTATGGTTCGGTTCAAAACCGGTTTGACCTTCAAACAGTTCTTGCACACCCCTACCTTGACCCACTTGTCATCTTATTATTGTCACCTCCCTCTCTCAATCATCTTGAGCACACTTCTCCCCGAGCCTCCTCGAGGGCAAGCCAACCCCACCTATGTGGTATAGCCCTGATGGCTCGAGCCCAAAGCTCAGGAGGCTCAACTTGGGTCGAGGAGGTCAAGGAGACACTATGCGATGGCACGACGTTGGTGCGACGGTGAGGCTTATCTGGAAAATAGCGATGGTTCAATGGTGGGGCTTATATGGGCCGTGAGTCGTGAACCCATCGAGCCTAGTGCAAACTCCGACGAGCTACTGATAGGCCCCGTTCCAGCAGAATCTTCCATCTCAAATGTTAAGATTCTGGTGTTTCGGAGGAGTTTACCGGGGCTGCTTTGTCAAAGTCTGCTGGGGCCATCAGTTCGCCTGGCTTTTGTTGGGGGGACTCGAGGCTGCTCCATCTGAGTCGCTCACCTGGGGCTACTACTTACTCCTGCTGAGAATTATGCAAGGTGGAAGACGATGAATATTGCCTGATGGCACTATCCACGACATTTATTTTTTCATTTTCCTTTTCTATAAAAATAGAATATAAATAATATAAATAAAATGTATATATATACAAACACATAAGGGGCAATCTTGTCATTTTATTTTTAAATGTCATGTTCCATATCACTCTATTTCATTCAACTAAATAACAACACTTTATTCCTCACTCTATTCTTTATCCATATTAATTCTATTCCTTATATATTCTATTCCTGCAAATCAAGTGCACCATTATGTTATTCATTATCTTATCTATTCTATTCCCGATCTATTTTATTCCTGCTAACAAAATATAAAATTAGAGTTGAAAAGTGGTCACAATACAACTTACTAAATTCATACTTAAACTAAATTTTGATTGAATTCACTCATACATGGTGGAGTAATACTCTCCCCATATTGCACACCTAAATTTGCGTTGGAAAACCTAATATTAAAAATCCGATTTTAAAACGATATTAAAACAATTTTCAAAACTGCCTTTTAAAAAAAAACAAATTGTTCTCAAATGACGGAATTTGTCTTGTTTCCAAGTGCGTCCGCTGCAGACGTGTACATGACGGCACTGACAGACAATCATTGGATGCCCCGAACAACTGTCATACAACGTATTGAATTCGAATCTTCTTCAATTTCCGTTTACAACTTCACAGGGAAATTGCTTAGCCTTGGTAAATTTCTGTGCTGAATCGGTCTTCAGCATTTTGATTTAGCGGAAGAAGAAAAGAAGAAGGGAAGGGACGGAACGGACGACATTTCTACAGGCGTTCTCTGAAGCCTCTCCATAGCAGGAAACCTAGAACGGAAGAGGAAATCGAGGAACAAACCCTAATCTATGATCTTACCTCCATTTCTGATCCACCCAGTAGCTGAAGTATCATATCTGCTGGTAAAGATTCGATTTTTCTTCATAATTTCGTATATTACTCTTAATTGTTTGTTTCCTTGCATAGTTGTTCACGCTGCAGCAATACATGGGTTGGGTTATTTGTTTCTTGATTCCTCTACTTTTGCTAGGTTATTTGTTTCTCTGGAGATTTTGCTGCTATAATGGAAATATGCATCCTGATTGCTTTCTAATAGTTTTTGTTTATGTGAGTTGAGAGCAGTTGGTCATCTCTTCTCTCTGTAATTGAGCTGTGATTTAGCTGATTGCTGTGGGTTTTTTCTCCTTAAAAAACCTTTTTTCGAGCTTTGGGGTCTGTTTTAGTCTCGGTTTCTGCATCAGTGAATGTGAATGAATTTTTCTCTTTTTTGTGTTCATTTCTGATATCGATTGATAGATAGAGGGCCATTTCATTTTTCCTTTACAGAGAATATCACAAAATGAAAAGCTTTTGAAGTTTTGACAAGAAATTTAATGAAAGTTTCAAAACATTGAGCATGTAGTGGGTCTGTGGAATTATTAGAGTAATAAGAATTTGCTCTTTGGTTTGTTTGAGTAGGTCAATGTAGTGAAAATGTTGCTTTCCATTGGTTGGTCTATTATTTTCCCATTCTTCAATATTTGTTCTTAATAGAATGATGTCAATCACAGTTTGGCTGGACATAGACATTACGTCTTTAGCCTTTCAAGCTACTGTAAGGTTCATTACTCTCTACACGGTAAGTCTTTTAAGCTCACCTGGGTTTATACAAGAGACATTCTCATTTTTTTGCAGAATCATACCCATCTGTGTACTACTCCGGTCACTCCCTGCTGTGTCTTCAGGAATTGAGTTTTATAACATACTCTAACCACGTGTTCTGGCAGTTCCTTTTTTTAAGAGAAAGAAAGAATAATGATAATGGGGCATTCTTATGCCACAGAGGCTGGATCTTAGGGTATCTGATATTTATTCATCTTGTAGATAAAATTAGAGTGGCTAGAATCCTTCCTCATCTCATTCCCTCTCAGTATTATCCAAATATATTCGAGCTTCACCATATATAGAAGCCAAAGTGAAACTCAACTATCAAAGACTGGCTTGGTAGCTGAGGTTACTTAGGTATGTCTTCTAACTATTCTATTCTTAGAATAGGCTGAATGCGATGAATTAGGAGGTGGAGTAGCAGCAGATTTGATAAGACGGAAAAACAGTGGCACAGCATTAATCATTATTATATATATTATTCCATTACATTCTTTTGTCCATTCTGTCGGCATCCCAGACTGGCTAACAGAGTGAAAGAGAGAGATTTATTTCATATCTGACCAGTCAGAAAAATTGCTGTGCCTAGTAGCTACTCATAGTCATGCGGGTAGGTTTTGTCAAGTGGATTTACTTGTGTGTTGGGAATTGTGGAAGATCTTTTTACCTGTATTTTAGCCTCGCTTTATTCACCGTGCACTTCATAAACTTCATTATTTTGTTTCGCTGATGTGCGCCTCTCTAATTTTTTATTTATCCCCCTACCTTACCTGTATTTCTTCCTAAGATTTGTTTGAAGTGTATTTACAATTGCACCTTTTTTTGTACTTGATCATATGTTGTGAGCACTGTCCTGTACTTGTCTTCAATGCTTCGAGCTATTTGCCTGACATCTACTATCCGCTGTTTCTTTCTTCAGTGGAGTTGATGGCCAACACTGATTCCCGGAATGATGGAGAATGGATTGAGAAAGTTAAATCTGGTGGGGCAGTTCCTAATCTTGATTTAGATAATTGCCCAAACGGATGGGCCTCACCACCTGGGGACATCTTCATGGTCCGAGGCCCAGAATACTTCTCAAACCGCATCAAAATTCCTGCTGGTGAATGTCTCCTCAAGCCTCTCGGGTTTGATTGGATAAAGAGCTCCACAAAGATCTGGGAGGTCCTAAATAATCCCAACAGTCGGTTGAGGAAAGCCATTGAGAGTGAGTTTCCTGAGGGTGAGAGGCCATTCTTATGGGCATTCAATTTGCAGGTTCCAAGCAAGGATAACTATAGCGCTGTGGCTTATTTTATTTCTGAAGAACCGATTCCAGAAGGGTCATTGATGGAACGGTTCTTGAGAGGTGATGACGGGTTTAGAAACTCGAGGCTCAAGTTGATTGCCAACATCGTGAAGGGCCCGTGGATCGTTAAGAAGGCAGTTGGTGAGCAAGCAATTTGTGTTATTGGACGTGCCCTCACTTGTGGATATTTCAAAGCAGATGATTTCTTGGAAGTGGATATAGATATTGGGTCTTCCATGATGGCGAGTGCTATAGTTCATTTGGCGTTTGGATACATCACCACATTGACTGTTGACTTGGCTTTTCTAATAGAGAGTCAAACAGAGTCAGAGCTCCCTGAGAGAATCTTGGGCGCCGTGAGATTCTCGGAGTTGAATCCTGCCTCAGCAATGCCTATTGAATCTTCACCTTCCGATCAGAGTGGACCACCTGATGGTGATGTGCATTCATCTCTGCCCACAAGATGGTGGAAGTCACTCGAGCAAGGATTTTCACATCTCATTCATCATGTATCCCAGGAAGGGTCACAATCAGGCCAAGAACATGTCAATGGCTCAACGGATCACAATAGTGTCAGTGAAAAGACCGAGAAATGCTAAGCTCATTGGACGAGACATTAATATCCTTTCCCAAAATGTATTTATTTCGCGATGAAGAGTAAAACATATTGGAGGACTATCTAGTTAGTAGCTCAACTAGGATTGAAGATTTAGATGATGCATAGAAAGGCAGTTTTCTGTTCGGGTAGCTATACCATTCCTTTTATCGACTTGCTCACAAATTGGCCGGCATCCAAACATTACTTTGGTTTCTTATTTATTTCAGATTTTGCTTATGATTTAAGCGTAGTTGGGTGCTGATCATGACCGAAACATAACCCTGAAGATACTTCATTGTTTCCTCAACTATTGCTGCTGATCCACAAATCTTCATAAGCACTTTATGCTGGTTAGATTGATTTTTCACACGTCTGCCTCCCATCTGGTCCATATATTTGTTTATCAATAGTGTGGTTCTGAAGTTAACAAACTAGGATGGGGTATATATGAATGATTCATTTCTGTCGACTTGTAGTACCGGGAAATATTTTAATAGAAGAAATGACATTTCACTTCCTTTATCCTCTCTCTGTTTAGTGTCCCTGTTTTCCATTCCATAGGATCTCTTTCTTTCCTTGTTTAACTCCAGTTTGTACAAGCACGATGGGGGATGCCCATCGAAATCTACGGTTAAATCTATTTACGTAAATCTGATAATGTGAATGGCAGCTCCGCAGTAAATTTTTTGTTGTAATGGAAACAGTTTGGCAATGATGCGATCAAGTTGGGTTTTTTTCTTTTTGTTCTTTTTATCTTATAAGAAGAAACTGGGAGGCAAGGAAGACAGTAAAGACTTGTTCTCAGATTGCATGTGGAAAGGCTGAGTTTGTTTACAGGAACTCGGTAACTTCTACAAGAACTTGTTCTCATTGGATTCGACAACTTTTACAAGAACTCGGTGTTTATTGAGCCAATATGTGTACATGATCTTTTGTAGTAACATCTCCGTTATTTATCACAGTGTTAATCCAACTTTTCATGCCCACACAAAGCATATTTCACTACACCTTTCATTTTGCTCGAGAGATGGTTGTTGCATTGCAGGGATCTTTGCATTCGTTATGTATCACAATCGATCGGTTTCATTGATATTCTCACAAAGGGCTTACCTGCCTCTCCTCATGCCCTACTGCAAACCAATCCTTCAGTGGTTGTGGGTCCATTTGGGTATAATAGCTGTGTTACTTTTGCTATCTTGCCTTGTCCATGTCTGACCCTAATTTGTAATTAATTACCATTTAATTTTGTGTATAAATATAGTTTAACTAGTGGGTAAATAACTTAATTGAGCATATATTTTATTCGAATTTTCACTTTTAACATGAATTTTTTCGCATGACCTAGAAAGATAAACTAATAGATATTTGTCTTGTTTAACACAATATTTACATTTTTTGTCAAAATTAAAGGAACCATTAATTTTCCATTAAAATTAACATTTGTCACTTCAGTCAAACATGCTACTTTTAATGAGTTTTATAACGTGATGCTAAATGGGATATATGTCTCATAATTTATGTCTTCATAATTTACGCGAACAAAATTGTGCTAAAAATAAAAATTTGATCAAATTCAGGTTGAATCAGATTATATGCCCTGGTTGAGCCGTATTTCTGAGGCTCTCAATCTTATTCCCTAATCCCTTTTTACCAAAAATTCTGATTGTGTTGATGGTCAAGTCTCCTTCTCTGCTTAGTTCAGCCCTTTCTCTACTTTCCTTAATCACAAGGAGAAATTCATAGATGATCCTACCTCATCATATAGTGTGAGAAAACACCGAATGGTGAAAAATGAGTAAATTGATTTTAATCATCTAATATGGCTACCTTAATCATTACTAAGTGGAAAAGTTTAATTGATACTTCCTTACCACGTGGACCATCTAAGATTTTTTCAGTCACAGTGCATAATCCAACAAAAGCCAAAGGGACATGTCTGTGGAACTCAAGCTTGTTGCATGCCAGGGATCTCGAATCATAGCCCCCTAAGTTCCACACCAGAAAAAAACTTGATCCTGCTGGCAAATGCCGATCATCCGAGAGTCATATATCATGAAAAATGCATCGCATTCTTCTGGTCCCATGAAGGGGTTGGCGGGCATTATTCTTCTTGATCATTTGAAGTCAATTGGTGCAATAAGTTTGATTTTACAAACCTTCTGAGAATCACAAAATTGTCATATTCTGTAGCAAGTTAACAAATTCCAATCACGTAGTCTGAATAACACTAGCTACAACGAAGAATTGAATCACAGCAATTTACCTGACTCCTGCATCTAATGCCAAGCATCCTCAGGAGACTACTGTTCATGTTCCTCGCCAGGTCTGAGAGGTGAAAAATCAATAGAATTAAATCAAGCACCAAGAAGCCAAAAGTTAGTTTACTCTCTTCCACAATGACCACAGTTCGGGCTTAGCTTCTTCATTTCTAAATCAGAACGCATAATAAGCGACCATATCAAAGGCAAAAACCCACGCCTAGCAGCTTTAGAAGGGCCAAATCCTACCCAACAATCTATCAAGTAGAAGACATTTAAAGATGAAGCTAAGTGCAACCATAAGCATTCACATCGAACTAACACGATCATTGAACCACAAAAGAGTTACATAGTACCAGTGGGTGACATCTGAAATTTCCTAACAGCAAGTCAAAAGGGTTTAACCATGACGCTGGAGGATAGCAGTCCATTTTTTTCATTCTAAAATAAAGTAAGAGGACATCATTTGAAGCACTTCGTGAATCACATGGCATACAAACCATACATTTTGCACCACCAGGGAACGAAAAAGTCTTAAAACTGAAATTACAGTAAATAATTAGACTTTTAATATTTGAATTCGTTGAACCCTGTTTTTTTCCTTCATATTAAGCATTGCCATACACAAGTATTTGACTATTAACTGGATGAAGTGAAGAAGCAGAAAGCAGCAAATGCTAGCTCAACTACACACCAAAATTATATAAGAAAACTCAAAGACCAAAATAAAGAGCTTGCAGTGTATATACAGGCAAGCCATTAGAGCTTCTTGTGCCAATATAATATAAGAGAGTGCAAATTTAGATAGAGTTTGACAAGCTCGTACTGGAAACATAATCACTTGGTACCACCATCAAAATGGCAAACTAGAACAAACCAGCTGAAAATCAGACAAGCTCGATGACTCCAACAGCAGTGGTGATCATTTGCAGGGTACTTCCAGTTCCACACCTAATAATCCTCAGAGAAGGCAAGGAGAGCTCAGTCACAGGCTCAATCTCAGGGAGTTGTCAGCAACAATCTTGCAGAGGAGAGCGCCCACAAAGGAATCACCAGCCCTAGTGCTATCCACTTCAATTACACGGTGAGCCTCCACATGTCCACAAAAATTCTGAACCCAAGAATAAAATATAAAACAAAATTCACAGAAGCAAATATAAGCACAATTAAGGGTGAAGAATAAGAGGTTGATGGTCTATAGTTTTAAAAATTGAAGGAAAACAGAACAGTGGGAATGTGGATATTATCAACAAGTAAAGGTATGTAATAACAATAATAAGGAAAATAGATAATCCAGGAAGGGACAACTCACACACCGACACCATCAAAGAGAAATGCAATGCGAAACTGAATTCTAAATTACTACATCCAAGTGGCACATTGCAATATTCCAAGGTAAACTGGTGAGTGGTGACAAAATCATCACGTTGATCGGGGGCCAGCCAATTATAACATTATATTAAATATTTAAAAATAATAAAAGGCATCACAAGAGGTCTTATAAAGCGTATATTAAGTCCCACCACTACAGGATACAAGAAAAAGAAATACTCAAGTTAATCTAACCATATGGTTCAGTTTGCCAGATTTAGAATCGTGACAGCTACTATAGAGCTAAGCAAGCATCAAATCCACATTTGTATTGCACATTTCTTTCTTGCTTTTGGGGTAGAGGAAAATCATTCTGAGATAGCTATAAAGAATTCATTGCCTGATAACAGCATCAACAAATGAAAATTGATGGCCAACATATGTGCATATTTCCCTACCAGCTCCCTTTCCTCTTGTCTATTTTAGAAACACAAAATGGTAAGTCCTTAGGCCAACTTGCTTTCTTCTTTCTTGAAACTGTCAGAGAAAATAATTGATTATCACCACCTGATTCTTTGAAAGTGTAAAGCACCAAGAAACTTGAGTGGGTCCAACCTCGATTTAAGAATGAGGCTCAGCGTATCATCCAAGAATTTAAAAGGAAAACAAGAACACAACTTTTTAGCTTCAGCATACTTCTATTAAAATAACATAGGGACAACACTGTAACGGTTTTTCCCCTTTACGAATCCTTGCTAATTGGCATTTCTTATCACACAACTGCTGCACTGATTCTTCAAGTTCATCCTTGCGGAAGCCTGCATTTTGTAAAATCTGAGACTTACAACAAATAAAAGCCAGTCCTAAATAGACTGGAATGGCATCCAAGTCAAAGAGCTCAAAAGATAATCAATCGACAACTCTTAACTAAAGGTTTTCTATACCCCAGGAAATTATAATAGCATGAAGTCAAACAACAGTCACAATTTATTCAGAAGAACAAGGAGGATTAGTTGAGCAGACGTGAGAATAGAATACAATTAATGAAGGAATTGTAGAAAGAACAAACCTCCATTTGACTAGGGGCCGCTTCTCCTTATGCTAATCTGCAACAGAACTACCTTGCATTCTGTAAGGTGAAGCACTAAAGATCCCATTTTGCTATTGTTTCTCGATCAAAACTGACCTTGCTTATATAGATACTATATGTGATCCAAATTATGTTTTAATATTACACTAAAGGTGCACCTGCAGGGTAAGGTTTTTTTATGTTTGCACCACCTGGCCATCTAGTTCAATAAGCAAATACTAGTCAAGCTAGCTTAGTCAGTCCACTAATGATAAAACTCTCCTAATCATGGATTTCCACCATTCACTATACTTGAACGTTGTTTAAGGAAGGAGATACCGATCCACCTCAAACAATCCATTTTGGGTCGGCGGAGACTTATGTTAAAGAAATGGCAAGTGTTACCTAACAGCAAAGAATGGATACAGATTAGAAAAACCTAAAGCAATGAAACATGTCAGTCAGAAAAGCTTCAGTCTGACTGGTAAATCAGCAAGATGCAAGGTATTAATAGAGGATAATCCTAACAGCAACTCTACTGTGGATGCATGTGCAGAGAAACCACTAGCGACCATCTTCTCATAAAGTGCGACAGCCCTTGAATAGTCATTAATTTTGAGGTGTCCTCTGATGAGAATATTGTACGTCGCAGCATTTGGAGAGCATCCACTGTCGTTCATTTCTTCCAGCAACTTACATGCCTCATCTACTTGACCTTCTTTAGAGAGACCATTTATCAGTGTATCAAATGTGACAGCATCGGGTTTTAGCTGCTTTGCCTTCATAGAGTGGAAAAGTTCCGTTGATTCCTCAAGTTTTCCACCCATACATAAACCATTGATGAGAATGTTGTAAACCACAATGCTCGGACTCAACTACTCATCTTCCATATGCCGGAGCAATGCTATCGCATCATCGAGATCTCCAGTTTTACATAAGCCATCCATTAGTATAGCGTAGGTACAAAGGTCTGGAAGTTGACCGGCAGCTCGCATCCTATGAAAAAGCTCTTTTGCAGCATGAACATTTCCCACTTGACAGTAACCACTGATGAGAGTGTTACATGCCACAACATCTGGGACTAAACCTTTGTCTAGCATTTCTGCAAATAAACTCTCTGCCTTATCCATCCTCTTCCCCTTGCAGTAACCATTAATCAATATACTATAAGTGATAACATTGGGATAGCAACCTTGCTTAACCATCGAATCGAGTAACTTTCTGGCATCCTTCATGCGAGCTCGAAGGCAATAGCCATCAATCAGTATGCTGTACATGACTACATTAGGTTTAATGCCTCTTTGAATCATGTCATTAAAAACATGCTCTGCTTCAGAAACCAATCCCTCTTTGCAAAGTGAATCCACAAGAGTACAATAAGTTGTGACATCTAGAAATATCTTCTCCTGGATCATATGGTACAACAATTTTCGAGCCTCTTCCCATTGACCCGATGTGCATAGAGCACGAAGCAATGTGTTATAAGTTACAACATTTGGGCGGATGCCCTCTGTTATCATCTGTTGAAAAAGAATGTTGATTTCTGCCCACAGGCCTAGATGGCATAAACCGTGGATAAGAGAGCTGTAAGTATACAAATTTGGCTGCATTCTTTTACCAACCATCTTGATTAATAGAGTAACAGCCTGTTTCCACTCCATCAAACAGCACAATCCATGAATCAATGAGCTATAGGAGATAACATCAGGTTGAATGCCTTTGCACTTCATGCTATTGAATAAGTCACAAGCTTTCTTTACTCGTCCCTCCTTGCAAAGACCATCAATGACCGCGTTGTATCCAGCGACATCGACCCTAGAGGTGTCACCATCCCATCTTTCAAGCAACCCAATGGCCAGTTCTGTTTTTCCCGTCCTCACTAAACCCTTGATTACAGTTCCATAGGTGACCGCATCAGGCTCAACCCCACAGTCAGCCATGCTATCAACTAGTGCCACAGCATGTGAGATCTTTCCTTCATTACAGAGCCCGTTGACCAGAGTGTTGAAGGTAAACAAATTAGGTACAAGCCGCAGCTTTACGATCCGGCCAAGAACAGAGAACCCAAGCTCCACCCTTTTCAACCGGCAGAGACAATTGATCAAGATATTGAGAGTGCAGATATTGAAATCAATCCCAATCTCGTGCATTCTCTCGATCAGGGAGATAGCATCGGAGTAACGCTTCATCCGAACAACAGCACCTAGAAGCTGGTTAAAATCAGAGACAGAAGGCAAAGGGCGAATACCCATCATCGTACCGAAGCAAGAAACGGCGTCGTCAAGGTTCCCAATGCCTCCAGCTCTGCATTGATCCATCACGGCGACGATCAGCCTCATTCATCTCAGAACCAGAACCAGGAACAGAGCGATAATTTCGACATGGAAGTCGCAGGAGGAGGGGGCTACCATTGCTACGACGTAAGTGAACTGCAAAGAGGGAACGAATTTTAGGGCTCACGGGGTGAAGATGGTAAGGGGAATCCAAATCCCAATCCCAGTACAACGAAAAATAAGAGGAATGAGCGCCGGTTTTCCTCCTCCTCGCAATCAACTTCCGCATCTTCATCGTCGTCGTCCAGTCCTGTGCATACTCCGTTGCCGTCAAGGTAATTTACAAAAAAATGTTCCTTTTTTTTTTTGAAAATCTTAATTTATCTTAAATTTTATTTTCAATATAAAAATGAATTTTATGCTATTTCAAGTTTATCGTGCGGTTAAATATTGTTATTGTTTTTTTTATTTGTTTGTTGATGTAGATTTTTAATAAATTAGAAGCTATTAACTTTTTATTTTTAAAATTTTCTTTTTATTTCTTCAAATTTTAAAAAATCACCATGTGTCATTAGGTGATATTGGACTGGTAAATTACATGAAAAATAATAATTTGTTAAAAAATCTTAATTTTATATCATATTTTATTTTGTTATATAATTATATACAAATTTTCTTTTTGTTCCACATACATTTTACTGTCTAATACTGTTAACTTTTTCCAAGTAAATAACATGGACTAACGAGCGTCAAGTGAGACCTATAAATGCACATATTCGATCACTTACCACATGCTATGTAAGCAAATTTAAATATAAATACAACTCAAAAGTATAAAAATTCTACGTAATCTTGAAAATTTACAAAAAATAAAAGCTTAAAAAGTTGAAGAAGCTAGTAAATTGAGAATCATACACTTTTTTTTTGCTTAAGAGGATTATGCACTTAACATAACTCTAATATTATTAAAGGGAAAATAAATTAAGGATAAAAAATAAAATTCAAAAGATTTAAAAGTATAAAACTGTAAATATTTTTAATATATAAATATTATTGAAATGTTATAAAAATACAAATATTTAATGAAAATAAAAATATTAAAGTATAAAATCACAAAAAAAAAAAGCTAAAAAAGTATATATCATTACTATCTTTATTAGTTTTCTAACACGGATTTTTTGGGATAAATCATGGGTTCTATATGTTTTTATATTTTAGAATTTCCCTTTTCCATGCCTTAAAGTTTTTAAAGTTCCGTCAAAGTACACGTGATAAGTGGAGAAACGGGCCAAAATATCATTGGTTTTGAAAGCATTTCTTAAAAAAGGCGCATTTGCACCTATTTCGGGCAGTACCATTTCTAAAACGCATAATCAATTGTTATTTTCGAAGAAAACTTTGTTTCATTATGCGTTTTGTGCTGTTTTATTTTCACATAAAACTTAGTTTCAGCACATGCTTTCTGTTATTTTCATTTTCAAAGAAAACTTGATTTCATTGTGCGCTTTCTGCTATTTTTATTTCTACAGAAAAATTAATGGAACTAAATCAAGCAACAAGAAGCCAAAATTCAGCTTACCCTCTTCCACAGTGACCACAGTTCGGGCCCAGCTTCTTCATTTCCGAATCAGAACGCATAACAATCGACCGTGTTGAAAGCGAAAGCCCACGCCTAGCAGCTTTAGGAAAGCTAAATCCTTCCCAGCAAAGTAGCAAGTAGAAGAGATCTAAAGATGAAGCTGAGTGCAAGCATAGGCATTCACATTGAACTAACACAATCATTAAACCGCAAAAGATTTGCACAACACCATTGGGTGACATCTGAAACTTTCTAACAGCAAGTCAAAAGGGTTTCACCATGACTCTGCAGGATAGCGGTTAAGACTCATCCATACTAATATCGAGTAAGAGAACATCATTTGAAATACTTCCTGAATCACATGGCATATAAACCATTTATTATTATGCACCAGGGAATGAAGAAGTCTCAAAACTGAAATCACAGTATAAATTTGGACTTTTAATATTTGAATGTGGTGAATCCAGTTTTGTTCCTTCATATTAAGCACTGCCATCTACAAGTATTTGACTATTAACTGGATGAAGTGAAGAAGCACAAAGCAGCAAATGCTAGCTCAACTACACACCAAAAATATACAAGGAATCTCAAATGCCAAAACAGAAAGCATGCAGTGGATATACAAGCAAGCCATTAGAGCTTCTTGTATCACCATACTATAAGAGAGTGGAAATTAGATAGAACGTGATAATCATTTGTTCACACCATCAAAATGGCAGATTAGAACAAATCAACTGAGAATTAGACAAGCTTGATGCCTCCAAGGGCAGTGGCGCTCATTTGCAGGATACTTCCAGTCCCAGATCCTCAGAGAAGGCAAGGAGAGATCAGTCATGGGCTGAATCTCAGGGAGTTGTCAGCAACAATCTTGCAGAGGAGAGCTCCCACAAAGCAATCACCGGCCCTAGTGCTATCCACTTCAATTACATGGTGAGCCTCCACATGTCCACAAAAAGTCTGAACTCAAGAATAAAATGTAAAACAAAATTCATAAATACAAATATCAGCACAATTAATCATGAAGAATAAGAGGTTGATGGCCTATAGTTTTAAAATTTGAAGGAAATAGAACACAATGGGTATTTACATATTATCAATAAGTAAAAGTATGTGACAACAATAATAAGGAGAATCAGATAATCCAGGAAGGGACAACTCCCACACTGGCTCCATCAAAGTGAAAAGCAACGCGAAACTTAATTCTAAATTAGTATATCCAAGTGGCACATTGCAATATTTCAAGTTAAACTGGTGAATGGCAACAAAACCATCACGTTGATTGGGGGCCAGTCAATTATAACATTATATTAACTAATTACAAACAATAAAGGTATCGCAAGTGGTCCTATAAACCATATATTCAGTCCCACCACTACACAATACAGGGCAGAGAAATACTCAAGTCAGTCTATCCGTATGGTTCAGTTTGTCAGATTTAGAATCCTGACAGCAATTAAGGAGCTAAGCAAGTATCAAATCCATATTTGTATTGCATGTTTCTTTCTTGCCTTTGGGATAGAGGAAAGTCATTCTGAGATGGCTATAAAGAATTCATTGCCTGATATCAGCATCAATGAATGAAAATTGATGGCCACATTAAAGAAAACATATTGTGCACGTTACCCTACCAGCTCCCTTTCCTCTTGTCTATTTTAGAAAGGCAAAATGGTAAGTCCTTGGGCCAAGTTGCTTTCTTCTTTCTTGCAACTGTCAGAGAAGATAATATCACCACCTGATTCTTTGAAAGTGTAAAGCACCAAGAAACTTGAGTGGGTCAAGCCTCGATTTAATCATCGATGCAAGAATGAGGCTCACCATATCATCCAAGAATTTAAAAGGAAAACAAGAATACAACTTTTTAGCTCCATTATACTTCGATTAAAATAACATAGGGACAACACTGTCACAGTTTTCCCCCTTTACGAATCCTTGCTAATTGACATTTCCCCTCACACAACTGCTGCAACAATTCTTCAAGTTCATCCATGGGAAAGCCTGCACTCTATAATCTGAAACTTACAACTAATAAAAGCCAGTCCTAAATAGACTGGAATGCATCCAAGTCAAAAGAGTTCAAAAGATAATCGACATCTCTTAACTAAAGGTTTTCTGCACCCACGGAAATTTGAATACCATGGAGTCAAACAAACATCTCTTAACTAAAGGTTTTCTGTACCCACAGAAATTTTAATACCATGGAGTCAAACAAAAGTTGCAATTTATTTGGAAGAACATGGAGGATTAATTGAGCAGACAAGAGAAGAAAATATGATTAATGGATGAATTGCAGAAAGAAACAAACCTCCATTTGATTCGGGGCTGCTTCTCCTGATGCTAATCTGCAGCAGAACTACCTCGCATTCTATAAGGCAAAGCACTACAAATCCCATTTTGCAATTGCTTCTCAATCAAAGTTTACCTTGCCTGGAGAACTACCTAGAGGTTTTCATGTAATTCTTATATATATATATATATATAGGTAGATACTTTCTGTGATCCGAATTATGTTTTTAATATTACACTAAATGTGCACCAGCAGAGTAAGGATATTTTTATGTTTGCACCGCCTGGGCATCTAGTTCAATAAGCAAATACTGATCAAGCTAGCTTAGCCAGCCCACTAAAGAACAAAAATCTCCTAATCATGGATTTCCTCCATTTGCTATACTTGAACCTTTTTTAAGGAAAGAGAAATCAAGCCACCTCAAACAATCGATGTTTGATCCATAGGGACTTATGTTAAAGAATTGGCAAGAGTCACCTAACAGCAAAGAATGGATACAGATTAGAAAAACCTAAAGCAATAGTACATGTCAGTCAGAAAAGCCTCGGTCTGACTGGTGAATCAGCGGGATGCAGAGTATTAATTGAGGATAAGCCTAACAGCAACTCTACTGTGGATGCATCTGCAGAGAAACCACTAGCAACCATTTTCTGATAAAGTTCAGCAGCCCTTGAATAGCCATGACTTTCAAGGAGTCCTCTGATTAGAATATTATACGTCGCACCATCTGGAGAGCATCCTGTTTTGGTCATTTCCTCCAGCAACTTACATGCCTCATCTACTTGACCTTCTTTAAAGAGCCCATTTATCAGTGTATTAAATGTCACAACACTGGGTTTAAGCTGCTTTGCCTTAATAGAGCTGAAAAGTTCCCTTGATTCCTCAAGTTTTCCACCCATACATAAGCCATTGATGAGGATGCTGTAAACCACAATGCCCGGACACAACTTCTCATCTTCCATATGCCGGAGCAATGCTATCGCATCATCGAGATCTCCAGTTTTACATAAGCCATCCATTAGTATAGCATAGGTACGAGGGTTTGGAAGTTGACCACCAGCTCGCATCCTATGAAAAAGCTCTTTTGCGGCATGAACATTCCCCACACGACAGTAACCGCTAATGAGACTGTTACATGTCACAACATTTGGGACTAAACCTCTGTCTAGCATTTCTGCATATAAACTCTCTGCCTTATCCATCTTCTTCAACTTGCAATAACCATTAATCAATGTGCTATAAGTGATAACGTTGGGATAGCAACCCTGCTTAACCATCGAATCGAGTAACTTACTGGCATCCTTCATGCGAGCTCGAAGGCAATAGCCATCAATCAGTACGCTGTACATGAATACATTAGGTTTAATGCCTCTCTCAATCATGTCATTAAAAACATGCTCTGCTTCAGAAATCAATCCCTCTTTGCAAAGTGAATCCACAAGAGTACAATACGTTGTGACATCTGGAAATATCTTCATCTGGATCATATGGGACAACAATTTTCGAGTCTCTTCCCATCGACCTGATGTGCATAGAGCATGAAGCAATGTGTTATAAGTTACAACACCAGGGCGGATGCCCTCTCTTATCATATGCCGAAAAAGAATGTTAGTTTCTGTCCACAGGCCTAGATGGCATAAACCATGGATAAGAGAGGTGTAAGCATACAAATTTGGCTGCATTCCTTTACCAACCATCTTGATTAATAGAGCAACAGCCTGTTTCCACTCCATCGAACAGCACAATCCATGAATTAATGAGCTATAGGAGATAACATCAGGTTGAATGCCTTTGCACTTCATGCTATTGAATAATTCACAAGCTTTCTCTACTCGTCCCTCCTTGCAAAGACCATCAATGACCGTGCTGTATGCAATGATACCGAGCCTAGAGGTGTTGCCATCCCATCTTTCAAGCAACCTAATGGCCAGTTCTGTTTTTCCCGTCCTCACTAAACCCTTGATTACGGTTCCATAGGTGACTGTATCAGGCTCAACCCCACAGTCAGCCATGCTATCAACTAGTGCCACAGCATGTGAGATCTTTCCTTCATTACAGAGCCCGTTGACCAGAGTGTTGAAGGTAATCAAATTAGGTACAAGCCCCAGCTTTAAGATCCGGCCGAGGACAGAGAAACCAAGGTCCACCCTTTTCAACTGGCAGAGACAATTGATCAAGATGCTGAGAGTATAGATATTGAAATCAATCCCAATCTCGTCCATTCTCTCGATCAGTGAGATAGCATCGGAGTAATGCTTCATCCGAACAACAGCACCAACAAGCTGGTTAAAATCAGAGACAGAAGGCAAAGGGCAAATACTCATCATCCCACCGAAGCAAGAAAAAGCGTCGTCGAGGTTCCCAGTGCCGCCAGCTCTGCACTGGTCCATCACGGCGTTCAGGAACCGACGATCAGCCTCTTTCATCTCTGAACCCGAACCAGGAACAGAGCGGTAATTTCGACATGGAAGTCGCAGGGGGAAGGGGCTACCATTGCTACGAAACAAGTGAACTGAAAAGAGGGAAGGGATCCTAGGGCTTACGAGGTGAAGATGGTAAGGGGAATCACAATCCGAATACCAGTACAACGAAAAATAAGAGGAACGAGCGCCTGTTTTCTTCCTTCTCGCAATCAACAACTTCATCTTCATCATCGTCCAGTGTTTTTAAGAAATACTTTCGAAACGAACGGTATTTTGGTCTTTTTCTCTGGTAAACCCCACAATCTAATATTCTTAACATTTTCAGTCAGCAATTGGATTTTAGACTTTTGGAAAAAATCTTAAATGTGGTATTAGTAATAATTAATTAAGGTAATTGGTTGATGGATTAATATTAATTTACCAAAGTGCATTTATTTTGCGATGAAGAGTAAAACATATTGGAGGACTATCTCATTAGCAGCTCAACTAGGATTGAAGATTTAGATGATGCATAGAAAGGCAGTTTTCTGTTCAGGTAGCTATACCATTCCTTTTATCGACTTGCTCACGAATTGGCCGGCATCCAAACATTACTTTGGTTTCCTATTCATTTCAGATTTTGCTTGTGATTTAAGCGTAATTGGGTTCTGATCATGACCGAAACATTACCCTGAAGATACTTCATTGTTTCCTCAACTATTGTTGCTGATCCACAAATCTTCATAAGCACTTTATGCTGGTTAGATGATTTTTCACACGTCTGCCTCCCATTTGGCCCATGTATTTGATTATCAATAGTGCGGTTCTGAAGATCACAAACTAGGATGGGGTATATATGAATGATTCATTTCTGTCGACTTGTAGTACAGGGAAATTTTTTAATGGAAGAAATGACATTTCACTTCCTTTATCTTCTCTCTGTTTAGTCTCCCTGTTTTCCATTCCATAGGATCTCTTTCTTTGCTTGTTTAACTCCAGTTTGTACAAGCACGACGGGGGATGCCCATTGAAATCTATGGTTAAATCTATTTACGTAAATCTGATAATCTGAATGGCTGCTTCGCAGTAAATTTTTTGTGTAATGGAAACAGTTTGGCAATGATGCAATCAAGTTGGGTTTTTTCTTTTTGTTCTTATTATCTTATAAGAAGAAACTGGGAGGCAAGGAAGACAGTAAAGACTTGTTCTCATATTGCATGTGGAAAGGTTGAGTTTGTTTACAGGAACTCGGTAACTTCTACAAGAACTTGTTCTCATTGGATTCGATAACTTTTACAAGAACTCAGTGTTTATTGAGCCACTATGTGTACATAATCTTTTGTAGTAACATCTCGGTTATTTATCACAGTGTTAATCCAACTTTTCATGCCCACACAAAGCATATTGCGCTACACCTTTCATTTTGCTCGTGAGATGGTTGTTGCATTGCAGGGATCTTTGCATTCGTTATGTATCACAATCGATCAGTTTCATAGATATTCTCACAAAGGGCTTATCTGCCTCTCCTCATGCCTTACTGCAAACCAATCCTTACAGTGGTTGTGGGTCCATTTGGGTATAATAGCTGCGTTACATTTGCTATCTTGCCTTGTTCATGTCTGACCCTAATTTGTAATTAATTATCATTTAATTTTGTGTATAAATATAGTTTAACTAGTGGGTAAATAATTTAATTGAGCATGTGTTTTATCCGAATTCTCATTTTTAACATGAATTTTTTCGCATGACCTAGAAAGATAAACTAATAGATATTTGTCTTGTTTAACACAATATTTACATTTTTTTCCATCAAAATTAACATGTCACGTCAGTCAAACATGTTACTTTTAATGAGTTTTATAACATGATGCCAAATGGGATATATGCCTCATAATTTATGTCTTCATAATTTATGCGAAAAAAATTGTGCTAAAAATGAAAATTTGATGAAATTCAGGTTGAAATCAGATTATATGCCCTGGTTGAGCCGTATTTCTGAGGCTCTCAATCTTATTCCCTAATCCCTCTTTACCAAAAATTCTGATTGTGTTGATGGTCAAGTCTCCTTCTCTGCTTAGTTCAGCGCTTTCTCTACTTTCCTTATTCACAAGGAGAAATTCATAGATGATCCCACCTCATCATATAGTGTGAGAAAACACCGAATAGTGAAAAATGAGTAAATTGATTTTAATAATCTAATATGGCTACCTTAATCATTACTAAGTGGAAAAGTTTAATTGATACTTCCTTGCCACGTGGACCATCTAAGATTTTTTCGGTCACGTGCATAATCCAACAAAAGCCAAAGCCAAAGGGACATGTCTGTGGAACTCAAGTTTGTTGCATGTCAGGGATCTCGAATCATAGCCCCCTAAGCTCCACACCAGAAAAAATCTTGATCATGCTGGCAAATGCCGATCATCCGAGAGTCATATATCATGAAAAATGCATCGCATTCTTCTAGTCCCATGAAGGGGTTGGCGGGCATTGAAGTCAATAGGTGCAATTAGTTTGATTTTGCAAACCTTCTGAGAATCACAAAACTGTCATATTCTGTAGCTAGTTAACAAATTCCAATCACGTAGTCTGAATAACACTAGCTACAAGGAAGAATTGAATCACAGCAATTTACCTGACTCCTGCATCTAAGGCCAAGCATCCTCAGGAGACTACTGTTCATGTTCCCCGCCAGGTCTAAGAGGTGAAAAATCAGTAGAATTGAATCAAGCAACAAGAAGCCAAAAGTTAGTTTACCCTCTTCCACAGTGACCACAGTTCAGGCTTAGCTTCTTCATTTCTGAATCAGGACGCATAATAATCGACCATGTCAAAAGCAAAAACCCACGCCTAGCAGCTTTAGAAGGGCTAAATCCTACCCAACAATCTAGCAAGTAGAAGACATTTAAAGATGAAGCTGAGTGCAAGCATAAGCATTCACATTGAACTAACACGATCATTGAACCACAAAAGAGTTGCATAGTACCATTGGGTGACATCTGAAATTTCCTAACAGCAAGTCAAAAGGTATGGTCGTTTACAAAAGATCATGTAACACTACCCTACCTCTTTTTTTTATCGTTAAATAAATGATTATATTACTAAGCACCAAGTAGGTGCAAATAGTTACAAAAGGTATGGTCGTTTACAAAAGGTCATGTAACACATCAAATAAAAAAATGCCATGTTCACACAACCCAATTCCCTGTCCCTATGCATCCCTGTATGCCAAAAGCTTAACTCTCTTTCCCATCTATCTATTGCCAGCCTTTCCCATGTCTCTATACCTTTGAATGCTCTCCTATTTTTTCCTTCCAAGTAAACCCAAAAATGGAAAAGGGATTTAGTATAACTATAGTCTTCTTTCTGTGGGGAGCCCCTATCCCATTCCAAGCACTTAGTTCCTTCTTCACCGTGCTTGCTTGCACCCAGCTGATCCCCGTGCTCCTATATGCTGCCTTCCACAGCCCCCGGATCCATCGACAATGTAAAAGCATATGGTTAATGGATTCTTCCTCCCCTTTGCAAAGGAAGCATCGATTAACTAAAACCTTTCCTCTTCTCTTCAAGTTATCTATCGTGAGGACTCTGCCCCAAACTACTTACCACGTAAAGAAACTGACCTTTGGCGGAACCCCTTTTTGCCACACTTGTGTCCATGAGAAGTCTCCACCCACACTCATCTGTATGAGTTTCTCATAGTAGGATCTCACTGAAAATTTCCCAGACTTTTCCCCCGTCCACCGTAGTTTGTCTACTCCTCCCGAAGGTTTGATTTCGTAGAGTAGATCATAAAACTCAACAAAGGACTCGAGTTCCCAATCTTGTGAATGTTTGTTAAATCGAATCTCCCACACTCCTCGATCTCCCCCTGCCTCCATGCCTCCCCCACTGTTATCTCCTTATCTCTCGCCACATTGAAGACATCTGGAAACCTCTCCCGCAGTGCCTCCTCCCTGCACCATTTATCTTCCCAGAAGGAAACTCAGTCCCCTCCTCCCCGCAAAATGCTCGTAAACCTTCAGAACTTTGACCATCCTCTCACAATGCCTAGCCATGTGTTCCACCCCACTGTGCCTCTGCCCTGTCTTGTTACCTATCTGGAGTTCTCCATCCCTTATTTGTCCACTACGACCCTCCTCCATAGTTGATCTGAGTCCATGTTGAATCTCCACAACCACTTCCCCAATAGGGCTTTGTTGAACTTGGTAAGAGACTTTACCCCTAAACCTCCTCGATTCTTCGGTTGTTTTACAGTCTCCCAGTTTACCAAGTGATACCTTCTAGTCGACTCAGTATCGCCCCATAGAAATCTGGCTTGGATTGATTCAAGTTTTCTCGCTACACACTTGGGAATTGGAAACAAGGACATGTAGTATACTGGGAGATTTGACAATGTCGATTTGAGTAGAGTCAGTCTTCCACCCTTAGACAGGTAAGACCTCTTCCATCCTGCTAATTTCTTTTCAAATCTTTCTATCACGGGGTTCCATATCTCCTTCGATCTAACAGGTGATCCAAGAGGCAATCCCAAATAAGTTATTGGAAGGTAGCCCAAATTGCATCCTATTAGCAATGCCAGCTCCTGCTCATTTCCTCCTCTTTCTATCGATATCAGTTCACTGTTCCTCAGATTAATTTGTAACCCTGATACCACTTCAAAACATGTCAGTATGCAACGAATATGAGCTAAACATTGGGTATCCTTTTCACAAAATAGCAAAGTGTCATCCGCGAATAATAGATGAGTCATCCTTATATGGAGGAATCTGCTCGCCCCACCTTCAATCCCCTAATGAGGTTCGTTTCAATGGCCTTTTCAAAAAATCTACTGAACAATTCCATCACAAGTGTGAACAGGAATGGAGACAACGGGTCACCCTGTCTGAGACCCCTTGTAGATCTGAAGAAACCGGATGACTTACCATTTACCATTACTGAGAAAGATGCTGTGGATATACACCAATAAATCCACCCTCTCCACCTATCTCCAAAACCCATCCTCTCTGATATCTCCATTAGACATCCCCAAGACACGTGATCGTATGCCTTTTCCATGTCTAATTTACATATGACCCCTGTCCTCCCTCTCATGCACAAGAGTCAACTACCTCATTAGCAATCAGTGCTGCGTCGAACGTCTGTCTACCTTCTACGAAAGCATGCTGAGAGTTGCTTACTATAGTCGGTAGCACCGTTTTCATTGGTTCCGCTAGCACCTTTGATACTATCTTGTAAGTGGCACTCACCAGACTGATAGGCCTGAAGTCTGTGATGTTTTCTGCTCCCTTCTTCTTCAGTATTAAGCATATGAAAGTCGAGTTAATGCTTTTCACAAATCTACCTGATGCATGGAACTCGTCAAATAATGCCATCACATCATCCTCTAGCAATCCCCAATTCTCTTTAAAGAAAGATATGGTGAATCCATATGGTCCCGGGGCCTTATCTCCATCGCTGTCCATCACTACCTTCTTTACTTCCTCTCTCGAAAATGGAATCTCCAACCATCTTACCTTCTCCATCTCTGTCTGCTTAAATTCCACCCCCGCTAACCTTCTCTTGTACCCTCTCGGTTGGGTGTAGAGTGTGTTGTAAAAATTGCAGATTCTCCCCTTCATATCCCCCTACTCCTCAATTGTGTCTCCGTCAATTATTATCTTCCACAAGTAGTTGAAACTACGGTGCACACAAGCGGATCTGTGAAAGAATGACGCGTTTCTGTCCCCTTCCCTGAGCCATAACTCTCGAGACTTTTGTCTCCAAGCTATCTCCTCCCACTTACTCACTTCAGCTAGCTTGTGTTTTATGCAAGCCCTTCTCAATCTTCCCCCTTCCTTAATGCCTCTCTCCTCCTCCATCCTATCCAAACCTTGTAACTCCTCCAACAACATTATTTTTTGTCTTGTAGGATCTGCCATTGAACCTTCCTTCCACATTTTTAATTTATATTTGAGGAGCCTCAACTTCCTTGCTAGTCTAAAGCTCGCATTTCCTAGCACCCCCAAGAATTGCACCATTCCACAATCTTTCCTGCGAACCCATCCTGTTGTAGCCACCAATTTTCGAACCGAAACGGTGTGGGCCTCCATTTGATACCATCCATTTTTAGTTCAATTGGGTGGTGGTCGGATAGGACTCTCAGCAATAGTCATTGGGTTATGTCAGGTACCAATGTCTCCCAATCAGGTGATATAAGGAAGCGGTCGATCCTGGAGAGGGACACCTCTTCCCTATTATTTGTCCAAGTATATCGTCCTCCGATCAAGGGCAAGTCAACCAACATTGGCTCGGCTACCAGCTCCCCAAACTCCCTCATACATCTCGAGTCGTGTGTGCTTCTGGATCTTTCATTTGGATAGAGAACGGTGTTAAAGTCACCTCCCACCATCCATGGACTATCCCAGTCCTCTCGTGCTCTCCTGAGGTCTTCCCATAATGCTTCTTTGCCCGTCCCCTCCCTGGGTCATACACCCCTGTGAAGATCCACTTACAATCATTTTCGATCAAAGAGAACAGGCATGTAATAGAGTGTGCGCCTATCTTCATGCCTTCTAGGGTCCATCGTTCCTTTTTCCATCCAATTAATATACCCCCTGTTGTACCTTGCGCCCATAAAGCCCTCCATTCCCAGGAATGTAACCCCAGGAATAACCCGAGAAAGCCCTCATCAGTCTCCTCCAGTTTTGTTTCCGATAGGCATACCACGTCTGCCCTCCAATATCTCAACCATCTTCCTGCTTGTTTCCTTCTCCCCAGGTCATTCAAACCCCTCGCATTCCATGCCACCACATTGAACTTATTCATTGATGTCGGTGCTGCCCCCGTCCTCATGTTCCGTCTCCTCATTGAGCCTTCGCTGCACAACCTCCTTCACTAGTCCTCGAAACTCCTCTTCCCTTTCTTCCAGAGATAGCCCCAATAGCTCCATGATCCTCGAGCCTAGTTGTACAACCAAGTCCATCAAAGCCCTCCTTCGTTCCTCCTTGTCTCCATCTTTTACCAGCCACTCTATGATATTTATTTCCTAGGGTGCTACAATCTGTTGCTTTTTACCTCTCTTGTTTGTCAAATTATTTGTCTTTCTCAAGTATGTGATGGCACACCGATCACCTATGATCCTTGATCCCACTTCGCCGAACTTGCCACCTCCATTGGGCATCCCGTGCACCTCGATGTGATCTCTACCTGCAATTCGGCTACAGCCTACCCTCTCCACCACCCCTCTGATCTCCACAGGACCAGTGTCCTTAGATCCTGAATGTTTGCCCGCAAATTACCCAGTTTCCGGGATCCTTCCTTCTTCAGCTCTGATCTCCTCTCTGCTCCCTTCATTCTGTTCTGAGTGTCCCAGACCCGTGAGAGCACTGTTCTCCTCAGAACTCGCAGAAGAGTGGGGAAGAGTTTCGTTACTTACCCGGTCACTGGTTTCTTTGGGAGTCAGTTGCATGTCTGCTAGGTCCAGGGCAATGGGCAGGCTTTCCTCTTGGGCCTATGAGGTTCCTTCCATCCTACTCCCTTTGAAATGCCTTGTTTGGTGAGGGTTTTGGGGCTTATTTAAATGGAGTTTTTTGGGCTGGGTGGAGTGGTTGTTTTTAGGCTGTTGTTCCCTTCTAATTGGGCCCCATTTACGGGCTACTCTTGTGGGTCTAGCTGGACCCACTAGCCCAATTTTTTAATTTTGTGGCTGATTTCTCTCGACTCGTATTGGATTACGCGTTCTTGTGTGTGTAGCTACACGCGCTTCTTCTTCCTCCACCACCGGGGAACTCCGTATGACAATCTGAGCGTACGTCGGAGCCTGGACCTATCGTTGAGTCGCTGGCCTTCTCTTCACTGCCTCTCCTGTATCCGCTTCCGCCCACAATTTCCCTTTTAGGGCTGCTCCACAGCATGGGCAGCATCCCACCACCGCGATGCCCACTCCTTCGCCCAACCCGTCAATGTTGTTCTCCCTGTCCGCTGCGAGCTTCACCATTTCCCTCTCACGACCTCGCATCCTCTCCCCCCACTCATCCTCCCCTGTCAATGTTGCTACTCCACTCCTCACCAACAACACGGAATTCCACCATCCTTGTGCTTGTCGGCCCTCTAGAATCACCAGTGTCCGAGTTCCTCCCCCAATCACCTCCATGATACGTAGGAATCGGCCCCTGGAGTTTCTACCAAATGAGGCAAAGAACGAGCGATCAGCCTCTCTGAACCTTCTTGTCCACGTGCGTTCTCCCTCCTGCCACCAGAATTCCGTCACCGTGTCGCGTAGCCATAGAGCGCCTTTTGTGTCGTAGTACTGCGAGAATCGCTCCCGTCCTTTCTTCTGCGTTACCCTAAGAATGTTTCGCCCCTCCACCACTGCCGTGAATACCTTGCTTTCTATGGTTATGGAGGAGGCGAAGCCCCCATCCATTTCCGTTCGGTCGAGAGAGAGAATTTTAGAGAGAGAGTGATACGACCCTACCTCTTATGGAGGGAGAATTAACTTCTCAACTACACGATGGATAACTGGATCTTTAACATCTTCCAGCCAACTTGCTTTCTTCCTTCTTGCAACAGTTCATGAAAAGAATTGATTATTAGCACCTAATTCTTTGAAAGTACCGAGCACCAAGAAACTCAAGTGGGTCAAGCCACAAAGCTGAGTCAATTTAATCATCGACACACCAGTCAGGCTCAACATATCATCCAAACATTTAAAAGAAAATAGTTTCATTATACTTCAATTGAAATAACAAAGGGACATCATTGTTACAGTGTTTCCCCCTTACGAATTTGTGCTAACTACATTTCTCCTTGCACAACTGCTGAACCTATTCTTCAAATTCAGCCTTGGGAAAGCCTGCAGTTTGTACAATATGAGGACTACAACTAATAAAAGCCAGTCCTAGTATAGATTTTTGAATGTCATCCAAGTCAAACCGCTCAAAATGATATCCAGTCGACATCTCTTAATTAAAGGCTTTCCATACCCGGGAGAAAATTTTACCCCTGGGGTCAAAGCAAAGCCGCAATCTATTTAGAAGAACACAAGGGATTAGTTGAGCGGACATGAGAGGATACAACTAAACAAAGGAATTGAATAAAGAAACAAACCTCCATTTGAGACGGGGCTGGTTCTCCTATTGCCTATCCTTCAACAGAAATACCTTGCACGCCATAAGGTGAAGTCCTAAAAGTTCCATTCTGCAATTGTTTCTCAATCAGAATTTAGCTTGCTTGGAGAACCACCTAGAAACTTTTCATGTATTTCTTATATAATATAAATATTTTATGTGATCTAAATTATGTTAATATTATACTATAGTGCACCTGCAATAAGCACAGAAGTGTCTGAAGCCCATCAACCTAAGAATGTGAAGGAGATGATGATGAAAATTTAATCGAAGAGCATAAAAAGAAACCTAAATTGGAGACTCTAAGGCCAAAGACAATTGCATAGTAGGCTTTTTTTTTTTTTTTTTATGTTCCAACCACCTGATATCTAATTCAACAGTCAAATACTAATCAAGCTATCTTGGTCGGTACGCTAAAGGATAGAACTCTCTTAATCATGACTTTACTCCATTCATAATATTTGAAAATTGTTTTGAGGTGAAGACATGTCAGATCACCTCAAGCAATCCACGTTTGATTGGTAATGTGTTATTTTGAGGATTCGACAAGGGTAACCTAACGGCAAAGAATGGATACAGAAAAGAAAAACCTAAACCAAGGAGTACATCTTAGTCATAAAAGCTTCAGTCCGACGAGTAAATCTACAAAATATTGGGTACCAGTGGAGGATAAACCTAACAACATCTCTACTGTGGATGCATCTGCTGAGAAACCACAAGCGACCATTTTCTCATAAAGTTCGGCAGCCCTTGAGTAGTCATTAATTTTGACGTGTCCTCGAATTAAAATATTATATGTCGCAGCATTTGGAGAGCATCCACTGTCGTTCATTTCTTCCAGCAACTTACATGCCTCAACTATTTGACCTTCTTTAGAGAGCCCATTTATCAGTGATGTAAATGTGACAGCATTGGGTTTTAGCTGCTTTGCCTTCATAGAGTGGAAAAGTTCCCTTGACTCCTCAAGTTTTCCACCCATGCATAAACCATTGATGATAATGTTGTAAACGACAACGTTCGGATTCAACTTTTCATCCTCCATATGCCGGAGCAGTGCTATCGCATCATTGAGATCTCTAGTTTTACATAATCCATCCATTAGTACAGCGTAGGTATAGAGGTTTGGAAGTTGACCGGTAGCTCGCATCCTATGAAAAAGTTCTTTTGCGGCATGAACATTTCCCACTCGACAGTAACCGCTGATGAGACAGCTCCATGTCACAACATCTGGGACTAAACCTTTGCCTAGCATTTCTGCATACAAACTCTCTGCCTTATCCATCCTCTTCACCTTGCAATAACCATTAATCAAAGTGCTATAAGTTATAATGTCGGGATAGCAGCCTTGCTTAACCATCGAATCAAGTAACTTACTGGCATCCTCCATGCGAGCTTGAAGGCAATAGCCATCAATCAGTGTGTTGTACATGACTACATTAGGTTTAATGCCTCTCTGAATCATGTCATTAAAAACATGCTCTGCTTCAGAAATCAATCCCTCTTTGCAAAATGAATCGACAAGAGTACAATAAGTTGTGACATCTGGAAATATCTTCTCCTGGATCATATGGGACAACAATTTTCGAGTCTCTGCCCATCGACCCGATGTGCATAGAGCATGAAGCAATGTGCTATAAGTGACAACATTAGGGCGGATGCCCTCTCTTATCATATGCTGAAAAAGAATGTTAGTTTCTGCCCACAGGCCTAGATGGCATAAAACATGGATGAGAGAGGTGTAAGTATACAAATTTGGCTGCATTCCTTTACCAACCATCTTGATTAATAGAGCAACAGCCTGTTTCCACTCCATCGAACAGCACAATCCATGAATCAATGAGCTATAGGAGATAACATCAGGTTGAATGCCTTTGCACTTCATGCTATTGAATAATTCACAAGCTTTCTCTACTCGTCCCTCCTTGCAAAGACCATCAATGACCGTGCTGTATGCAATGACACCAAGCCTAGAGGTGTCGCCATCCCAACTTTCAAGCAACCTAATGGCCAGTTCTGTTTTTCCCGTCCTCACCAAACCCTTGATTATGGTTCTATAGGTGACTGAGTTAGGCTCAAACCCATAGTCTTCCATGTTATCAACTAGGCCCACGGCATGTGAGATCTTTCCTTCATTACAGAGCCCGTTGACCAAAGTGGTGAAGGTAATCAAATTAGGTACAAGCCCCAGCTTTACGATCCGGCCCAGGACAGAGAAACCAAGGTCCACCCTTTTCAACTGGCAGAGACAATTGATCAAGATACTGAGAGTATAGATATCGAAATCAATCCCAATCTCGTGCATTCTCTCGATCAGTGTGATAGCATCGGAGTAATGCTTCATCCGAACAACAGCACCAACAAGCTGGTTAAAATCACAGACAGAAGGCAAAGGGCAAATACTCACCATCCCACCGAAGCAAGAAAAAGCGTTGTCGAGGTTCCCAATACCGCCAGCTCTGCACTGGTCCATCACGGCGTTCAGGAACCGGCGATCAGCCTCTTTCATCTCTGAACCCGAACAAGGAACAGAGCGGTAATTTCGACATGGAAGTTGCAGGAGGAAGGGGCTACCATTGCTACGAAACAAGTGAACTGAAAAGAGGGAAGGGATCTTAGGGCTTACGGGGTGAAGATGGCAAGGGGAATCCAAATCCCAATCCAAGTACAGCGAAAAATAAGAGGAAGGAGCGCCGGCTTTCTTCCTTCTCCCAATCAACTTCTCCATCTTCACCATCATCGTCGTCGTCCAGTCACTTGCAAGCTCCGCTGCCGTAAAGGTAAATTACACAAAAATGTTCCTTTTTTTTTAAACCTTAATTTTAACTTAAATATTATTTTCGATATAAAAATAAGTTTTATGCTATTTCAAATATATCGTACCATTAGATATTGTTATTGTTTTTATTTATTTATTTGCTGATGTAGATTTTTAATAAATTAGAAGCCATTAAATTTTTTTTATTTTTAGAATTTTCCTTTTAGTTTTTCAAATTTTTAAAAAAATCACCTAATGTAACATGAGTTTCTAATGGACTGGTAAATTACGTGAAAAATGGTAATTTATCAAAATCTTAATTTTTTTTATCATATTTTATTTTGTGACATAATTATATACAAATTTTCTTTTCTTCCCAAGTGTATTTTACCATCTAAAACTATTAATTTTTTCCGAGCAACTAACATGAACCAACAACCATCAAATGAACACTCAACAGGATAACAATTAAACGGAATATGCAAAAATTACAAAAAAAAAATTAAAATTTTAAAAAGTTGAAGAAGATAATAAATTGAGAATTGTACACTTTTTTTTGCTTAAGAGAAAATTATATGCTTGACACAACTCAAATATTACTAAAGCAAAAATAAATGAAAGATAAAAAAATAAAACTCAAAAGCTTTAAAAATATAAACTTGTAACCGTTTTTCACATAAATATTATTGAAGTGTTTTAAAAATAAAATATTTAATGAAAATAAAAAAAATATTAAAATATAAAATCATTAAAAAAAGTGCTAAGTGTATATCATTATTTTTTTATTAGTTTTCTGTATTTTTTTGGGGATAAATAATGGGTTCTATATGTTTTTATCTTTTAGAATTTTTCTTTTCCATGTCTTAAAATTTTTAAATTTTCGTCAAAGTGCACGTGATAAGTGGAGAAACGGGCCAAAATACCATCGGTTTCTAAAGCATTTCTTTTTTTCGGTGTACAAAGGAGGCATATAAGACTAAAAAGGGGAGAATGAAGGAGAACTAAAAGGGGCACGGGAACTCCCACGGGTGAGATGCGATAGTCATATCAACTGTACTAAACACTTTTTCTCAAACTATTTCTCAAAAAAGGGTATATTTACAACTATTTCTAGCAATACCATTTCTAAAATGCATAATCAATTGGAGTTTTGCCTTTTTTTTTTTATTTTAAAATAAAATTTTTTTCATTATACGCATTATGTTGTTTTGATTTTCACAAAAAAAAACTTAGTTTCAGTATATGCTTTCTGTTATTTTTATTTTCACAGAAAACTTGATTTCATTTTACGTTTTATGTTATTTTTATTTTCAAAGAAAACTTCTTTTCGTTATGCGTTTTTCATTCGTTTTATTTTCGTAGAAAATTTGGTTTTATTATATGCTTTATGTTATTTTATTTTTACGATAAACTTAGTTTCGCTATGTGCTTTCTGTTCTTTTTATTTCCATATAAAACTTGATTTTATTATGCTTTTTTTATATTTATTTTCGAAGAAAACTTGTTTAAAATTACCTTTGGCGATGAAAAAGTAAAGCGACGCCGTTTTCTTAAGTAAAAATGCTAATTGATTCCCCGTTTCCTTCGTTCCTTAAACAGAAGGCCACTGCTTTCCCCTCTATCATGTGGAGAAATGGGTGAAACTACCGTTATTTTCGAAAATAATTCACGAAATACGGTTTTTTTGAAAATAATTACCAAACTACCGTTTTTGAACCGCAGGTTGAAGATGCGGTTTTATTTTTAATGAAGATGCGGTTCAATTTCTTTTTTTTTTTTAATATTGAGAGAACCGCATCTTGAAGATGCGGTTCCTTTGTTAAAAAAAAAAAAGACCCGCACAGTATGTTGAGGGAAAAGTTAGATTATATATGACATATAAGAATTCGTTATATAAATTATTATTTAGGTATTGATACTTGTAAATTTTACTCTTGCAATTTTGTAAAAGTTTTACATGTGTAAATATTTGACAGAGGTTTGTAAAATGAGATCGTTGTAAAATTAATATGTAATATATAATGAGCTCGTTTTGAAAATTTTTATCAAATCTTTATACGTACAAAATTTTTACAAAATTTTGAGACTAAATTTTATAGGTATCAATACCTAAATAGTAATTTATATAACGGATTATTATATATTATACAATGAGAAGTTTTTTTTTTGGGTAAATACAATGAGAAGTTACTTGATGCCCTTCCGCGTCTTAAAATCTCAGGTACACAATATGATATATAAGAATTAGTTATATAAATTATTATTTAAATATTTATATTTATAAAATTTGCTCTTATAAAAATTTAATGTGTAAAGATTTGATAAAAAATTACAAAATGAGCTCATTATATATTACATATTGATTTTACAATGATCTCAGTTTGTAAATCTCTGTCAAATATTTACACGTGTAAAATTTTTATAAAATTTTAAGAGTAAATTTTACAAGTGTCAATACCCAAATAGTAATTTATATAACGAATTCTTATATATCTAACTTTTCTTCATGCTGTGCAGGTTTTTTTTTGAAAAAACAAAGAACCGCATCTTCAAGATGCGGTTCTCTCAATATTAAAAAAAAAAAAAGAAATTGAACCGCATCTTGAAGATGCGGTTCATTAAAAATAAAACCGCATTTTCAACCTGCGGTTCAAAAACGGTAGTTTGGTAATTATTTTTGAAGAAACCGTATTTCGTGAATTATTTTCAAAAACAACCGTAGTTTCACCCATTTCTCCTATCATGTGCACCCCCCTCTGTCGTTGCTGTTCTCTGGCACCTAAGAACCCCTGAGCGTGAATCCACCCCAACTGCCAGAGCTCTGTTGTCTATCGTCTTCTCGAGCGTTGCACTCCAGCTACTATCGTCTTCCTACTAGAGCACCAAACACGAGTGTTGCACCTGAGTTGTTGTTGTCTCCGTGTTAGTGCTTTCTCTCTCTGGCAAATTGCAGAATTCCTACCCAAGTGTTCCTTCCTGAGCGTCCCACAAAAGCTTCCTACTTCAGGTTCGTGTTTCTCTGTTTCTAACTTGTTTGTGATATGTCTAAATTGATTTGGGGCCTCTCATTGCTGATTTGCATAATTACAAACATTATCGTCGTGTTTGAGCTGAAATGCTCGTAGATAGAAGTCAATTAGTGCTAGAATATTCTTGTATATTAGCTATTCTATGAAATGCTCCAAAGATATTTTGTTTAAATTTAGTAGCTGCTTGATTGAAATCAGTTAGTGCTAGAATATCTTTCTTATTGAAGCTCTTTAGTAGTTCTTTAATGCTTCAGCTGTTGCCTTCTTTTGAGGTGATTACAAACCGTAATGAAGTACAATTTTCTTATTGAAGTCTCATGTCATTTAATGTGTTCTATGCCGTGAAAATGGTGAGATACGTGGAATTGTTGATTTTTGCCCATGAAAATATATTTTGAAATGCAAACACCTCACAAGGAAGATGGATTATATATTGATTGTACTTTTCATATTACATATCATTGCATACTCATTTAATATAGGGTAAATGACACTGTGACACACGAACTTTTTCTCAATTCTCAATTCTACCACGAACTTCAATTTTTGTCGAAAATGGTCGGGAACTTTCAGATTTTTTTCACTTCTACCATCCATCACATTTCCATTACTTTGCTCAACAGAAGAGGAAAATTGCTGTTAAAATTGGATGAAAAGACGAGATTACCCCTCTCTTGTTATAAATATTCCATCTTTTCCCTTATGAATTAAGCTCACATATACAATTCTTATGATTTTTCTTTACTAGGTCATGCCAACAAAAAAAAAAAATATTTCCCATTTTTCTGTTTCCTTCTTTATTTGCCTTTAGTATGATGTCTAATTTTATGCTCTTGTGAGCTCCCCTTCCTCTTGTCTATTTCAGAAACACTCTGCATAATCTCTTTTTTTTTGGCTGAATGTCCTCGGCATAATCTTATACTTGCTGCATCCGTTCCAATAAGCATGGAAAAATGCATCAGCTAAATCAGATGAATCAATTCAGAGGTCTCCAGGTCATGGAGTTACTCTATGTTCGGTTTCAATTAACATACTTTGGTTGGCTACCGGTTCATCAGTTGGAAAATAAGGGAGCATAGTTTATCCTTCAACAAATCTAATCTCCCCCAATTTAGCAGTACATTCATTGGGGTGGAAGAACTTGTTTAATTTCTGAATTGCTCAAAAGAAAATGAATGGTAGGCCTCTTGCTAAACATGCAAAGGATTTCCATTTTTTCGAGCAGGGAGCACTATGATTCAAACACAAGAGAAAATAGTGCAGACTCCTTTATGTTTTCCAAGAATATATGCCAGTGACTAGTGATATGTACCGAAGTGCTCTAATCAAATGAAAAGCAATTCAAAACAATACATTAGACTGTAATTGTCATATTCCATTTTTCCGCTAGCTAAGGATGCTACATCCTGAAAGTTAATGAGATCCACAGGGTCAGCATATTAACATATTCCTCTCACTATGCTTGTCATAGCAAAATAATGCCAATCTCAGTGTATGTAAAAGGATTTGAGTCCTTCAGCATAGTTGTACATGAATTTTGGAACCTGTGTTATTGTGAACCCATTTAGGTTCTGAAAGTTCATCTGCCCAATATCCCTCTTAGCTCAGTCAATCAAGCTAAATCATCCAAAACAGAAAAAACCACCATGCATAAGTTTTTAGAATGTTCTTCAGCAGGCTAATGAATGTTCCTCAAGAGATTTCTAAACGCTTTGTAGAAATCAGTTTTGGCAACATATTTGAGAAGGCTAATTCCAGTTTTTAAATGGTGAATAAGTAAAATTAAGCATTAATATTACGGAGTAATGCTGCAATTACAAGAACCATATTGCAAAAATATTGAGAAGAGCATGGAAATCCAGAGAAGAATAAAAAAGTGAGTCTACAGTCCCTCTTATGGAAGGGGAATCAACTTCTCAATTACACGATGGATAATCGAATCTTTAACATCTTCCAGCCAACTTGTTTTCTTCCTTCTTGCAACCGTTAATGAAAATAATTTATTAGTAGCACCTAATTCTTTGAAAGTGCAGAGGACCAAGAAACTTAAGTGGGTCAAGCCACACAGCTGAGTCAATTTAATCATCGACACAAGAATGAGGCTCAACATTTCATCCAAAAAATTTAAAAGGAGAATTGATTCAGTACACTTCAATTAAGATAGCAAAGGGACATCACTGTTACAGTTTTTCACCTTCATGAATTTGTGCACACGACATTTCCCCTAGCACAACTGCTGCACCTATTCTTCAAGTCCGTCCTTGGGAAAGCCTGCAATTCGTACAATCTAACGACTACAACTAATAAAAGCCAGTCCTAGTATAGATTTTTGGAATGTCATCCAAGTCAAAGCGCTCAAAAAGATACTCAATCGACATCTATTAACTAAAGGTAACATTCCCCTGGAAATTTTGGCACTGGGGTCAAAGAAAAGTCGCAATCTATTTAGGAGAGCACAAGGGATTAGTTGAGCGGACATGAGAGAATACAACTAAATAAAGGAATAGAATAAAGAAACAAACCTCCATTTGAGGCGGGCCGCTTCTCCCAATGTTTAATGAGGAACGGGTAAGATTACCGTAAATTTTTAAAAGAATTCTTAAAAATGATAATTTCATTAGATTACCGTTTTTAAAACACCAGCCAAAGTAGTGTTTTTAATTTAAGGGAAATGCTATCCAAACTAGCGTTTTCGGCCTATTACTAAGAAAGCTAACCGGCTTAGCATTTTTACTTCCAGTAGAAACGCCAAACATTGCCACAAAACGCCAGTCAAGTGAAACAAGCGTTTTCTTTGCCAATGTTACGCATAGATATTTAGTGTGTAATATACAACGGTTTCATTTTATAAATTTCTCTCAGATCTTTACATATGTAAACTTTTTACAAATTTTTAAGAGTAAATTTTATAAATTTTAATACCCGAATGGTGATTTATATATCAAATTCTAAGACATTATACATTGAGTTTTTACCTTTTTAGTTTTTTTTTTAAAATGTTCACCCCAATTGGTATCCAGTTCAACAGGCAAATACTAATTAAGCTATCTTAATCGGTACACCAAAAGATATAACACTCATAATCATCATAATCATGGATTTGCTCCATTCACAATATTTGAATATTGTTTTCAAGTGCATACATACCAAATCACCTCAAGCAATCCATGTTTGATGAGTAATGAATTACTTTGAGGAACTAGCGAGGGTGGCCTAGCAACAAAGAACTGATACAGAAAAGAAAAACCTAAAGCAAGGAGTACATCTCAGTCATAAAAGCTTTATCCCGACTGGTAAATCAGCTAAATGTCATGTACCAGTGGAGAATGAACCTAACAGCACCTCTACTGTGGATGCATCTGCAGAGAAACCACTGGCGTCCATCTTCTGATAAAGTTCAGCGGCCATCGAGTAGTCATTAATTTGGAGGTGTCCTAGAATTAAAATACTGTATGTCGCAGCATTTGGAGAGCATCCACTGTTGTTCATTTCTTCCAGCAACTTACATGCCTCATCTACTTGACCTTCTTTAGACAACCCGTTTACTTATGCGTACAATTACAGTTTAAATAACCCTAGTTAGGGTTAAGTCATATTTCTCAACCTTAAATCTTATCCCCTAATTCCTTTATGCTATCCATTCTGATTGTGTTCATGATCAAATCTCTATCTCTGCTTAAGTTCAGCACTTCCTCTACTTCCTTAATCACACGCACGCATCATCTAACAGAGGGACATGTCTGTAGAACCCAAGTTTGTCGCATGACAGACACCTCAACTCATAACAGAGTAAGTTCCATACTAGAATAATGCAAACTTAGCAGGTGGCTGATATTGATCCTCCGGGCACATGCCGATCATCCGAGCCTCCTATCGTGAAAAATGCACTGCAATTACTTGATTTTACAAAGCCTATGAGAATCATAAAACTGCAGCAAGATAACAAATTCCAAGCACGTAGTCTAAATAACACAAGATGCAATGAAGAATTACAGCAATTTACCTGACTTCTGCAACTAATCTGAAGCAAGCTCAGAGGGAGTGCTGTTCATGTTCCTCATGAGGTCTGAGAGGTGAAAAATCAATAGAATTAAATCAAGCAATAAGAAGCCAAAAGTTAGTTTACCCTCTTCCACAATGACCACAATTCAGACTTAGCTTCTTCATTTCTGAATCAGAACGCATAATAATCGAACATGTCAAAAGCAAAAACCCACGCCTAGCAGCTTTAGAAGGGCTAAATCCTTCCCAACAATGTAGTAATAGAAGAGATTTAAAGATGAAGCTGAGTGCAAGCATAGGCATTCAAATTGAACTGCAAAAGAGTTCTATAATACCATTGGGTGACATCTGAAATTTTCTAACAGCAAGTCAAAAGGGTTTAATCATGACTCTGAAGGATAGCAGTTAAGACTTATCCATCCTAATATCGAGTAAGAGAACATCATTTGAAACACTTCCTGGATCACATGGCATATAAATCATATATTATGCACCAGGGAATGAAGAAGTCTCAAAACTGAAATCACAGTATAAAATTGAGCTTTTAATAATTGAATTTGTTGAACCCTGTTTTGTTCCTTCATATTAAGCATTGCCATCTACAAGTATTTGTCTATTAAATGGATGAAGTGAAGAAGCAGAAAGCAGCAAATGCTAGCTCAACTACACACCAAAAATATATAAGAAAACTCAAATACCAAAAATAAAGAGAATGCACTGGATATACAAGCAAGCCATTAGAGCTTCTTGTATCACTATAATATACGAGAGTGGAAATTTAGATAGAACTTGATAAGCTATAATCATTTGGTAACACCATCAACATGGCAAATTAGAAAAAACCAACTGAGAATTAGACAAGCTTGATGCCTTCAAGAGCAGCGGCACTCATTTGCAGGGTATTTCCGGTCCCAGATCTAGCAATCCTCAGAGAAGGCAAGGAGAGATCGATCATAGGTTCAATCTCAGGGAGATGTTGGCGACAATCTTGCAGAGAAGAGCGCCCACAAGGGAATCACCGACCCTCGTGCCATCCACTTCAATTACATGGTGAGCCTCCACATGTCCATAAAAATTCTGAACTAGAGAATAAAATGTGAAACAAAATCCATAGAAGCAAATATCAGCAACATTGAACATGAAGAATAAGAGGTTGATGGCCTGTAGTTTTAAAATTTGAAGGAAACAGAACACAGTGGGGAACGTACTTATTATCAATAAGTAAAAGTATGTAATAAAAATAATAAGGAAAATCAGATAATCTAGGAATGGACAACTCACACAGACTCCATCAAAGAGAAAAGCAATGCGAAACTGAATTCTAAATTATTATATCCAGGTGGCACATTGCAATATTTCAAGGTAAACTGGTGAGTGGCGACAAAACCATCAAGTTGATCGGGGGCCAGCCAATTTTAACATTCTAAGTACAAACAATACAAGGTATCACAAGAGGTCCCATAAAGCGTATATTTAGTCCCACCCCACCACTGCACGATACAAGGCAGAGAAATACTCAAGTTAATCTAACTGCAAGCTTCAGTTTGCCAGATTTAGAATCGTGACAGCGACCATAGAGCTAACAAAGCATCAAATTCACATTTGTGTTGCATAGAGGAAAGTCATTCTGAGGTGGCGACAGAGAATTCACTGCCTTATATCAGCATCAATGAATGAAAATTGATGACCATATTAAAGAAAACATATCGTGCATATTGCCCTACCAGCTCCCTTTCCTCTTGCCTATTTTAGAAACACAAAATGGTAAGTCCTCGGGCCAACTTGCTTTCTACTTTCTTGTAACTGCCAGAGAAAATAATTGACTATCACCACCTGATTCGTTGAAAGTGCAAAGCACCAAGAAACTTCAGTGGGTCAAGCCTCAATTTAATCATCGATGCAAGAATGAGGCTCAACACATCACCCAAGAATTTAAAAGGAAAACAAGAACACAGCTTTTTAGCTTCATTATACTTCGATTAAAACAACATAGGGACAACACTGTCACAGTTTTTCCCCTTTACGAATCTTTGCTAATTGACATTTCTCATCACACAATTGCTGCATTGATTCTTCAAGTTCATCCTTGGGAAAGCCTGCAATTTGTAATCTGAGACTCAACTAATAAAAGCCAGTCCAAAATAGACTGGAATGGCATCCAAGTCAGAGAACTCAAAAGATACTCGATCAACATCTCTCAACTAAAGGTCTTCTATACCCGCAGAAATTATAATACCATGGAGTCAAACAAAAGTCACAATTTATTCAGAAGAACATGGAGGATTAGTTGAGCAGACAGGAGAAGAGAATACGATTAATGGAGGAATAGCAGAAAGAAACAAACCTCTATTTGTGTAGGGGCTGCTTCTCCTGATGCTAATCTTCAGCAGAACTACCTCTTATTTTGCAAGGCAAAGCACTAAAAATCCCATTTGTGATTGTTTCACGATCTTTACCTTGCTTGAAGAACCACCCAGAAGTTTTCATGTAATTCTTATGCATATTTTGTGTGTGTGTGTGTAGATACTTTATGTGATCCTAATTATGTTTTAATGTTACACTAAAGGTGCACCTCCAGACTAAGGATTTTTTAAAAAAAAATATTTTCACCACCTGGGTGTACGGTTCAATAAGTAAATACTAACTAATCAAGCTAGCTTAGTCAGTCCACTAAAAGATAAAACTCTCCTAATCCTGGATTTCCTCCATTTATTATACTTGAACCTTGTTTAAGGAAAGAAATATCAAACCACCTCAAACAATCCATGCTTGGTCGATAGGGACTTATATTAAAGAATTGGCAAGAGTAACCTAACAGGAAAGAATGGATACAGATTACAAAAAGCTAAAGCAATGATACATGATGGTCAGAAAAAAGCTTCAGTCTGACTGGTAAATCAGCGGGATGCAGGGTATTAATAGAGGATAAACCTAACAGCATCTCTACCGTGGATGCATCTGCAGAGAAACCACTAGCGACCATCTTTTGATAAAGTTCGGCAGCCATTGAATAGTCATTAATTTCAAGGAGTCCTCTGATTAGAATATTATACGTCGCAGCATCTGGAGAGCATCCACTGTAGTTCATTTCTTCCAGCAACTTACATGCCTCATGTGCTTGACCTTCTTTAGACAACCCGTTTATCAGCGTATTAAATGTCACAGCATTGAGTTTTAGCTGCTTTGCCTTCATAGAGTGGAAAAGTTCCCTTGATTCCTCAAGTTTTCCACCCATACATAAGCCATTGATGAGGATGCTGTAAACCACAATGCCCGGACACAACTTCTCATCTTCCATATGCCAAAGCAATGCTATCGCATCATTGAGATCTCCAGTTTTACATAAGCCATCCATTAGTATAGCGTAGGTACGAGGGTCTGGAAGTTGACCACTAGCTCGCATCCTATGAAAAAGCTCTTTTGCAGCATGAACATTTCCCACACGACAGTAACCGCTCATGAGACTGTTACATGTCACAACATTTGGGACTAAACCTTTGTCTAGCATTTCTGCATATAAACTCTCTGCCATATCCATTCTCTTCACCTTGCAATAACCACTAATCAATGTGTTATAAGTGATAATGTCGGGATAGCAACCCTGCTTAACCATTGAATCAAGTAACTTACTGGCATCCTTCATGCGAGCTTGAAGGCAATAGCCATCAATCAGTATGCTGTACATCACCATGTTAGGCTTAATGCCTCTTTGAATCATGTCATTAAAAACATGCTCTGCTTCAAAAACCAATCCCTCTTTGCAAAGTGAATCCACAAGAGTACAATAAGTTGTGACATTTGGAAATATCTTCTCCTGTATCATATGGGTCAACAATTTTCGAGCCTCTTCCCACCTACCCGATGTGCATAGAGCATGAAGCAATGTGTTATAAGTTACAATATCAGGACGGATGCCCTCTCTTATCATCTGCTGAAAAAGAATGCTGGTTTCTGCCCATCGGCCTAGATGGCATAAACCATGGATGAGAGAGCTGTAAGTACACAAATCTGGCTGCATTCTTTTACCAATCATCTTGATTAATAAAGCAAGAGCCAGTTTCCACCGCATTGAACAGCACAATCCATGAATCAATGAGTTATAGGTGATAACATCAGGTTGACAGCCTTTGCAAGCCATGTTATTGAATAAGTCACAAGCTTTCCTTACTCGTCCCTCCTTGCAAAGACCATCAATGACCGCGCTGTATCCAGCAACATCGAGCCTAGAAGCATAGGTGTTGGCATCCCATCTTTCAAGCAACCCAATGGCCAGTTCTGTTTTTCCCGTCCTCACTAAACCCTTGATTACGGTACCATAGGTGACTGAGTTAGGCTCAACCCCATAGTCTTCCATGTTATCAACTAGGCCCACAGCATGTGAGATCTTTCCTTCATTACAGAGCCCGTTGACCAGAGTGTTGAAGGTAATCAAATTAGGTACAAGCCCTAGCTTTACAATCCGGCCCAGGACAGAGAAACCAAGGTCCACCCTTTTCAACTGGCAGAAACAATTGATCAAGATACTGAGAGTATAGATATCGAAATCAATCCCAATCTCGTCCATTCTCTTGGTCAGTGATAGAGCATCGGAGTAATGCTTCATCCGTACTACAGCACCTACAAGTTGGTTAAAATCAGAGACAGAAGGCAAAGGGCGAATACCCATCATCCTACCGAAGAAAGAAAAAGCGTCGCCGAGGTTCCCAATACCGCCAGCTCTGCATTGGTCAATCACGGCGCTCAGGAAACGACGATCAGCCTCATTCATCTCAGAACCCGAACCAGGAACAGAGCGATAATTTCGACATGGAAGTCGCAGGAGGAGGGGACTACCATTGCTACGAAACAAGTGAACTGAAAAGAGGGAAGGGATCTTAGGGCTTACGGGGTGAAGATGGTAAGGGGAATCCCAATCCCAGTACAACGAAAAATACGAGGACCGACCGCCGGCTTTCTTCCTTTTCGCAATCAACTTCTCTATCATCATCATCGTCCTGCATGCTCCGTCGCCGTAAAGGTAAACTAGTGAATAGCTGGCACTTCGTAGCGAGATTTTCTACGAATCTCTGTAAAAACTACATAAATTTACCTGAAATTTTATAAAATTAATAAATTATATAATTTATTAGAAAAGAGTACTATATCTAATTGTTAAAAGTATATAATAATAAAATGTAAACCGAAAAATAAAGTACAGGGTCACTATCTATAAAATTCTATATTCAAGTAAAAAATTTATGTAATGTGTCCTATTATTTGATATAAATAATTAATCTAATATACTGAAGTGCTATCGTTGACAAATTAAATAATATTATAAAATGAGCAAAATTACGTGTGCTGTAACACGCAAAGGCACAAGATACATTGTCCATATTTTCCTAATTAATTTCTATTTGCACCCATGCATTTGGGTGGGAGACCCGAACCATCTTCACATCAAACTTCCACCATTTCTTCTTTCTCTTCTTTTGTGCTACAAATACGCAGAGTCGTTCAATAGCAACACCTTTAAGTTGGAGGAAGCTCGGACTGTGCAAAAGCATTGGGATGAGAGTTTCTTGCGGTTGAGCGAGTTCTGCATTTTCCTGATGATGATCTCCACACTTTCCTGTTGAAGGTTGCGCTTGTCAGTCCCGCACATTCGTGCTTCTGCTTGGGAACACAATCTATAGCTACGACTCTTTTAAGAAAATCAGGGAAGTCTTCTGTTAATCGCCTCACCGTGAAGATCGACTGTTACTGCAAGCAATGCATGCGTAGAGAAGAGCCAGAGGAGCCAAAATAAAAAAAGTTGATGCTCAAGAAGGGACCAAGACATAGGGAGAGTTCCATTTGGTCATAAGAATGTCGAAACTAAGTCGTGCACTTCACCGATCGATGACTGAGAAACATGCAAACAATTCTGATTCTGGTGAGAAACCAGAGAAAACTTCATTTGCTGAGGATGCAATGGGCAACGAAAAGTTCCATCCGGTTTGGTGCACTTTCAAGGAGGGGATTTAAAGGGTGGCTGATGACCGTGCATGGGGAGTACGTGGAGGAGAGAGGAGACGCATGGTGGAGGTTTTGGGCCTTTGTAGGAATAGCTGGCTCTCTGCATGAAGCACAAATCACATGGCCCTCCAGGAAACGTGTGGCTTCCCCTAAAATGTGAGCATTCACTGCCATGCGAGTATGATGAAATGCTGTACTCGCCCTGCTGTGCAAGATGGGGACCAGTTTTAAATAGGTTTAAGATTTTTTAGGTTACACAATCGTTAAAGAAACTATTTAATTGTATTTTCATTTTTTCATTTACACCTCCTTATTAAATAAAATCTGATTAATTAGCCGTAAGTGAAATTCCACCTCAATAGTAATTGAAATTGAGCTTATTAAAAGCGACCTTTTTTTTCTTATTGTGATATTTCACCAAAATAAAAAATTGTCAGTAAGTGTTGATGAAAAAGTTTTTTCTTTGTTCTTTTTTTTTGGGCTAATGGAGTACGGAAACACCTACTGCATTTACTAATAATCTAGTGGAGGAAATACCGCATATGTTCTAACACGTGAAATTCAGAAAATGGCACCAATGAAGGTTTGCGCAAGTGGAAGGGGCTTGTGTCGCTTAAGCAGAGGTGCCGGGTTCGAGCCCCTGTGAACGCAACAGACCTTCTTGGGAGGGGTCCCCGGGAAACCTCCCGACAGTACCCCGAATCCGGATTAGTCGGTCAGCCTTCGGGTACCAGATACCGGGTGGAAAACCAAAAAAAAAAAAAAAGAAATGCAGAAAATGGCGGAGTCTCCCCCAGGAAGACATGGAGAACTTATTTTATTAAATGATATATAATCACGTAAATATACTGATATGATGACATTAATTCTCAAGATTATTTTTAATTTTTAGATTTCATAAAAAATTAAAAACGTGAAAATATAATTTATTGGTACCATCATGTAAAAAAGTTATATGGTGATAGCATGAGAAAAAGATACCTTAGGACATGGGCAAGAAAAAGTAAGATTTATTCAACTCCATGAAAAACAATGAGAAAATCAATAATGAGGAATTTATTCAGATACTGGAGATGGGTCATAAGGAGTGCTGAGGTTCTGAGAAATATGATGGGCGATTTGTGAAAACGATCTTGGATCTAATGCGCGAGGAATGACTCTTTTCCGGGTAAGACGGACTAATCATTATACTACAATAGAAATTGAGATTCTTTATCTAAATATCCAAAAGCAGTAAATTGAATTTTTTATTTTCATGTTGTCTACTTGCATGTGAATCATGTTCGCTATAATCTAACTGAGAGTTTTAGTTCATTTTCATTGCTCAGTTAGATGATTTTAAGCTGAATGATTTTTATAAAGAATGAATTGTGCTTTCGGAAGAGGATTTTTTCTGTTTGAAGAATGACATGAGTCAGTCAGACCACCAATAAATGAAAAGGGTAAGAAGAGCGGGGCCTACTTATGCCAAGAAAAAAGTTTCAATTCTTGTGCAAGCAGAAGCTCGAACCTGGACTCCGGTATGGAAGAGAAAAAGGAGAGCCACTGCGCCAGAAACTCATTCACATTTGATGTTGCAAAAGCAAATATATATATAGAAAATGAATGTTGGACACGTGTCAACATGTGCTTGAAATGCACCAGCTTTAATATATAGTGTATAGAGTATAGATAGATAGATTACACAAAAATTTTCCCTTTTTTTTGTTTGCAATCTTAATTTTATCTTAAATTATATTTTCAATATAAAAATGAGTTTTATGCTATTTCAAATATATCGTACCATTAAATATTGTTATTGTTTTTTAATTTGTTTGCTGATGTAGATTTTTAATAAATTAGAAGCTATTGAAATTTTTTTTTTGAATTCTTCTTTTATTTCTTCAAATTTTAAAAAATACCTGATGTGACATGACTTGATAATGGACCGGTAAATTACGTGAAAAGTGGTAATTTATCAAAAATCACAATTTTATATCATATTTTATTTTGTTAAATAATTATATACAAATTTTCTTTTCATCCCAAGTCTATTTTACTATCTAACACCATTAATTTTTTCCGAGCAACTAACATGGACCAAGGACCGTCAAGTGAGACCTGCAAAGGCACATGATCTAACACTTACCACATGTCGTATAAGCAAATTTAAAAGAAAATATATAAAGAAAACATTGAAAATGACAAAAATTAAACAGAATCTGCAAAAATTACAAAAATAATTAAAAACTTAAAAAGTTGATGAAGATAATAAATTGAGAATTGTACACCTTTTTTTGCTTAAGTTTTTTGCTTAAGAGAATTATATGCTTGACACAACTCAAACATTATTAAAGCGAAAATAAATGAAAGATAAAAAATAAAAGTCAGAAGACTTAAAAATATAAAATTGCAACTGTTTTTAACATAAATATTATTGAAATGTTTTAAAAAAAATATTTAATGAAAATAAAAATATTAAAATATAAAATCATTAAAGAAAGTGCTAAAAAAGTGTATGTCATTATTTTTTTTTTAGTTTTCTGGATTTTTCATAATGTTCTACATGTTTTTATTCTTTTAGAATTTTTCTTTTCCATATCTTAAATTTTTAAAATTTTTGTCAACGTGCACGTGATAAGTGGAGAAACAAGCCAAAATACCTTTGGTTTTTAAAGTATTTCTTTAAAAAATGGTACATTTGCAACTATTTTCAGTAATATCATTTCTAAAATACATAATCAATTGGCATTTTGCCTTTTTTTTTTAATTTCAAAGAAAACCTTTTCATTATATGCATTATGTTGTTTTAATATTCATAGAAAACTTAGTTTCAGTATATGCTTTATGTTATTTTTATTTTCAAAGAAAACTTATTTTCATTATGCATTTTTTGTTCTTTTTATTTTCATAGAAAACTTGGCTTTGTTATGCACTTTTTGTTGTTTTTGTTTTCACAGTAAACTTAGTTTCGTTATGCGCTTTCTATTCTTTTTATTTTCATAGAAAACTTGATTTTAATATGATTTCTTATTTTTATTTTCAAAGAAAATTTATTTAAATTTATGTTTTACTGTCGAAAAGTAAAACGAAGTTGTTTTCTTAAGTGAAAAATTGATTTTCTGTTTTCATCGTGCCTTAAACTGAAGGCCACTGCCTTCCCCTCTATCATGCGCGCCCTCCTCTGTCATTGCTATCCTCTACCATCCGAGAACACCCGAGCGTGGATCAACCCCAGCTCCCAGAGCCTTGCTGTTTGTCGTTACTGATCCACAGCGATGCTGTCTGTCGTCTTCAGGAGTGTTGCACTAGAGTTGCTGTCGTCTTCCCACTAGAGTACCAAACATGAGCGTTGCACTCGAGCTGCTATTGTCTTTGTGTCAGTGCTTTCTTTCTTCGGCAAATCGCAGATTCCTGTCCAAGTGTCCCACCTTGCAGTTTTCTACTTGAAGCTTCCTACTTGAGATTCTTGTTTCTCCCTTTCTAACTTGCTTGTGATATGTCTAACTTGATTTGTGGCCTCTCATTGCTGATTTCCATAATTACAACCGTTATTACAGTGTTTGAGTTGAAATGCCCTTAGATTGAAGTCAATTAATGCTAGAATATTCTTGCATATTAACTATTCAATGAAAGACCGCAAAGATATTTTGTCTAAATTTAGTAGTTGTTCGATTGAAGTCAATTTGTGCTAGAATATCCTAACTTATTGCAACTCTTTAGTAGTTCTTTAATATCATTGTTGTCTTTTTTTGAGGTGATTACAAACCATGCAATGAAGTATAATTCTCTTATTGAAGGCTCATGTAGTTTGATATGTTCAATGTTGTGAAAATGGTGAGATATGTGGAATTGTTCATTTTTGCCCATGGAAGTGTATTTCGAAATGCAAACACCTCAACAAGTAAGATGGATTATATATTGATTGTAATTTTCATAGTACATATCATTGCATACTAATTTAATGTATCATATACATATTATATGGATGTCATACTCACACGATATCATCAGCCATTGTTGCGAGATGGTTATGGGTAATGCATGCAAGTATACGTATTGTAGACAAGTAATACAGAGTGAGTAGAGTATCGTTCCCACGAGCACTCTTCTACTAATCACTAAAATTGACACAACTAATTCTAAACCAAGTCAATCGAATAAGTTGAGTACAGTGCAAGTAATTAAAAAGATAGAAAGTAAATATACAGAAATCAGTTGATAAAGAGCTCCCACGGTTCACAACTTCACCAATTCTAGTCTTAAACAAGAATTCCTCTTTCACACAATTAATTCTGTCATGTTATTAACCTAGGGTTCTAGGGTTTTTCCACTTCCATCATACGCACCTTCAGATGTCATACAAATGTACCTAAGCGGAGGACACTAATCCACTCTATTTCTAGGCGATTAATGTTGAAAGGCCAAACTAAACAAATCCTAAATGTCTATCTGGGGTGCTCACTATCTTCCGATGCGCCTGCACGAATAACCTCACCTTCCGGCATAAGCTAACCTAGATTATGCAATTTCTAGCATGACATTGATTCCCTCTCCCGAGACTCCTCTTTGTCTCAAGTTCTATCTCGTGGGTGATCAGTCCAAAAGAAAGTATGAAGTACGAAACTGGATAAATAATACCTAGGAGGCGTACCTCGACAGAATTGTATGTGTGAAAGAAGAACCTTACTTAAAACATTGAAAAAGGATCTATTGATCCCCCTAGAAATCTAGGGGTTTAGGTTAACATACTAAAAGGAAATACAAGAGTTAAAAGAGAAGGCAACATTATGAAAACAAGAAGAAAAGGGATAGAAGAAACTCTAGATGGAGAAGTTGAATCTCTCGATCCTGACTTTGAGACTTTACGATCACGGCCCCTCCTCTTGTTCCATAGTTGTTGCCTTTATCTCCCCTCTTGTCTATATGTATGTATATATGTGTATATACATATGTATGTAGGGGATACACCACTATATATAGAGTATTTGCACTCCCTTTTTCCTTAGTTTAATCAGTGTGGAATAGGAGAATGTGGGTCCCACCATTCTTCCAAGTGGTCTGAGTCTTTTTCGCCGAATCCTCTTAGTAGACCGCGGTTTACTGATACATTTTTTGTAAATCGTGGTTGCTTTGTTCTACGAGCAGTTTTCTTTCTTTGGCCATAATTTCCTCGTTTTAGCTCCGATTTGGGATCTGTTTGATGCGTTCGACTCTTGACTCAAGCTTTCCGATGATATATTATTTGCCATATTTCTCACACATGGAGTATGAGAAATTCCCTCCAAAAATTGCTACATCAAACAAGCCAAGTCTTTATCATCTTTCTGCACCTCTTCTTTCCTTCCCTGCACATCAAACAACTCCCAGTAATATCTAATCCATATGTAGAGGTCTAGAAACTATCATTTATAACCATTCAATCCCAATGATAAAAATTTATGTAATTAACCTCTAAATGTATTGGAAGTGGCCTAAAACTTAAGTTCTAGGTCGGGAATGGATGAATAAATCATACGAATTGTCATATCAACAACCATTTACCCGATTACTGTCTTAAGGGCCGTGACATTTGATGTGCTCTAATGCCTCTTATATTCTTTAATATATTGGAGTGAAACCTCCCAGATTAAGTCATTCGCCAATTTGCTGCTATCCATTGGATACCGACTCCATATGACACTGTGCCAGGACTCCATTGGCTCGATATTAGGGGGAAGATGGATGATGACTAGATTAGGTGACAT